>CM061525.1:70704165-71941147 GCA_030068015.2 Neoceratitis asiatica | reverse complement strand
TATCACATTGAAAAATTAACACCGCCCGGTTATATGAGAAATTATATTATAAGTATGCGCTAATAAAAAGTCAATATTTTTGCCGGTATAATATATTATTACATGGCATACATATTTATATTGAAGCAAATTAACGAAGCCTACACCGTAGTTAAAATCCCATGAACATGTCAAATAAGTATGCGCTAATAAAAAACAATATTTTGCCGGTAATAAATATACAGTGGTATACATATTTATATACGCAAACAATCTGTGCCTACACTGTGTTAAAATCCCAATTTGAACATAAACAAAAAAATGTAGAACGCAGTTGAATCACGTGATTCTGCCCTTAAAGCAATTAAACGGTACATGACAAAAAGCGTAGATGACGCCTTTACAGTAGACGCAGAAACAATAACAAGTTAGTGCAACTCAGGATGCGGTTGAAGATTCATGCGGTGTCGACAATACCGATATCGAAGAAAACGTTCGTATCCAAGCCGAGGCTTGGTACTCCACAGCTTTGACGAATTTTAATCGCGTACAGAAGTGCCGAGCGGATATATCATCCTCAAGTACCACCGCACCTGCAACTGTGTCAGCTGCCATACGACTACCGAAAATGGAACTACCGACATTTTCGTGCGATGCTACTGAGTGGACGGGATTTTATGACGGGTTCAGTTCAATGGTCGACGTCAACACTTCATTGACAGACGGACAAAGGATGCATTATTTACGGAGCTGTCTAAAGGGCGACGATCTGAAGCTAATTCACGGCTTCAAAATCTGTGACGCAAATTATAAAGAGGCATGGGATTTGTTGAAGTCCCGATTTATAATGCGTGTTAATGTGGAATCGCATCTCAACGCGATGACAGAGATTTGCGATGCGCATAGTGATACAGCCAGTTCCATCAAAGTTGTTCTCGACGCATATCAGAACCATATTCGTGAACTTAAGGCATTGGGTCGACCAATAGAGTTTTGGGACTATGGGTTGGTTCACGAGATCGTCAATAAACTTGCATAAGAGACCAGAAAGCAGTGGGAGCTGACACTTGTCAAAGACGAACCGCCTTCTTTCGAACAGCTATCTCCGGTTTTGGAAATAAGATGGCGGTCATTATCCATGTTGACCAGCTTAGGTTTTGTGACACCACCACTACCAAAGGCCAAAAACGCAAACATCTACAAGTAAGTCCACGAAAACATATCATGCTCTCTCCAAGCAAAATAGTATGAGTTGTCCATGTTGTGAAGGTCCGCATAGAATTTACACATGTGACAAGGTTATTCATTTAGATCCGTCCGCAAAAATTAAATTACTCCAGGAGTTGCGCCTCTGTTTAAACTGTCTGAGTTTTGGCCATTACTTAACCCGATGTAATAGCACCTCAACGTGTCGAGTTTGCGGTCAACGCCACCATACTCATGCCCCAGCCGCAAACAATGCCCCACCGCCTATAGTAAATGTCCACCAAGTCCGATCCAATAACGCTTCCGTGAATACAACCGCCGCAACCGCAGATGTCCCGCTAAGTTCGATAGGTCAATCCGTTGCATCTTGTTTAAACTCTGACTCTATCTCGCCAAACACGAATCAAACAACTATTTTGCTGGCTACTGCTTTAGTGAAGATTCGTGACTACGCCGGGCGTTGGCAACCCGCACGCTTGCTATTCGACTCTGGATCGCATGCCTCTTTCGTGACCGAGTCATGTGTTCAACGCTTGGGTCTACCTAGGGCATCATTCGCTGTATCGGATCTTCTCAAGGTGGGCGATCCAGAGGTGAAGCGTCCCTTAGACTATCATCCTACTGCTCAAATGAACGCTTTATGATAAATGCTTTAATTTTACAAAAGTTACTGTCTATTTACTTGTGCAAACCTTAACCGCACCAACATGGCCGCACATTCAAGTACTGTTTGTAGCTGATACAGAATACAAGAAGCCTGGTCGCATAGACATCTTAATCGGGATGGAGGTTATGGACAAACTAGTGTGCAGTGAATTCGGAAAGGGGCCTCCTGGAACGCCCATGACTCAAAGGACGGTTTCCGGTTGGATACTGTTTGGGAAAATTGATGACGCGCTAACTACCAGTATCCAGTCCCTAAATTGTAATGTACAGCTCGAAAGAGCATTAACTCGTCTTTGGGAATTAGAAGAAAGTCCATTCAAGAAGCATCTCACTGCTGAAGAACATCTCTGCGAAGAGCATTTTGATGCTACACACCGAAGGTCGCCTAGTGGTCGATTTATCGTCGAGCTGCCACGGAAACCCGAAACCCGAGGTACCGCTAGGCGATTCCCGAAGTCAAACTGTTCGCCAATTCAAATCGCAAGAAAGTTAGCTTCCGATACATAGTGACGGTTACGCTAACGTGTTTATGCAGTAGCTCACGGATATGAATCGCATGGAATTAGCCACGGATGTCGTGAATGAAGAGTATTGCATGCCACATCATCCTGTTCTGAAGTAGTCGACCGTAATGACGAAGCTACGTGAAGTTTTTAATGCGTTTGCTAAAAGTTCATCGGGAAATTCTCTAAATGACGCATTGTTTGTTGGCCCGCAACTGCAAGAAGACTTGGTATCGATACTAATGCGCTTCAGGACTCACAAGTTTGCTGTAACGGCGGACGTCGCCATGACGTTAAGTCTGTGTATGATCGAAACTCGTGGATCTGCAGAGAATTGTTCGGCGCTCTAGTCCCTCAATGCCGATTGAAAATTACAGAATGCTTCGAGTTACCTATGTCGTAGCAGCTGCATTACACTTGGCCGTCAAAGCCATGCAACAGAGTGCGAAGTGTTCTAACAGTAAGAACAAAAAGGCCGTCGCCGTGATACTTCAAGACTTTTACATGTACGATTTGCTAACCGGTGCCTCCTCTGAAAATACACTGTTGGCTTTGCAGCGAGATGTTTCTGATATTCTATCGGAAGGTGGTTTCGAGCTGCGTAAGTGGGCGTCAAACTGTACAATGTTGAACCAGACCGTCTGCAATGCATTGTTTCACTATCGCGATCAATATTAAACTACCGCCTGCTCTTTGGACCAAGAGAGCATTCTTATCTGACGCTAATTCGCTTTTCGACCCACTAGGGTTGCTCACACCCACCACAATAAAGTCTAAAATGTGGTTCCAAGATATTTGGCGCGCATAAGTTGGTTCGGACGATCTCAGACCCAACATAATCGCATCGCATTGGATCGATCACCGCTCCGATTTACATCAGCTGAAAACATAAGGGTAAATCGCTGGCTTGGGTGTGGCACGTTTGGATTCCTAATTAAACTTCACGTATTCTCCGACGAATCAGAACGGGCTAACGCTGCCGTAATCTACGCACGAACTACACAACTCGATGGAAGAGTATCGGTCTCATTGATATCGAGCAAAACTAAGGTAGCTCCAATAAAGCCAACTACACTACCGCGGTTGGAGCTGTGTGCAGCACACCTGGCTTCGAAACTGGTAGGAAGCGAATTGCGCTACTGGAATAACCTCAACTACCCGCTACATGTATGGACAGATTCCACAATCACGCTAGCATGGATGCAGGCGAATCCGAGTCGTTGGGTAACCTTCGTTGCAAACCTGTTGCTGACATTCAAGAAGTTTGACATTCAAGAAGTTTTACCATCTGAGTGCTGGAACCACGTCAGATCCGAAGAAAATCTTGCAGATTGCGCATCAAGGTGTGTCGCCAGCTGATTTACTAAATCATCAGCTATGGTGGACAGGACCTGAGTTCTTGCACAACTGCAATCAGTTCTGGAAGCAAACTACTACCAAACATTTTTACTGAAGTAGGTACATGTACCAAAACTACCGTCCATATCGCTACTTCCGACGACTATTGGTCAATAATCAAAATAAATTTATCATTTTCGAAACTACGTCGAATTCATTTACGTCGAGTCAGGAGATTGCCGATGCCGAACTAAGAATAGTTAAGTATACACAACAATTTTATTTTAACGATGAAATTTCTCATTGCAGCGTAAAAAGATCACTACCGCTTCGCAGCAGTCTCTTGCACTTGCAACCGTTTTTGGACAAAGAAGGTGTCTGCGAGTTGGAGGCAGGTTGAAACACGCTGAAGTTTCTCCTGATGTAAAATATCCGACCATCTTGCCCAAGAACTGATCGTTAGCTAAGTTGATCAGTGCTCACCTTGCACGCTGGGCCTCGCATAATGCAAGTTGTTTTGCAGCGGAGTTATTGGGTCATTGGTACCCGCAACCTGATCCGTAACGTATACCGCAAATCTAAATCTCGCTACGCAGTCGTTGGGGGATCTACCCGCCATTAGGACGATCTATGCTCGATGTTTCACGCACAGTGTTGTTGACTTCGCTGGGCCATATATGTACAAATTTACACACGGCAGAGGTGCTAAGGCTACCAAAGGGTACACCTGTTTCTTCGTTTGTATGAGCACTGGAGCTATGCATTTAGAGTTCGTAGACAATTTATCATCAGCAAAACAGCCGTGGTTATTGCAAAGTCATGCACTCCGACAATGGTAAAAATTTTGTCGGAGCTGAGAAGATACTAAACTCCAATATTCAACAATGTATGGCAGATGAGAAACTTCGGTCGTTCTTTACTGAATATAGTATTGAATGGCATTTCAACCCTCCAAGTGCGCCTCATATAGGAGGTTATTGTCAGAAGTGGAAGCGTGCGTTAATTCGCGCCCTCTTTGCGATAACTCTACGATTGCCGGTGACTTCGAGGTATCAACGCCTGGGCACTTTATAATCGGAGAGCCACTGAAGTCCATTCCGGAACCTGAGGGTCAAGGGTTCTACGGAAACCTTCAACAGCGATAGCAAACTATATAATCAGAATGTATTTTTGGCGCCGTTGGAGAGACGAATACCTAACGAGCTTGCAACGTAGGTTTAAATGGTTACGACCCTCACACGACTTTAAGGAAGGTGATGTCGTCGTTGTTCTTAAAGAAACTGCACCACCAACAAAATGGATGCTTGCCAGAATTATTAAATGCCACCCCGGTGCTGACGGGCGTGTGCGAGTGGTCACTCTAAAACCACCAAATGGCGAATTGGTCAGACCAATAGTAAAATTATGCTTGCTACCAGGAGACTTGTTTTCCGAGAACGACTTCTGAACGCTTATGCATAAATTTTTTTTAATTTATGTATTTGAACTAATTGCATATGTATTTAAAACTAAGTTTAAGCTTTCTAAGCTAATTGTTAAATATTTTTATTGCTAAATTTTGAGCGATCAAGATAGTTCAAGGGCGACGATATGTTGAGTTTAGATATGCTTTTTTATAAGAGTTATGTACGTACGCAATTTGTACCTTGAACTAAAGTTAATCAGAAGACCCATACAAGGGTTAACGCTAAATATCATCTTTCGCTATTCCTTTTTGCATTTCTGCATTAGTGTTGAATTAGATTTACACAGATGAATCTACTTATATTTGTTTTTGTTTTTACCGCTCCCGCTTTTTACCGCTTACAAAGTGTTACAGTTTGCAAAAGAGTACAAGTGTGGAGATCATCTTATTTTCGCTAATAAAGTTTATTATAAAAATACAAAAATTGCTTTTCATTATAATTTACAGTCCATTTAATTTAATACTGAACAGCATCATTATTTCAGTAGTCCATACCTTTTCCCTATTTTTTTAATATAATTTAACTTTTTGTCATAAAATTAACTAAATAGTGTGAAGTTGACATACTGATTCAAACAGTCTTCCGTTTTTAAAAACAAATCAGAGGATTCCCCAAATATCCTAGATGAGATTTAGGACTGAATTAAATAGTGGGTTTTTAATACAGTGATTTTCGTGCCATTAAAGAATGCTTTCGTGACCTCTCTTCTGTGGATTGAGCGTTATCCTGTTATCGACACAAATTCGATCAGCTCACTGTCCAGAAGTTCTATAAACCTTATGGTATTCAGTGGATCGAGTGGATATGAAGCGTATAAGGGTATTTCTGTCTTAGCAGAATGTAACCCATACTACCAGCTACCAAGCCCAAAGCCTCGCCTGCAGGCTCGGCGTCCCTGGCGCGGATCTGCCCAAAAACTTTTGTAGCTGTCTGGGCATTCCTAGTTAAATATTTTTTTGACAGGTCGAGACTTGGTACTTTTTAGAAAATTCGAAACGAGCCATAAAATGTCCCAACAATAGTTTTGGTTTAGATACTAAGTTTAAGAATTTGACTTTCATCGAGAATTCAAACAACTCTATTCCTGGTTACTTGTAGTCCCAACTTAGTTCTTAAGTTTCCGCTGGTCATTTAATTATCCTCTTCCATGCGCTACACCGCGCTGTACCATGTTAAGTGGAGTTTCTTTCAGAATTTATGAAATACAATTTCTATGTCGGTTTAGTATACTTGCAAACAAACTAGCACAGCGAGAATAAAATTAACTGAAATAAATGTATACTAATTTGGCATAACTCGTTAATTAAATATACTTATAATATTTTTGCATGCAAATCTAAAAAAATTAAAATTTTGTCGCGACGCTACTATCCAGAAAGATCAGCTCAACTGATTTTTCACAAATAAATATTTACTACACAGTAACACACTTTTGCTGTAATGGCAAAACATAAGAGAAATGAATGAAAAAAATTTAGCTTAGCAACCATAGCATCTGACGAAAACATTCTGCATTCATTGAAATCCAAAAAGTTAACTATAAACATGAAAAATAACCAAGAACAGAAGTGGGCATAAAGGGTGATTCATTTCGAATTTTCCTACTTTTTTAAAGAAAAAACACAGAAAATTTATATTTAGTGGGGATGTTTATTATCATTCGAAAGAACATTCTGTGGCATTTGTTTTTTGAAGATTATCTCTTTCAAATGTTGCGCCAAGTCGATCCATACGTCAGTCAGAGTTGTTGCGAAAGGCGCCAATTCGACTATCCACGGTATTCGTGCACTCTCAGCTACGGCCGCTATATTTTCCTCACTGCGTGCTGGACGTGGTCTATTCGGTCGAATATTGTTCAATAAGGAATGGTGTTGTGAATATTGCGCTCAGTAGGCCATGTTGACCATAAGTTGAGCGAAGCGCGCGAAACACATTCTTTACAGAACGTAAATTTTTGTAATAAAGTTGAATGATTTGTAAACATTGTTGTTTTTGAACAAAAATCACGACTTACGCGTGATGTCAAAAAAAGGCTATGGAAAAAAATACCTCTACTTGGATCACCCTTTATAGTTATTTGAATCAAGTTATTCAAGATTTTCGAACAAATATCAATGGAAAATTTTCGAATATTTTTCAATCAGCGGCCGAGCTCTACAAGTCTGTGAATAGAGGAGTAAAACTCCCGCGAATCGTCCCAACAAACGAAAAGAAGGTGACCATGGATAGCAGTGACCTTGATTGATGATATTTCCATGCAACTACAAGAAAAATTTGTTCAGGATAAAATCACAATATCAAAATTGTCCAAAATTATCCAAAATATTGACACAGGATTTAATAATGTAAAATAAATTTTAACATTTTCTGTTTACAAAAAATGTATACATTATTCCGTCATTATTACATGCCCGTCATTACATGAACTGAAAAATTTATTATTGACGTCCTAATTTTATCAAGACTAACTAATGTATGTATATAGTCACATATTGTGTCCTACACCACATACATAAAATAAAAATTAAATAACTTAGCTACATTTTTATACTGACCAAACAATTATGTTCACTTTGGAATGCAAGCAAATAAACAAGAAAACAAACAAACACACACACACACACATACATTTACATAGAAGTGCCTGCGCGCACAGTTAAGTAGAGTAGAATGTAAGAATAAAGATATGAATAAAAATTTAGTTTCAAGTTGAGAACAAAGCTAAGCGGCCGCGTTTTTACTAAATTGAGACTCCGTTGCGCGATCGCGAAAAAACCAAGAGGTTTCCGCGAAGCGTCTTATAAACCCCCCCCCCCCCCTTATTACTGGCGACGAGGATTACCCGCCTTACAAACAATTTAAAGTAATATAAAATAATCCAAAACAAGACTTTGTGCGGTGAATAAATGTGCCTGCTGAAGCGAAAGAATACGCCAGCGGAAATCACCGAAACTACATAAAGTTTATAACAATCTCCGGTAGTAACAAAACTTTTCTTAATAACAAAATCACTTGCTAACACAACAAGTCGGCTTACATCAGCTACCAGTCAGACAGTGCGTGAAGAAGTTGTGAAATCAAATTTGTTATAGACATTATTGGAAAATAAATCGGCGCATAATATTTTTGAATAGTGAGCCCTAGAGACAGATAAGAAAAAACTCGACGTCACGATATATTGTGCAAACGAATTGCGTGGCCGGCGAAATTAATACATCCTTGTGAAAATTGGCGACTCAGTTCAGAACAGCAACAATTACAACGAAGCAGCAACAATTACAACAAAGCAGCAATAATTACAACGAAGCAGCAACAACAGCAGCAGCAGCAACAGCTACAATCGCAGCAACAACAATAACTACAATCAACGTAAGCAGTAAATTATATAATTATACAAATATATATATATAAAGTAGAATTAAATACAAACATATTATATAAGTTGAATCTCAAAATAGTTATAAAATAGTAAGAACAATACATTTATAATTATAGAGTAGAAAAAAAAATATAATAAATATAAGATATATCGAAATATCGAATAGAAAAAACTAAATAAGTAAAATAAAATACGTGCGGTCAACTTATACCATACAAAAGTGACTAATAACAGTGCCTCTAAAAAGTAGGGAAATAGCGCATTAACCTCAAAACGGTTAATGTGTCTTTACTAAAATAGTGCTCGCAAAATTGTTCGTAACAATTTATAATACTAGGTGTCTCCACTAAAATATTAAACAGTATTTCTCAAACTGTACAAACAAACGAACAAACGAAAATTTTTGTTGCATACTTGTGAGCGCAAGTTGCATACAAAAGTATTGCATACCCCAAGGGAATAATACCCAGTAGGAACATTTTACACAGAACTC
The DNA here is from genome assembly GCA_030068015.2 of Neoceratitis asiatica. Lineage (NCBI taxonomy): Eukaryota > Metazoa > Arthropoda > Insecta > Diptera > Tephritidae > Neoceratitis > Neoceratitis asiatica. The sequence continues at coordinate 71,932,117 of CM061525.1, read as the reverse complement.
ACCCAAAATTGGATCAAAGTAAATATAACAATTTTTTTTAACTTCAACTAATACAAATCCCTTTTCACAATGGATCCAAACATTGTTTCACATTTCCAACTCATTTTAAACTGCATTAATGGAATTGCAGAATTTGACGGACGTGATCCGAATCAATTAACGGATTTTATTAGACAAGTTGAAGACATATTACCTTCAATAACAAGCTTTGACACAAATAATCAAAAAATTTTGTTTAACTATCTGAAAGGCAGATGCGTAGGAAGAACTAGAGAAGTAATTCACAGATATGGGCAGGTCAGTAATTGGGAAACACTAAAACCAATACTGTTAAGTAATTGTGGAGAAAAGAGAAGTTCAACGGAACTTATGGACGAGCTGAAGACCATCAGACTCGATTCCACGATAGAAAATTATCACTTCAGAATTAATAAAATTAGAAACAAACTACATAATAGAATTTTAGCGCATAATGATCTGAATTTTTCAACCGAGAAAGTCAATAGAATAGCGGTACAAGCATTCAAAGAACACCTTCCAGAACCTACAAAAACAATGATCATAGCTAGAAATCCGGATACTCTGGATAAAGCTTACAAAATAATTTTAGAAGCTCGCCATCAATCCTTCACAGCACTCGGGCAAGAAAGGAAAGATCCTAACCCGAATAGGTATCGTAGGACTAATTTTAGCGATAACGCTAACAATAAAACACCTTTCAGACCCAATCAATATAGGAATAACGTCCCCAATTATAACAGGAACTATAACAATTACACGCCACATAATGGGTATAACGATGGTTACGACCCAATAAATGCGAACAATAATTATAATAACAATGCCAACAGATCAAGCCAAACAAGAATGTCGCATCAGACAACAAATACAAACTATAATAATCAACCGGGAAATTTTAACCCGCAGAGAAACTACAATCAAATGCGAAATTTCAATCAACCGGGAAATTATAATCAGTCAGGAAATTATAATCGGTCAGGAGTAACAACTCGTAATAGACTAGAACCTATGGATATCGGTAATGCAAATGCAAATTTTCGGTTAAACCCAGAAAACAACTACCCTATATAGTAATCGATACACACGTACGAAAACTATATTTCATCATTGACACAGGAGCAGAGTTCATTTTAATCAATGAGGGAGTATGTAATCCGAAATGGAAGAGTGAAGTGAATGTGCAAGTCACAGCACTGGGAAGAGGAACGCAAGTTAAGAAACTTTGCAAATTCCCAATGTTCAAGAAATTCAATGAAGAAGATTTCATGGGCGAATTTCTTGAATGTAACTTCAACAAAAATTTTGTCGGATTAATTGGTAACAACATTCTAACGGAACTTAATTGCACAATAGATTACCCAAACAGAATTCTAAAAACAAATAAAGCAACAATTAATTTTTATTTAACAAAAGAAGAAGAAATTTACAGCAGAATAAGTTATAAAGAAAATGAAGTGGAAATCTTCAATAATGCTGTAAAAGACAAATGTATCACAGAATTCGTTGATACTAATCACCTTAACGATACTGACAAAAATAGACTTATAAGTATACTAAGAAGACATAAGACCGTATTTTATAACGAGGATGATAACATAACATTTACTAGCTCAACAAAACATAGAATAATGACTAAGAATGACATTCCGGTTTACTCTAAAATTTATCGATACCCAGAAATTCACAAACCGGAAATAGAAAAACAAATAGACCAAATGTTATCCCAAGGCATAATCAGAGCATCCTCTAGTCCTTACAACAGCCCTATTTGGCTGGTACCAAAGAAGCTGGACGCATCCAACAAACAAAAATGGCGTCTTGTAATATATATATATATAGGAAGTTGAATAGCGTAACTACGGAAGACAGATTTCCAATTCCAAATATAGATGATATATTTGACAAATTGGGAAGATGCCAATATTTTTCAACGCTTGATTTAGCCAAAGGATTTCATCAAATCGAAATGGACGAACGCGACATACATAAAACAGCGTTCTCCACTGCAAACGGACATTATGAATTTTGAAGAATGCCCTTTGGACTGAGAAATGCACCGGCAACATTCCAAAGATTAATGAACGAAATATTAAAAGATTACATTGGAAAAATTTGTCTTGTGTACATGGACGATATCCTAGTATTTTCTACAAGCGTAGAAGAACATCTAGAATCGTTAAGTAAAACCTTAATGAGATTAAAAGAGAAAAACTTAAAAATAAAAATAAATAAATGCGATTTTTTAAGACAAGAGACAAAGTTCCTAGGCCATTTGATTACAAATGAAGGTATTAAACCAAACCCGCAAAAGGTGGAAGCAATAGAAAAGATTCTATTTTCAAAAAGCGTTAAGGAGATAAAAGCATTTTTAGGAATTACAGGATATTATAGAAGATTCATCAAAGATTATTCGAAAATTGCGTATCACATGATTAAGTACTTGAAGAAAGATGCGAAAATAAATTGCAATTATAAAGAAAGAAAAGCATTTAATAAATTAAAAGAACTCATAAAAGCGGAACCAATTTTAATTCACCCAGATTTCAGTAAAGCCTTCACACTAGTGACAGATGCCAGCAACTTTGCTTTAGGCGCAGCATTACTACAAACCGATAAAGTTATCTGTTATGCGAGTAGATCACTAAACGGGCATGAAAAGAATTACAGTACAATAGAAAGAGAATTACTTGCAAGTTTGGGCAACGAAATATTTCCGTCCATACTTATTTGGTCGTCATTTCACTATCAGGACAGATCATAGACCACTAATTTGGGTCAATAACTTAAAAGAACCAAATGCAAAACTCCAAAGATGGAAAATAAAGTTAAATGAGTTCGATTTTGACATTAACTACATAAAAGGAAAGGAAAACGTAATTGCAGATGGTCTAAGCAGACTAAATTATGAAAATAGTAATGCGATGGAGTTAAACCTAAATGAAATATTCAATGATGATGATATAAACACAATACATAGCGCAGAAACCGATAGTACACACTACATAAAAATAACGGAGAACGCAATTAACATATATAAAAATCAACTTATAATTCAAAAAGCGCAAAGACAATCAATAACAAAGAAAATAATATATCAAAAGAGGATAAGAAATACAATAAATGTAACACTCGAAAGTGACATTTTAAAATTAATGCAAGAAAATCTACCCGAAAAAGGATTAATCGTTATCTACTGCCCAGATGACCAATTATTCTTACAATTTCAAGAGTTATATATAAAATTTTTCGCAAACAACGCAAACTTAAAAGTAATGAGATCGAATACAATTTTAAAAGACATAACGGATAGAGGAGAACTTTTAACATTGATCGAAGAAAAACACTTAGAAAATAATCACAGGGGAATAAACGAAACATTAGAGGAAATAAGGAAAACACACTACTACCCCAAACTACAAAAAGAAATACGGAAATACATCAATAATTGTGAAATATGTAACAAAGCAAAATTCGACAGGAACCCTATCAAACATAGTTTAAACATTACAAAAACTCCCAAAAAACATAATGAAATTGTTGATTTTGATATTTGGTACCCACAAAGAGGCGTAATGTACCTCACAAGCATTGATAAATTAACAAAATACGCAACAGCGAAATCATTAAAAGACAGAACTTGGATATCAATTATAAATGCCATAAAGGAAAGAATTCAATATTTAGGCAAACCGGAAACTTTAATAACAGACAACGAATTAGATACTGTACCAATCAAACAATTTCTAAAAGATAATAAAATAAACCTATATCTAATAACCACTTACAATAAAACAGGAAACGCAGATGTTGAAAGATTACATTCTACATTAAATGAACATTTAAGACTTTTTAATGCAGATACAAATAACAGCGATGAGCTGAAAGAAAAAGTATTCAAGGCAGTAATCGCTTACAATAACACCATACATTCCACGACAAAAAGGAGACCAATTGATTTCATAAATAACCTACTTTCTGAAAGGGAACTAACCGAGTTTGCGGAAAACCTACAAAAACAAAAAGAAGATAGAATAAATAATATTAATAATAAGGAGAATAGAGTAAACGTACAAGATTTTCAGAATAATTATATAAAAAACTATAGAGTTAGCAAAACCCAACCAAAATATAAAAGAGTAGACAACTTTAAAGAGGAGGGAAACCATTTAGTATCTAAGGATTCAAAGTTTAGGAAGACATATAAAACTCAAGTAAAACGAAAATTTAAATTTCAGAACCAAAATGGCGAAAATCGCGATACTATTAATGATAATGACTAAAATCAACGCACTTCTACAAATTAATAAACTGGAAAACGAAACGGGATACGCGAAAATAAGGATCAGAGAAATAGAGATAGTAAATAAGACAACAACGGTAATACATATAATACATCCGAAAGAATTTAAACAAATTATAAATAAAATAGAACATAATATAGAAAACAATCTCAACCAATTCACCATCAATGACAGGGAAATGTTATATGAGGAAATAAAAACTATTAAAGCAAAAATAAACACATTAATGCCAATAGAAAGAAATAGGAAACGTAGAGGATTAATAAATGTTATAGGAACCACACAAAAATGGCTTTTTGGAACAATGGATAATGAAGATAGGGAACATATATTACAACACCTAGAGATAACGGAGAAAAACAATCACAACATAATACAAACGATAGATAAACAAATATATATAAACGATAATTTCAATAAATCCATAAACACACTTAAAAGGACTATAGAAAATGATAGAACGGAAATATTAAAAGCCTTTGGGGAAATAAAAACATCAAAGGATAGAATCACAAAACACATGCTCTATTCTGATCAAATGCTTAAACTTAAATATCTAGAAGAAAAAATCGAACAAATCCAAGATAACATAGCCTCAGCAAAACACAATATATTACACCCTAGTATACTATCAACGGAAGAAATTGAAAGATTCAATATCGACGTCTATAAATTAAAGAACGTAGAAACAGGACTTCTCCCATATAAAGATGACTCATTAATCCTAGCTATAAAAATACCAATATCATACATCACAGCAGATCTGACACTAATAACCCCATTACCCAATAAGCAACACTTTGAAGTTATAAAAGAACAAGAATATGTTATCACAATAGGAAACAAAATATATAAATTTACAGAACAAGTACATTTTAAAAACCTGAAAGAAATAAGCATTTGCCCGCTTAATCAATGTAGATCCAAATACAATAACAAAACAACAATTGAAAATATCGAAGACGACACGATTTTAGTAAAGAATGCACACAAAATAGAATTAAGACAGAATTGCGATAATAGAGAGATTGTGCTTGAAGGTAATGCATTAATAAACTTTTATAATTGTAGAATTCAGATAGGTAACGAACTATTTCAAAACACGAAAGTCATTGTTGAAGAAAAATATATCTACCCTGAAAAAGAAAATAACATATCACACTTTGAAAAACAAATAAATTTCGAAGAAATAATAATAAAACAGAAGGGAAATATTAACAAACTTGAGGAACTAAAAATACATAAAAATATAAATTATGGTATAAGTGCACTAATAATACTACTGATAGCAATAGGAATCTTATTAACATGTAAAAATAAGAAGAACACTAATGTAAACGTAGAACTGGCAATCCAATCTGCCCCAAATGATAAAGACACTAAACAATCGAAAACCATAACTGGCCCACTATTAGGCCCAAAAATGGACAAAATAAAATAGAAACAACAACAATGTAATAATAAAAAAAAAACCTTTCGAAGAATCCAAAAACTGTTCAACAGGGACTGTTGAATGTAGGGGTGGAGGAGTCACATATTGTGTCCTACACCACATACATAAAATAAAAATTAAATAACATTCGCTTCAAGAAAGACTTCTTTCTTGAAACGAATGCAACTCAGCTACATTTTTATGCTGACCAAACAATTGTGTTCACTTTGGAATGCAAGCAAATAAACAAGAAAACAAACAAACACACACACACACATACATTTACATAGAAGTGCCTGCGCGCACAGTTAAGTAGAGTAGAATGTAAGAATAAAGATATGAATAAAAATTTAGTTTCAAGTTGAGAACAAAGCTAAGCGGCCGCGTTTTTACTAAATTGAGACTCCGTTGCGCGATCGCGAAAAAACCAAGAGGTTTCCGCGAAGCGTCGTATAAACCCCCCCCCCCCCCCCTATTACTATATACTTTTAAGGTTTTTTTTTTGTACGAAGGATTTAACTTATATCTGTAATATCGTTATTTTTTGTGCGGAATATTTCTTTTTATGTTTTTTCATTCCTCCATTACATTGATTCTGTGGGATCTGATCTGAATTGTTCTTCAATACATTCGTATATGACAATTGATATGAATTTATATTTTGAAGGTTTGGAACAGTTTTATCTATAGACTCTACAAATTGGATTTGGGGTATTTACCATTTGAGTCCAGCGAGCATGAATGGTTTTGGACATCCTTACTTTGTATACTAATTACAATTACAAATTTTTTTCGTGGTAGCATAATCTTTCTTAGACGTGCATTCGAACGTGGGAGGTAGATCTACACAGTACACAGTAGTATTTAGTATGGCTAAATTCTTAACTGGACTTCTACTACCGATGCCTTTTATTTCTCAGTTTGCTTACTGATCTCCTGTGGTCTTGCATTGTGTTAGTGCCGTGTGGTTGTTTGTTCTTCCCTGTCAAATCCTTTGATGGGCCGTTTGCTTGTGGCTCTACCGGCTCTGCCTAGCGTTAGGTGAGTGATGCAGAGAGCATTCAGTTTCAATGTTTTTTTCTTTTCTTTTTTTTTGCTGTTGCTGACGTTGCTAACTCAACAAATGTAAAGTCAGTCCGCCATACACTCATTTTGTTGTTGCGCTCACTGACTTAATTTTCTTTGTTCATTACACTTGCCTAATTTATTTGGTTTTTCACTGTATATTTTAACGTATTTTTTTCATAATCAGAGCGCATATTGTGCGTGTGCTCTACAAGCAAACAAATATGATCTTCGCAATGATGCTTGAAAAATATAGATTTGGTATTTGGCAAACGTACACCTTTTCAATATACTTGTACATGCATTTTTCAATTCTGGGGCGTATACATACTAATGTAGCTAGTGCTAATTTGAAGCATTTGTTGGATTTCATGTTTGGAAACGGTATGCATGATGAATGGTGGTCCTAGAATTGATATCTAGTTCATGGTACTACCAGAGGCTGAAAGGAACCGCTCTCAATCTGGTGCAGATTTTTGGAACACACTGGTATCGTGCTAAATACTGAAATATAAAATAAATACTGAAATAATAAAATTAAAAATAACCCAACTTAACATTTCGGTTTTGTGGAAAGCGTGGCGTGTATCCTTATTGAAGTAGCTACTACAACAACATCTTATTGAAGTCGTCAAATGCGAAAATTTGATACCTAAAGAACGAATCGACAAATGAATATCAGAAGCAGTAACAACTTAGAACTATGATCCAGAAACTCCCACGAACAATTATTCCACACATTATTTCCCAGTCTTGTCGCTAAGAGAAATAATGACGATGATTATGTAAGGTTGTATTCATTAGTTTTTAAAATATTTAAATAGTCCAATGGAGTGGACTTGAACGTAGACCTTCTTCTTTTGTTCTACAAAAATACAATGCAGTACTTCAGGAAAATATAGAAGTATTTGATATAACCGAACCAAAACCGTACGGGGAGCACCGAATCATCACGTTCCTGTGTTTAGTTCTCTATCGTTGCTAAAACTCGTGAAATAAAAAAGGAAGTTGAGAAGATGATTGAAGCAGATACTGACGAGGAATGAGTCGTTTCCAGGGAAAGGAAGACAACGAACATTCAAAAATCAGGCATAATGCAAAACGTTTCTTACCGTCTGGGCATTAAACATCAATTTAAGCCTCTGTATTATTTGCAAACTAATCCCGACTTGTTGGTAATGAACACAGCACATGGAACTAAGTGTACGAGATGGATCATATGTGAATATCCGGAAATTTGGTTCTTCGTCATTCCAAATTACTTCAAAACAAAATCCGAGTTTGCCCTTTAGTACATACCGTGCATCATCAGTAACACAATACACACACAGTCAAAAAGAAGAATCTCCATACATTATGAAGGCAAGGAAAATCAAAAAATTAAGTGTGAAGTGTTGTCGTGCGCTCGCATCACGCCAAAGTGTGAGACTGTACACATACTATTTCATTATTTTTATATATTTACATATCTGGCAGTACCATGTATGGCAATGTCTTTTATTGTTAACTTTCAAACTTACATATACTTACATATACTTATAAGGCCTGTGCGGTTGGAAAAATATAATTTTTCGTTTAGTGATCGGCTTTTTTTGCGTTAAAAAAGTTACAGAGGGATTTGAAAACCAATTAAAAGAAATTGTTAACAAGCACCAGTTACAGTATTTCTTATTTGATTTACTTTACTCTTTTCTTTTCAGGACTAGATAATTTTTCAAAGAAAAAAAAAAAGATTCTATTTGATTGAATTTTTGGAAGAAGGTATCTTTATGTCTAGACAAATGTATACAGCATTTTTTCCCCGAGATTGGACCAGAATATATTTGCTTGAAATTAAGTACGTTGATAACTTTTTGCCTAGATGAACATATAAAATCGTATATTTGCGAAAAGAGTATCCTAGATCAAGAGTTTGATAAAAACTGGTATGATGTTAACATGCTGCGGCTGTAGGTTGTTTTGAGTTTTACGGAGCTTTTGAATCCACAACGTTTGAAAGCTATGCTTCGATGTACATATATTTAAGATAATTCGCCTTACTTCGAGGTATTCATATTCAAACTTCCCTGGAACAACCTGAGAAGCGAAAAAGCTTCTAATCTCTAACTATATTTACATGCCAAATTTTAAATGAACATACATATTAACACACAAATGCGTAGTTAGATCAATAATATAATGGGAAATTTAATATTTTGCATTAGTTAAAGATTGATTATGACTTTTCATTATTCTCTACTTATCCCCTCCTCGCAATATGAACTATAAAATCTAAATTGAAAAAATACAAAAAGCCACAAAAACCCTGGGCCAGATCTTCTAGTCTATTTATTCGTATTCGTAGCGTAAATTTGTTTTCGGAGCTACTTCTACGACGGATTCAAGAAGAGGGCTGAATAATTTCTGTTTTCTGTGGGTAATTTCATTGATCTAAAAAGTATAAAGAATAAAAGCACCTCAGAAACAAAAGAAAATCACAAAAAAACGATAAAAGATATTATTCGAAAGAATTTGTAATCCCATAAATCTCGAAAACAAAGTTTTCACGTGGAATCGAAGAGGAAGTTGCAAACATAAAATATGAAATATAAGAGAACTATTTTATTGCAGCCACGAGCATTTAGTATCCAATATTTATTATACCAGCAGATCCATTATATGGCACATCAAAAACATAAAATACTTACCATCACTAGGACGTTGTCTTGACGGAGTCTTGACTTTTGAGGAAGAAACACTCTCTTCAGTGTCATTTGATGGAAGTGAAGATTTCGTGGTTTTTGGTGGATTTCTTCTTAGCTCCGCGAAGTGATGTTTGTTCAAAGAACGGCGCTTTTTCGAACCACAATAGTAGCGGTATTTCCTTTTCTTCGCCAGAGACCAAATATAATCCCCCGAACAATCGAGCATATGTCGGTACAAATCCAAAGTGCCATTACATCGCCGCGTACACTTAGAACATTTTGTTGTAGTTATAGTAGCTTCCTTACAGTAGTGCTGCATTTTTGAAGGCGCGGTAAGAAGAGAATTTGATGATTGCATACTATTCGACGGAGAGGCGGTAGTAATGTCTAAAGTTGTTTTAGTATCAGTGTCACATTCATCTGTAATTGCACTATGTTTTATTATGCAAGTGTTTAAATTGCAACTATTTAAAGTGGATGGAACACTATCAGAAGATTCGTCATCTACAGCTGAGCCTGTTATTATTCTTCGATTTATATGAACCAAGTCATTTTTTTTCCAAACAGATTTACGTACATTATTTGTGTTAAAATAATTGTCGTTGCCATAATAACCAAGAGCACGGTTAGGTATAAATAAATGGCGTAGCGAATTACCTGCCAGAAGCTCACGACCAACAACCTCATAGTGCGTAGAGAGAACATGTGAATGTCGAAACATTTTGTGTTCTTCTAATGACTTCAATTTTTCGAATTTCGATCCACAACACATACATAGGTAACATCGTGGTCGTGCCCACTCTCCACTTAAAACAACTTGTTTTTGAAGATATTGACGTTCGAGAATGGGCGAAAGTAGAAGTGCAGAAAAAAAAATTTCATCGACAAATGATTCATTAAACGTTCTATCATCTTCAGTATTTTGAACATAAGATACTATTCCAAATTCTTCATTCTCAATTTTTATTATAGCTTGTTCGTTTTGTTCCAAGATAATGTGAGGCAATAATCGCATGTCAAGTATATAATTTAACTGTTCATTTATACGCTGCTTCTCTTCTCGAATGATTCCATTAGAATCTGTTTCGGTATTTAATATATACTGCTGCAGTTCGTATTTTTGTCGCATTGACAATTGAGTCCACATATCAAGCTTTGATAAATCACGTAGTCCCAGAATTGGCTGCTTCATTTTTTTTACAATTTTACCCCCTTCATTTATTAACTTGAACTTTTTTACACTGTCCCACTTCCATTTCCAGGAATGCTTTGTATGCGGTCTACGTATTTTCGATACAACTGCGTCCCCACCATATTGGTCTGCTGTTAGAAGAGTTGGGAAAGCGGTAGATGTTGATAGACTTGTGGCAGCATGAATTTCACTATCAAGGACACTACATCCAGACCCAAAGACAGGACTCTCGACTGTTGCAATTTGAAGCTTAATTATAGAAGAGGCACTCGCGTTTTTTCCCATTACTTTCCCATCCAAAAAATTCAATAGATTATTTCGAACATTTGAAACAACGTCTTTATAAAAGTTTTCATCGAACACACTTGACAACATTTCTGTTCTTGTGGGCATACGGAAAATTATTTCGGCATCGCCGCTCTCTCTAATTGCATTCCTTCCTGATTTATTACGTGCTTTAACAGCTGTCACATAAACAGATGAATTATCGGCGTTTAAAATTGAGTCTGATAAGATGTTTTCTTTTCGTGAGCGAATGCCTTTTCTGTTATTAGGCAGTCGATTTTGTGCCAGTCCTAATCTAGATAAAATTGGCTCTTCTGCGCCCATTATGATGCTAGAATTCTTCGAACCTGAATTTTCAAGGGATGCAGATGGCATGGATACATCATTGACATTTTTTTGCAATTTAGTGCAACGCGACTTTGATGATTTTCCCTTGTCTCTACTATATTTTTCAGAAAGAACCTTTTCTAAAATGATTAAATCACCATCTTTACCTTTGATATTGCAATCTGTCAAAAGTAGTACATCTTTGTGAACTGTATGCATATGTTTGGTTAATTTTGAAGTATTTGGAAAACGTTGCATGCATGATTTGCATCCAAAATACTTATCTGGATGGCTGTCTACAAAATGAAAAAAAAGATCATCCAAATCCTTAGTCGATGCTTCGATCGTATGGGGCTTTGATCGTTTACAGTATATACATCCAGGGTATTCTGCAGATACGACAATACCTAACTCTGCTCGTTGTTTCCTTGAATCGGATACAGTGACCGGGTGAGAATTACGACCACTACATCTACGATTCTTATTTTGAATGTGAAATTTTTCTACATGCTTCAGCTGCATTTTATAAGATGTGAACTTTTTATCACAGAACAAGCAAAGGATTCTAATATTTTCCTCCAAAACTGTAGGGCGCTCCTTGTTTTCCTGCTGAAGTGGACCATTGTCACAGACAGTTCCAGCCGTTTCGTCTACTATTTTATCTTCGCTATGGAAACTTGTAAAAGAAAATTGATTGTTTATATCAAAATGAAAATTTTTTGCTTTTAATTTTTCGAAAAATCCTGTTAATCGGCTAAGCGGCAAACTGCACATAACTGACACTGGGTGCTTATTTTCTCCATTTTGATAACACGATTCGTTCAACTTAACATCGCTTTCTAGGTAAATATAGTTATTTTTCCTTTGGCAACTTCGTTTCGAGGACGCTTTAGTGTCGAAAATTACCTTCTTTTCATTCGCCTTTTCCTCTGAGGGTTTGAAGATATCTGAACTACTACGCAGCCCAGCACGAGACATTTTTAGATGTTTCCGATGCCGAATAGCTGTAATGAAGAACAAGTAGAATTAAAAGTAGTGTAATTACCGATTGAATGGACAACAGTCGAGTAAACTAATTTATATAATCTGTTAATATTTAAAGAGATAGCAATTGTTTTTAGCAGTTTACAAATAGATTGGAAGTGATCAAAAAATTTTGATATTTTTACAATCGGTTTTTTGCGTATGTGTCTCTCGAATTCCTATGATTTAGCTTTTTTCCAAAGATATTTCTTTTTGCTTCGAAAACTTTTCAAATCTTCAACCTTCAGGAAAAGATGTTTGATTTTAGGAGTTTTTATCTGCACTATATCGACAAATGATTTCGCGCATTGCATTGGATTCGATTTTTACCCAAAAAACGAAATTGTCGATAAATCTCGAAAAAAAAATTTTCGGGCCAAAAAAAAAAATACGTGTCTCTTTATTTTGACCCAAGCGTAACATATTAAAATTTCGTTTGAAAATAAAATAGGGACCCGAATGGACCGGTTGAATCCAGATGGAAAGCATCCCTTAATAAATAAGAAGTAACGAGAATATATCAAATACCCCGAAGTTTTGAGAAATGAGGACCAATTAATACTTAATGCACAATTTCTTATATTTTAGTTTCTATTATGATATTATGCGTATACGCAAAAGAAATTTAGGATGTATACTTCAGAATTAAAAGGAAGGCTATTAGGAAAAATATTAGAGAATTTTCTATATTTCATTATTAATAATAAATTCATAGACCAGACTATTATTTATGTGAGAAAACTATACACATATTCCACCCATGTTTTGACCGCAGCTAATTAATTTTGTCTTATTGTCTTAGTTCCGGTCTATCACTACTCTCCTATTTCGATCTAAGTTAACATAAGTTAAAAATACAACTACTTACAAATACAATTTAATAAAAATTATCATTAGCGATTTTATCAAAAAATATTTTCGTAATCATCTGTACATAGATGGGATTGTCATATAATGTATTGGTAATCTTTACTCCAAAGTGTTCCAAGATATGTTGATTTAATCGATATGTTCAGATGTACTCTAAACCTACCAGGGTGCTATGGATTCAAACCCTCACCAGCCCAAATTCCAAAATTATACAAAATTATTTGAAAACAAGAAAAAAAAAGAGAAAAGTTCTGTCTTCTGTCATACCAAAGCCTCAGCACCCTTCATTAGTATATAAAGTTTATTAAAGGCAATTTTTTTGACGATTTGAACCAAAATCCCATACCTTTTTTACCCAAAACCTCATACCTGAACAAATCGGTTGTAAGGAGACTATATGTTATAGTAGTCGGATTACGAGGATTTTCAGCACCAATGTGCAATTCATTATATGTATGTAAAATACCAAACTTCATGAACTTAGATGATTTATTGAATTATTTATGACCCAAAATCACATATCTGAACAAATCGGATGCTACATGATATAGTCGACCGATCTGACGGGTTCCGACAAATGATCAGTAAATTAAGAGAAATACACCCGCGTATTAAGTTTCGTTCAAATAACTCAAAAACTGACAGACAAGTTTGCGTTCAAACAGACAGTCCAATAGACGGATATGGGTAATTTAATATTTTTCATTATTCATTTTCCAGACCTATTATAGGGCTCAAAAAGTAATAACATAAATCTATATATATAAAAATCAATGCAAATTTTGATGAACGCCTATAACGTGAGAACCCCCAGTTCAAATTGCACCAAATTTTTAGGATTTATAAAGGGATATTAGGAGAAGGTTAATGTGTAAGTTTTCATTAGATTGGCGCTCTCTAGAGATATGACAAAATAAATGCAACAACAAATACATGTAAAATTCCAAAATACGCGTACATTAAGTTGTATGTGGTGTTGAAAGAGAGAGAGAAAGAGTGAAAAAAATATAAATAAAAATTAATAGAAAAAAGTATGGAAAAAATTTAAATAAAATTTTTTCGTTTCCTTTTCCAAAAAAAATCGCTAATTTTAAGTTTCAGTTAGATTTTCTTGTTTTTTTTTTTTATAGGTGTAGCAATGCACGCTGGGATCCTCTAGTAAATTTATATTTTTTCAACCAGCTATAAATTTTACTTTTCGATTTTTATTTTTTCCCTCAAGAGTAATGATTATCTGAGTTTTTTATTTTTATTTTGATCATAAACAATCGTTATCTTCTATTAAATTTTTTGATCAAAAATAATAATTTCTATTTAAATTTTAATTTTATATCATCAAATATATTCAGTGCACTTTGCGTTTTAAAATTTTCTTTAGAAATAATAATTATTTTTATATATCTGATCAAAAATATATAAAAATTTCTGAGAAAATTTCTCCATTGAAAAACAAAAATTAATTTTTGATTTTTATATTTTTGATAGCAACGAATCTCTCAAAACTTCTTAGCGTCTTTTCCATAAATGGTGACATCTGTTTACTCTAAACTAACTAATCATAACTCAATTGTGAAGTTATTTTTTATTTTATTATTTTAATTTTTTTAAGCATTGATAACATTTTTCGAAATTACTGGAGAATCGCAAAGGATCTCTAGAAATATGTCTCTACATATATAGAAGACTTTCTTGTGAAATATGAGTCTTGAATTTTTTTCATCAAAAAATCACAAATTATGATTATTTTAGATCCCTTAATTAAAGCTTAATTTCTAAAAGTTTTACAAATATATCGATAGCACTGGTTTTAAATAAATTTTCCCAAATATTAAAATGAGTCCGACACGAATAAGCATAGAGTACTTCTTTCCGATACTCTCGTGGCACATGGCACATGGCAGTATCGGAATAACTACAATACTTTTGACCAAAGCCTTATCAAAGGTGAAAATAATTATTTAATTTAAAAAAATTCTAACTGTGTACTTTGCAGGTAATGTGAACCCCTGCGAGTGTATTTATGATATAATATAAAAAGTTTAAAGTAGGTCATTCCATTTGTGGAAAGACGCATACCACAAATTAGAGGAGGAGCTCTATATATTTGTATTTGTTGTTAATTCTACTCTCTAACGTCCCATTTTGACGATCTATTAGATCATCAGACGATGAAAATATAATAAACAAAAGTATTGCACTTTTCGATACAAGAATACATAGACAACAACAAAAGTTTTTTCGATTGATTTTCTAAATCTACATCTTCTGGACCCCTAACAAATTATCCATCTTCCCAACCAATGAAATACAAGATTAATACAGCAAAATATTTAATAAACAAAATATTGGCCATAAGCCGCCAAAAATTCCATGACGCAAATAAAGAAAAAATATATGCGATACTAAAGAAATTACAATTACCCCGACTACCTCTACCTACGACGACTACGAGAATTAATATAATAACATTGTAATAATAAAATTAAAATATTAGCAATAGAAAAAAACAATATGCTTTAGAAATACTGCAGCGTCACCTTTTGTACATACTTAAATTTAATGAAAAAATTGAGTATAAAATGTGAAAAATATTATATTGGCGTTTAAATCAATTCAATCATAAGCACAAATATTAAAAAAATTAAAAAAATGCATAGCAACAAAGTAACGTTGTGTACGGAATTAAATACAAACGATAAAATAAAAGAGACGAAAATATTCCTGTTCCGCAGTAGGCTTTGTCTTCAGGATGTTTTCTTCGGATATAAGCATTATGATCTATTTATATAAAATTCTCCTGTCACAGTTTTTGTCCTCGTACTCCTCCAAAACGGCTGAACCGATTTTAATAAAATTTCGTATATATATTTGTTAGTTCTATGAATTGGTTTTTATTTATTATTGATAACGGTATTTACGGTTCGATTTTCTTGAAATTTGCTACATAGGTTTTTGCTTACTTATAGATTAGTAGGAACACTCCTTTTCTCTACGGGCAGTAGACATGGACTGACCTATTCGAAATCTTATTTATGGTTCGATTTACGTGAATGATTTCCTGGATGAGGACCGATTTAAACTCTCAGTAAATATTTATTTCCACTACATGTGACATAATTAAAATTATTTAAAATAGTTTATAAAATTTGAGAAGCGATTAATAAATCAGCAATTTCAACTATTAGCAATTTTTTAATTATTGATAACTTAATTAAAACAAAGAAAACTTATGTCTATGCAATGTCGCCATTCAATTGTGACAGCTTGGCATTCTGCGCATCCAAAATTTGTGTAATTGCAATCAATAGCATATTCATGTCTATCCCCGTAGATGAGGCAGGAGCCTCAAAATTCTTAATAACACACAATTATTTTCCTCTGCACCCAGTTTATTGATTTCTACAACATACAGCTTACTGAAATGTTAACGAAACCGCGTTTTCTACTCATCTGCCTACGATAGCTGCTGGCATACTACTAAATAGCCAGCAGATGGGGTTTAAGAGAAGAAAATTTATAGCAGGCAATACTATTTGCTAGACTATCTGGCTGCAGCTAAGCTCTCATCAAAAAGCCATCTAACTATCATATCCGTTGACTTTAAAAAGGCATATGACAAAATAGCAAAATAAATAAGCAATTCGAAGCCCAAATCATGGATTTTTGTCATCGATTTTACTGACTTATGACACGGTGCATTTTCTTGGTGAAACGGCACTTTCTTTTACAATACTTGGTGGCTGATTTTCCTTGGGAAGTGTCTGGAAACTCGCCATCAAGTCAAGTTTTTTCTTCAGCTGTATTTTTTTCCTTCAAAAACGAATATTTTATCAACGCGAAATTCCTTTTCACGATTTTTTTCACAATAACAAAAGTTGCTTCACTCAAAATCTATAATTCATTCATTAAAGACCCTACAGCTATCAAATTTATACACACGTCTTATGAAGGTTAGGAAGGAAATTTCATTTTGCTCCTACGCAGATAATTTTAGCATTGTAGTTAAATCCAAAAAAGAAAAATGTCAAATAATTGACTTGAATAACCTTTTTCATATATATATTCAATATTCAGTTAAACTTGTAAAATGTCTCGCTTCTCCAAAATTTAACTGCAATAAATAATATCTAAAATAAGTTATAGCATTTTTCTTTATGGCTATGTCCGTGTCTCATAAACAATGTTAAGTCACTAATTAACGCTGCGATATGAACTGCTATAGGAGCACTTCGCTCTACACCAACCGCAAACATTATTTTTGAATCAAAAATATTGAATTTTGTAATAACTAAAACCAAGCTGTTTAAAGCTCTCATAACAAGGCAAGACAATCCACTTTATAATAACGGTAACAACCTTAAAAAGAGGACAAAATCCCTTAAAAGTAAATAAAATTACGGAACTGTACTCTCATTAGATATATTTACAAAGCTAACCATAAATGGTATCTACAATTGTTCCCCAGGGCGCTTTATACCATAAACAATTAACACTACCCTACAGTAAATACCATAACTACAACTACATTTATACTTATACTCAATTATTCCATATTATAGTTTAGTAAAAGAAAAACAAAAGGAATTACTTCGCTATATATACAGACTCACTCTCCGCTCTTGATTCCATAGCCAACATAAAAACAATAGCTACTACACCACCAAGATCAAAAATATTATCTCACAGCACTACCCAAATATTATATTTATAGGGGACCCATAGATATAATTGACAACTTCGCCGACCGAGCCGCCAAACAAACACACCAAAGTTCAGTAGGTGGTACAGAAAACTTAAACCTTCTAGATAATAAAAACCATATTTCCCCTCTAAACAACACCTACAATGAAACTTATCCAATAACTGGTACAAACCCATAAACTACACAAAGACCCATCAATAGACTTCTAACAAAAAATATGCAGGTAATACTTTCAGCCTGTCTAACACTCTCTATGTCGGGATCGGCCTATATGTGACTGCTTATGTATTTTTTAATATTTAAGCCAGTTATTTCTGGATGTTGTAAGTCGAAAAGCGTACTCGCATTCAAAAGGTTGTTCTTTCAATTTAGTGATATTTGATGATGATCAGAAAAATTCATATCTGCATTTTTAGCGACTGCGAAGTCATTAAATAAAGTAATTTCCCCTGGGTCAGTAGACCAATAAGTTGTATTTTTGGTACTCATGGTCGTATTATAAAACTGTCGAGCTTTCGCATTGTAATCTCATCCAGCTAAGAACTTGTCCCCCGGAATTGTGAAAAAACCACTAAATTGTTTTTCTGTTACTATTACGAAGCGTGGCGGAAAACAAATTGCAGCCAAAGTAAGGTCAACCCCCCCTTTGCGCTCTTCAACTGCTAGGTGTAATAATTTCTTTTTGTTTACTGAAATAAATACAACGACCACTCGAAAGTGTTTCTCGTTGTGTACCTGGATTTTTGTCCGTCGATTTCTCTCTTTAAGAGGTACCTATAGTTTTTGTCAAGTCAGAGACAAGCAAATTAGAGATGCGCTCCCGCAAAAATGTTGGTTTAGCCTTTGCATATAACATATTAAAAATCATTTATCTTCAATTTATGCATATTTAATTACATAAAAAGTAAAAATAAACATTAAAAGTATGAGAGAATAAAATGAATGCATTCATGTCGCTTGACTGTCGCGTTAAATAAATGAAAATTATTTAATATTTTTAATAAACTGAAAAGTATTATTCCGATACATTAATGCATAATGTGATATCCGAGTGGTCAGCATTGCGTACTACAAAGCCTGGGCTCGTGTCCAGGTTCGAGCAGCATTAAAAATTATAGAAAATAAATTTTTCTGATTTCGGTCGCCCCTCGGCAGATGTCAATCCCTCCGAGTGCGACGTCCTCGCGTCCTACGTTACACCATATCCAAAAACGAGTGGTTAAACACTAATCAATTATATTATTATAATTTGACATGCCGTGTTCTTGCTATCAGAAAGTCGGCCGAGCTCAGTCAAAAGAGCAGTGTAATAAGTCAATGGATTTTCACTTGCATTGTGTTGGCCATTCATATTTTGAATTGAATTTTCTGCAGTCTTCTAACATACCTTATTTATACAAAGTTTGTATATTTGTATGATTGGGCGACGTACTTCCCTTCGTTCGTGGTAACTCACTTGGGTACACCAACAATCAACAGATAACAGTAACCTCTGTTTTGGATGATCTCTTTGCTGTAAAATCTATTAATGAGAGTGTGCTCTCTTTGCCTAATGATAAAAAAGAACTGATATGCAAAACTGACATATTGAAGTCTTCTCACTAAACTCCTTATACAAACAACAAATAAACACACTTCATTTGCAACTGTCACTAACCGTGGCGCTCCAATTACATCCCCATCAGAAAATTCTGGTGTAGTAAAAAATATCTTGAATGTTTCAAATCATTCAAAAAAAGATACCTCATCAAGCAATTTGCGTAGTATTAATTTTAAGTTCGATGTACCAATGTTATCAATGTGAAGAGAGCACTGCATAATGAATGAATTAAAAAACGGTAAATTGAATACATTCGATACTACCTCTGTTAATGCCGCTACATAATGAATGAATTAAAAAATGGTAAATTGAATATATTGGATACTACCTCTCTTAATGCCGCTACAACGACAACAACAACCTCTGTTAATAAAAAGCTAGCGGTTTATTATCAAAATCTTGGTGGTAAGTGGACAAATGCTAAAGATGTTTTATTTTCCAGAAGTCGTGGAGAGTATGAAATTTTGGTTGTTGTTGTTGCTGTAACCGCAGAAAATTCCCGAAATCGGGCTTCGGGGAATATTGCGGCAGCGACAGTCCTTGGCCGGATAAAAATCGGGGTCGTTCCGGCCCGACTGTCGCGAGAACTAAAGTTTTGGTTGTCAAGAGATGGCGGTGTTTAAATAGCTATTAAGTGCACTATAGGTTCATGAGTTGTCGAAATAATTAACTCTGACCCCCTACTGGATCAACATTTTATTTGCTTATTTGGGAAATTATTTATTGCTTATATTCCATCTCAATAAGTGTTTGGTAAAATTTATTTTATAAATCTGCTCTTACTCCAACTAATGTGACTAGCACCAAAGAGATTTACAATAGCGCGCCACTCGTTCCTTCTCTGTGCTTTTTGGCGCCAGTCAAAGTGAAACCAGACCGCCTTCCACATAATCTTTCCAATGGAGTTGAGGCCTTACTCTTCCTATGCTTCCACCAGCGGCTACTCCATCGAATATTTTCAAAGCTGGAGCGTTTTCATCCATTCGGAGGACATGACCCAGCCAGTCTTATAGCTCGTAAAGCTCATCATTCCATCGCCTGTGGTATTCGCCGTTGCCAACGCGCAAAGGACCATAACTCATCCGCAAAACTTTTCTTTCGAAAACTCCTAAATCCGCCTCATCGGATGTCGACATCGTCCAGGCTTCTGTACCATATGTCAAGACGGAAATGATGAAAGACTTGTAGAGGTTGAGAAACTACTTTCTGTACTAAAGTTTCACGTAATTTTTTTGTTTAGAAAAAAATTCTAAAACCACAAAAATTCAGTCCTTTTTTTTGGATATGCCTCGTATAATTTAATTACTTTTTCATACACTTTTTTAATTTTTTTATAAACTTTGTTTTTAATTTTTGTTGTTTTATCATTTTAAAGCAATCAATTATACAAATAACCTATTGAAGAAAATAATGTTTGTAACCCATTTTAAAACAATATAGAATATCAAATATCATATACAATATACATAATTATTGTATATGTATGTATGTATACATATGTGGGTATTTCCACAGAAGTGTCAACCGCACATTATAATATTACATTTATTCATAATACATTTCGAATTATTTCCTTGCAAAGTCGAGGAAGTTCAAAATTTCTATTTCAAAAATTTCTAATACATATTTTTTTTTTGATATATGATCTTAATGAAAAAAAACATTATGCATTGAAATTTTGAAAAAGAACATTTGTTTTCAGTGATAATAATTTCCTACTTGTTATGTATGTCACATCAGCATGCTTATTCCGTCGGGGCCGATGGATTTGGAGGCTTTTGCATTCCCAATAACCCCCTAAACCTCTTCCCTGGAGAAATCAAGCGCCGTGCTGCTATTTGGCACATTGCGCAGACGGTGGGTTACCACCGAAAGGTTCAATATGAATAGCCGACTAAAATAAAAAATGAAATTTTCACTCGATTCTCACGTCTCGTCGGGTTTGAAAATGACTTGACACGGGCCCAAAGCTAGATAGCCCCAGAGGAGAGAATACAGGACCTTAAGTGTTCCTGCCACATGTTTCCCTTATGTAGGAAAATTTGTTCAGATTTGTGTAATTCGGCCAGCCGGAATGAAGCGAGTGGTAGAGGTCGCGAGTATGCGGCGAAAAATTCGTTCAAAATTTATGACGTTGGTTGTAGTGGGGATAGCACTGAAGGCCTTCTCGATAAATTCCGTGAAGACGAGCTAGTTAGCTTTTTTAACGTTAACAAAGGTCCATTGGTGCACCGAAACAAGTCAGGAGGCCTGTCAATCGAGATGATTATGAGCCAGTGGTCCGATGCAAGCGTCCGCTCCAATCTATGCTGTTTATCGAACCAACGCCGGCTATTGCTAAGTCAGGCGATTACAATTGCCCACAATTCTGGTGGGGGCCTCGTCGTTAATGGTACAGAATGTCGAATCGTCTATCTGTTCTGCAAACTCCATACTTCTGTGATCGTTAGATAGGCAAGAATGCTAAAGATCGTGGTGCGTGTTAAAGTCACCCAAAACCAAACGGTTTTCGCGTCTGAGTAGCGCACCTATATCAGGACAGTTCCCAACTGCTCTGACATTCTAGGGTAGTATTCCCTGCGGTTGATGTCGCCGTCGATAGGATAATACTATATGGTGCTGTGTACGATGAAAGCCAGACCTCAGCCAAGATATCGCTCGCAATGGCTTCATATTATGCTGCATCCGGTCCAGCTCAGAATTTGAAATCCGAACCGAAAAGTTGTAAATCATAATAGCGGAAGACTTAGCCCCGTGTTGACGTGGCTTTCTGAATTTTGTTCATTGTAGATTTTAAAGTTTGTAAAGTCCTAATTAAGCTCCAACTAATGCAAAATATTTAGTTTCCCATTGTATTATTGATCTAGATAAGTGGAGATGCTTATCAGAGATAATAAGAGATTAGTCGCTTTTCCGTGTATCAAATTTCAGGCAAATCGAACTAAAAATACAATTTTTGAATAGATCAGTCCACTTCCCGAATGTTTCTAACCGTTTAAACCTTGTGTGAACTGACAGTACCGGGAATTGGCAAATAAATGGTAAAATATTTATAATGGTTTTAAATTTATTGCATTGAATTGAAGTAGTTTCCTTCCTTATAATAAACTAATGCCAATGAATAATCCAATCAATTGAAAACATTTTTTAAAAGTGTTTTCTATAATCAACTTCAGGTGTCCCGTTTAGGGTCAGGCAAGTTTAGTTTCAAGCGAGAGGAGTGTTAGATGAGTCGGGTTAAGTGGGCATGCAAAGAGGTGGTTAGTATCATGCGGGGATTATTTGCATGCGGGACATGTGTTGGGTATGTCAGGGCCGAGTCTGGATAGGTAGGAGTTAAGCCTACTGCAGTATCCAGATCTTCATTGTGCCAGGGTTACGCGGGTCTCACGAGGCAGCTCGAGCTCTTGTTCTGCGAGAACACCATTCACTGGAAGAGAGTTCACGAATGTGTTAACGGACTCTCGGTGAATGGTGTTGAGGGCCTGTCTGTACGCCGTCCTGTCCAGCGGGTCTTGTCTGTATTGCTGTATGTCGTCCCGGTAGTTAAGTACTCCCTTCCTGATGTGCCTAGGTGGTGGTTCGGCTTCCAAGAGGGGCCTGGGTATTGCTTACACAGCATAACATTATGCTCCTTAACTGGGAGCATGGATGTTTCACTGTGTAAGTGGTGCTCCGGCGCCATCAGGGGCTTTCCCGTCACGGTCCGAAGGGCGGTGTTCTGGCAGGTCTGAAGCTTCTTCAACTGCCGCACGATAGTCCCCGGCGTCCAAATCGGCGCAGCATAGTTTACGGCCGGCCAGCCAATTGCTTTGTACGTTGCCAGCAGCGTTTCTCTGTCTTTCCCCCAGTTGCTACCGCCTAGCGATTTGAGGATTTTGTTGCAGCTTTGTACTTTGGTGGCAATTGCAGTCGTACGCGGAGTGAAGGAGTGCAGGCTATCGAATGTGACTCCCAGTAACTTTGGGTTGTTCATGATCGGAATTTTTATATCATCGACCTTCACAATGAGTTCTAGCCGGTACTCCTTCGTCCAGCTGGTGAAAAGCGTTACAGAGGATTTCGCGGGTTGTAGGTGTAAGTGTCGTGCAGTGAAGAAATTGGAAAAGTCGGCGAGGTAGCAATTTACTGAAGAACAAAGGATATCAATATCCAGGCCAGACGCCAAAATCGAACATCATCGGCGTATGAGATCAAGGAGACGCCCTCTGGTGGTGGAGGAAGCCTCGAAATGTAGAAATTAAACAGCAACACCCTGCGGAACCTTTGTTTAATTTTCAGTAGCTTTGAAGCTTGACCTCGAAAATCAACCCATGATCGTCGGCCACTCAGGTAGTTCATGGTCCACCTCTTCTACCTAGGCGGTAATGAGGAATCCTCAATGTCCGATAGTAGCACTGAATGATTTACCGTAGCATTCGACAGGTCCAGTGCTACTAACACAGTTCGCGCACAGGGTCGATTTTGGTTAAGGCCACCCATCTGGGTGTTTATGGCGTTAAGTGCAGTTGTGGTGCTGTGAACTTTCCGGAAGCCATGCTGATGTGTAGCTGGGCTCAGATGGTGTGTGTGACGGGAGCAGCAAGGCCTCAATTGTCATCGCTACTGGGGAAAGAAGGGATATCGGACCATAAGAGTGGTCAGAGACAGATTGAGAAGCTTGGTGAGATAGTCTACTCCCGCTGGGCCCAAATGTTTTAACATCAGCATGCTTATTCCGACGTGGCCGATGGATTTGGATGAAGGCTTTCACCTTCCCCATAACCGGCGGCTAAAATAGCTCGCGCACCTCTTCGGGCCCGACGAGGCGTGATCACCGAATGAAATTTCCACCCGATCATCACGTCTAGGCGGATTAGACAACGATTTGACTGTAGCCCAGAACTTGGTCACCCTAGAGGAGAGATTGCAGGACCTTAAGTGCTCCTCCCACTGGTTCCGCTTGTGAATATTAACCTTGTTCCGAATTTCGGCGTTAACTTCCCTAATACGGGGATCACCGGGATCGGCCAGGCGTAACGTGCCGCGCCTTGTCGCTAAAACCGCCTATTCGATGGGGAAATTCCGTAAAGCCGGGCCAGTTAGCTTTATTAAAGTTAACAAATGTCCGGTGGTCCACGGAAACGAAGTCAGCGCTAGCTATTGTAATATCAGGCGAGCTATGGCAGTCGCCCAAAATCCTGGTAGGGTCTTCGTCGTTCATTGTGCAGAATGTCGAATAGTCTATCTGTTCCGCCAGCTCCAGCAGGAATGCCAAAGATCGTGATGCGTGTTAAAGTCACCTAAAACCAAACGGTTTTCGCCTCTGAGTAGCACACCTATATCAGGACGGTATCCAACTGGGCAACTTGTCCTGGATCGCAGCTATTGGCAGGTGCTCCCGGCTCATAAAGTCGACTATCTCGTAGATCTTTCCTTAGAGTCCGTTGCAGTTAAACTGTACGATTCTGAAGTGTCTCGGAAGAACGTTCGTAACACGGGGGGTGAGGGAGTTGTGCACGGGTCTTGATTGTTGCAGCTGTGTAACCCGCTGTGGTGGTTGCCGCACATTGGTGGTAGTTGGCGGCTGTGTAGTATCTAAAAGCGGGGGCAGACTCCTACAGCAATGGGGAGTGGAGTAGTACTCACGAGTGGTGCACAGACCAGAGCACGACCGAAAGTGGCACCAGCCAGTACATGAATTGCATTTGACTGATGTCACATTCCGCCGTACTATGGTCTGACACACGGAACAGACTGTGCGAGGTACTAGGAGTTGCTTGCCATATAGTCTAGAGGCGCAGCTGGGCGCTGGCAACATGGGGCCTCGTAACGCGTGGTCCACTCCCTATGGGTCTTAATGCATGAACAAATCTTAAGATGACGCCAACCATTGCACTGGTTGCATCTAACCGAGGTGGAAGAATGGTGGAGTTGTCTTTAGCACACGCAGCAGAAATAATCCGTCGGACCAGGGTTGGTTTCTACGCCAGCCATGATGAGAAGGATTTGGAGCAGGTCTGCTGCGAGATGTTGCTCCATGATGCACCAAAACTAAAAATACCTGATGACCTAAACGGGGTTAGGTCGCCGAAAGGGTGACAGCCCTTGGCCGGATAAAATCCTGGTCAACTCCGGTGCGTAGAACCGGCTGTCGTGGGAGTCGTTGAGAGAGTTGATTGTGAATTCTGAGAACATTACACCGTAAAAAAAAAGCAGGCAACCTTATGTTGA
This sequence comes from Neoceratitis asiatica, assembly GCA_030068015.2. Taxonomy (NCBI): domain Eukaryota; kingdom Metazoa; phylum Arthropoda; class Insecta; order Diptera; family Tephritidae; genus Neoceratitis; species Neoceratitis asiatica. Next base: position 71,906,402 of record CM061525.1, on the reverse strand, counting down.
CTTCTGACCGATATTGACGTGTTTTCACAGTTTCGGTACATTCAGGAGTCGAAATCGCATTTGAAATGTAAAATTCTAGACAAATTCTGGGTCATCTACAGGTATGAAAAGAGCGGCAGCCGGCGTTAACATTGCTGTGAGCTGTGTGTTTTAGAAACGGATAAACTGTGTGAAGTAGAAATATATGTGTTATAAAGAATGGTAAAATAAGCTATTGTGTATAGTAAAGAATAGTAATTATTGAGGATTAAATAAACGTTGAGTAAATTCCTGACGATTAAGAGGCCAAAAGAACAGATCTTAGAAGTTTTATTTAGCAATCTAGCGATCGGAAGGATTTGGGAAATCATCGAGGGTAGCTAAGAAAAACGTTACAATATTATAATAATATTTTGCTTCAAATAAGTCAGTCATAATTTTTGCGTACTTCGCTCTGAAAAAAGGTTATGTCGAATTGCCACATTAGCGACAAAAAGAAAAAAAAGAGGCTCAAAAATTATATACTTTTATGATTTTTGCATGAAAAGAGATTTCATCAGATATCGAAAATAACTCTCTCCACTTTAACATAATAGTAGAAACATTTACGTTCGTAGCCCGTGACTGATTACCGCGTGTGATGTGCAATAGTTAGCAGAACGTACATATTGTTACGATCTTGCTGATTAACCTCGATGATTTCCTTAATATTTCGGGTACGACCTCTGGATTGTTAAATAAAATCGCCAACTTAATTTGCAGTCTCTTTATTTATAAAGACTTAATTAATGTGCTTTTAATTATTCGGTAATTCACAATTCAATTACAATTTACGTTACTATTTACAATCACTTGTATACTACTTTCACAATGTACTGCTTTTATTACTTTACTGTAATGTAACCTCCATGAGTTTAATTCACAACTGATTCACGACTGATTGCTGACTGACTGACTTGCAGTCGTATGTCGTCCTTATATACTTGTTTGCTACGTGAAAACGAATCCCCTGGAATTATTGCGTCGTTTACGATAATCGTCGTTTACGATAATCGCCTCTTACGTTCTAGAACGTGCCAGTTGTCGGCTCCTCTCTTTCATCTGTCATTCGCTTCGCATTTTCGCCACAATATGTTCCTAGTTCCAACACAGAAATAATTTGTTAATGATTTGAAACTGTGGCAACACTAGATTGGAAGACAGCAGAGGCAAAAAATGTTTCTACGTAAAAAATCTAAATCTCTTAGTTACACACGATAGCGTCGCACGCCGCCGTCGGACGTACATGGTTATGAGATTTCATTAACAAGCCGCTCTCATAAGTTTGGTTGTGACAGTTGATGCCCGTTTGCGTTCATGAATGTTGCTTTCATTATATATGCTTTCTTCCGTGGGAAACACGTTGAAAATAAATGTTATTGGTGTTTTCGATCTTTGGTTTTCATTTATCAGTTACAAGTGATGGTAACTCAAATAGTCTACCTATAAGAATTCAATCATGTAAACAAGATTGCTGTGAACTGTTCCAAACGACATGCAAAAATAGGCGCTTGACGGTGAATTCCCTTAGGGAAAAGCAGAAATCAAAATTTGACTTGTATTTGAATTCTGTTCCCTATCAAAGCCGTGTCATCCCTCCTTTTATATTAATTAAAAACTGACTTATCATTTTGCAAATCTGTGAATTCTTCTTGATACTGCATGTTTGATACATAAAATCAGACAAATCCACTAACATTAGCTGCATCATACGTGGTGGAAAATCAAATTGTATCAGAAAATCTGGTTGACAATAACAAGTAAAGCGATCTCAGTTAGTTCACATTTTTAGGCCAAATGAAACTGTTGAAGAATTTTGTTGTTAATATGTTTCTGATATAAAGCAATATGAGTAATGAAACCAAATATCTTCGCTTTAACATGGATAAGAGTTTTATTTGTTACCTGAATAGATTATTTAATACATTTAGTATCGTATTTTAGATATCGACTAACTCACAAATCGGCTGTTAACAGATACCTCAAACCAACTGCTTTAGGGAGCCATCTTACTACCGTATGAAATAAGTCTCACAAGAATTATTTCTGGATGCACATCTTTCATCAATTTTTCACGCAAGTGAGGAAAGGTTCTGACTGTCATTCGCCTGGGAGTGGCCAGAAACGATTGTTTTACATATGGTTCAAGCAGCTCACGACTTCCGGTTTTAGACCAAGTATCCTCTGGGTAGTAACAAACATCCGTTTGGAGGCGAGCTAAAGTGAGAAGTCGAATCCCCCGGTTGTACGCAAGGTTTGGAACCCACCACATAAAAACTATACTCCAATGAAAAATCAACAAATGCCTCGGATGAGAGACCCCCCTTTTGATGACGACCCCCGCAAACGTTTAAAGGATCATGATTTGAGGGTATGCACCTGGAATGAGCACTGTCACCGCCACGATGTCAAAATTGTGCTAGGCGATTTCAACGCCAGAGTGGGCAAAGGTATTTTTGGCGCAACAATCGGAAAATTCAGCCTCCACGACGAAACATCCCCAAACGGGCTGAGGCTGATTGACTTTACCGGGGTCCAAAATATAATTGTCTGTAGTACCAGAATCCAGCATATGAAAATTCATCAAGCCACATGGCTGTCGCCAGATCGTAAAACACGCAACCAAATCGATCACGCTGCGATAGACGGAAGACATGTATGCAGTATTCTAGACGTACGTACGTTCCGAGGACCAAATATCGCCTCGGATCATTATCTTGTAGCAGTAAAAATACGCACCCGCCTCTGTGTGGCAAAGAACGCCCGTCAACAAACGCAAGGAAGGTTTGATGTCGAAAAGCTGCAATCACAGCAGACAGCCAGCAAGTTTTCTACTCGGCTTGGTAGCACTCATCAGCGACTAAATATAAGGGAGCTGTGGAACGAAATAGCAAATTCCTTGCGTACCACTGCTTCGGAAACAATTGGTTTTCAACAATACCAGAAAAACAGCTGGTACGATGAGGAATGTCGAACTGCAGTGGAGAGAAAACAGACTGCATACCTCGAAAAAAGAAAGAGGCCGAAATGCATGAGTATGAAGAGCTTGAGAAGCTGGCCGTACAATATTGTTACGATCTTGCTGAATCAACCTCGATGATTTCCCAATTGCAGTCTCTTTATTTATAAAGACTTTATTTAATGTCCTTTTATTATTCAGTAATTCACAATTCAATTACAATTTACTTTACTATTTACAATCACTTGTATACAACTTTCACAATGCACTGTTTATTGCTTTACTGCAACGCGTTTACTTCACGACGGATTACTGACTGACTTACTCTGCAGTCGTGTGTCGCACTTATATACAACCCGGTTGCTCGCAACCAACCGCTTAATCGCGTCGTTACGATAATCGTCTCGTTACGATAACGTCCCGTTTTACGCTCTAGAACATGCCAGTTGTCGGCTTCTTTCTTTCATCTGTCATTCTCTTCGCATTTTCGCCACACTGCCCTCCACCTAAGTCGGATCGTCGCGATCAGACACATTCGCTGTTCCAAACGCAACAAGCCTCTCTAGGTGGACCACTTTCATCTTGTTTCTCGGCCTCCCTACGGTTTGTCGTTTAGTCGTTTGATTATCTTGTATGGACCTTCCCAATTGCATTCAAATATCGTATCACTTCAGTTAAATAATGTTCAAAATTTAAGAAGGTGTGTTGAAAAGAATGTCATTATATTCAAAACAAAAATTGCTCAAATACTCGCACTACTTCAAAATGTTTGAGCAAAATCTGGAGCTCTAGTATATAAGGGCGACTCACGACTGCAAAAGTTTCAGTCGTAAAGTAAACGCGTTGGTAATTACATTACAGTAAAGTAATAAAACAGTACATTGTGAAAGTTGTATACAAGTGATTGTAAATAGTAAAGTGAATTATGAATTACTGAGTAATAAAAGGACAATAAATAAATTCTTTATAAATAAAGAGACCGCAAGTTGCCGACTTTTATTTAACAATCCAGAGATCGTACCCGAGGGATTTGGGAAATCATCGAGGTTGATTCAGCAAGATCGTAACTATTGGTGTCAGATTTTGGTGGGATTGTTAAATAAATCCCAAAGGATAATTATTGAAAAATGGTGAAGATTCAGGATTTGACGATACCTCCTCTCAAGAAGGAGTTGGCAAAGCGACGATTGTCTATAACAGGAAATAAGGCAGAGCTGCAATCGCGACTAAGAGAAGCAATGGAAGTCGAAGGTATCGACTTCAACCAATACGAATTCCGCCGCGAGGATGAAGAGGTATCCTTGAAGGATGTTGACAAGGAAGAGGCTTTTGATTCTGCGAAGGGGTTGGAGCAGCCATCAAGTAAGATTCAAGAAAAGGCTCCTAGCTCATATACTGGTATTGACATGAACATGTTGTTGGCTGCAATTTCACAAAAGTGTGATGCACAGGATGCCCGTAGCTCACAAAAGATGGATGCACAGGATGCCAAGATATCACAAAAGATGGATACACAGGATGCCAAGATATCACAAAAGCTGGATGCACAGAATGCCAACATGTCACAAAAGCTAAAAGCACAGAATGCCAGCATTACATCACAAATGGTTGAACAGAGGGAGCAGATATCATCTTTAGAAGGAACAATCGCGCAAATACAGCAAAATCTGGAGAAAGACAATGCAGAACTTAAGGAAAGACAGGATAAAATCGAGGAGCGACAAAACAAAATAGAGGAGCTAATTAAGACCAAAATCAACGAGCTCGAGCGACGTGTCCGAGATTTGCAGTTGCATCGTCCAGCCAGATCGATGCACGGCCCGTGAGTAGAAGCACCATCCTTTGACGGAACAGCTCCATTCCAGATCTTCAAGCTCCAGTTCGAGAAGGCGGCTCAGTTAAATAATTAGGCCATCGAGGAAAAATCCGCTGCGCTATTTGTTGCGTTGAAGGGACCTGCAGCGGATATTTTGTTGACTATTCCCGAATATGAGAGGGATAACTATGATACAGTAATGCGAGCCCTGGAAAGACGCTATGGTAACGAGCACAGGAGGCAAATTTACCAAATGGAGCTAGAACAGCGTGACCAAAAACACAAAGAATCTCTGCAGGAATATGCTTTTGAAATCGAGAGATTGGCTCATTTAGCCATTGGGAACATATCGCGCGAGCATCCCAAAAGAGTAAAAATCCAGAGGTTCATCAGCGGAATTAAAGACGTGTACACCAAGCGAGAGACTTATGCGAATCCGAAGTTAACATTCGCTGAAACTGTTGCGTATGCTCAGACACGTGAGGCAGCGGAACTGCTATGTAAGCCAGCCTACAAAGTGAAGCGTTTGGAAGTAGAAACACCAGATATGAGGACTGAAATATTGAAAACTCTGAAGTCGAGAATCAAGGTGAAAAGTGCTTCAGTTGCGGAAAAGCAGGTCACTTCGCACGCGAATGCCAGTCGGGCTCCAACAGAGAGGAAAGACGACGCAAACGATGCTCAAAAGCTGAGGGCATAATAGACGTCCAGCGAATAACAATTACACGAGCAGGAAAGTGGGAGGCAAGCCACTTAAGAAAATGTCAGCAAGAAGACCCAGACTTGGAATTGGTAATGCACGGATTGGAGGTGAACAGACGGCCAAGTAAAGAACAAATGGCAGCGGAAAGTCCAATCGCTAAAGTATATTGGGCCCAATGGAGCAGTTTAGAGTTAATATCTGGCTGTTTGCATAGAGTATGGGAAAGTGAAGATGGCCAGTGCTCTCGAAATGTCAGCAAGAAGACCCAGACTTGGAATTGGTAATGCACGGATTGGAGGTGAACAGACGGCCAAGTAAAGAACAAATGGCAGCGGAAAGTCCAATCGCTAAAGTATATTGGGCCCAATGGAGCAGTTTAGAGTTAATATCTGGCTGTTTGCATAGAGTATGGGAAAGTGAAGATGGCCAGTGCTCTCGAAAGCTTATAGTAGTTCCGAGGTTAAGAATTCCGAATATTCTTAAGGAATTCCACAATGATCCTAGTGGACTACACCTCGGCATTAAAAAAATGCGGGAGAAGATCAAGCAGCGGTTCTATTGGGTTGGTTGTCGTCAATCGATTGCTGGGTGGGTTGCTAACTGCAGGGAGTGCATAGCAACTAAAGGGCCAAAATCACGAAGCCATTACAAATTGAAGGCCAGGTATGACAAGGTAATGAACTCTGAAGGCTTCCAAAGTGGAGATTTGGTGTTGCTGTACAGTCCACAACGGAAGAGGGGTTTGTCCTCAAAACTTCAATGTGTTTGGGAAGGTCCATATAAGGTAATCAAACGGCTAAATGACGCAGTGTATCGAATCCAGAATGTTGGAAGACCAGGAAGCAAGATGAAAGTGGTCCACCTAGAGAGGCTTGCTGCGTTTGGAACAGTGAATGTGTCTGATCGGGACGATCAGACTTAGGTGGAGGTCAGTGTGGCGAAAATGCGAAGCGAATGTCAGATGAAAGAGAGAAGCCGACAACTGGCATGTTCTAAACCGTAAAACTAGACGTTATCGTAAAGAGAAAGATTAGATTATTCTAGCCGGTTGGTTGCGAGCAACCGGGTTGTATATAAGGGCGACACACGACTGCAGAGGGGCCAGTAAGTAATCAGTCGTGAAGTAAACGCGTTGGAGATTACATTACAATAAAGTAATAAACAGTACATTGTGAAAGTTGTATACAAGTTTGTATTGTAATTGTAATTGTAAATAGTAAAGTGAATTGTAATTGAATTGTGAATTACTGAGTAATAAAAGGACATTAAATAAAGTCTTTATAAATAAAGAGACTGCAAATTAGAGATCGTACCCGAAGAATTTGGGAAATCATCGAGGTTGATTCAGCAAGATCGTAACAATCTTTATTTCCCACAGATAGCAAGAAGAAAAAAGTAACCTTGTGCGGCGCTGTTGTTATTGTTTCACTTGAATATGTCATAATTTTTTAACGAGGGTGCTCTCGATCTCTAGCACAAGACCATAGGAAATATTTGCATAGTATGCTTTTCCCACACACCTCGATGACGTTCCAAATTCTTCGTGTCCGATCACTGGATTGTTAAATAAAAGGCACCAACTATGTTCGCCGTTCTCATATTAAAGAATTTTTAATTATATTACAACTTTCGCAATGTACTCCAGAGTCCGGTTGAATCATTCTAACATGCCATATGATTAAAGATGCAGAGATGTCGTTCGGGTTTTTCGAATACTAGGTATCAGGCACATGGTCTGAGTGCAATTTTATAGGCGCACCGTATCTGGTAACCCAATTGTGAGTGAATGCATCCGCTACTGTGTTGGCTTCCTCGGTAGACCTCAGGCCATTTACTAAAGTAGTCCATAACCACAAGAACATATTTGTTTACTTGTTTGCCCATAGGAAATGGATCGGATACATCCATGGCAACCCGCTCAAATGGTGCACCTGAATTATATTGCTTCATCTGCCCATGACTTCGTGATTTTGTCCCCTTAGCTGCTTTGCACACCTTGCAGTTAGCAGTCCACTCAGCGATCTATTGACGACAACCAACCCAACAGAACCGCTGTTTTATCTTTTTTAGGGTTTCCACTAGGACCATTATGGATTTCCTAAAAACGACCGGAATTCTTATTCTCAGAAATAGTATTAGTATTCGAGAGCACTGGCCATTTTCACTTTCCCATACTCTATGCAAACAAACTTTCCACTGCCATTTGTTCCTTACTTTACTATCTGTTCATCTCCAATACGTGTATTAACAGTTCCAAGTCCGTATCTTTCTACTGATATTTTCTTAAGTGGCTTGCCTCCCACCCTTCTGCTGGTGTAATTGTCATCAGCCGGACGTCTATTATGTCTTGCCTGTCCTCGACTTTTGATCAGTGCTTACATTGCAAATTACATAGTGGACGGGACATAGCGGCAGCGTTTCCAAGCTTTAGTTTTTCAGAAGTGGCAGGAACGTTTCAAAATCCAAATGCTATTACCGTGAATTGCCAAATACCCTTGCCAACACTATAGGCTGTCTTCTCCTTATTTCTTCACTTACTTCCACTTGCATACAGCCGCTCTTATGGTCGAGTGTTTGGGAACCATTCTGTGCCAGTTAAAAAGTCTAAAGTATCATCGATCCAGGGCAAAGGATAACTGTCCTTTGTCACATCACTTAATCTCCGATAGTCCACGCAGAGCCGCAACTGCCCATCTTTCATCTTCACTATCGGCAAGCTCCATGGGCTCACGTTTGGCTAGTGGAATTGGCCTAGCGTCTCACCAGTATCCTGCCATCCTTGTCGAATATGTTGAAGTATTTTCGGCTTTGTGCTTGTACGTGTGTGTCTTCCAACCCATCCGCCCATGCCTTTATATCTTCCTCCATTTCTTTCCTGCCAATGGAGCCGATTTTAGATGAATCATTGCAGTTGAAGATGGCTTCCACCTCTTGACATTGCAGTAATACAGTTCATCTAGGAAGTTTTACTGGTTGCTGTTGTTGTTGTTGTAGCGGCTTTGCCAACCCCTATAGGGTGTGGTAGGTCTAGTCTTAGTCATCGAGGTCATCTAACGGGAGGCCCAGGAGACATATTGTTTCGACGGGTTCAAACCAAAGGGAGAGGGGTGTTAGATTTGTCGGTTTAAGTTGCTAATTTTAGCCAAAATAATGAACCAATCTTTATAAAATTTGCACGAGTTGTTGTTGTAGATGTTATTTACGTTTATTTTTAAAAATTTACTTATTAATATTGTTAAATTATTAATAATCTGCTGTTAAACTATTCACACATTTATCATTAAATTTTAACATAACACGCATACTAATGTTTCATATATGTTGTAATGAAGATACTTTTATATGTTCACATGCGATTACAAGTGTTATTTATATTCTTATTTTAATTTGTTAAGTAGAAAAATCAAATTTTATATTTGTATATTCAGTCGCCGACTATCATTCAAAGCGTTCAGACGTTGTTTTTTCTCAGTGAATAGTAGTGACACTTGCTATTGTGTTAATAGTTCCGTTAATTTTCTTATTTACTTTTCATCGCATTCTTACCTTTATTATATTGTTTCTCTATACGCACGTGTAAATTAACTTTACATTTGCATAAATATAACCAAAAAAATGTCGCCGGGGCCTCCGCATAGGTCACCACATCGCTTTTCTTTGTTAAGTGATTACGGAGACCACCCAAACAGAAAAAAACTAAAAACCAATACTAAACTAGATTTCCCAAAACTTCGTCAAAAGTGCTCTTCCTATAACCCCAAATTCTTATTAATATCTTCTGCTGACGATAGTAAGCCACTTTCCCAGGTGAGCCCATTCGCAATCAAAAAATCCATCGAAGCTATATCTACTGAAATAGACTCAATTACTCAACTCCGAGACGGTAACATACTTGTCTTGGTGCGCAGTGCTCAGATTTCTGATAGGTTTCTAAAAGCTAAATCTCTTTCCAACCTTTGCTCAATTAAAGCAAAATTACACGACACCTTGAACTCCGTTAAAGGCGTAATCTACGCCCCTTGCCTTAAATTCGTCGAAGAAGAAGAAATAATCCGGGAAATGAAAGATCAAAAAGTCACAGGTGTATACAAATTCATGCGTAAAGTGGGAGACAAACAAGTTTACACTGGCCAAATGGTTTTAACCTTTGATCTTTATCAGCTCCCTGAAACCGTGGAAGTGGCTTGGTACAAAGTCAAGGTACAACCTTACATCCCAAGCCCAATGCGGTGTACGGACTGCCAGAAACTGGGTCATACAAAAAAAGGTGTACTAACAGCCCAACATGCGATAATTGCAATCTTCCAATTCACGATCCGAAAAAATGCGAGAGAACCCAATGCGCTAACTGCGCTGAGGACCACCCCGCCTCAGACCGTAACTCCCCAAAATTCATCGAAGCCAGGGAAATTCTTAAGATAAAAACCTTGGAAAAATGTAGTATGAGCGAAGCACGCCTTAAATATAAAAATAGTTTGCCATTTTCCCAACGACTAGCTTCCTACGCCAGCGCTACAAAAACTGGCACATCCACCAATACTGATTTCCCAAGTTCAAATAATAAAACGCATCCTAAAAAAACAAATCTACCGATTCCAATGAATCAACACAAAAGACCCACATTATTAAACAGAATCCAACTAATTTATCCGAAAAACCATCAAGCTCAAGCAATTCCAACAAACAAAACTCTACCATTTCCTCTTCTGAAATTTTTTCACATCAAGAAAATAATAAACCAACTACACAAAATAGCCCAACATCTGAATCAAACCCTACGCCACAATTATCACCAATATCCGTTTTTACTCAAAATCTATTAAAAAATAACGACTACTTTCTCAAAAACAGTGAAAACATTAATAAACCCCTCTCGATGGATTATTCCATCGATGATCTATAAACCAACCCCCTCTTAAATCCCTCGCTTCTGTAAAGCAGACCTCTACAAAAGTCAGAACACTTTCCTTTTTCTCATCTCAACCATGAACCTGAATATTCTCCAGTGGAATATGAAGGGTTTCTACAATAACTTCTCTGAACTCCAAGTACTCATCAAACAATATAACCCAAGCCTGATCGCAATCCAGGAAACTCATTGTTGCCAGAACTCTGGCCCAATTCTTTTGAACAATTACTCCACCTACTTTGTAAACGATGCATCAAATACAACAGCCAAACAGGGCGCGGGTCTAGCAATAAAAAGCTACATCCCACATAAAAAGATCGACGTTAACTCTCAACTCCAAATGGTAATGATCGAAATTGAATTGGATATCAAATTCACGGCAGTATCCGTATATATCCCTCCCTGTCAAAAATTCAGCAGCAGAGACTTAACCGGCATTTTCAACTCAGTTAACACTCCAATTACAGTGCTTGGCGATTTCAATGGTTGGAATCACCTGTGGGGTGCCAACTCTGATAATCACCGTGGTCATATTATAGAAAATGCTATAAGGTTATCCGATTTGAGCGTTTTGAATGATGGCAGCCCGACACACTTCTCCACCCACTCCTCCTTCTCCCACGTTGATATATCCCTTTGCTCCCCTCCACTATTTGCGCTTATAAAGTGGAAAACACTAAATGATCTCTACAACAGCGATCACTTCCCGATCATCCTAAACTTCGCATTAAATCCCAATGTCTCCTACCGCACCAAAACCACACCCAAATTACTCCTAGACTTTGCCGATTAGGAAAACTTCCAAAAGGAAGTTCACTTCGAACTAAGCGCACGGCCTGAAACTAGCTCACCAAATCACGAAGCGTCCAATATCGCTAAATCCATACGAGTGGCTGCAAACCACTGCATTCCCCAAGCATCACCTTCCCGTAGAATCCATGTATCCTGGTGGAATAAGGAACTAACGCTCCTTAGAAAAAACAAAATGCAAGCATGGCATAGCTTTAAAAAGAACCCTACGACCTCTAATCTCGTAAAATTTAAAAAATCCAACGCCATATTTCGGAAGGAAATGAAAACCCAAAAAAAACTGAGCTTCATCAAATTTACTGAGTCTATTTCGCCCAACTCTTCAATATCCGACCTTTGGAATAAAATTAACAGGCTATGCCATAGAAATCCACATACTCCTATACCAGCAATCAAAACCAACTACTGCATATCCTCCAATCCGTCCGTGATATCCAAAGAATTCGGTAAAGTGTGGTCCAATCTCTCGTCCGACACTAAATTCTCTAACCAATATAGGGAAACAAAAAATAATACCTCCAGGCAAAGGTCCCCCCTTCAGGAAACACACCCAAAAGCCGCTCTCATTGAGAAACCAATTACGATGACCGAACTGCTAACTTGCATTGGCAAAGCAAAAGGCAAAACACCCGGTTTCGACCGAATTTCGTATAAAATGATCAAAGAAATGCCTGCTTTAGGATTATCCCGCTTGTTGCAGCTTTACAATGCATTATTCCCATTCCTAAGCCAAATAAAGACTCCCTCTCAACCAATGGATACCGCCCTATTTCACTTCTCTCGTGCCTTTCCAAAGTTATGGAACGGATGGTGGCAAACCGAATCTCTTGGTTCACCGAGACACAACAACTTATCGATTCGAACCAAGTTGCCTTCAGACCCAACCGAGGATGCACCGATGCCCTTCTCCACATTGACTATTATGTCACGAAAGCCTTATCAACTCGCAACCATGTCTCGATTCTTTCACTGGACTTTGAGAAGGCTTTTGACCTAGTTGGATCTCATGTCATCTTAAACCGCCTGCGCTTGTGGGGAGTAGGCCCCAAAATTTTTTGCTTCGTTAAATCTTTCCTATCAAATCGAAAATTCCGTGTAAGAATTAAAAACGTCTTCTCCGACGTATATCCACTTGAAAATGGTATCTCACAGGGTTCTCCATTATCCGTAATATTGTTCAACATCGCATTCAATGAAATAAGTAACATTATAAAATCTAATAATTTTGTAGACCACTGCCTCTATGCAGACGATGTTTACATACTCTGCAAAAGAAACAATAATATAGAAACCAACCAAATTTTCAAAGACCTTATAAAAGATATCCTGGATTGGGGTGACTACTCCGGAGCCAAGATATCCTTAGAAAAAACTAAGAACTTTCACATATGTAGAAAGCACCTCTGCGATTTCCACAATCGCACATTAGCAATAAATAACATAGAGATAGAAAATGTAAAAAAACTGAAGATTTTAGGTATTGTATTTTCGCATAATTACCGATGGATATGTCATTTTTCTTATCTTAAAAAAGCATTAGCTGCCAGAATCAATATTATAACGTATCCCGCTAGTAAAAAAAACGTCATGTACACATTAATACGCTCATATATTTAACCAATACACTACTATTAAGCAAAATTGACTATGGGTTCTTCCTCTTTTGGAACGCACCGAAATCCGCCTTCAATATAATAAAGCCTGCATATCACCAAGCAGCACGAGCAAGTACATACACATTTCGTACGACTCCCGTTAGAAATATCCTAGCTGAAGCAGGATTACCAACTATCGAGGAGAGATTGTACCAAATCCATGCGAGACACGTCCCTAAACTTTTATTTCCGACCAACTCGATCATCGATTATGACATCCAAAACATTAACAGCGTCTGTCGGCCTCAAAGATTTCCTTCTGCGATGCATCAAATACTAAAAATCGCCAACAATCTCGAACTATATAACACAACGGACAAATACCAAACACAAAACCCGCCATGGGAAATCAAAAAGGAGTCGTGTGATCTTGCTCTAGCTACCTTCAAAAAGAGCACAACATCGCCAGAAACCTTCAACATAATGTTTCAGGAACGCAGAGAGTATTATGAAGCCGAAAACTGGACCCTGTGGTTCACAGATGGATCAAAATCTGAACAAGTACCGGCTAGCTTCGCAGTTGTCGACTCAGATGGCGACACTCTAAAGGTACAAACTCTATCGGACTACACATCTGTTTTCACTGCAGAAGCAGTCGCTATTTACACTGCAATATCTATGGCTTTAGAACGCAACTCTAAAACCCTTATATGCACCGACAGTAAGTCAGTCATGCAAGCGATCCTAAACCCACTATCAAGCGCAGCTACAATTAACCGAATTAGAGATATGCTCATTGACAATGCGTCAACAATACGTCTGCTTTGGATACCAGGCCATATCGGAATTCACGGAAATGAAAAGGCAGATAACGCAGCGAAATCAGCTTCCTCAACCCCGGTAACCAAAAACGCCACATGTGAAACAAAAGACATGCACTCAACAATCATACGACATATCCACACCAAAATGAAGCATGAATGGCAAAACTATACCCACCACCATTACACTGCCATAAATAGAGACCTTACGTCTCCGCAATACCCTACCGACATATGGAAGTCACATATAAAAGTCTTCTCTCGGGTACGCCTTGGGCATACTGCGGGCACACATGAACATCTTCTTACCGGCGAATTACCCATATCCTGCGAATATTGCGGCGAAACTATGTCCGTAAAGCACATATTTGTAGACTGTCCTGCACTGATAGACGCCAGAAACCATTACCTAAGAAGAAACTGGACTGAACTTCTAAAGAATCCTACAAGAGAGAACATCAACTCTATTTACAACTTTATGAACCATATCCGCGTCAACGTTTGAAATTGCTGTTAGTAAAATATATATACCAACCCACTCAATACACTATCATAGCTTTACCACATATTTGCACATACTAATAATAAATATATCTTTTACTTAAGTTTTGCTTAAATCCATAGAGCTGATAGCCCTGGCAGCTAATGCTCGCTTAATGTTAGCATTTTAATTTATTTAATTTGTTAATAAATAATAATAATAATAATAATAATGTGGCGAAAATGCGAAGCGAATGACAGATGAAAGAGAGGAGCCGACAACTGGCACGTTCTAGAGCGTAAACGAGGCGATTATCGTAAACGACGATTATCGTAAGCGAGAGATTTATCGTAAGCGAGAGGTTTATCGTAAACGACGCGATTATTCCAGGGGTTTCGTTTTCAAGCAGCAAACAAGTATATAAGGACTACATTCGACTGCAAGAGTAATCAGTTGTGAATTAAACTCGTGGAGATTACATTACAGTAAAGTAATAAAAACAGTACATTGTGAAAGTTGTATACAAGTGATTGTAAATAGTAACGTAAATTGTAATTGAATTGTGAATTACCGAATAATTAAAAGGACATTAATTAAGTCTTTATAAATAAAGAGACTGCAAATTAAGTTGGCGATTTTATTTAACAATCCAGAGGTCGTACCCGAAAGATTAAGGAAATCATCGAGGTTAATCAGCAAGATCGTAACAATAATATATTTGTATATTTTTATCGACACGAATTGCAATAGAAATGCCCGACAATAACAATAAATGGATGTTGCCATACAGCACAAAAATAAAAATACTCTGCCATACACGGTTGTATTTACAAACTCACAATTATATTGTGGCGAAAATGCGAAGCGAATGACAGATGAAAGAGAGGAGCCGACAACTGGCACGTTCTAGAGCGTAAGCGGGGCGATTATCGTAAACACGATTATCGTAAACGAGGCGATTATCGTAAACGACGATTATCGTAAGCGAGAGGTTTATCGTAAACGACGCGATTATTCCAGGGGGGGAGGTCGTACCCGAAAGATTAAGGAAATCATCGAGGTTAATCAGCAAGATCGTAACAATTGGTGTCAGAAGTGGGATTGTTAAATAAAACCATAAGAATAATAGTTGAAAGATGGTGAAGATTCAGGAATTGACGATACCTCCTCTCAAGGAGTTGGCAAAGCGAGGATTGTCTACAACTGGAAATAAGGCAGAGCTGCAATCGAGACTGCGAGAAGCAATGGAAGTCGAAGGCATCGACTTAAACCAGTACGAATTCCGTCGCGAGGATGAAGATGTATCCTTGAAGGACATTGACAAAGAAGAAGCTATTGATTCTGCGAAGGGGTTAGAGCAGCCATCAGGTAAGATTCAAGAAAATGCCCCTGGCTCATCTACCGGTATGGACATGAACATGTTGTTGAATGCAATTTCACAAATCGATGCCAGCATATCACAAAAGCTGGATGCCAAAATGTCTACAATGAATGACAGCATTACATCACAAATGGTTGAACAGAGGGAGCAAATATCATCCTTAGGAGGAACCATCGCGCAAATACAGCAAAATCTGGAGAAAGACAATGCAGAACTTAAGGAAAGACAGGATCTAATTGAGAGCAAAGTGAACGAATTGCACGGTCGACAAGACAAAATAGAGGAGCTAATTGAGACCAAAGTGAACAACGCATTGGAAGGTCGTGTGCGGGATTTGCAGTTAAGTCGTCCAACTACTTCAGTGAACTCTCCTAAGGTAAAAACACCATCTTTTGACGGGAAAATTCCCTTCCAAGTCTTCAAGCTCCAGTTTGAGAAGACGGCTGAAACCAATAAATGGAGCATGGAGGAAAAATCTGCTGCACTATTCGTTGCGTTGGAAGGACCTGCGGCAGAACTTTTGCAAACTGTACCTGATTATGAGAGAAATGATTACGATGGATTGATGCGAGCCCTGGAAAGACGCTATGGTAGCGAACACAGAAGACAAATTTACCAGATGGAGTTAGAAAAGCGCGACCAAAAAACCCAACGGAAATTGAGAGATTGGCTCATTTAGCCATCGGAGACGCATCGGGTGAGCATCTCGAAAGGGTGAAAATACAAAAATTCATCAGCGGAATAAAACACATTTACACCAAGCGAGAGACATATGCGAATCCAAAGTTAACATTCGCTGAAACAGTGGCGTATGCTCAAACACGTGAAACGACGGCACTCATAAGCAGACCAGCATACAAAGTCAATAAAGTGGAGGTTGAAACAGCAGATGTGATGACCGAAATATTGAGAACTCTGAAGTCGTTAGAAGGAATGAATCGTTCTGGTGGCAAGAATCAGGCTGGGAAATGCTTTAAATGTGGAAAGCCTGGTCACTTCGCACGTGAATGCAAAACGGGTTCCAGCATACAGGAAGGACAGCGCAAACGGAAGGCTGAAGAGGATAAACCGTCAACTTCTCAGTCGTTAAACTAAAACGAGCCAGTATAAAGGGGCGTATGCTGGTTCCTGCAATTGAATGCCCCATAATTTCCGTCTCGCAAATTGGCAGAAAGACGAGCAACATTACTATTGGTGGATATGTGGATGGACGAGTGCGAATATTAAGAGTAGATACGGGCGCATCACATTCCATCATTCGAACTGACCTGATCGCTAAAGAAGTGAGACCATTACCTGGAGCCATATTAAAAACGGCAACTGGTGAGGACACACAAGTGGTGGGAGAAGTAACATGTGAGGTCTCAATAGGGAATGTGACGGGGTTACACAGCTTTATAGTCGCGCAGATCGTAGATGAGGTAATCATAGGAGTGGACTTCTTGATGGAGCAAGGTATCAAGATCGACTTGAATAACAAGGTTATGGAGTATAAGAACATGGAAGTACCACTAAGCATTGGCTACGATTCCACATACAGCAGCAAACAAGTGGTCTTAGAAGGCAGTGAACTGATTCCACCGAAGTCAGAAGCAGTTGTGTGAGCGAAAATTAATGGAGATTGTGGGACAAATAAATTGTGGGTTGTCGAAGCAGCACAAAATTCTACACTGGACTTACTTATTGGAAAAACCCTGGTTAAGACACGAAAGAATGGACGCATCCCAGTGAGAGTATTGAATGACTTCAGATCATCAGTAAAAATTCCTAGTGGAACTGTATTAGGGCAATGTCAAGAGGTAGAAGCCATTATTAACAGCAATGATTCATCTGGAATCGACTCTATTGGCAGCAAGGAGATGGAGGAAGATATCAATGCATGGACGCAAGGGTTGAAAGGCAAGTACAAGCACAAAGCCAGCCAGATGATGAGTAAATACTCCAACATATTCGACAAGGATGGCAACAAACCAGGCAGGACCAACGTAGTGAAGCATAGCATTGATACTGGTGACGCAAGACCAATTCGTCAAGCTCCTCGAAGCGTTCCACTAGCCAAACGTGACGCTGTTGGCCAAATAATTAGGGAAATGAGCGAAAGCGATGTTATCGAACCATCGGCAAGTCCATGGAGCTCTCCGGTGGTACTCGTGAAGAAGAAAGATGGCCAATTGCGGTTCTGCGTGGACTATCGGAGATTAAATGATATTACAAAGAAAGACAGCTATCCTTTGCCCAGGATCGATGATACACTAGACTCGTTAACTGGCACAGAATGGTTCTCAACACTTGACCTTAAGAGCGGGTATTGGCAAGTAGAAGTGAATGAAGAAGATAAAGAGAAGACAGCGTTTAGTGCCGGCAACGGTCTATGGCAATTTACGGTAATGCCATTTGGGTTATGCAACGCTCCTGCCACTTTTGAAAGATTAATGGACCATGTGCTTAAAGGACTACACTGGAAGACCTGTTTGGTGTATCTGGATGACATAATCGTATTGGGAAAGAGCTTCAACGAACATCTGAGTAATTTGGAAGAAGTTTTCCAGAGAATAGCTGGCGCTGGTCTTAAACTAAGTCCTAAGAAGTGCTCTTTATTCAAGAAGGAGGTGAATTACTTAGGTCATCAAGTAACCACGAAGGGCGTTTGTACTGCGAAGGAAAAAATAGAAGCAGTGAAGGATTGGCCGAGACCCAGAAATTTGCATGAATTAAAGTTTCCTTGGGCTGTGTACTTACTATCGTCGCTTTGTTCCGAATTTCGCCAGCGTGGCTCATAGTCTCCATGAATTCACAAGGAAAAATAAATCTTTCGAGTGGAAAACTGAACAAGAGGATGCTTTCCAAGCTTTAAAATAACGACTATGCACTGCACCTATGCTAGCGTAGCCGGTTCCAGGTGCAACATTTATTCTACAGTTCAAGAATCCCGAATGGCAGCTTGCACGGTGGATTGAGAGGCTGCAAAGTTATGACTTCACCATCGAGCACCGCAATGGGAATACGCACGGAAATGCTGACGCTATGTCCCATCGACCATGTAGTTTGGAATGTAAGCACTGCTCAAAAGCCGAGGGTAAGGAAGACATAATAGACGTCCGGCTAATGACAGTTACATCAGCAGAAGAGTGGGAGGCAAGTCACTTAAGGAAATGTCAGCAAGAAGATCCGGACTTGGAATTGGTAGTGCACGGATTGGAGATGAACAGACGGCCAAGTAAAGAACAAATGGCAGCGGAAAGTCCCATCGCGAAAGCATACTGGGCACAATGGAACAGTTTAGAATTGATATCTGGCTGTTTGCATAGAGTATGGGAAAGTGAAGATGGCCAGTGCTCTCGGAAGCTTATAGTAGTTCTGAGGTTAAGAATTCCGGATGTTCTTAAGGAATTCCATAATGGTCCTAGTGGAGGGCACCTAGGCATTACAAAAACGCTGGAGAAGATCAAGCAGCGGTTCTATTGGGTTGGCTGTCGTCAATCGGTCGCTGAGTGGATTGCTAATTGCACGGAGTGCATTGCAGCTAAAGGGCCAAAGTCACGAAGTCATGGGCAGATGAAGCAGGTCTACCCAATTCCAAACCAGGAAGCGAAAACAGTTGCGGATGCATTCACTCACAATTGGGTTATCAGATACGGTTCGCCTATAGAATTGCACTCAGACCAAGGAAGAAACTTTGAATCGGCGGTGTTCCATGAGATGTGCCAGATACTTGGTATTCGCAAAACCCGAACGACAGCCCTGCATCCTCAATCAGATGGCATGGTAGAGCGATTCAACCGGACTCTGGAAGAGCACTTGCGGAAGGTAGTGGACAAGAATCAAGATGATTGGGATGTACACATACCGCTTTTCCTGATGGGATATCGGTCCGCAGTACATGAAACAACAGGTCAAACACCTGCCAGGATACTGTTTGGTAGCGAACTTCGGTTGCCCAGCGATTTAAAATTTGGAATAACTGGTGATGCGAGAAGAATTGGGAAGGAAGCTTCTACTGTTCTCGAGGAAGAGTTAAGAGAGATACATGCTCTTGTGAGGCAGCGAACTCAAATTATGAGTGACAAAATGAAGGCTAGGTATGACAAGGCGATGAACTCCGAAGGCTTCCAAAATGGAGATTTGGTGTTGCTGTACAATCCACAACGAAAGAGAGGTTTGTCCCCAAAACTTCAATGCAATTGGGAAGGTCCATACAAGATAATCAAACGACTAAACGACGTAGTGTATCGAATACAAACTGTGGGGAGGCCGAGAAACAAGATGAAAGTGGTCCACCTAGATAGGCTTGCTGCGTTTGGAACAGCGAATGTGTCTGATCGGGACGATCAGACTTAGGTGGAGGGCAGTGTGGCGAAAATGCGAAGCGAATGACAGATGAAAGAGAGGAGCCGACAACTGGCACGTTCTAGAGCGTAAACGAGGCGATTATCGTAAACGACGATTATCGTAAGCGAGAGGTTTATCGTAAAACGACGCGATTATTCTAGGGGTTTCGTTTTCAAGCAGCAAACAAGTATATAAGGACGACATTCGACTGCAAGAGTAATCAGTTGTGAATTAAACTCGTGGAGATTACATTACAGTAAAGTAATAAAAACAGTACATTGTGAAAGTTGTATACAAGTGATTGTAAATAGTAACGTAAATTGTAATTGAATTGTGAATTACCGAATAATTAAAAGGACATTAATTAAGTCTTTATAAATAAAGAGACTGCAAATTAAGTTGGCGATTTTATTTAACAATCCAGAGGTCGTACCCGAAAGATTAAGGAAATCATCGAGGTTAATCAGCAAGATCGTAACAATAATATATTTGTATATTTTTATCGACACGAATTGCAATAGAAATGCCCGACAATAACAATAAATGGATGTTGCCATACAGCATAAAAATAAAAATACTCTGCCATACACGGTTGTATGTACAAACTCACAATTATATTGTGGCGAAAATGCGAAGCGAATGATAGATGAAAGAGAGGAGCCGACAACTGGCACGTTCTAGAGCGTAAACGAGACGATTATCGTAAACGACGCGATTATTCCAGGGGTTTCGTTTTCAAGCAGCAAACAAGTATATAAGGACGACATACGACTGCAAGAGTCAGTCAGCAATCAGTCGTAAATTAAAAATGTTGGAGGTTACATTACATTGAAGTAATAAAAACATTACATTGTGAA
The DNA here is from genome assembly GCA_030068015.2 of Neoceratitis asiatica. NCBI lineage: Eukaryota > Metazoa > Arthropoda > Insecta > Diptera > Tephritidae > Neoceratitis > Neoceratitis asiatica. The sequence continues at coordinate 71,885,723 of CM061525.1, read as the reverse complement.
ATTTATATACAAGTGATTGTAAATAGTAAAGTAAATTGTAATTGAATTGTGAATTACTGAGTAATCAAAAGGACATTAAACAAAGTCTTTATAAATAAAGAAACTGCAAATTAAGTTGGCGATTTTATTTAACAATCCAGAGGTCGTACCCGAAAGATTAAGGAAATCATCGAGGTTAATCAGCAAGATCGTAACAATATTGTGGCGAAAATGCGAAGCGAATGACAGATGAAAGAGAGGAGCCGACAACTGGCATGTTCTAGAGCGTAAACGAGACGATTATCGTAAACGAGACGATTATCGTAACGACGCGATTATTCCGGGGGTTTCGTTTTCAAGCAGCAAACAAGTATATAAGGACGACAAACGACTTCAAAAATAATCAGTCGTGAAGTAAACGCCTTGCAGTAAAGTAATAAACAGTACATTGTGAAAGTTGTATACAAGTGATTGTAAATAGGAAAGTAAATTGTAATCGAATTGTGAATTACTGAGTAATCAAAAGGACATTAATTAAATTCTTTATAAGTAAAGAAACTGCAAATTAAGTTGGCGATTTTATTTAACAATCCAGGGATCGTACCCGAAGGATTTGGGAAATCATCGAGGTTAATCAGCAAAATCGTAACATTTGGTGTCAGAAGTGGGATTGTTAAATAAAACCATAAGAATAATAGTTGAAAGATGGTGAAGATTCAGGAATTGACGATACCTCCTCTCAAGGAGTTGGCAAAGCGAGGATTGTCTACAACAGGAAATAAGGTAGAGCTGCAATCGAGACTGCGAGAAGCAATGGAAGTCGAAGGCATCGACAACATGTCACAAAAGATGGATGCACAGGATGCCCGTAATTCACACAAGTTGGCTGAAATTTCAGAGATTTCACAAAAAATGGATGCACGGAATGCCAGCATGTCATTAAAGATGGATGCAAAGTTTGATGGATTAGAAGGAACAATCGCACAAATACAGCAAAATCTGGTGAGAGACAATGCGGAACTTAAGGAAAGGCAGGATCAAATCGAGACGCGACAAGACAAAATAGAGTTAATTGAAGCCAAAGTCAACACATTGGAAGGTCGTTTCCGGGATTTGCAGTTAAATCGTCCAACTACTTCAGTGAACGTTCCCAAAATAAAAACACCATTATCATCATTTATCATCATTTGAAGGTAAAATTTCATTCCAAGTCTTCAAGCCCCAGTTTGAGAAGACGGCTGAAACAAATAAATGGAGCATGGAGGAAAAATCTGCTGCACTATTCGTTGCGTTGGAAGGACCTGCGGCAGAAATTTTGCAAACTATACCTGATTATGAGAGAAATTATTACGACGGATTGATGCGAGCCCTGGAAAGACGATATGGTAGCGAACACAGAAGACAAATTTACCAGATGGAGTTAGAAAAGCGCGACCAAAAACCCAACGAATCTCTACAGGAATATGCTTCGGAAATTGAGAGATTGGCTCATTTAGCCATCGGAGACGCATCGGGTGAGCATCTCGAAAGGGTGAAAATACAAAAATTCATCAGCGGAATAAAACACATTTACACTAAGCGAGAGACATATGCGAATCCAGTTAACATTCGCTGAAACAGTGGCGTATGCTCAAGCACGTGAAACGGCGGCACTCATAAGCAGACCAGCATACAAAGTCAATAAAGTGGAGGTTGAAACAGCAGATGTGATGACCGAAATATTGAGAACTCTGAAGTCGTTAGAAGGAATGAATCGTTCTGGTGGCAAAAATCAGGCTGGGAAATGCTTTAAATGTGGAAAGCCTGGTCACTTCGCACGCGAATGCAAAACCGGTTCCAGCATACAGGAAGGACAGCGCAAACGGAAGGCTGAGGAGGATAAACCATCAACTTCTCAGTCGTTAAACTAAAACGAGCCAGTCTAAAGGGGCGTATACTGGTTTCTGCAATTGAATGCCCCATAATTTCCGTCTCGCAAATTGGCAGAAAAACGAGCAACATTACTATTGGTGGATATGTGGATGGACGAGCGCGAATATTAACAGTGGATACGGACGCATCACACTCCATCATTCGAACTGACCTGATCGCTAAAGAAGTGAGACCATTACCTGGAGCAATATTGAAAACGTCAACTGGTGAGGATACCCAAGTGGTGAGAGCAGTAACATGTGAGGTCATAATAGGGAATGTGACGGTGTTACACAGTTTTATAGTCGCGCAGATTGTAGATGAGGTAAGCGTAGGAATGGGCTTCTTGATGAATCAAGGTATCAAGATCGACTTGCATAACAAGATTATGGAGTATAAGAACATGGAAGTACCACTAAGCGTTGGCTCTAGTTCCACATACAGCAGCAAGCAAGTGGTCCTAGAAGGCAGTGAACTGATTCCACCAAAGTCAGAAGCAGTTGTTTGCGCGAAAATTATTGGAGATTGTGGGACAAACAAATTGTGGGTTGTCGAAGCAGCACAAAATTCTACACCGGACTTACTTATTGGAAAAACCCTGGCTAAGACACAAAAGAATGGACGCATCCCAGTGAGAGTATTAAATGACTTCAGATCACCAGAAAAAAATCATAGTGGAACTGTATTAGGGCAATGTCAAGAGGTAGAAGCCATCATCAAATTCAATGATTCATCTGGAATCGACTCTATTGGTAGCAAAGGCATGGAGGAAGATATATATGTATGGACGCAAAAGTTGGAAGATAAGTACAAGCACAAGGCCAAATACCCCAACATATTCGACAAGGATGGCAACAAACCAAGCAGGACCAACCTAGTGAAACATTGCATTGATACTGGTGACGCAAGACCAATTCGTCAAGCTACTCGAAGCGTTCCATTAACCAAACGCCAAATAATTAAGGAAATGAGCGAAAGCAATGTTATCGAACCATCGGCAAGTCCATGGAGCTCTCCGGTAGTACTTGTGAAGAAGAAAGATGGCCAGTTGCGGTTCTGCGTGGACTATCGAAGATTAAACGATGTTACAAAGAAAGACAGCTATCCTTTGCCCAGGATCGATGATACACTAGACTCGTTAACTGGCACAGAATGGTTCTCAACACTTTACCTTAAGAGCGGGTATTGGCAAGTTGAAGTGAGTGAAGAAGATAAAGAGAAGACAGCGTTTAGTTTTGGCAACGGTCTATGGCAATTTACGGTAATGCCATTTGGGTTATGCAACGCTCCTGCCAATTTTTAAAGATTAATGGACCATGGACAAGAGGTCTTAATCGTATGCTAGTCACGCTTATCATAGAGTCTAAAACATTCAAATTTATAAGTTCTTGTGGCGCTTGGGTGAAAATACTTGTGATATAAACGTTTTATAAAGTGCTATTAACTACTGGCATGTGAAATAGTGCCTTTCGGTGGTGTTTTGAGCTATTCTACAAAAAATTGTGCGAGTCGAGGCATTTGGTGCTCGTTTTTTTTTTTTTTTTTTTTTTTTTTGGTGCTGCTTGGCGATTAGCTGTATAACAAGCTGTCAACAAAAACCTTTGTTTGTGTGGTCTGTGTCTTAGCTAGAGTTATACGCTACAGCCATCTGCGGTCTTTCAACGAAACTGAAAAAAACAATTTATTTTCGTGCTGCCACCCGGTTTTTTCGCTACTTTATTTTGGAGGATTTTATATTATATGACTCAAACTTAAAAACACGTAAATAAGGCAAAACGAGTGAAAATTTAGAACTGTAGAAATGACTAAGTGTGCGAAATGCAATAATTATATTAGAGGAGAGACAGGAATCAGCTGTGAGGGTGTGTGTGGTAAGGTTTATCATGAAACGCTATCATGCTCCGGTATTGACAAATACAGTGTGAAAGTTATTGGTGAAAAGAACATGATGCGACTAATGTGTGATGGGTGTATGACGTACATACAAAATGTCGATTTGGTTATCCAAGTCATGCAAAACAGTGTCAATAAAAATAACTCAATTCTTAATGAGTACAAAAGTGAGTTTGAAGAGGTCATGTTAAAGAGCCAAAATGAAATGAAATCGTTATTGGAGGCTGTTGAGAGTCGTTACACTCAACGTGTTGTGTCATTAGAAAAATCGCAAATGCTTTTTGAAAAGAAAATCGGGGAACTGAAAAGTTTATTCGCGATGGTTGAAGAGGTAAAAAACAAGACTGTTGACATTGGTAAGGACAGTGGGAAGGTCCATAGTGAACTAAAAAAGATAACCAATGGAAAACAAGTGTCATATGCAGAGGTTATGAAAAATAATAAGAAAAATGAGGTGCCAAAACTAAAGAAAGATGTAGCATTAATTGTGAAGCCTGTAGCTAAACAAACGGGTGAAAAAACAAAGCAGGACTTAAATAAAAAAGTGGATCCTAAGAATTTGAATATTTCAAATATTGCGACAAGAAAAAATGGAACGATGGTGATTCATAGTGAGAATACTGATGAGCGTGAAAAAATTAAAATTGCCATTGAAGAAAATATAGGTCAAGAATACGAAATAAAAGTGCCAGAGATGAGTCGCCCAAGTTTCATTATTAAAGGGGGAAATTTTAAATATGAAGATGATACATTGATAGACACGATAAAAAAACAAAATTTGATCTTAAGGGAGAGTTCGTTGAAATTCAGGAAAACAATTGAAAGGAAGCTGGGCAATAGAACGGTTTATGACATGATTATTGAGATAGATAAAGATGATTTTTCTAAAGTTCTTGCGACAGAGAGAATAAAAATATGGTGGGAAAAAGTGTACGATGCCATCACTGTGCTAATGTGCTATAAATGTAAAGGCTTTAATCATAAATCGTCTGAATGCAAAAAAATGAAGATGCACGCCAGAAATGCCATGGGAAGCATAATTCGAAAACGTGCATGAAAACCCCAATAAATAAATGTTTGAATTGTATTAAAGCCACAGAAAATTTGAAATTACCATTAGACGTTAATCATGACACATTCGACAGAGAGTGTCCGTGTTATCTGAACAAGTTGCAAATAAGAAAGCAAAGGCTTGGTTATTAGCATCTAAATGAAGAAGTCATAAATGAAGAATTCATCAATGTAAATACTAACAGTAAGCAGCGTAAGAAACGAAAAAATGAGTTGAAGTGCATATATCTAAACAGCAACAGTATTACGGCCAACAAAGGAGAAATTGACATAATGGTTGAAGATGAAACTCCACATATTGTGTTATGCGCCGAGACTCATACCACGGAAAATATAAGTGAGTCAGAGCTAATTATATTGTTGGCTACAATCATGTCAGGTGTGATTCATATAGCCGACACACAGGTGGTGTTCTAATATATATCCATAAATCGGTTGACTTCAAAGTAATATATAATAACAGTAGAAGCAATACTTGGTGCACGGTGATAAAAACGACAAAAAATACGATCAAGTGGCAATTAGGGGTGGTGTACCCACTCACCAAACACAAGCGACGCTGAATTCATAAGAATATTTTAATGAAAATGAAAACAATGTCATTGTTGGCGACTTTAACATAAATATGAATGTACTATCGACATACTCGAACCAGCTTGTTCAAACTTTTGCATCGACGTCAATGTACCAATTAATTCAATTTGATACAAGAATAACGGAAGTTTCGCAAACTAAAATAGACCTTCTTTTTAGCAATGCTGATGATATTGAAATACGAAATCTGCAAACGCATAAAATTTCTGATCACGAAACGATCTGTTTCAAGCTGCCGGTTATAAAAATTTACAAAATGAGAACTTATGCGAATCGCTTATGCTGGGATAACTACGCGAAAGAGAACTTGATAGATCTGCTTAGGAGATATAATCTGGAAGAGATTACAGTCTGTGAGATCGGACAAAAGGTCCAAATTATACATAATATCGATGGTGACATAATGGCAACTTTAACATATGAGAAACGGGTACAAATAAAATTAATGAATAGGTGGTATGATCGCGAACTATCTAAGCTAAACAAATTAAAATACGAAAGCTTAGAATTGGCAAAAAGAACGAATGAATGGGAAAGGTATAAATACATAAAACGTTCTTACAAAAGATTAATTAAAATAAAACAGAAAAAATATATGGAGAACAGGATTACGAGAAACTGCAATAATCAAAGATTAATGTGGAAATGCCTAAAAGATATGGTAAATATGAATAATGAGACAGCGGAAATAAAACGAGTCTATTTGAATGGCATCTATATTGAAGAAGATTATGAAATAGCAAAAGAATTAAATCAGTTTTTTGTTGAAAGTATAATAAGAATTCGTGATAGCATAGAGACAATTAATCTTGATGAAGTCCAAGTAGAAATTAATAGAAGCCTGTTTGAATTTAAACAAATAGATGTGGAACAATTACTGCGGGTAGCAGGAACTTTACAAAATAAGTATGGTGGGAAAAAATGTCTAACAGAAGGTGTTATAAAAGACAGTATGGACTATTTAGGTTACATCTACACGTGTATTGCTAACGAAAGCCTCAACAGGGGGGTATTTCCTGAATGCTGGAAAACATCGACAAGTGAAACATGAAAAAGTGAAAGGAACGGTCAAACCAGAAGAAATTCGTCCTATAAATACATTGTGGAGCGACGAGAAAGTAATGGAGAAAATCATTAAGGAGCAGCTATTAGAATATCTTAATGAACACGATATTATTATAAAGGAACAATCCGGGTTTAGGTCCAAACACTCTTGTAAAACCGCACTCAACTTCGTATTAGCAGAGTGGAAAGAAAGCATGTTGAAAACTACCTTACTGGAAGGAAGCAAAGAACTATAATACGAAATACACTATCACCTGAAATAGATGTCGAAATTGGCATACCGCAGGGTTCTGTACTAGCAGCGATTCTATTTAGCATATATATAAATGATATAAAAGATTGTCTCAATCATTGCAAGATAAGGCTGTTCGCGGACGATGCACTGTTGACCGTAAGATGCCCGTCGGTATCGGAAGCGATTTCCAAAATACAAAGTGATTTAAATTCCCTATACAAGTGGCTATGCCAAGATAAACTTAAAATTAACATAGGTAAAACAAAATGGATGGTCATGAAGACCATTAGCTGAAGTTGATAACGCGACATTAAAAATAGCAGATAGCCCGATAGAAAGAGTGGGCAATATAAAATATCTAGGAGTAATGATCGATGAAAGACTTAAATTCGATGATTATTTAAAATACGTACAAAGGAAAATATCAACAAAAAAATAGGATTCATGTATCGAACGAGCAAGCATGTAAGCAAATACTATAAAATAATTGTGTATAGGTCCATCATAGAGCCCCAATTTCATATATTGTCCAACGATTCTATTCACACTAGCTGACTCAAATATATCTAAGCTTCAGGTAAAACAAAATAAAGTGATGCGATTTATACTTAAACAACGATTCGATACTCCTATACAGGATCTACTGGATAGCTTGGATTGGCTTAGTGTGAAACAACTTGTATTATACTTACACTGAAGTTTATACATAATATGAAATTAGGAAACTTGCCGAATTACTTAAATGAGTGTGTGGTATATAACAATGAGGTGCATAACTATCGAACAAGAGGAAGAAATAATTTTCATTTACCAATGGTACGATCTGAATATGATAAAAAAAATATTTACTACGAGGGGTTAAAGGAATATAATGAACTACCGTGTGATATAAAAGACTGTACAAATATAACAAAGTTTAAAAAATTATTGCACAATTACTGCAAAGCACTGCCAATAAGATAATATAAACTGTTGCCGGACAGACTGTTATACATAAATGTGATGCAGCCCTCATTCTGGGCACTTCGCGTCGATAACGGGGCCATCGAGGCCAACTAGCCCTCCTACTAAGGTACTTCGCAACGGCATCAGGTCCATTCAGGCCAATAAGCCCCCTCGTGGGCACATCGCGTCGGTTTCGGGGCCTAAAGGCCAACTAGCCCTCCTACTAGGGTACTTCGCAACGATTACGTGGCCCTTCAGGCCAACCAGCCTCCCTTTAGGCATTTTAAATCGCGTCGGTTTCGGGGTCTTAAAGGCCAACTAGCCATCCTTATCAGCAATTCGCAACGATATCGTGGCCCTTCAGGCCTACCAGCCTGCTTATAGGCGTTTCCCATCCGGGCATCCTAGCCAACCCTCTGAGCATTTCACGACGACATTGGGAATTTCCAGGCTATACAGCCCTCCTGTTGGGTACATCACAACAAGATCGGGTCCATTCAGACCAACTAGCCCTCCTTCTGGGCACGTCATAGCGGTATGGGGCCGCTCAAACTAACCAGCCCTCGTAGGGCATCTAGTTAAGCATAACTTTTTATATATTTAAGAATAATTTAAAGAAAATTTAATTAAGTTGATATGCTAGTTTAATTGAATAAAGATACAAAACTGTGATCTCATAGATTTAATCTAAGTCAAACATGACTGTAATAAATAAATAAATAAAATAAATAAATGTGCTCAACGGACTACACAGGAAGACTTGTTTGGTGTATCTGGATGACATCATTGTATTGGGAAAGAGCTTCGATGAACATCTGAGTAATTTGGAAGAAGTTTTCCAGAGAATAGCTGGCGCTGGTCTTAAACTAAGTCCTAAGAAGTGCTCTTTATTCAAGAAGGAGGTGAATTACCTAGGTCAACAAGTAACCACGAAGGGCGTGTGTACTGCGAAGGAAAAAATAGAAGCAGTAAAGGATTGGCCGAGACCCAGAAATTTGCATGAATTAAGAAGTTTTCTTGGGCTGTTTACTTACTATCGCCGCTTTGTTCCGAATTTCGCCAGCGTAGCTCATGGTCTCCATTCCGCGTTCCGCGTTAGAACGGATCATGCAGCGCTGAAGTGGCTACTACAGTTCAAGAATCCCGAAGGGCAGCTTGCACGATGGATTGAGAGGTTGCAAAGTTATGACTTCACCATCGAGCACCGCAACGGTAATACGCACGGAAATGCTGACGCTATGTCCCGTCGACCATGTAGTTTGGAATGTAAGCATTGCTCAAAAGCCGAGGGTAAGGAAGACATAATAGACGTCCGGCTAATGACAGTTACATCAGCAGAAGAGTGGGAGGCAAGTCACTTAAGGAAATGTCAGCAAGAAGATCCGGACTTGGAATTGGTAATGCACGGATTGGAGGTGAACAGACGGCCAAGTAAAGAACAAATGGCAGCGGAAAGTCCAATCGCTAAGGCATACTGGGCGCAATGGAACAGTTTAGAGTTGATATCTGGCTGTTTGCATAGAGTATGGGAAAGTGAAGATGGCCAGTGCTCTCGGAAGCTTATAGTAGTTCCGAGGTTAAGAATTCCGGATGTTCTTAAGGAATTCCATAATGGTCCTAGTGGGGGGCACCTAGGCATTACAAAAACGCTGGAGAAGGTCAAGCAGCGGTTCTATTGAATTGGCTGTCGTCAGTCGATCGCTGAGTGGATTGCTAATTGCACGGAGTGCATTGCAGCTAAAGGGCCAAAGTCACGAAGTCATGGGCAGATGAAGCAGTATAACTCAGGTGCACCATTTGAGCGGATTGCCGTGGATGTAGCCGGTCCATTCCCTATGAGCAGACAAGGAAACAAATACGTTCTTGTGGTTATGGACTACTTTAGTAAATGGCCTGAGGTCTACCCAATTCCAAACCAGGAAGCGAAAACAGTTGCAGATGCATTCACTCACAATTGGGTTACCAGATACGGTGCGCCTATAGAATTGCACTCAGACTAAGGAAGAAACTTTGAATCGGAGGTATTCAAGGAGAGATGTGCCAGATACTTGGTATTCGCAAAACCCGAACGACAGCCTCAATCAGATGGCATGGTACAGCGATTAAACCGGACCCTGGAAGAGCACTTGCGGAAAGTAGTGGACAAGAATCAAGATGATTGGGATGTACACATACCGTTTTTCCTGATGGGATATCGGTCCGCAGTGCATGATACAACAGGTCAAACACCTGCCAGGATACTGTTTGGTAGTGAACTTCGGTTGCCCAGCGATTTAAAATTTGGAATAACTGGTGATGCGAGAAGAATTGGAAAGGAAGCGTCTACTGTTCTCGAGGAAGAGTTAAGAGAGATACATGCTCTTGTGAGGCAGCGAACTCAAATTATGAGTGACAAAATGAAAGCTAGGTATGACAAGGCGATGAACTCCGAAGGCTTTCAAAATGGAGATTTGGTGTTGCTGTACAATCCCCAACGAAAGAGAGGTTTATCCCCAAAACTTCAATGCAATTGGGAAGGTCCATACAAGATAATCAAACGACTAAACGACGTAGTGTATCGAATACAAACTGTGGGGAGGCCGAGAAGCAAGATGAAAGTGGTCCACCTAGAGAGGCTTGCTGCGTTTGGAACAGCGAATGTGTCTGATCGGGACGATCAGACTTAGGTGGAGGGCAGTGTTGCGAAAATGCGAAGCGAATGACAGATGAAAGAGAGGAGCCGACAACTGGCACGTTCTAGAGCGTAAACGAGGCGATTATCGTAAACGACGATTATCGTAAGCGAGAGGTTTATCGTAAAACGACGCGATTATTCCAGGGGTTTCGTTTTCAAGCAGCAAACAAGTATATAAGGACGACATTCGACTGCAAGAGTAATCAGTTGTGAATTAAACTCGTGGAGATTACATTACAGTAAAGTAATAAAAACAGTACATTGTGAAAGTTGTATACAAGTGATTGTAAATAGTAACGTAAATTGTAATTGAATTGTGAATTACCGAATAATTAAAAGGACATTAATTAAGTCTTTATAAATAAAGAGACTGCAAATTAAGTTGGCGATTTTATTTAACAATCCAGAGGTCGTACCCGAAAGATTAAGGAAATCATCGAGGTTAATCAGCAAGATCGTAACAATAATATATTTGTATATTTTTATCGACACGAATTGCAATAGAAATGCCCGACAATAACAATAAATGGATGTTGCCATACAGCATAAAAATAAAAATACTCTGCCATACACGGTTGTATGTACAAACTCACAATTATATTGTGGCGAAAATGCGAAGCGAATGACAGATGAAAGAGAGGAGCCGACAACTGGCACGTTCTAGAGCGTAAACGAGGCGATTATCGTAAACGAGGCGATTATCGTAAACGACGATTATCGTAAGCGAGAGGTTTATCGTAAACGACGCGATTATTCCAGGGGGGGAGGTCGTACCCGAAAGATTAAGGAAATCATCGAGGTTAATCAGCAAGATCGTAACAATTGGTGTCAGAAGTGGGATTGTTAAATAAAACCATAAGAATAATAGTTGAAAGATGGTGAAGATTCAGGAATTGACGATACCTCCTCTCAAGGAGTTGGCAAAGCGAGGATTGTCTACAACTGGAAATAAGGCAGAGCTGCAATCGAGACTGCGAGAAGCAATGGAATTCGAAGGCATCAACTTGAACCAGTACGAATTCCGTCGCGAGGACGAAGAGATATCCTTGAAGGGTGTTGACAAGGAAGAGGCTAATGATTCTGCGAAGGAATTGGAGCAGCCCTCAAGTAAGATTCAAGAAGAGGCCCCTAGCTCATCTGCGGGTATGGACATGAACATGTTGTTGGCTGCAATTTCACAAAACAATGCCAACATATCAGAAAATATGAATAAAAAGTTTGATGGATTAGAAGGAACAATCGCACATATACAGCAAAATCTGTGAGAGACAATACGGAACTTAAGGAAAGAGAGGATCAAATCGAGGAGCGACTAGACAAAATAGAGGAGAACAAATTGGAAGGTCGGCAAGAAAAAGTAGAAGAGTTAATTGAAGCCAAAGTCAGCACATTGGAAGGTCGTTTCCGGGATTTACAGTTAAATCGTCCAACTACTTCAGTGAACGCTCCCAAGGTAAAAACACCTTCCTTTGACGGTAAAATTCCATTCCAAGGCTTCAAGCTCCAGTTTGAGAAGACGGATGAAACAAATATATGGAGCATGGAGGAAAAATCTGCTACACTATTCGTTGCGTTGGAAGGACCTGCAGCAGAACTTTTGCAGACTATACCCGAACATGAGAGAAATGATTACGACGGATTGATGCGAGCCCTGGAAAGGCGCTATGGTAGCGAACACAGAAGAAAAATTTACCAGATGGAGTTAGAAAAGCGCGACCAAAAACCCAACGAATCTCTACAGGAATATGCTTCGGAAATTTAGAGATTGGCTCATTTAGCCATTGGAGACGCAGCTGGCGAGCATGTCGAAAGGGTGAAAATACAAAGATTCGTCAGCGGAAAAAAGACATTTACACCAAGCGAATCCAAAGTTAACATTGGCTGAGACGGTTGCGTATGCTCAGACACGTGAAGCAGCGGCACTGCTATTTAAGCCAGCTTATAAAGTGAAGCGTTTGGAGGTAGAAACACCAGATGTGAGGACTGAAATATTGAAAACTCTGAAGTCGATAGCTGGAATGAATCGTTCTGGTGTCAAGACTCAAGCTAGAAACTGATCAGTTGCGGAGAAGCAGGTCACTTCGCACGCGAATGCCAGTCGGGCTCCAACAGAGAGGAAAGACCACGCCAACGATGCACGGATTGGAGGTGAACAGACGGCCAAGTAAAGAACAAATGGCAGGGAAAGTCCAATCGCTAAGGCTTACTGGGCCCAATGGAGCAGTTTAGAATTGATATCTGGCTGTTTGCATAGAGTATGGGAAAGTGAAGATGGCCAGTGCTCTGGAAGGCTAATAGTAGTTCCGAGGTTAAGAATTCCGGATATTCTTAAGGAATTTCACAATGGTCCTTGTGGAGAGCATCTAGGCATTAAGAAAATGCTGGAGAAGATCAAACAGAGGTTCTATTGGGTTGGTTGTCGTCAATCGAGCGCTGAGTGGGTTGCTAACTGCAAGGAGTGCAGTGCAAATAAAAGGCCAAAATCACGAAACCATTACAAATTGAAGGCCAGGTATGACAAAGCGATGAACTCTGAAGGCTTCCAAAGTGGAGATTTGGTGTTGCTGTGCAGTCCACAATTGAAGAGGGGTCTGTCCCCAAAGCTTCAATGCGTTTGGGATGGTCAATATAAGGTAATCAAACGGCTAAATGACGCAGTGTATCGAATCCAAACCGTTGGGAGACCAGGAAGCAAGATGAAAGTGGTCCACCTAGAGAGGCTTGCTGCGTTTGGAACAGTGAATGTGTCTGATCGGGACGATCAGACTTAGGTGGAGGTCAGTGTGGCGAAAATGCGAAGCGAATGACAGATGAAAGAGAGGAGCCGACAACTGGCATGTTCTAGAGCGTAAACGAGACGACTATCGTAACGACGCGATTATTCCGGGGGTTTCGTTTTCAAGCAGCAAACAAGTATATAAGGACGACACACGACTTCAAAAGTAATCAGTCGTGAAGTAAACGCGTTGCAGTAAAGTAATAAACAGTACATTGTGAAAGTTGAATACAAGTGATTGTAAATAGTAAAGTAAATTGTAATTGAGTTGTGAATTACTGAGTAATCAAAAGAACATTAATTAAATTCTTTATAAATAAAGAAACTGCAAATTAAGTTAGCGATTTTATTTAACAATCCAGAGATCGTATCCGAAGGATTTGGGAAATCATCGAGGTTAAACAGCAAAATCGTAACAATATGCTTTAATATAATTGTGAGTTTGTCTGTATTGTGGCGAAAATGCGAAGCGAATGACAGATGAAAGAGAGGAGCCGACAACTGGCACGTTCTAGAGCGTAAACGAGGCGATTATCGTAAACGACGATTATCGTAAGCGAGAGATTTATCGTAAGCGAGAGGTTTATCGTAAACGACGCGATTATTCCAGGGGTTTCGTTTTCAAGCAGCAAACAAGTATATAAGGACTACATTCGACTGCAAGAGTAATCAGTTGTGAATTAAACTCGTGGAGATTACATTACAGTAAAGTAATAAAAACAGTACATTGTGAAAGTTGTATACAAGTGATTGTAAATAGTAACGTAAATTGTAATTGAATTGTGAATTACCGAATAATTAAAAGGACATTAATTAAGTCTTTATAAATAAAGAGACTGCAAATTAAGTTGGCGATTTTATTTAACAATCCAGAGGTCGTACCCGAAAGATTAAGGAAATCATCGAGGTTAATCAGCAAGATCGTAACAATTGGTGTCAGAAGTGGGATTGTTAAATAAATTCCAAAGGATAATTATTGAAAAATGGTGAAGATTCAAGATTTGACGATACCTCCTCTCAAGAAGGAGTTGGCAAAGCGAGGATTGTCTACAACAGGAAATAAGGCAGAGCTGCAAACGCGACTGCGAGAAGCAATGGAGGTCGAAGGTATCGACTTGAACCAATACGAATTCCGCCGCGAGGATGAAGATGTATCCTTGAAGGATGTTGACAAGGAAGAAGCTGGTGATTCTGCGAAGGAGTTGGAGCAGCCACAAAGTAAGATTCAAGAAAATGCTCCAGGCTCATCTACCGGTATGGACATGAACATGTTGCTGGTTGCAATTTCACAAATCAATGACAACATGACACAAAAGTTTGATGCACAGGATGCCCGAAATTCACAAAACATTTCACAAATCGATGCCAGCATATCACAAAAGATGGGTGCACAGGATGCTAGGCTGTCGGAAAAATTCGATGGATTGGAAGGAACAATCGCACAAATACAGCAAAATCTTGTGAAAGACAATGCGGAACTTAAGGAAAGACAGGATCGAATCGAGGAGCGACAAGACAAAATAGAGGATCTAATTGAGACCAAAGTCAACACATTGGAAGGTCGTTTCCGGGATTTGACGGAAATTTCCCTTCCAAGTCTTCAAGCTCCAGTTTGAGAAGACGGCTGAAACAAATAAATGGAGCATGGAGGAAAAATCTGCTGCACTATTCGTTGCGTTGGAAGGACCTGCGGCAGAACTTTTGCAAACTGTACCTGATTATGAGAGAAATTATTACGACGGATTGATGCGAGCCCTGGAAAGACGATATGGTAGCGAACACAGAAGACAAATTTACCAGATGGAGTTAGAAAAGCGCGACCAAAAACCCAACGAATCTCTACAGGAATATGCTTCGGAAATTGAGAGATTGGCTCATTTAGCCATCGGAGACGCATTAGGTGAGCATCTCGAACGGGTGAAAATACAAAAATTCATCAGCGGCATAAAAGACGTATATACCAAGCGGGAGACATATGCGAATCCAAAGTTAACATTCGCTGAAACAGTGGCGTATGCTCAAACACGTGAAACGGCGGCACTCATAAGCAGACCAGCATACAAAGTCAATAAAGTGGAGGTTGAAACAGCAGATGTGATGACCGAAATATTGAGAACTCTGAAGTCGTTAGAAGGAATGAATCGTTCTGGTGGTAAGAATCAGGCTGGGAAATGCTTTAAATGTGGAAAGCCTGGTCACTTCGCACGCGAATGCAAAACGGGTTCCAGCATACAAGAAGGACAGCGAAAACGGAAGGCTGACGAAGATAAACCATCAACTTCTCAGTCGTTAAACTAAAACGAGCCAATCTAAAAGGGCGTATGCTGGCTCCTGCAATTGAATGCCCCATAATCTCCGTCTCGCAAATTGGTAGGAAAACGAGCAAGATTACTATTGGTGGATATGTGGATGGACGAGCGCGAAAATTAACAGTGGACACGGGCGCATCACACTCCATCATTCGAACTGACCTGATCGCTAAAGAAGTGAGACCATTACCTGGAGCAATATTGAAAACGGCGACTGGTGAGGACACACAAGTGGTGGGAGAAGTAACATGTGAGGTCTCAATAGGGAATGTGACGGTGTTACACAGCTTTATAATCGCGCAGATCGTAGATGAGGTAATCATAGGAGTGGACTTCTTGATGGAGCAAGGTATCAAGATCGACTTGAATAACAAGGTTATGGAGTATAAGAACATGGAAGTACCACTAAGCATTGGCTACGATTCCACATACAGCAGCAAACAAGTGGTCTTAGAAGGCAGTGAACTGATTCCACCGAAGTCAGAAGCAGTTGTTTGGGCGAAAATTAATGGAGATTGTGGGACAAACAAATTGTGGGTTGTCGAAGCAGCACAAAATTCTACACTGGACTTACTTATTGGAAAAACCCTGGCTAAGACACGAAAGAATGGACGCATCCCAGTGAGAGTATTGAATGACTTCAGATCATCAGTAAAAATTCCTAGTGGAACTGTATTAGGGCAATGTCAAGAGGTAGAAGCCATTATTAACAGCAATGATTCATCTCGAATCGACTCTATTGGCAGCAAGGAGATGGAGGAAAATATCAATGCATGGACGCAAGGGTTGAAAGACAAGTACAAGCACAAGGCCAGCCAGATGATGCGTAAATACTCCAACATATTCGACAAGGATGGCAACAAACCAGGCAGGACCAACGTAGTGAAGCATAGCATTGATACTGGTGACGCAAGACCAATTCGTCAAGCTCCTCGAAGCGTTCCACTAGCCAAACGTGACGCTGTTGGCCAAATAATTAGGGAAATGAGCGGAAGCGATGTTATCGAACCATCGGCAAGTCCATGGAGCTCTCCGGTGGTACTCGTGAAGAAGAAAGATGGCCAGTTGCGGTTCTGCGTGGACTATCGGAGATTAAATGATATTACAAAGAAAGACAGCTATCCTTTGCCCAGGATCGATGATACACTAGACTCGTTAACTGGCACAGAATGGTTCTCAACACTTGACCTTAAGAGCGGGTATTGGCAAGTAGAAGTGAATGAAGAAGATAAAAAGAAGACAGCGTTTAGTGCCGGCAACGGTCTATGGCAATTTACGGTAATGCCATTTGGGTTATGCAACGCTCCTGCCACTTTTGAAAGATTAATGGACCATGTGCTCAAAGGACTACACTGGAAGACCTGTTTGGTGTATCTGGATGACATAATCGTATTGGGAAAGAGCTTCAACGAACATCTGAGTAATTTGGAAGAAGTTTTCCAGAGAATAGCTGGCGCTGGTCTTAAACTAAGTCCTAAGAAGTGCTCTTTATTCAAGAAGGAGGTGAATTACTTAGGTCATCAAGTAACCACGAAGGGCGTTTGTACTGCGAAGGAAAAAATAGAAGCAGTGAAGGATTGGCCGAGACCCAGAAATTTGCATGAATTAAAGTTTCCTTGGGCTGTGTACTTACTATCGTCGCTTTGTTCCGAATTTCGCCAGCGTGGCTCATAGTCTCCATGAATTCACAAGGAAAAATAAATCTTTCGAGTGGAAAACTGAACAAGAGGATGCTTTCCAAGCTTTAAAAGAACGACTATGCACTGCACCTATGCTAGCGTACCCGGTTCCAGGTGCAACATTTATTCTGGACACAGATGCTAGTGGTTATGGCATAGGAGGGGTACTTTCGCAAGTGATTGATGGGCAGGAGAAGATAGTTGCCTACTATAGCCGGTCTATTGTGAAACCAGAGCGGAACTACTGCGTAACGCGGAGAGAACTATTAGCGTTGGTGGATTGCATTAAACACTTCCACAAATACCTGTATGGTCAACATTTCCGCGTTAGAACGGATCATGCAGCGCTGAAGTGGCTACTACAGTTCAAGAATCCCTAAGGGCAGCTTGCACGGTGGATTGAGAGGCTGCAAAGTTATGACTTCACCATCGAGCACCGCAACGGGAATACGCACGGAAATGCTGACGCTATGTCCCGTCGACCATGTAGTTTGGAATGTAAGCATTGCTCAAAAGCCGAGGGTAAGGAAGACATAATAGACGTCCGGCTAATGACAGTTACATCAGCAGAAGAGTGGGAGGCAAGTCACTTAAGGAAATGTCAGCAAGAAGATCCGGACTTGGAATTGGTAATGCACGGATTGGAGGTGAACAGACGGCCAAGTAAAGAACAAATGGCAGCGGAAAGTCCCATCGCGAAAGCATACTGGGCACAATGGAACAGTTTAGAATTGAAATCTGGCTGTTTGCATAGAGTATGGGAAAGTGAAGATGGCCAGTGCACTCGGAAGCTTATAGTAGTTCCGAGGTTAAGAATTCCGGATGTTCTTAAGGAATTCCATAATGGTCCTAGTGGAGGGCACCTAGGCATTACAAAAACGCTGGAGAAGATCAAGCAGCGGTTCTATTGGGTTGGCTGTCGTCAATCGGTCGCTGAGTGGATTGCTAATTGCACGGAGTGCATTGCAGCTAAAGGGCCAAAGTCACGAAGTCATGGGCAGATGAAGCAGTATAACTCAGGTGCACCATTTGAGCGGATTGCCGTGGATGTAGCCGGTCCATTCCCTATGAGCAGACAAGGAAACAAATACGTTCTTGTGGTTATGGACTACTTTAGTAAATGGCCCGAGGTCTACCCAATTCCAAACCAGGAAGCGAAAACAGTTGCGGATGCATTCACTCACAATTGGGTTACCAGATACGGTGCGCCTATAGAATTGCACTCAGACCAAGGAAGAAACTTTGAAGCGGCGGTGTTCCAAGAGATGTGCCAGATACTTGGTATTCGGAAAACACGAACGACAGCCCTGCATCCTCAATCAGATGGCATGGTAGAGCGATTCAACCGGACCCTGGAAGAGCACTTGCGGAAAGTAGTGGACAAGAATCAAGATGATTGGGATGTACACATACCGTTTTTCCTGATGGGATATCGGTCCGCAGTGCATGAAACAACAGGTCAAACACCTGCCAGGATACTGTTTGGTAGAGTTAAGAGAGATACATGCTCTTGTGAGGCAGCGAACTCAAATTATGAGTGACAAAATGAAAGCTAGGTATGACAAGGCGATGAACTCCGAACGCTTTCAAAATGGAGATTTGGTGTTGCTGTACAATCCCCAACGAAAGAGAGGTTTGTCCCCAAAACTTCAATGCAATTGGGAAGGTCCATACAAGATAATCAAACGACTAAACGACGTAGTGTATCGAATACAAACTGTGGGGAGGCCGAGAAACAAGATGAAAGTGGTCCACCTAGAGGCTTGCTGCGTTTGGAACAGCGGGACGATCAGACTTAGGTGGAGGGCAGTGTGGCGAAAATGCGAAGCGAATGACAGATGAAAGAGAGGAGCCGACAACTGGCACGTTCTAGAGCGTAAACGAGGCGATTATCGTAAACGACGATTATCGTAAGCGAGAGGTTTATCGTAAAACGACGCGATTATTCCAGGGTTTCGTTTTCAAGCAGCAAACAAGTATATAAGGACGACATTCGACTGCAAGAGTAATCAGTTGTGAATTAAACTCGTGAAGATTACATTACAGTAAAGTAATAAAAACAGTACATTGTGAAAGTTGTATACAAGTGATTGTAAATAGTAACGTAAATTGTAATTGAATTGTGAATTACCGAATAATTAAAAGGACATTAATTAAGTCTTTATAAATAAAGAGACTGCAAATTAAGTTGGCGATTTTATTTAACAATCCAGAGGTCGTACCCGAAAGATTAAGGAAATCATCGAGGTTAATCAGCAAGATCGTAACAATAATATATTTGTATATTTTTATCGACACGAATTGCAATAGAAATGCCCGACAATAACAATAAATGGATGTTGCCATACAGCATAAAAATAAAAATACTCTGCCATACACGGTTGTATGTACAAACTCACAATTATATTGTGGCGAAAATGCGAAGCGAATGACAGATGAAAGAGAGGAGCCGACAACTGGCACGTTCTAGAGCGTAAACGAGGCGATTATCGTAAACGAGGCGATTATCGTAAACGACGATTATCGTAAGCGAGAGGTTTATCGTAAACGACACGATTATTCCAGGGGGGGAGGTCGTACCCGAAAGATTAAGGAAATCATCGAGGTTAATCAGCAAGATCGTAACAATTGGTGTCAGAAGTGGGATTGTTAAATAAAACCATAAGAATAATAGTTGAAAGATGGTGAAGATTCAGGAATTGACGATACCTCCTCTCAAGGAGTTGGCTAAGCGAGGATTGTCTACAACTGGAAATAAGGCAGAGCTGCAATCGAGACTGCGAGAAGCAATGGAATTCGAAGGCATCAACTTGAACCAGTACGAATTCCGTCGCGAGGACGAAGAGATATCCTTGAAGGGTGTTGACAAGGAAGAGGCTAGTGATTCTGCGAAGGAATTGGAGCAGCCCTCAAGTAAGATTCAAGAAGAGGCCCCTAGCTCATCTGCGGGTATGGACATGAACATGTTGTTGGCTGCAATTTCACAAAACAATGCCAACATATCAGAAAATATGAATGCAAAGTTTGATGGATTAGAAGGAACAATCGCACATATACAGCAAAATCTGTGAGAGACAATACGGAACTTAAGGAAAGAGAGGATCAAATCGAGGAGCGACTAGACAAAATAGAGGAGAACAAATTGGAAGGTCGGCAAGAAAAAGTAGAAGAGTTAATTGAAGCCAAAGTCAGCACATTGGAAGGTCGTTTCCGGGATTTACAGTTAAATCGTCCAACCACTTCAGTGAACGCTCCCAAGGTAAAAACACCTTCCTTTGACGGTAAAATTCCATTCCAAGGCTTCAAGCTCCAGTTTGAGAAGACGGATGAAACAAATATATGGAGTATGGAGGAAAAATCTGCTACACTATTCGTTGCGTTGGAAGGACCTGCAGCAGAACTTTTGCAGACTATACCCGAACATGAGAGAAATGATTACGACGGATTGATGCGAGCCCTGGAAAGGCGCTATGGTAGCGAACACAGAAGAAAAATTTACCAGATGGAGCTAGAAAAGCGCGACCAAAAACCCAACGAATCTCTACAGGAATATGCTTCGGAAATTTAGAGATTGGCTCATTTAGCCATTGGAGACGCAGCTGGCGAGCATGTCGAAAGGGTGAAAATACAAAGATTCGTCAGCGGAAAAAAGACATTTACACCAAGCGAATCCAAAGTTAACATTGGCTGAGACGGTTGCGTATGCTCAGACACGTGAAGCAGCGGCACTGCTATTTAAGCCAGCCTATAAAGTGAAGCGTTTGGAGGTAGAAACACCAGATGTGAGGACTGAAATATTGAAAACTCTGAAGTCGATAGCTGGAATGAATCGTTCTGGTGTCAAGACTAAAGCTAGAAACTGATCAGTTGCGGAGAAGCAGGTCACTTCGCACGCGAATGCCAGTCGGGCTCCAACAGAGAGGAAAGACCACGCCAACGATGCACGGATTGGAGGTGAACAGACGGCCAAGTAAAGAACAAATGGCAGGGAAAGTCCAATCGCTAAGGCTTACTGGGCCCAATGGAGCAGTTTAGAATTGATATCTGGCTGTTTGCATAGAGTATGGGAAAGTGAAGATGGCCAGTGCTCTGGAAGGCTAATAGTAGTTCCGAGGTTAAGAATTCCGGATATTCTTAAGGAATTTCACAATGGTCCTTGTGGAGAGCATCTAGGCATTAAGAAAATGCTGGAGAAGATCAAACAGAGGTTCTATTGGGTTGGTTGTCGTCAATCGAGCGCTGAGTGGGTTGCTAACTGCAAGGAGTGCAGTGCAAATAAAGGGCCAAAATCACGAAACCATTACAAATTGAAGGCCAGGTATGACAAAGCGATGAACTCTGAAGGCTTCCAAAGTGGAGATTTGGTGTTGCTGTGCAGTCCACAATTGAAGAGGGGTCTGTCCCCAAAGCTTCAATGCGTTTGGGATGGTCAATATAAGGTAATCAAACGGCTAAATGACGCAGTGTATCGAATCCAAACCGTTGGGAGACCAGGAAGCAAGATGAAAGTGGTCCACCTAGAGAGGCTTGCTGCGTTTGGAACAGTGAATGTGTCTGATCGGGACGATCAGACTTAGGTGGAGGTCAGTGTGGCGAAAATGCGAAGCGAATGACAGATGAAAGAGAGGAGCCGACAACTGGCATGTTCTAGAGCGTAAACGAGACGATTATCGTAACGACGCGATTATTCCGGGGGTTTCGTTTTCAAGCAGCAAACAAGTATATAAGGACGACATTCGACTTCAAAAGTAATCAGTCGTGAAGTAAACGCGTTGCAGTAAAGTAATAAACAGTACATTGTGAAAGTTGAATACAAGTGATTGTAAATAGTAAAGTAAATTGTAATTGAGTTGTGAATTACTGAGTAATCAAAAGAACATTAATTAAATTCTTTATAAATAAAGAAACTGCAAATTAAGTTAGCGATTTTATTTAACAATCCAGAGATCGTATGCGAAGGATTTGGGAAATCATCGAGGTTAAACAGCAAAATCGTAACAATATGCTTTAATATAATTGTGAGTTTGTCTGTATTGTGGCGAAAATGCGAAGCGAATGACAGATGAAAGAGAGGAGCCGACAACTGGCACGTTCTAGAGCGTAAACGAGGCGATTATCGTAAACGACGATTATCGTAAGCGAGAGATTTATCGTAAGCGAGAGGTTTATCGTAAACGACGCGATTATTCCAGGGGTTTCGTTTTCAAGCAGCAAACAAGTATATAAGGACTACATTCGACTGCAAGAGTAATCAGTTGTGAATTAAACTCGTGGAGATTACATTACAGTAAAGTAATAAAAACAGTACATTGTGAAAGTTGTCTACAAGTGATTGTAAATAGTAACGTAAATTGTAATTGAATTGTGAATTACCGAATAATTAAAAGGACACTAATTAAGTCTTTATAAATAAAGAGACTGCAAATTAAGTTGGCGATTTTATTTAACAATCCAGAGGTCGTACCCGAAAGATTAAGGAAATCATCGAGGTTAATCAGCAAGATCGTAACAATTGGTGTCAGAAGTGGGATTGTTAAATAAATTCCAAAGGATAATTATTGAAAAATGGTGAAGATTCAAGATTTGACGATACCTCCTCTCAAGAAGGAGTTGGCAAAGCGAGGATTGTCTACAACAGGAAATAAGGCAGAGCTGCAAACGCGACTGCGAGAAGCAATGGAGGTCGAAGGTATCGACTTGAACCAATACGAATTCCGCCGCGAGGATGAAGATGTATCCTTGAAGGATGTTGACAAGGAAGAAGCTGGTGATTCTGCGAAGGAGTTGGAGCAGCCACAAAGTAAGATTCAAGAAAATGCTCCAGGCTCATCTACCGGTATGGACATGAACATGTTGCTGGTTGCAATTTCACAAATCAATGACAACATGACACAAAAGTTTGATGCACAGGATGCCCGAAATTCACAAAACATTTCACAAATCGATGCCAGCATATCACAAAAGATGGGTGCACAGGATGCTAGGCTGTCGGAAAAATTCGATGGATTGGAAGGAACAATCGCACAAATACAGCA
The DNA here is from genome assembly GCA_030068015.2 of Neoceratitis asiatica. Classification (NCBI taxonomy): domain Eukaryota; kingdom Metazoa; phylum Arthropoda; class Insecta; order Diptera; family Tephritidae; genus Neoceratitis; species Neoceratitis asiatica. The sequence continues at coordinate 71,862,557 of CM061525.1, read as the reverse complement.
AAATCTTGTGAAAGACAATGCGGAACTTAAGGAAAGACAGGATCGAATCGAGGAGCGACAAGACAAAATAGAGGATCTAATTGAGACCAAAGTCAACACATTGGAAGGTCGTTTCCGGGATTTGCAGTTAAATCGTCCAACCACTTCAGTGAACGCTCCCAAGGTAAAAACACCATCTTTTGACGGAAATTTCCCTTCCAAGTCTTCAAGCTCCAGTTTGAGAAGACGGCTGAAACAAATAAATGGAGCATGGAGGAAAAATCTGCTGCACTATTCGTTGCGTTGGAAGGACCTGCGGCAGAACTTTTGCAAACTGTACCTGATTATGAGAGAAATTATTACGACGGATTGATGCTAGCCCTGGAAAGACGATATGGTAGCGAACACAGAAGACAAATTTACCAGATGGAGTTAGAAAAGCGCGACCAAAAACCCAACGAATCTCTACAGGAATATGCTTCGGAAATTGAGAGATTGGCTCATTTAGTCATCGGAGACGCATTAGGTGAGCATCTCGAACGGGTGAAAATACAAAAGTTCATCAGCGGCATAAAAGACGTGTATACCAAGCGGGAGACATATGCGAATCCAAAGTTAACATTCGCTGAAACAGTGGCGTATGCTCAAACACGTGAAACGGCGGCACTCATAAGCAGACCAGCATACAAAGTCAATAAAGTGGAGGTTGAAACAGCAGATGTGATGACCGAAATATTGAGAACTCTGAAGTCGTTAGAAGGAATGAATCGTTCTGGTGGTAAGAATCAGGCTGGGAAATGCTTTAAATGTGGAAAGCCTGGTCACTTCGCACGCGAATGCAAAACGGGTTCCAGCATACAAGAAGGACAGCGAAAACGGAAGGCTGACGAAGATAAACCATCAACTTCTCAGTCGTTAAACTAAAACGAGCCAATCTAAAAGGGCGTATGCTGGCTCCTGCAATTGAATGCCCCATAATCTCCGTCTCGCAAATTGGTAGGAAAACGAGCAAGATTACTATTGGTGGATATGTGGATGGACGAGCGCGAAAATTAACAGTGGACACGGGCGCATCACACTCCATCATTCGAACTGACCTGATCGCTAAAGAAGTGAGACCATTACCTGGAGCAATATTGAAAACGGCGACTGGTGAGGACACACAAGTGGTGGGAGAAGTAACATGTGAGGTCTCAATAGGGAATGTGACGGTGTTACACAGCTTTATAATCGCGCAGATCGTAGATGAGGTAATCATAGGAGTGGACTTCTTGATGGAGCAAGGTATCAAGATCGACTTGAATAACAAGGTTATGGAGTATAAGAACATGGAAGTACCACTAAGCATTGGCTACGATTCCACATACAGCAGCAAACAAGTGGTCTTAGAAGGCAGTGAACTGATTCCACCGAAGTCAGAAGCAGTTGTTTGGGCGAAAATTAATGGAGATTGTGGGACAAACAAATTGTGGGTTGTCGAAGCAGCACAAAATTCTACACTGGACTTACTTATTGGAAAAACCCTGGCTAAGACACGAAAGAATGGACGCATCCCAGTGAGAGTATTGAATGACTTCAGATCATCAGTAAAAATTCCTAGTGGAACTGTATTAGGGCAATGTCAAGAGGTAGAAGCCATTATTAACAGCAATGATTCATCTCGAATCGACTCTATTGGCAGCAAGGAGATGGAGGAAAATATCAATGCATGGACGCAAGGGTTGAAAGACAAGTACAAGCACAAGGCCAGCCAGATGATGCGTAAATACTCCAACATATTCGACAAGGATGGCAACAAACCAGGCAGGACCAACGTAGTGAAGCATAGCATTGATACTGGTGACGCAAGACCAATTCGTCAAGCTCCTCGAAGCGTTCCACTAGCCAAACGTGACGCTGTTGGCCAAATAATTAGGGAAATGAGCGAAAGCGATGTTATCGAACCATCGGCAAGTCCATGGAGCTCTCCGGTGGTACTCGTGAAGAAGAAAGATGGCCAGTTGCGGTTCTGCGTGGACTATCGGAGATTAAATGATATTACAAAGAAAGACAGCTATCCTTTGCCCAGGATCGATGATACACTAGACTCGTTAACTGGCACAGAATGGTTCTCAACACTTGACCTTAAGAGCGGGTATTGGCAAGTAGAAGTGAATGAAGAAGATAAAGAGAAGACAGCGTTTAGTGCCGGCAACGGTCTATGGCAATTTACGGTAATGCCATTTGGGTTATGCAACGCTCCTGCCACTTTTGAAAGATTAATGGACCATGTGCTCAAAGGACTACACTGGAAGACCTGTTTGGTGTATCTGGATGACATAATCGTATTGGGAAAGAGCTTCAACGAACATCTGAGTAATTTGGAAGAAGTTTTCCAGAGAATAGCTGGCGCTGGTCTTAAACTAAGTCCTAAGAAGTGCTCTTTATTCAAGAAGGAGGTGAATTACTTAGGTCATCAAGTAACCACGAAGGGCGTTTGTACTGCGAAGGAAAAAATAGAAGCAGTGAAGGATTGGCCGAGACCCAGAAATTTGCATGAATTAAAGTTTCCTTGGGCTGTGTACTTACTATCGTCGCTTTGTTCCGAATTTCGCCAGCGTGGCTCATAGTCTCCATGAATTCACAAGGAAAAATAAATCTTTCGAGTGGAAAACTGAACAAGAGGATGCTTTCCAAGCTTTAAAAGAACGACTATGCACTGCACCTATGCTAGCGTACCCGGTTCCAGGTGCAACATTTATTCTGGACACAGATGCTAGTGGTTATGGCATAGGAGGGGTACTTTCGCAAGTGATTGATGGGCAGGAGAAGATAGTTGCCTACTATAGCCGGTCTATTGTGAAACCAGAGCGGAACTACTGCGTAACGCGGAGAGAACTATTAGCGTTGGTGGATTGCATTAAACACTTCCACAAATACCTGTATGGTCAACATTTCCGCGTTAGAACGGATCATGCAGCGCTGAAGTGGCTACTACAGTTCAAGAATCCCGAAGGGCAGCTTGCACGGTGGATTGAGAGGCTGCAAAGTTATGACTTCACCATCGAGCACCGCAACGGGAATACGCACGGAAATGCTGACGCTATGTCCCGTCGACCATGTAGTTTGGAATGTAAGCATTGCTTAAAAGCCGAGGGTAAGGAAGACATAATAGACGTCCGGCTAATGACAGTTACATCAGCAGAAGAGTGGGAGGCAAGTCACTTAAGGAAATGTCAGCAAGAAGATCCGGACTTGGAATTGGTAATGCACGGATTGGAGGTGAACAGACGGCCAAGTAAAGAACAAATGGCAGCGGAAAGTCCCATCGCGAAAGCATACTGGGCACAATGGAACAGTTTAGAATTGAAATCTGGCTGTTTGCATAGAGTATGGGAAAGTGAAGATGGCCAGTGCACTCGGAAGCTTATAGTAGTTCCGAGGTTAAGAATTCCGGATGTTCTTAAGGAATTCCATAATGGTCCTAGTGGAGGGCACCTAGGCATTACAAAAACGCTGGAGAAGATCAAGCAGCGGTTCTATTGGGTTGGCTGTCGTCAATCGGTCGCTGAGTGGATTGCTAATTGCACGGAGTGCATTGCAGCTAAAGGGCCAAAGTCACGAAGTCATGGGCAGATGAAGCAGTATAACTCAGGTGCACCATTTGAGCGGGTTGCATGGATGTAGCCGGTCCATTCCCTATGAGCAGACAAGGAAACAAATACGTTCTTGTGGTTATGGACTACTTTAGTAAATGGCCCGAGGTCTACCCAATTCCAAACCAGGAAGCGAAAACAGTTGCGGATGCATTCACTCACAATTGGGTTACCAGATACGGTGCGCCTATAGAATTGCACTCAGACCAAGGAAGAAACTTTGAAGCGGCGGTGTTCCAAGAGATGTGCCAGATACTTGGTATTCGGAAAACACGAACGACAGCCCTGCATCCTCAATCAGATGGCATGGTAGAGCGATTCAACCGGACCCTGGAAGAGCACTTGCGGAAAGTAGTGGACAAGAATCAAGATGATTGGGATGTACACATACCGTTTTTCCTGATGGGATATCGGTCCGCAGTGCATGAAACAACAGGTCAAACACCTGCCAGGATACTGTTTGGTAGTGAACTTCGGTTGCCCAGCGATTTAAAATTTGGAATAACTGGTGATGCGAGAAGAATTGGAAAGGAAGCGTCTACTGTTCTCGAGGAAGAGTTAAGAGAGATACATGCTCTTGTGAGGCAGCGAACTCAAATTATGAGTGACAAAATGAAAGCTAGGTATGACAAGGCGATGAACTCCGAACGCTTTCAAAATGGAGATTTGGTGTTGCTGTACGATCCCCAACGAAAGAGAGGTTTATCCCCAAAACTTCAATGCAATTGGGAAGGTCCATACAAGATAATCAAACGACTAAACGACGTAGTGTATCGAATACAAACTGTGGGGAGGCCGAGAAACAAGATGAAAGTGGTCCACCTAGAGGCTTGCTGCGTTTGGAACAGCGGGACGATCAGACTTAGGTGGAGGGCAGTGTGGCGAAAATGCGAAGCGAATGACAGATGAAAGAGAGGAGCCGACAACTGGCACGTTCTAGAGCGTAAACGAGGCGATTATCGTAAACGACGATTATCGTAAGCGAGAGGTTTATCGTAAAACGACGCGATTATTCCAGGGTTTCGTTTTCAAGCAGCAAACAAGTATATAAGGACGACATTCGACTGCAAGAGTAATCAGTTGTGAATTAAACTCGTGGAGATTACATTACAGTAAAGTAATAAAAACAGTACATTGTGAAAGTTGTATACAAGTGATTGTAAATAGTAACGTAAATTGTAATTGAATTGTGAATTACCGAATAATTAAAAGGACATTAATTAAGTCTTTATAAATAGAGACTGCAAATTAAGTTGGCGATTTTATTTAACAATCCAGAGGTCGTACCCGAAAGATTAAGGAAATCATCGAGGTTAATCAGCAAGATCGTAACAATATGCTTTAATATAATTGTGAGTTTGTCTGTATTGTGGCGAAAATGCGAAGCGAATGACAGATGAAAGAGAGGAACCGACAACTGGCACGTTCTAGAGCGTAAACGAGACGATTATCGTAAACGACGCGATTATTCCAGGGGTTTCGTTTTCAAGCAGCAAACAAGTATATAAGGACGACATACGACTGCAAGAGTCAGTCAGCAATCAGTCGTGAATTAAAAATGTTGGAGGTTACATTACATTGAAGTAATAAAAACATTACATTGTGAAATTTATATACAAGTGATTGTAAATAGTAAAGTAAATTGTAATTGAATTGTGAATTACTGAGTAATCAAAAGAACATTAAACAAAGTCTTTATAAATAAAGAAACTGCAAATTAAGTTGGCGATTTTATTTAACAATCCAGAGGTCGTACCCGAAAGATTAAGGAAATCATCGAGGTTAATCAGCAAGATCGTAACAATATTGTGGCGAAAATGCGAAGCGAATGACAGATGAAAGAGAGGAGCCGACAACTGGCATGTTCTAGAGCGTAAACGAGACGATTATCGTAAACGAGACGATTATCGCAAACGACGCGATTATTCCGGGGGTTTCGTTTTCAAGCAGCAAACAAGTATATAAGGACGACAAACGACTTCAAAAATAATCAGTCGTGAAGTAAACGCCTTGCAGTAAAGTAATAAACAGTACATTGTGAAAGTTGTATACAAGTGATTGTAAATAGTAAAGTAAATTGTAATTGAATTGTGAATTACTGAGTAATCAAAAGGACATTAATTAAATTCTTTATAAGTAAAGAAACTGCAAATTAAGTTGGCGATTTTATTTAACAATCCAGGGATCGTACCCGAAGGATTTGGGAAATCATCGAGGTTAATCAGCAAAATCGTAACAATTGGTGTCAGAAGTGGGATTGTTAAATAAAACCATAAGAATAATAGTTGAAAGATGGTGAAGATTCAGGAATTGACGATACCTCCTCTCAAGGAGTTGGCAAAGCGAGGATTGTCTACAACAGGAAATAAGGTAGAGCTGCAATCGAGACTGCGAGAAGCAATGGAAGTCGAAGGCATCGACAACATGTCACAAAAGATGGATGCACAGGATGCCCGTAATTCACACAAGTTGGCTGAAATTTCAGAGATTTCACAAAAAATGGATGCACAGAATGCCAGCATGTCACTAAAGATGGATGCAAAGTTTGATGGATTAGAAGGAACAATCGCACAAATACAGCAAAATCTGGTGAGAGACAATGCGGAACTTAAGGAAAGGCAGGATCAAATCGAGACGCGACAAGACAAAATAGAGTTAATTGAAGCCAAAGTCAACACATTGGAAGGTCGTTTCCGGGATTTGCAGTTAAATCGTCCAACTACTTCAGTGAACGTTCCCAAGGTAAAAACACCATTATCATCATTTATCATAATTTGAAGGTAAAATTTCATTCCAAGTCTTCAAGCCCCAGTTTGAGAAGACGGCTGAAACAAATAAATGGAGCATGGAGGAAAAATCTGCTGCACTATTCGTTGCGTTGGAAGGACCTGCGGCAGAAATTTGGCAAACTATACCTGATTATGAGAGAAATGATTACGACGGATTGATGCGAGCCCTGGAAAGACGCTATGGTAGCGAACACAGAAGACAAATTTACCAGATGGAGTTAGAAAAGCGCGACCAAAAACCCAACGAATCTCTACAGGAATATGCTTCGGAAATTGAGAGATTGGCTCATTTAGCCATCGGAGACGCATCGGGTGAGCATCTCGAAAGGGTGAAAATACAAAAATTCATCAGCAGAATAAAACACATTTACACTAAGCGAGAGACATATGCGAATCCAAAGTTAACATTCGCTGAAACAGTGGCGTATGCTCAAGCACGTGAAACGGCGGCACTCATAAGCAGACCAGCATAAAAAGTCAATAAAGTGGAGGTTGAAACAGCAGATGTGATGACCGAAATATTGAGAACTCTGAAGTCGTTAGAAGGAATGAATCGTTCTGGTGGCAAAAATCAGGCTGGGAAATGCTTTAAATGTGGAAAGCCTGGTCACTTCGCACGCGAATGCAAAACCGGTTCCAGCATACAGGAAGGACAGCGCAAACGGAAGGCTGAGGAGGATAAACCATCAACTTCTCAGTCGTTAAACTAAAACGAGCCAGTCTAAAGGGGCGTATACTGGTTTCTGCAATTGAATGCCCCATAATTTCCGTCTCGCAAATTGGCAGAAAAACGAGCAACATTACTATTGGTGGATATGTGGATGGACGAGCGCGAATATTAACAGTGGATACGGACGCATCACACTCCATCATTCGAACTGACCTGATCGCTAAAGAAGTGAGACCATTACCTGGAGCAATATTGAAAACGTCAACTGGTGAGGATACCCAAGTGGTGAGAGCAGTAACATGTGAGGTCATAATGGGGAATGTGACGGTGTTACACAGTTTTATAGTCGCGCAGATTGTAGATGAGGTAATCGTAGGAATGGGCTTCTTGATGAATCAAGGTATCAAGATCGACTTGCATAACAAGATTATGGAGTATAAGAACATGGAAGTACCACTAAGCGTTGGCTCTAGTTCCACATACAGCAGCAAGCAAGTGGTCCTAGAAGGCAGTGAACTGATTCCACCAAAGTCAGAAGCAGTTGTTTGCGCGAAAATTATTGGAGATTGTGGGACAAACAAATTGTGGGTTGTCGAAGCAGCACAAAATTCTACACCGGACTTACTTATTGGAAAAACCCTGGCTAAGACACAAAAGAATGGACGCATCCCAGTGAGAGTATTAAATGACTTCAGATCACCAGAAAAAATTCATAGTGGAACTGTATTAGGGCAATGTCAAGAGGTAGAAGCCATCATCAAATTCAATGATTCATCTGGAATCGACTCTATTGGTAGCAAAGGCATGGAGGAAGATATATATGTATGGACGCAAGAGTTGGAAGATAAGTACAAGCACAAGGCCAAATACTCCAACATATTCGACAAGGATGGCAACAAACCAAGCAGGACCAACCTAGTGAAACATTGCATTGATACTGGTGACGCAAGACCAATTCGTCAAGCTACTCGAAGCGTTCCACTAACCAAACGCCAAATAATTAAGGAAATGAGCGAAAGCAATGTTATCGAACCATCGGCAAGTCCATGGAGCTCTCCGGTAGTACTTGTGAAGAAGAAAGATGGCCAGTTGCGGTTCTGCGTGGACTATCGAAGATTAAACGATGTTACAAAGAAAGACAGCTATCCTTTGCCCAGGATCGATGATACACTAGACTCGTTAACTGGCACAGAATGGTTCTCAACACTTTACCTTAAGAGCGGGTATTGGCAAGTTGAAGTGAGTGAAGAAGATAAAGAGAAGACAGCGTTTAGTTTTGGCAACGGTCTATGGCAATTTACGGTAATGCCATTTGGGTTATGCAACGCTCCTGCCAATTTTTAAAGATTAATGGACCATGGACAAGAGGTCTTAATCGTATGCTAGTCACGCTTATCATAGAGTCTAAAACATTCAAATTTATAAGTTCTTGTGGCGCTTGGGTGAAAATACTTGTGATATAAACGTTTTATAAAGTGCTATTAACTACTGGCATGTGAAATAGTGCCTTTCGGTGGTGTTTTGAGCTATTCTACAAAAAATTGTGTGAGTCGAGGCATTTGGTTTTTTTTTTTTTTTTTTTTTTTTTTTTTTTGGTGCTGCTTGGCGATTAGCTGTATAACAAGCTGTCAACAAAAACCTTTGTTTGTGTGGTCTGTGTCTTAGCTAGAGTTATACGCTACAGCCATCTGCGGTCTTTCAACGAAACTGAAAAAAACAATTTATTTTCGTGCTGCCACCCGGTTTTTTCGCTACTTTATTTTGGAGGATTTTATATTATATGACTCAAACTTAAAAACACGTAAATAAGGCAAAACGAGTGAAAATTTAGAACTGTAGAAATGACTAAGTGTGCGAAATGCAATAATTATATTAGAGGAGAGACAGGAATCAGCTGTGAGGGTGTGTGTGGTAAGGTTTATCATGAAACGCTATCATGCTCCGGTATTGACAAATACAGTGTGAAAGTTATTGGTGAAAAGAACATGATGCGACTAATGTGTGATGGGTGTATGACGTACATACAAAATGTCGATTTGGTTATCCAAGTCATGCAAAACAGTGTCAATAAAAATAACTCAATTCTTAATGAGTACAAAAGTGAGTTTGAAGAGGTCATGTTAAAGAGCCAAAATGAAATGAAATCGTTATTGGAGGCTGTTGAGAGTCGTTACACTCAACGTGTTGTGTCATTAGAAAAATCGCAAATGCTTTTTGAAAAGAAAATCGGGGAACTGAAAAGTTTATTCGCGATGGTTGAAGAGGTAAAAAACAAGACTGTTGACATTGGTAAGGACAGTGGGAAGGTCCATAGTGAACTAAAAAAGATAACCAATGGAAAACAAGTGTCATATGCAGAGGTTATGAAAAATAATAAGAAAAATGAGGTGCCAAAACTAAAGAAAGATGTAGCATTAATTGTGAAGCCTGTAGCTAAACAAACGGGTGAAAAAACAAAGCAGGACTTAAATAAAAAAGTGGATCCTAAGAATTTGAATATTTCAAATATTGCGACAAGAAAAAATGGAACGATGGTGATTCATAGTGAGAATACTGATGAGCGTGAAAAAATTAAAATTGCCATTGAAGAAAATATAGGTCAAGAATACGAAATAAAAGTGCCAGAGATGAGTCGCCCAAGTTTCATTATTAAAGGGGGAAATTTTAAATATGAAGATGATACATTGATAGACAGGATAAAAAAACAAAATTTGATCTTAAGGGAGAGTTCGTTGAAATTCAGGAAAACAATTGAAAGGAAGCTGGGCAATAGAACGGTTTATGACATGATTATTGAGATAGATAAAGATGATTTTTCTAAAGTTCTTGCGACAGAGAGAATAAAAATAGGGTGGGAAAGATGTAAAGTGTACGATGCCATCACTGTGCTAATGTGCTATAAATGTAAAGGCTTTAATCATAAATCGTCTGAATGCAAAATATGAATATGCACGCCAGAAATGCCATGGGAAGCATAATTCGAAAACGTGCATGAAAACCCCAATAAATAAATGTTTGAATTGTATTAAAGCCACAGAAAATTTGAAATTACCATTAGACGTTAATCATGACACATTCGACAGAGTGTCCGTGTTATCTGAACAAGTTGCAAATAAGAAAGCAAAGGCTTGGTTATTAGCATCTAAATGAAGAAGTCATAAATGAAGAATTCATCAATGTAAATACTAACAGTAAGCAGCGTAAGAAACGAAAAAATGAGTTGAAGTGCATATATCTAAACAGCAACAGTATTACGGCCAACAAAGGAGAAATTGACATAATGGTTGAAGATGAAACTCCACATATTGTGTTATGCGCCGAGACTCATACCACGGAAAATATAAGTGAGTCAGAGCTAATTATATTGTTGGCTACAATCATGTCAGGTGTGATTCATATAGCCGACACACAGGTGGTGTTCTAATATATATCCATAAATCGGTTGACTTCAAAGTAATATATAATAACAGTAGAAGCAATACTTGGTGCACGGTGATAAAAACGACAAAAAGTACGATCAAGTGGCAATTAGGGGTGGTGTACCCACTCACCAAACACAAGCGACGCTGAATTCATAAGAATATTTTAATGAAAATGAAAACAATGTCATTGTTGGCGACTTTAACATAAATATGAATGTACTATCGACATACTCGAACCAGCTTGTTCAAACTTTTGCATCGACGTCAATGTACCAATTAATTCAATTTGATACAAGAATAACGGAAGTTTCGCAAACTAAAATAGACCTTCTTTTTAGCAATGCTGATGATATTGAAATACGAAATCTGCAAACGCATAAAATTTCTGATCACGAAACGATGTTTCAAGCTGCCGGTTAGAAAAATTTACAAAATGAGAACTTATGCGAATCGCTTATGCTGGGATAACTACGCGAAAGAGAACTTGATAGATCTGCTTAGGAGATATAATCTGGAAGAGATTACAGTCTGTGAGATCGGACAAAAGGTCCAAATTATACATAATATCGATGGTGACATAATGGCAACTTTAACATATGAGAAACGGGTACAAATAAAATTAATGAATAGGTGGTATGATCGCGAACTATCTAAACTAAACAAATTAAAATACGAAAGCTTAGAATTGGCAAAAAGAACGAATGAATGGGAAAGGTATAAATACATAAAACGTTCTTACAAAAGATTAATTAAAATAAAACAGAAAAAATATATGGAGAACAGGATTACGAGAAACTGCAATAATCAAAGATTAATGTGGAAATGCCTAAAAGATATGGTAAATATGAATAATGAGACAGCGGAAATAAAACGAGTCTATTTGAATGGCATCTATATTGAAGAAGATTATGAAATAGCAAAAGAATTAAATCAGTTTTTTGTTGAAAGTATAATAAGAATTCGTGATAGCATAGAGACAATTAATCTTGATGAAGTCCAAGTAGAAATTAATAGAAGCCTGTTTGAATTTAAACAAATAGATGTGGAACAATTACTGCGGGTAGCAGGAACTTTACAAAATAAGTATGGTGGGAAAAAATGTCTAACAGAAGGTGTTATAAAAGACAGTATGGACTATTTAGGTTACATCTACACGTGTATTGCTAACGAAAGCCTCAACAGGGGGGTATTTCCTGAATGCTGGAAAACATCGACAAGTGAAACATGAAAAAGTGAAAGGAACGGTCAAACCAGAAGAAATTCGTCCTATAAATACATTGTGGAGCGACGAGAAAGTAATGGAGAAAATCATTAAGGAGCAGCTATTAGAATATCTTAATGAACACGATATTATTATAAAGGAACAATCCGGGTTTAGGTCCAAACACTCTTGTAAAACCGCACTCAACTTCGTATTAGCAGAGTGGAAAGAAAGCATGTTGAAAACTACCTTACTGGAAGGAAGCAAAGAACTATAATACGAAATACACTATCACCTGAAATAGATGTCGAAATTGGCATACCGCAGGGTTCTGTACTAGCAGCGATTCTATTTAGCATATATATAAATGATATAAAAGATTGTCTCAATCATTGCAAGATAAGGCTGTTCGCGGACGATGCACTGTTGACCGTAAGATGCCCGTCGGTATCGGAAGCGATTTCCAAAATACAAAGTGATTTAAATTCCCTATACAAGTGGCTATGCCAAGATAAACTTAAAATTAACATAGGTAAAACAAAATGGATGGTCATAAATCATTAGCTGAAGTTGATAACGCGACATTAAAAATAGCAGATAGCCCGATAGAAAGAGTGGGCAATATAAAATATCTAGGAGTAATGATGGATGACAGACTTAAATTCGATGATTATTTAAAATACGTAGAAGGGAAAATATCAACAAAAAATAGGATTCATGTATCGAACGAGCAAGCATGTAAGCAAATACTATAAAATAATTGTGTATAGGTCCATCATAGAGCCCCAATTTCATATATTGTCCAACGATTCTATTCACACTAGCTGACTCAAATATATCTAAGCTTCAGGTAAAACAAAATAAAGTGATGCGATTTATACTTAAACAACGATTCGATACTCCTATACAGGATCTACTGGATAGCTTGGATTGGCTTAGTGTGAAACAACTTGTATTATACTATACACTGAAGTTTATACATAATATGAAATTAGGAAACTTGCCGAATTACTTAAATGAGTTTGTGGTATATAACAATGAGGTGCATAACTATCGAACAAGAGGAAGAAATAATTTTCATTTACCAATGGTACGATCTGAATATGATAAAAAAATATTTACTACGAGGGGTTAAAGGAATATAATGAACTACCGTGTGATATAAAAGACTGTACAAATATAACAAAGTTTAAAAAATTATTGCACAATTACTGCAAAGCACTGCCAATAAGATAATATAAACTGTTGCCGGACAGACTGTTATACATAAATGTGATGCAGCCCTCATTCTGGGCACTTCGCGTCGATAACGGGGCCATCGAGGCCAACTAGCCCTCCTACTAAGGTACTTCGCAACGGCATCAGGTCCATTCAGGCCAATAAGCCCCCTCGTGGGCACATCGCGTCGGTTTCGGGGCCTAAAGGCCAACTAGCCCTCCTACTAGGGTACTTCGCAACGATTACGTGGCCCTTCAGGCCAACCAGCCTCCCTTTAGGCATTTTAAATCGCGTCGGTTTCGGGGTCTTAAAGGCCAACTAGCCATCCTTATCAGCAATTCGCAACGATATCGTGGCCCTTCAGGCCTACCAGCCTGCTTATAGGCGTTTCCCATCCGGGCATCCTAGCCAACCCTCTGAGCATTTCACGACGACATTGGGAATTTCCAGGCTATACAGCCCTCCTGTTGGGTACATCACAACAAGATCGGGTCCATTCAGACCAACTAGCCCTCCTTCTGGGCACGTCATAGCGGTATGGGGCCGCTCAAACTAACCAGCCCTCGTAGGGCATCTAGTTAAGCATAACTTTTTATATATTTAAGCATAATTTAAAGAAAATTTAATTAAGTTGATATGCTAGTTTAATTGAATAAAGATACAAAAATGTGATCTCATAGATTTAATCTAAGTCAAACATGACTGTAATAAATAAATAAATAAAATAAATAAATGTGCTCAACGGACTACACAGGAAGACTTGTTTGGTGTATCTGGATGACATCATTGTATTGGGAAAGAGCTTCGATGAACATCTGAGTAATTTGGAAGAAGTTTTCCAGAGAATAGCTGGCGCTGGTCTTAAACTAAGTCCTAAGAAGTGCTCTTTATTCAAGAAGGAGGTGAATTACTTAGGTCAACAAGTAACCACGAAGGGCGTGTGTACTGCGAAGGAAAAAATAGAAGCAGTAAAGGATTGGCCGAGACCCAGAAATTTGCATGAATTAAGAAGTTTTCTTGGGCTGTTTACTTACTATCGCCGCTTTGTTCCGAATTTCGCCAGCGTAGCTCATGGTCTCCATTCCGCGTTCCGCGTTAGAACGGATCATGCAGCGCTGAAGTGGCTACTACAGTTCAAGAATCCCGAAGGGCAGCTTGCACGGTGGATTGAGAGGCTGCAAAGTTATGACTTCACCATCGAGCACCGCAAGGGTAATACGCACGGAAATGCTGACGCTATGTCCCGTCGACCATGTAGTTTAGAATGTAAGCACTGCTCAAAAGCCGAGGGTAAGGAAGACATAATAGACGTCCGGCTAATGACAGTTACATCAGCAGAAGAGTGGGAGGCAAGTCACTTAAGGAAATGTCAGCAAGAAGATCCGGACTTGGAATTGGTAATGCACGGATTGGAGGTGAACAGACGGCCAAGTAAAGAACAAATGGCAGCGGAAAGTCCCATCGCGAAAGCATACTGGGCACAATGGAACAGTTTAGAATTGAAATCTGGCTGTTTGCATAGAGTATGGGAAAGTGAAGATGGCCAGTGCACTCGGAAGCTTATAGTAGTTCCGAGGTTAAGAATTCCGGATGTTCTTAAGGAATTCCATAATGGTCCTAGTGGAGGGCACCTAGGCATTACAAAAACGCTGGAGAAGATCAAGCAGCGGTTCTATTGGGTTGGCTGTCGTCAATCGGTCGCTGAGTGGATTGCTAATTGCACGGAGTGCATTGCAGCTAAAGGGCCAAAGTCACGAAGTCATGGGCAGATGAAGCAGTATAACTCAGGTGCACCATTTGAGCGGGTTGCATGGATGTAGCCGGTCCATTCCCTATGAGCAGACAAGGAAACAAATACGTTCTTGTGGTTATGGACTACTTTAGTAAATGGCCCGAGGTCTACCCAATTCCAAACCAGGAAGCGAAAACAGTTGCGGATGCATTCACTCACAATTGGGTTACCAGATACGGTGCGCCTATAGAATTGCACTCAGACCAAGGAAGAAACTTTGAAGCGGCGGTGTTCCAAGAGATGTGCCAGATACTTGGTATTCGGAAAACACGAACGACAGCCCTGCATCCTCAATCAGATGGCATGGTAGAGCGATTCAACCGGACCCTGGAAGAGCACTTGCGGAAAGTAGTGGACAAGAATCAAGATGATTGGGATGTACACATACCGTTTTTCCTGATGGGATATCGGTCCGCAGTGCATGAAACAACAGGTCAAACACCTGCCAGGATACTGTTTGGTAGTGAACTTCGGTTGCCCAGCGATTTAAAATTTGGAATAACTGGTGATGCGAGAAGAATTGGAAAGGAAGCGTCTACTGTTCTCGAGGAAGAGTTAAGAGAGATACATGCTCTTGTGAGGCAGCGAACTCAAATTATGAGTGACAAAATGAAAGCTAGGTATGACAAGGCGATGAACTCCGAACGCTTTCAAAATGGAGATTTGGTGTTGCTGTACGATCCCCAACGAAAGAGAGGTTTATCCCCAAAACTTCAATGCAATTGGGAAGGTCCATACAAGATAATCAAACGACTAAACGACGTAGTGTATCGAATACAAACTGTGGGGAGGCCGAGAAACAAGATGAAAGTGGTCCACCTAGAGGCTTGCTGCGTTTGGAACAGCGGGACGATCAGACTTAGGTGGAGGGCAGTGTGGCGAAAATGCGAAGCGAATGACAGATGAAAGAGAGGAGCCGACAACTGGCACGTTCTAGAGCGTAAACGAGGCGATTATCGTAAACGACGATTATCGTAAGCGAGAGGTTTATCGTAAAACGACGCGATTATTCCAGGGTTTCGTTTTCAAGCAGCAAACAAGTATATAAGGACGACATTCGACTGCAAGAGTAATCAGTTGTGAATTAAACTCGTGGAGATTACATTACAGTAAAGTAATAAAAACAGTACATTGTGAAAGTTGTATACAAGTGATTGTAAATAGTAACGTAAATTGTAATTGAATTGTGAATTACCGAATAATTAAAAGGACATTAATTAAGTCTTTATAAATAGAGACTGCAAATTAAGTTGGCGATTTTATTTAACAATCCAGAGGTCGTACCCGAAAGATTAAGGAAATCATCGAGGTTAATCAGCAAGATCGTAACAATATGCTTTAATATAATTGTGAGTTTGTCTGTATTGTGGCGAAAATGCGAAGCGAATGACAGATGAAAGAGAGGAACCGACAACTGGCACGTTCTAGAGCGTAAACGAGACGATTATCGTAAACGACGCGATTATTCCAGGGGTTTCGTTTTCAAGCAGCAAACAAGTATATAAGGACGACATACGACTGCAAGAGTCAGTCAGCAATCAGTCGTGAATTAAAAATGTTGGAGGTTACATTACATTGAAGTAATAAAAACATTACATTGTGAAATTTATATACAAGTGATTGTAAATAGTAAAGTAAATTGTAATTGAATTGTGAATTACTGAGTAATCAAAAGAACATTAAACAAAGTCTTTATAAATAAAGAAACTGCAAATTAAGTTGGCGATTTTATTTAACAATCCAGAGGTCGTACCCGAAAGATTAAGGAAATCATCGAGGTTAATCAGCAAGATCGTAACAATATTGTGGCGAAAATGCGAAGCGAATGACAGATGAAAGAGAGGAGCCGACAACTGGCATGTTCTAGAGCGTAAACGAGACGATTATCGTAAACGACGCGATTATTCCGGGGGTTTCGTTTTCAAGCAGCAAACAAGTATATAAGGACGACAAACGACTTCAAAAATAATCAGTCGTGAAGTAAACGCCTTGCAGTAAAGTAATAAACAGTACATTGTGAAAGTTGTATACAAGTGATTGTAAATAGTAAAGTAAATTGTAATTGAATTGTGAATTACTGAGTAATCAAAAGGACATTAATTAAATTCTTTATAAGTAAAGAAACTGCAAATTAAGTTGGCGATTTTATTTAACAATCCAGGGATCGTACCCGAAGGATTTGGGAAATCATCGAGGTTAATCAGCAAAATCGTAACAATTGGTGTCAGAAGTGGGATTGTTAAATAAAACCATAAGAATAATAGTTGAAAGATGGTGAAGATTCAGGAATTGACGATACCTCCTCTCAAGGAGTTGGCAAAGCGAGGATTGTCTACAACAGGAAATAAGGTAGAGCTGCAATCGAGACTGCGAGAAGCAATGGAAGTCGAAGGCATCGACAACATGTCACAAAAGATGGATGCACAGGATGCCCGTAATTCACACAAGTTGGCTGAAATTTCAGAGATTTCACAAAAAATGGATGCACAGAATGCCAGCATGTCACTAAAGATGGATGCAAAGTTTGATGGATTAGAAGGAACAATCGCACAAATACAGCAAAATCTGGTGAGAGACAATGCGGAACTTAAGGAAAGGCAGGATCAAATCGAGACGCGACAAGACAAAATAGAGTTAATTGAAGCCAAAGTCAACACATTGGAAGGTCGTTTCCGGGATTTGCAGTTAAATCGTCCAACTACTTCAGTGAACGTTCCCAAGGTAAAAACACCATTATCATCATTTATCATAATTTGAAGGTAAAATTTCATTCCAAGTCTTCAAGCCCCAGTTTGAGAAGACGGCTGAAACAAATAAATGGAGCATGGAGGAAAAATCTGCTGCACTATTCGTTGCGTTGGAAGGACCTGCGGCAGAAATTTGGCAAACTATACCTGATTATGAGAGAAATGATTACGACGGATTGATGCGAGCCCTGGAAAGACGCTATGGTAGCGAACACAGAAGACAAATTTACCAGATGGAGTTAGAAAAGCGCGACCAAAAACCCAACGAATCTCTACAGGAATATGCTTCGGAAATTGAGAGATTGGCTCATTTAGCCATCGGAGACGCATCGGGTGAGCATCTCGAAAGGGTGAAAATACAAAAATTCATCAGCAGAATAAAACACATTTACACTAAGCGAGAGACATATGCGAATCCAAAGTTAACATTCGCTGAAACAGTGGCGTATGCTCAAGCACGTGAAACGGCGGCACTCATAAGCAGACCAGCATAAAAAGTCAATAAAGTGGAGGTTGAAACAGCAGATGTGATGACCGAAATATTGAGAACTCTGAAGTCGTTAGAAGGAATGAATCGTTCTGGTGGCAAAAATCAGGCTGGGAAATGCTTTAAATGTGGAAAGCCTGGTCACTTCGCACGCGAATGCAAAACCGGTTCCAGCATACAGGAAGGACAGCGCAAACGGAAGGCTGAGGAGGATAAACCATCAACTTCTCAGTCGTTAAACTAAAACGAGCCAGTCTAAAGGGGCGTATACTGGTTTCTGCAATTGAATGCCCCATAATTTCCGTCTCGCAAATTGGCAGAAAAACGAGCAACATTACTATTGGTGGATATGTGGATGGACGAGCGCGAATATTAACAGTGGATACGGACGCATCACACTCCATCATTCGAACTGACCTGATCGCTAAAGAAGTGAGACCATTACCTGGAGCAATATTGAAAACGTCAACTGGTGAGGATACCCAAGTGGTGAGAGCAGTAACATGTGAGGTCATAATGGGGAATATGACGGTGTTACACAGTTTTATAGTCGCGCAGATTGTAGATGAGGTAATCGTAGGAATGGGCTTCTTGATGAATCAAGGTATCAAGATCGACTTGCATAACAAGATTATGGAGTATAAGAACATGGAAGTACCACTAAGCGTTGGCTCTAGTTCCACATACAGCAGCAAGCAAGTGGTCCTAGAAGGCAGTGAACTGATTCCACCAAAGTCAGAAGCAGTTGTTTGCGCGAAAATTATTGGAGATTGTGGGACAAACAAATTGTGGGTTGTCGAAGCAGCACAAAATTCTACACCGGACTTACTTATTGGAAAAACCCTGGCTAAGACACAAAAGAATGGACGCATCCCAGTGAGAGTATTAAATGACTTCAGATCACCAGAAAAAATTCATAGTGGAACTGTATTAGGGCAATGTCAAGAGGTAGAAGCCATCATCAAATTCAATGATTCATCTGGAATCGACTCTATTGGTAGCAAAGGCATGGAGGAAGATATATATGTATGGACGCAAGAGTTGGAAGATAAGTACAAGCACAAGGCCAAATACTCCAACATATTCGACAAGGATGGCAACAAACCAAGCAGGACCAACCTAGTGAAACATTGCATTGATACTGGTGACGCAAGACCAATTCGTCAAGCTACTCGAAGCGTTCCACTAACCAAACGCCAAATAATTAAGGAAATGAGCGAAAGCAATGTTATCGAACCATCGGCAAGTCCATGGAGCTCTCCGGTAGTACTTGTGAAGAAGAAAGATGGCCAGTTGCGGTTCTGCGTGGACTATCGAAGATTAAACGATGTTACAAAGAAAGACAGCTATCCTTTGCCCAGGATCGATGATACACTAGACTCGTTAACTGGCACAGAATGGTTCTCAACACTTTACCTTAAGAGCGGGTATTGGCAAGTTGAAGTGAGTGAAGAAGATAAAGAGAAGACAGCGTTTAGTTTTGGCAACGGTCTATGGCAATTTACGGTAATGCCATTTGGGTTATGCAACGCTCCTGCCAATTTTTAAAGATTAATGGACCATGGACAAGAGGTCTTAATCGTATGCTAGTCACGCTTATCATAGAGTCTAAAACATTCAAATTTATAAGTTCTTGTGGCGCTTGGGTGAAAATACTTGTGATATAAACGTTTTATAAAGTGCTATTAACTACTGGCATGTGAAATAGTGCCTTTCGGTGGTGTTTTGAGCTATTCTACAAAAAATTGTGCGAGTCGAGGCATTTGGTGTTTTTTTTTTTTTTTTTTTTTTTTTTTTTTTTGGTGCTGCTTGGCGATTAGCTGTATAACAAGCTGTCAACAAAAACCTTTGTTTGTGTGGTCTGTGTCTTAGCTAGAGTTATACGCTACAGCCATCTGCGGTCTTTCAACGAAACTGAAAAAAACAATTTATTTTCGTGCTGCCACCCGGTTTTTTCGCTACTTTATTTTGGAGGATTTTATATTATATGACTCAAACTTAAAAACACGTAAATAAGGCAAAACGAGTGAAAATTTAGAACTGTAGAAATGACTAAGTGTGCGAAATGCAATAATTATATTAGAGGAGAGACAGGAATCAGCTGTGAGGGTGTGTGTGGTAAGGTTTATCATGAAACGCTATCATGCTCCGGTATTGACAAATACAGTGTGAAAGTTATTGGTGAAAAGAACATGATGCGACTAATGTGTGATGGGTGTATGACGTACATACAAAATGTCGATTTGGTTATCCAAGTCATGCAAAACAGTGTCAATAAAAATAACTCAATTCTTAATGAGTACAAAAGTGAGTTTGAAGAGGTCATGTTAAAGAGCCAAAATGAAATGAAATCGTTATTGGAGGCTGTTGAGAGTCGTTACACTCAACGTGTTGTGTCATTAGAAAAATCGCAAATGCTTTTTGAAAAGAAAATCGGGGAACTGAAAAGTTTATTCGCGATGGTTGAAGAGGTAAAAAACAAGACTGTTGACATTGGTAAGGACAGTGGGAAGGTCCATAGTGAACTAAAAAAGATAACCAATGGAAAACAAGTGTCATATGCAGAGGTTATGAAAAATAATAAGAAAAATGAGGTGCCAAAACTAAAGAAAGATGTAGCATTAATTGTGAAGCCTGTAGCTAAACAAACGGGTGAAAAAACAAAGCAGGACTTAAATAAAAAAGTGGATCCTAAGAATTTGAATATTTCAAATATTGCGACAAGAAAAAATGGAACGATGGTGATTCATAGTGAGAATACTGATGAGCGTGAAAAAATTAAAATTGCCATTGAAGAAAATATAGGTCAAGAATACGAAATAAAAGTGCCAGAGATGAGTCGCCCAAGTTTCATTATTAAAGGGGGAAATTTTAAATATGAAGATGATACATTGATAGACAGGATAAAAAAACAAAATTTGATCTTAAGGGAGAGTTCGTTGAAATTCAGGAAAACAATTGAAAGGAAGCTGGGCAATAGAACGGTTTATGACATGATTATTGAGATAGATAAAGATGATTTTTCTAAAGTTCTTGCGACAGAGAGAATAAAAATAGGGTGGGAAAGATGTAAAGTGTACGATGCCATCACTGTGCTAATGTGCTATAAATGTAAAGGCTTTAATCATAAATCGTCTGAATGCAAAATATGAATATGCACGCCAGAAATGCCATGGGAAGCATAATTCGAAAACGTGCATGAAAACCCCAATAAATAAATGTTTGAATTGTATTAAAGCCACAGAAAATTTGAAATTACCATTAGACGTTAATCATGACACATTCGACAGAGAGTGTCCGTGTTATCTGAACAAGTTGCAAATAAGAAAGCAAAGGCTTGGTTATTAGCATCTAAATGAAGAAGTCATAAATGAAGAATTCATCAATGTAAATACTAACAGTAAGCAGCGTAAGAAACGAAAAAATGAGTTGAAGTGCATATATCTAAACAGCAACAGTATTACGGCCAACAAAGGAGAAATTGACATAATGGTTGAAGATGAAACTCCACATATTGTGTTATGCGCCGAGACTCATACCACGGAAAATATAAGTGAGTCAGAGCTAATTATATTGTTGGCTACAATCATGTCAGGTGTGATTCATATAGCCGACACACAGGTGGTGTTCTAATATATATCCATAAATCGGTTGACTTCAAAGTAATATATAATAACAGTAGAAGCAATACTTGGTGCACGGTGATAAAAACGACAAAAAGTACGATCAAGTGGCAATTAGGGGTGGTGTACCCACTCACCAAACACAAGCGACGCTGAATTCATAAGAATATTTTAATGAAAATGAAAACAATGTCATTGTTGGCGACTTTAACATAAATATGAATGTACTATCGACATACTCGAACCAGCTTGTTCAAACTTTTGCATCGACGTCAATGTACCAATTAATTCAATTTGATACAAGAATAACGGAAGTTTCGCAAACTAAAATAGACCTTCTTTTTAGCAATGCTGATGATATTGAAATACGAAATCTGCAAACGCATAAAATTTCTGATCACGAAACGATGTTTCAAGCTGCCGGTTATAAAAATTTACAAAATGAGAACTTATGCGAATCGCTTATGCTGGGATAACTACGCGAAAGAGAACTTGATAGATCTGCTTAGGAGATATAATCTGGAAGAGATTACAGTCTGTGAGATCGGACAAAAGGTCCAAATTATACATAATATCGATGGTGACATAATGGCAACTTTAACATATGAGAAACGGGTACAAATAAAATTAATGAATAGGTGGTATGATCGTGAACTATCTAAACTAAACAAATTAAAATACGAAAGCTTAGAATTGGCAAAAAGAACGAATGAATGGGAAAGGTATAAATACATAAAACGTTCTTACAAAAGATTAATTAAAATAAAACAGAAAAAATATATGGAGAACAGGATTACGAGAAACTGCAATAATCAAAGATTAATGTGGAAATGCCTAAAAGATATGGTAAATATGAATAATGAGACAGCGGAAATAAAACGAGTCTATTTGAATGGCATCTATATTGAAGAAGATTATGAAATAGCAAAAGAATTAAATCAGTTTTTTGTTGAAAGTATAATAAGAATTCGTGATAGCATAGAGACAATTAATCTTGATGAAGTCCAAGTAGAAATTAATAGAAGCCTGTTTGAATTTAAACAAATAGATGTGGAACAATTACTGCGGGTAGCAGGAACTTTACAAAATAAGTATGGTGGGAAAAAATGTCTAACAGAAGGTGTTATAAAAGACAGTATGGACTATTTAGGTTACATCTACACGTGTATTGCTAACGAAAGCCTCAACAGGGGGGTATTTCCTGAATGCTGGAAAACATCGACAAGTGAAACATGAAAAAGTGAAAGGAACGGTCAAACCAGAAGAAATTCGTCCTATAAATACATTGTGGAGCGACGAGAAAGTAATGGAGAAAATCATTAAGGAGCAGCTATTAGAATATCTTAATGAACACGATATTATTATAAAGGAACAATCCGGGTTTAGGTCCAAACACTCTTGTAAAACCGCACTCAACTTCGTATTAGCAGAGTGGAAAGAAAGCATGTTGAAAACTACCTTACTGGAAGGAAGCAAAGAACTATAATACGAAATACACTATCACCTGAAATAGATGTCGAAATTGGCATACCGCAGGGTTCTGTACTAGCAGCGATTCTATTTAGCATATATATAAATGATATAAAAGATTGTCTCAATCATTGCAAGATAAGGCTGTTCGCGGACGATGCACTGTTGACCGTAAGATGCCCGTCGGTATCGGAAGCGATTTCCAAAATACAAAGTGATTTAAATTCCCTATACAAGTGGCTATGCCAAGATAAACTTAAAATTAACATAGGTAAAACAAAATGGATGGTCATAAATCATTAGCTGAAGTTGATAACGCGACATTAAAAATAGCAGATAGCCCGATAGAAAGAGTGGGCAATATAAAATATCTAGGAGTAATGATGGATGACAGACTTAAATTCGATGATTATTTAAAATACGTAGAAGGGAAAATATCAACAAAAAAATAGGATTCATGTATCGAACGAGCAAGCATGTAAGCAAATACTATAAAATAATTGTGTATAGGTCCATCATAGAGCCCCAATTTCATATATTGTCCAACGATTCTATTCACACTAGCTGACTCAAATATATCTAAGCTTCAGGTAAAACAAAATAAAGTGATGCGATTTATACTTAAACAACGATTCGATACTCCTATACAGGATCTACTGGATAGCTTGGATTGGCTTAGTGTGAAACAACTTGTATTATACTATACACTGAAGTTTATACATAATATGAAATTAGGAAACTTGCCGAATTACTTAAATGAGTTTGTGGTATATAACAATGAGGTGCATAACTATCGAACAAGAGGAAGAAATAATTTTCATTTACCAATGGTACGATCTGAATATGATAAAAAAAATATTTACTACGAGGGGTTAAAGGAATATAATGAACTACCGTGTGATATAAAAGACTGTACAAATATAACAAAGTTTAAAAAATTATTGCACAATTACTGCAAAGCACTGCCAATAAGATAATATAAACTGTTGCCGGACAGACTGTTATACATAAATGTGATGCAGCCCTCATTCTGGGCACTTCGCGTCGATAACGGGGCCATCGAGGCCAACTAGCCCTCCTACTAAGGTACTTCGCAACGGCATCAGGTCCATTCAGGCCAATAAGCCCCCTCGTGGGCACATCGCGTCGGTTTCGGGGCCTAAAGGCCAACTAGCCCTCCTACTAGGGTACTTCGCAACGATTACGTGGCCCTTCAGGCCAACCAGCCTCCCTTTAGGCATTTTAAATCGCGTCGGTTTCGGGGTCTTAAAGGCCAACTAGCCATCCTTATCAGCAATTCGCAACGATATCGTGGCCCTTCAGGCCTACCAGCCTGCTTATAGGCGTTTCCCATCCGGGCATCCTAGCCAACCCTCTGAGCATTTCACGACGACATTGGGAATTTCCAGGCTATACAGCCCTCCTGTTGGGTACATCACAACAAGATCGGGTCCATTCAGACCAACTAGCCCTCCTTCTGGGCACGTCATAGCGGTATGGGGCCGCTCAAACTAACCAGCCCTCGTAGGGCATCTAGTTAAGCATAACTTTTTATATATTTAAGCATAATTTAAAGAAAATTTAATTAAGTTGATATGCTAGTTTAATTGAATAAAGATACAAAAATGTGATCTCATAGATTTAATCTAAGTCAAACATGACTGTAATAAATAAATAAATAAAATAAATAAATGTGCTCAACGGACTACACAGGAAGACTTGTTTGGTGTATCTGGATGACATCATTGTATTGGGAAAGAGCTTCGATGAACATCTGAGTAATTTGGAAGAAGTTTTCCAGAGAATAGCTGGCGCTGGTCTTAAACTAAGTCCTAAGAAGTGCTCTTTATTCAAGAAGGAGGTGAATTACTTAGGTCAACAAGTAACCACGAAGGGCGTGTGTACTGCGAAGGAAAAAATAGAAGCAGTAAAGGATTGGCCGAGACCCAGAAATTTGCATGAATTAAGAAGTTTTCTTGGGCTGTTTACTTACTATCGCCGCTTTGTTCCGAATTTCGCCAGCGTAGCTCATGGTCTCCATTCCGCGTTCCGCGTTAGAACGGATCATGCAGCGCTGAAGTGGCTACTACAGTTCAAGAATCCCGAAGGGCAGCTTGCACGGTGGATTGAGAGGCTGCAAAGTTATGACTTCACCATCGAGCACCGCAAGGGTAATACGCACGGAAATGCTGACGCTATGTCCCGTCGACCATGTAGTTTAGAATGTAAGCACTGCTCAAAAGCCGAGGGTAAGGAAGACATAATAGACGTCCGGCTAATGACAGTTACATCAGCAGAAGAGTGGGAGGCAAGTCACTTAAGGAAATGTCAGCAAGAAGATCCGGACTTGGAATTGGTAATGCACGGATTGGAGGTGAACAGACGGCCAAGTAAAGAACAAATGGCAGCGGAAAGTCCCATCGCGAAAGCATACTGGGCACAATGGAACAGTTTAGAGTTGATATCTGGCTGTTTGCATAGAGTATGGGAAAGTGAAGATGGCCAGTGCTCTCGGAAGCTTATAGTAGTTCCGAGGTTAAGAATTCCGGATGTTCTTAAGGAATTCCATAATGGTCCTAGTGGAGGGCACCTAGGCATTACAAAAACGCTGGAGAAGATCAAGCAGCGGTTCTATTGGGTTGGCTGTCGTCAATCGGTCGCTGAGTGGATTGCTAATTGCACGGAGTGCATTGCAGCTAAAGGGCCAAAGTCACGAAGTCATGGGCAGATGAAGCAGTATAACTCAGGTGCACCATTTGAGCGGGTTGCATGGATGTAGCCGGTCCATTCCCTATGAGCAGACAAGGAAACAAATACGTTCTTGTGATTATGGACTACTTTAGTAAATGGCCCGAGGTCTACCCAATTCCAAACCAGGAAGCGAAAACAGTTGCGGATGCATTCACTCACAATTGGGTTACCAGATACGGTGCGCCTCTAGAATTGCACTCAGACCAAGGAAGAAACTTTGAAGCGGCGGTGTTCCAAGAGATGTGCCAGATACTTGGTATTCGGAAAACACGAACGACAGCCCTGCATCCTCAATCAGATGGCATGGTAGAGCGATTCAACCGCACCCTGGAAGAGCACTTGCGGAAAGTAGTGGACAAGAATCAAGATGATTGGGATGTACACATACCGTTTTTCCTGATGGGATATCGGTCCGCAGTGCATGAAACAACAGGTCAAACACCTGCCAGGATACTGTTTGGTAGTGAACTTCGGTTGCCCAGCGATTTAAAATTTGGAATAACTGGTGATGCGAGAAGAATTGGAAAGGAAGCGTCTACTGTTCTCGAGGAAGAGTTAAGAGAGATACATGCTCTTGTGAGGCAGCGAACTCAAATTATGAGTGACAAAATGAAAGCTAGGTATGACAAGGCGACGAATTCCGAACGCTTTCAAAATGGAGATTTGGTGTTGCTGTACAATCCCCAACGAAAGAGAGGTTTATCCCCAAAACTTCAATGCAATTGGGAAGGTCCATACAAGATAATCAAACGACTAAACGACGTAGTGTATCGAATACAAACTGTGGGGAGGCCGAGAAACAAGATGAAAGTGGTCCACCTAGAGGCTTGCTGCGTTTGGAACAGCGGGACGATCAGACTTAGGTGGAGGGCAGTGTGGCGAAAATGCGAAGCGAATGACGGATGAAAGAGAGGAGCCGACAACTGGCACGTTCTAGAGCGTAAGCGAGGCGATTATCGTAAACGACGATTATCGTAAGCGAGAGGTTTATCGTAAACGACGCGATTATTTCAGGGGTTTCGTTTTCAAGCAGCAAACAAGTATATAAGGACTACATTCGACTGCAAGAGTAATCAGTTGCGAATTAAACTCGTGAAGATTACATTACAGTAAAGTAATAAAAACAGTACATTGTGAAAGTTTTATACAAGTGATTGTAAATAGTAACGTAAATTGTAATTGAATTGTGAATTACCGAATAATTAAAAGGACATTAATTAAGTCTTTATAAATAAAGAGACTGCAAATTAAGTTGGCGATTTTATTTAACAATCCAGAGGTCGTACCCGAAAGATTAAGGAAATCATCGAGGTTAATCAGCAAGATCGTAACAGTATGGTCAAGTATTTTTCTTTTTATGGTGTATGGCAACACCCATTTATTGTTATTGTCGGGCATTTCTATTGCAATTCGTGTCGAAAAATATTCGCCACACTGCCCTCCACCTGTCTGATCGTCCCGATCAGACACATTCGCTGTTCCAAACGCAGCAAGCCTCTCTAGGTGGATCACTTTCATCTTGCTTCCTGGGCTCCCAACATTCTGGATTCGATACACTGCATCATTCAGCCGTTTGATTACCTTATATGGACCCTCCCAAACGCATTGAAGTTTTTGGGACAAACCTCTCTTCCGTTGTGGACTGCACAGCAACACCAAATCTCCACTTTGGAAGCCTTCAGAGTTCATCGCTTTGTCATACCTGGCCCTCAATTTGTAATGGTTTCGTGGTTTTACACCTTTAGTTGTTATGCACTTCTTGCAGTTAGAAACCCACTCAGCAATCGATTGACGACAACCAACCCAATAGAACCTCTGCTTGATCTTCTCCAGCATTTTCCTAATGCCTAGATGTTGTCCACTAGGACCATTGTGAAATTTCCTAAGAATATCCGGAATTCTTAACCTCGGAACTACTATAAGCTTCCGAGAGCACTGGCCATCTTCACTTTCCCATACTCTATGCAAACAGCCAGATATCAATTCTAAACTGCTCCATTGGGCCCAGTAAGCCTTAGCGATTGGACTTTCCCTGCCATTTGTTCCTTACTTGGCCGTCTGTTCACCTCCAATCCGCGCATTACCAATTCCAAGTCTGGGTCTTCTTGCTGACATTTTCTTAAGTGGCTTGCCTCCCACTTTCCTGCTCGTGTAATTGTTATTCGCTGGACGTCTATTATGCCCTCAGCTTTTGAGCATCGTTTGCGTCGTTTTTCCTCTCTGCTGAAGCCCGACTGGCATTCGCGTGCGAAGTGACCTGCTTCACCGCAACTGAAGCACTTTCCATCTTGATTCTTAACACCACAACGATTCATTCCTGCTATCGACTTCAGAGTTTTCAATATTTCAGTCCTCACATCTGGTGTTTCTACCTCTAAACGCTTCACTTTGTGGGCCGGCTTACATAGCAGTGCCGCTGCTTCACGTTTCTGAGCATACGCAACCGTCTCAGCCAATGTTAACTTTGGATTCGCATAAGTCTCTCGCTTGGTGTACACGTCTTTAATTCCGCTGATGAACCTCTGGATTTTTAATCTTTCGAGATATTCAGCCGACGCGTGCCCTGTGGCTAAATGAGCCAATCTCTCGATCTCAAAAGCATATTCCTGTAGAGATTCATTATGTTTTTGGTCACGCTGTTCCAGCTCCATCTGGTAAATTTGCCTTCTGTGTTCGCTACCAAAGCGTCTTTCCAGGGCTCGCATTACTGCGCCATAGTTATCCCTCTTACACTCGGGAATAGTCAGCAAAATATCCGCTGCAGGTCCTTTCAACGTAACAAATAGCGCAGCGGATTTTTCCTCGATGGTCCAATTATTTAACTCAGCCGTCTTCTCGAACTGGAGCTTGAAGATCTGGAATGGGGCTGTTCCGTCAAAGGATGGTGTTTCTACCCACGGGCCGTTCATCGATCTGGCTGGACGATGCAACTGCAAATCTCGGACACGTCGCTCGAGCTCGTTGATTTTGGCTTCAATTAATTCTTCTATTATTTCTTGCCGACCGTGCAATTCGTTGACTTTGCTCTCAATTAGATCCTGTCTTTCCTTAAGTTCTGCATTGTCTTTCTCCAGATTTTGCTGTATTTGCGCGATTGTTCCTTCTAATCCATCAAACTTTGCATCCATCTTTTCTGATATCTTGACATTCATTGCAGAATTACGGGCATCCTGTGCATCCATCTTTTGTGACATCTTGGCATCCTGTGCATCCATCTTTTGTGATATGCTGGCATCGATTGCAGATATATTTTGTGAGATTGCAGCCAATAACATGTTCATGTCAATACCCGCAGATGAGCTAGGGGCCTTTTCTTGAATCTTACTTAATGGCTGCTCTAACTCCTTCGCAGAATCACTAGCCTCTTCCTTGTCAGCATCCTTCAAGGATACATCTTCATCCTCGCGGCGGAATTCGTACTGGCTCAAGTCGATGCCTTCGGCTTCCATTGATTCTCGCAGTCTCGGTTGCAGCTCTGCTTTATTTCCTGTTGTCGACAATCCTCGCTTGGCCAACTCCTTCTTGAGAAGAGGTATCGTCAAATCCTGAATCTTCACCATTTTTCAGTTATTATCCTCTGGAATTTATTTAACAATCCCACTTCTGACACCAATTGTTACGATCTTGCTGATTAACCTCGATGATTTCCTTAATCTTCCGGGTACGACCTCTGGATTGTTAAATAAAATCGCCAACTTAATTTGCAGTCTCTTTATTTATAAAGACTTAATTAATGTGCTTTTAATTATTCGGTAATTCACAATTCAATTAGAATTTACGTTACTATTTACAATCACTTGTATACAACTTTCACAATGTACTGTTTTTATTACTTTACTGTAATGTAATCTCCACGAGTTTAATTCACAACTGATTCACGACTGATTGCTGACTGACTCTCTGGCAGTCGTATGTCGTCCTTATATACTTGTTTGCTACGTGAAAACGAAAC
This sequence comes from Neoceratitis asiatica, assembly GCA_030068015.2. Classification (NCBI taxonomy): domain Eukaryota; kingdom Metazoa; phylum Arthropoda; class Insecta; order Diptera; family Tephritidae; genus Neoceratitis; species Neoceratitis asiatica. The sequence goes on along the minus strand of CM061525.1, from coordinate 71,832,821 downwards.
CCCTGGAATTATTGCGTCGTTTACGATAATCGTCGCTTACGATAATCGCCTCTTACGTTCTAGAACGTGCCAGTTGTCGGCTCCTCTCTTTCATCTGTCATTCGCTTCGCATTTTCGCCACAATATATACAAATATAAAATTAGATTTGGTAATTGTCTAGAATAGCTACTTTTGTTAAAACGTTATTAAAATTAACAACAAAAAAAGCATACCAATAGATTCGTTTTGACGCGAACATTAATTATAGATCGGGGGAAGACCAATGTTCCAAACACTTTTTTTAGTTATTAACAAAATAAGTAACAATATTATGCTTATTAGTTGCACTCATAATATGTGTTATTTTGTGAATATCGTAGTGAAAAACACACAAAAAACCATGTAAATCGATGCATCAAGGAATATACTTTAATTATAAATCGGTAGGAGTGAAATTTTCCGCCAAAATTTTTAGTTATTAACAAAAGATAAATAACAAATATCGCTTTAAATTTATTCAAATAGTTGTTGTTGTAGACAACAATCCAATGATCTGCAGCTAACTTTGTCATAGGATGAATGGGCTGCCATGCAAATGAGTTAATGGTAATTACGAGCGATTTTTGCTAAAAAAAATGACCCAAACTGATGGGTTTTTTTTCGTAATAGGTGTTTGAAGATGTTATTTCCATTAAAAGTAGCGGAAACCGGAATTTTGCCTAAGCTTTTAATTATTAATATTTAAAATAGCAATAAATATTTAAAAAAAGGGGTTGGGCTCAAATATTTTGTAAGGCGGAGGCGGTGTTGGTTCGGTCCAGGGTTATTTTTTTAAATCGCCGCGCTTTTAATGGAAATAACATTTTCAAACACCTATTACGAAAAAAAACCCATCAGTTTGGTTCACTTTGAGCGAAAGTCGCACGTAATTACCATTAACCCATTTGCATGGCAACTCATCAACTCAAAAGCGAAGGTAGCTGCTTCTTCGCATGAAAGCCTCCTGCAACAACAATTTGCACAAATTTATAGGGAAAAATATTCAATATGTCATTTCGTTACTTATTTTGTTAATAACTAAAAAAGTGTTTGGAAAATTAGTCGGCTGAGCTTTAGTTTTCAGTCGCACTTCATATTATAAGCAAATAAAAAGCAATTTCGTCATGAAACTTTGTAGGAATGATCAGAAGGATGTCTTTTTCCAATATTTTAAGAAATAAAATTTAGAAATATAGTTCACAAGTTATTTGTTGTTAACAATTGCCAATCTTTTCGTATCATTTCCTTATGAAATTTTCACTTTTTTTCAACGCGTATATTACTTCCACTTGATAAATTATTTTCACTTATTTTGTTTAGATTAATAAGAAATGCGACTTAAATCAACATTAACAAATTATATTATAATCAAAACAGATGCACACTTAAAAATGGTTGCAGTCTAATCATGAAGGTGTTGCCGTACTTTGTAAAATAACCTATAAATTTCAAAGATTGAGTCCCAATGGCGCGTTTTAAAGAGGTATTTTGTCAAAGACAATTACAAAAACTACGCGAATTTCGCATAGTTTTGTAAAATTGATGGAGGCAATTAAACATATGTACTTATAAAACATTCTTTACTTTTCTTTTATTATTAAAGAAGGTTATCATCATACCGAAGTGTTTCACTTCAACATACTCTGTGAGGCGAAGCCGATTTTAATTCGACCTAGGGTTTTTTTTCTAAAGCGCGGCCGTAGACCGCCCATTTACAAAAGTATTTCACTTAAAAATACTGTGCAAGGCGAAGCCGGCTTCTTTTGTAAATTTGCGGCCTATGGCCGCGCTTTTAAAAAAATAACCCTGGGCCGAACCAACACCGGCTTCGCCTTTCACAGTATTTTTAAGTGAAATACTTTTGTAAATTGGCGGCCTACGGCCGAACCAACATCGACTTCGCCTTACACAGAATTTTTAATTTGCTCTTTTAGCAATCCGGCAACATCAATTTTGATGTCATTGTACATTAAATTTTGCAAACTTTAAAATTAAATTACTCAAAAAATATAAGTTGCCTAAAAAAAGAAAGTTTTAGAATCTGGGGATCTTCCTCTTTACCCCATACCCAATTTATTTCCGAAAGCCTGCGACTGAAAACTAAAATTTTCCCAATTGGTCTTCCCTCGATCTATAATTAATGCTCGCGTCAAAACGAATCTATTGGTATGCTTTTTTGTTAATTTTAATAACGTTTTAACAAAAGTAGCTATTCTAGACAAATACCGCATTATTTTGGCTAAAACTAGCATTGGCGCATTAAAGGAAAATTGGGTTGGCTTTAGAATTGTATCTCACTTTCACTGCTTATTGTGTCTAAACGCATAGACCGATTTAAACAATTTATAAAGGCATCGATAGGCAATGAATTAAACTTTTGTTCACTTTTTGTTTTATTTGTTTATGTGTTGTAGTTTTCCTACAATGGTTTAACAAAATTTGTTTATTTTCCTACTTTTGCTATTTACGTTGCACTTTCACAAATTTTATCATATTAAACACATTTAATTTAAAAAATTTATGTTGAATATTAAGCTAAATAAAACAAACTATAATTAAATAATTAAATTTTTATTTGTTGATCATTTATAAAGTAGGGATAAATGTTTAAAGTTGCACATTTTTCGGCTTTCGATACATTTGCGTGATTTTGTTTGGGTCTTTTTGATGTGGGAGAAACAGCATCTGTCGATATTTTTGTACTCATATGCACTTTATTTGTTAAATTTTATATAAATTAAAAGTATGTGATCGATTATTTTCTTAAAATTTTATGCTTTAAAGCGACACTTATATTAAAATTTGTACATTCATTGAATATCAACTGTCAAATTACGAAGAAAAGGAGATCAAAAGAAAAGCAACATAACCCATTAAACCAAAATGAATGGTGATATGTTCATTATTTCAATGCTCCCTGTGGATATAGTATATAGTCTGTTTTGGTCCCTTAAGGATTTTTTATATTAAAGCACGGCCACAGGTCGCCAATTCCCAAAAGGGGTTCACTTACAAATATTGTGCAAGGCGAAACCGGTGTTGGTCCGGTTCAGGGTTATTTTTTTAAAGCGGTTTCGCCTTGCACAGTATTTGTAAGTGAAACCTTTTTGCGATTTGGCCGCTCCAAAAAAAAGAACACAGGCTCTAAAATAAAGTTCATCAGCAACTTCAAACAAGACAATCCAAAAAAATTTTAATCTAAATGTAAATGACCGCTGGGTTATATGCATACTTTCAAAATGTACCAAAAAAGTGTTTTTCTTGATTTTCAAGACCTTCCCTAAAGCTTTTTAGAAACCCCATTGGGGGTAGAGTTGCATTAATCATAAGTTTAATTCATTGGCTTTCGAAGGAGACTAATTAGAGGTGCCCCGCCCCCTCCGTTTGCGCCATACACTCTTTCAAAGTGGGATACAATTCTTAAGATTTCCCTTAAGCTTTGTAAACATATAAGCTATTTTATATTGTTAACCATTTTTAAATAAAAATTAATCTATAGGTATTATTTAGTTGGAATTTTTACAAAATGCAAAACATATTTTATATCAAATCAGATCTTCTGCAAATTCATGTTATTTTTTTGTTCATGAAAAATATATACACATATATATACATATACATATGTGTAGTGTGTACATATATACAACGTATACAAAATTTAACTTGTAAATTTCCACCACTTTGTATTTTACAATGGGATGTTGTATATTTATCAGGAACTCACCAGTAAACAAGAGCTTAGAATATATTCAAGTCTAGTTTTGTTCGTTTAGTAAATGCCGCGTTTTAATGAAGAACATTATTTTCACAAAAATTTTCATACCAAACATTGCATTCCGAAGTAAACCACTACACCCCTAAAGATTATTAGGTGGTATCTAATGTTTAACACAAATCGATGCGTAACAGGCACGCAAGCACAAAGGATATGGCAGTGTAGCGAGAAAAGCGGCGATGACATTCAAAGGGCTACGGCGAAGCCTACTGGCACACACAAATGTAAATCGGTTCCAGACCTTAGACAATTTTAAATCTTTTTAACAAATAGAAATCATGTTAATTACTTATAATCTCACAAGTCCTCTACAATAAAAAAATGTTATACATTTATCGAATATATTGAAAGAAATACATTGAAAATATTTATGTACTCAGCGTGTAAAAATTGAACGAGTTAATCTTCGTCAAAATGTCGACCTAAGGCAGAGTTGCCATTACTGTTTTCTTTTTATACCAGTTGTGATTACAAGTTATAATAATAGTGTGGCGAAAACGCGAAGCGAATGACAGATGAAAGAGAGGAGCCGACAACTGACATCTTCTAGAGCGTACGAGACGATTATCGTAACCGAAACGATTATCGTAACCGAGAGGATTATCGTATGGACGAGATTATTCCGGGGGTTTCGTTTTCAAGCACCAAACAAGTATATAAGGGCGACGTACGGCAGCAAAAGCAATCAGTTGTGAATTAAACTCATGGAGGTTACATTACAGTAAAGTAATAAAAGCAGTACATTGTGAAAGTAGTATACAAGTGATTGTAAATAGTAACGTAAATTGTAATTGAATTGTGAATTACCGAATAATTAAAAGCACATTAATTAAGTCTTTATAAATAAAGAGACTGCAAATTAAGTTGGCGATTTTATTTAACAATCCAGAGGTCGTACCCGGAAGATTAAGGAAATCATCGAGGTTAATCAGCAAGATGTTGTTGTTGTTGTAGCGGCAAGCCTAGTCCCGTTTAGGGTCAGGCAAGTTCAGCTTTAGTCATCGAGGTCATCTAACGGGAGACCCAGGAAACGTGCTGTTTCGACGGGGTCGGACCAAAGGGAGAGGGGTGTTAGATGAGTCGGGTTAAGTGGGCATGCAAAGAGGTGGTTAGTGTCGTGCGGGGATTCTTTGCATGCGGGACATGTGTTAGGTATGTCAGGGTCGAGTCTGGATAATTAATCGACTCCCACGACAGCCGGTTCTACGCACCGGAGTTGACCCGGATTTTATCCGGCCAAGGGCTGTCACCCTTTCGGCGACCTAACCCCGTTTAGGTCATCAGGTAATTTTAATTTTAATCAGCAAGATCGTAACAATTGGTGTCAGAAGTGGGATTGTTAAATAAATTCCAAAGGATAATTATTGAAAAATGGTGAAGATTAAAGATTTGACGATACCTCCTCTCAAGAAGGAGTTGGCAAAGCGAGGATTGTCTACAACAGGAAATAAGGCAGAGCTGCAATCGAGACTGCGAGAAGCAATGGAAGTCGAAGGTATCGACCTGAACCAATACGAATTCCGCCGCGAGGATGAAGATGTATCCCTGAAGGATGTTGACAAAGAAGAGGCTAGTGATTCTGCGAAGGAGTTAGAGCAGCCATCAAGTAAGATTCAAGAAAAGGCCCCTAGCTCATCTGCGGGTATTGACATGAACATGTTATTGACTGCAATCTCACAAAAGCTGGATGCACAGGATGCCTGTAATTCACAAAATATGTCTGTAATGAGCGCGAACATGTCACAAATCGATGCCAGCATATCACAAAAGATGGATGCACAGGATGCCAAGATGTCACAAAAGATGGATGCAAAGTTTGATGGATTAGAAGGAACAATCGCGCAAATACAGCAAAATCTGAAGAAAGACAATGCAGAACTTAAGGAAAGACAGGATCTAATTGAGAGCAAAGTCAACGAATTGCACGGTCGGCATTGGAAGGTCGTTTCCGGGATTTGCAGTTAAATCGTCCAACCACTTCAGTGAACGCTCCCAAGGTAAAAACACCATCGTTTGACGGAAAAATTCCCTTCCAAGTCTTCAAGCTCCAGTTTGAGAAGACGGCTGAAACCAATAAATGGAGCATGGAGGAAAAATCTGCTGCACTATTCGTTGCTTTGGAAGTACCTGCGGCAGAACTTTTACAAACTGTACCTGATTATGAGAGAAATGATTATGACGGATTGATGCGAGCCCTGGAAAGACGCTATGGTAGCGAACACAGAAGACAAATTTACCAGATGGAGTTAGAAAAACGCGAAAACCCAACGAATCTCTACAGGAATATGCCTCGGAAATTGAGAGATTGGCTCATTTAGCCATCGGAGACGCATCAGGTGAGCATCTCGAACGGGTGAAAATACAAAAATTCATCAGCGGCATAAAAGACGTTTATACCAAGCGGGAGACATATGCGAATCCAAAGTTAACATTCGCTGAAACAGTGGCGTATGCTCAAACACGTGAAACGGCGGCACTCATAAGCAGACCAGCATACAAAGTTAATAAAGTGGAGGTTGAAACAGCAGATGTGATGACCGAAATATTGAGAACTCTGAAGTCGTTAGAAGGAATGAATCGGTCTGGTGGTAAGAATCAGGCTGGGAAATGATTTAAATGTGGAAAGCCTGGTCACTTCGCACGCGAATGCAAAACGGGTTCCAGCATACAAGAAGGACAGCGAAAACGGAAGGCTGACGAAGATAAACCATCAACTTCTCAGTCGTTAAACTAAAACGAGCCAGTCTAAAAGGGCGTATGCTGGCTCCTGCAATTGAATGCCCCATAATCTCCGTCTCGCAAATTGGTAGGAAAACGAGCAACATTACTATTGGTGGATATGTGGATGGACGAGCGCGAAAATTAACAGTGGATACGGGCGCATCACACTCCATCATTCGAACTGACCTGATCGCTAAAGAAATGAGACCATTACCTGGAGCAATATTGAAAACGACGACTGGTGAGGACACACAAGTGGTGGGAGAAGTAACATGTGAGGTCTCAATAGGGAATGTGACGGTGTTACACAGCTTTATAGTCGCGCAGATCGTAGATGAGGTAATCATAGGAGTGGACTTCTTGATGGAGCAAGGTATCAAGATCGACTTGAATAACAAGGTTATGGAGTATAAGAACATGGAAGTACCACTAAGCATGGGCTACGATTCCACATACAGCAGCAAACAAGTGGTCTTAGAAGGCAGTGAACTGATTCCACCGAAGTCAGAAGCAGTTGTTTGGGCGAAAATTAATGGAGATTGTGGGACAAACAAATTGTGGGTTGTCGAAGCAGTACAAAATTCTACACTGGACTGACTTATTGGAAAAACCCTGGCTAAGACACGAAAGAATGGACGCATCCCAGTGAGAGTATTGAATGACTTCAGATCATCAATAAAAATTCCTAGTGGAACTGTATTAGGGCAATGTCAAGAGGTAGAAGCCATTATTAACAGCAATGATTCATCTGGAAACGACTCTATTGGCAGCAAGGAGATGGAGGAAGATATCAATGCATGGACGCAAGGGTTGAAAGACAAGTACAAGCATCAGGCCAGTCAGATGATTCGCAAATACTCCAACATATTCGACAAGGATGGCAACAAACCAGGCAGGACCAACGTAGTGAAGCATAGCATTGATACTGGTGACGCAAGACCAATTCGTCAAGCTCCTCGAAGCGTTCCACTAGCCAAACGTGACGCTGTTGGCCAAATAATTAGGGAAATGAGCGAAAGCGATGTTATCGAACCATCGGCAAGTCCATGGAGCTCTCCGGTGGTACTCGTGAAGAAGAAAGATGGCCAGTTGCGGTTCTGCGTGGACTATCGGAGATTAAACGATGTCACAAAGAAAGACAGCTATCCTTTGCCCAGGATCGATGATACACTAGACTCCTTAACTGGCACAGAATGGTTCTCAACACTTGACCTTAAGAGCGGGTATTGGCAAGTAGAAGTGAGTGAAGAAGATAAAGAGAAGACAGCGTTTAGTGCCGGCAACGGTCTATGGCAATTTACGGTAATGCCATTTGGGTTATGCAACGCTCCTGCCACTTTTGAAAGATTAATGGACCATGTGCTCATAGGACTACACTGGAAGACCTGTTTGGTGTATCTGGATGACATAATCGTATTGGGAAAGAGCTTCGACGAACATCTGAGTAATTTGGAAGAAGTTTTCCAGAGAATAGCTGGCGCTGGTCTTAAACTAAGAAGTGCTCTTTATTCAAGAAGGAGGTGAATTACTTAGGTCATCAAGTAACCACGAAGGGCGTGTGTACTACGAAGGAAAAAATAGAAGCAGTGAAGGATTGGCCGAGACCCAGAAATTTGCATGAATTAAGAAGTTTTCTTGGGCTGTGTACTTACTATCGTCGCTTTGTTCCGAATTTCGCCAGCGTAGCTCATAGTCTCCATGAACTCACAAGGAAAAATAAATCTTTCGAGTGGAAAACTGAACAAGAGGATGCTTTCCAAGCTTTAAAAGAACGACTATGCACTGCACCTATGCTAGCGTACCCGGTTCCAGGTATAACATTTATTCTGGACACAGATGCTAGTGGTTATGGCATAGGAGGTGTACTTTCGCAAGTGATTGATGGGCAGGAGAAGATAGTTGCCTACTATAGCCGGACTATTGGAAAACCGGAGCGGAACTACTGCGTAACGCGGAGAGAACTATTAGCGTTGGTGGATTGCATTAAACACTTCCACAAATATCTGTATGGTCAACATTTCCGCGTTAGAACGGATCATGCAGCGCTGAAGTGGCTACTACAGTTCAAGAATCCCGAAGGGCAGCTTGCACGGTGGATTGAGAGGCTGCAAAGTTATGACTTCACCATCGAGCACCGCAAGGGTAATACGCACGGAAATGCTGACGCTATGTCCCGTCGACCATGTAGTTTGGAATGTAAGCATTGCTCAAAAGCAGAGGGTAAGGAAGACATAATAGACGTCCGGCTAATGACAGTTACATCAGCAGAAGAGTGGGAGGCAAGTCACTTAAGGAAATGTCAGCAAGAAGATTCGGACTTGGAATTGGTAATGCACGGATTGGAGGTGAACAGACGGCCAAGTAAAGAACAAATGGCAGCGGAAAGTCCCATCGCGAAAGCATACTGGGCACAATGGAACAGTTTAGAATTGATATCTGGCTGTTTGCATAGAGTATGGGAAAGTGAAGATGGCCAGTGCTCTCGGAAGCTTATAGTAGTTCCGAGGTTAAGAATTCCGGATGTTCTTAAGGAATTCCATAATGGTCCTAGTGGAGGGCACCTAGGTATTACAAAAACGCTGGAGAAGATCAAGCAGCGGTTCTATTGGATTGGCTGTCGGCAGTCGATCGCTGAGTGGATTGCTAACTGCACGGAGTGCATTGCAGCTAAAGGGCCAAAGTCACGAAGTCATGGGCAGATGAAGCAGTATAACTCAGGTGCACCATTTGAGCGGGTTGCCATGGATGTAGCCGGTCCATTCCCTCTAAGCAAACAAGGAAACAAATACGTTCTTGTGGTTATGGACTACTTTAGTAAATGGCCTGAGGTCTACCCAATTCCAAACCAGGAAGCGAAAACAGTTGCGGATGCATTCACTCACAATTGGGTTACCAGATACGGTGCACCTATAGAATTGCACTCAGACCAAGGAAGAAACTTTGAATCGGCGGTGTTCCAGGAGATGTGCCAGATACTTGGTATTCGCAAAACCCGAACGACAGCCCTGCATCCTCAATCAGATGGCATGGTAGAGCGATTCAACTGGACCCTGGAAGAGCACTTGCGGAAAGTAGTGGACAAGAATCAAGATGATTGGGATGTACACATACCGCTTTTCCTGATGGGATATCGGTCCGCAGTGCATGAAACAACAGGTCAAACACCTGCCAGGATACTGTTTGGTAGTGAACTTTGGTTGCCCAGCGATTTAAAATTTGGAATAACTGGTGATGCGAGAAGAATTGGGAAGGAAGCGTCTACTGTTCTCGAGGAAGAGTTAAGAGAGATACATGCTCTTGTGAGGCAGCGAATTCAAATTATGAGTGACAAAATGAAGGCTCGGTATGACAAGGCGATGAACTCCGAAGGCTTCCAAAGTGGAGATTTGGTGTTGCTGTACAATCCACAACGAAAGAGAGGTTTGTCCCCAAAACTTCAATGCGATTGGGAAGGTCCATACAAGATAATCAAACGACTAAACGACGTAGTGTATCGAATTCAAACTGTAGGGAGGCCGAGAAACAAGATGAAAGTGGTCCACCTAGAGAGGCTTGCTGCGTTTGGAACAGCGAATGTGTCTGATCGGGACGATCAGACTTAGCTGAAGGGCAGTGTGGCGAAAATGCGAAGCGAATGGCAGATGAAAGAGAGGAGCCGACAACTGACATCTTCTAGAGCGTACGAGACGATTATCGTAACCGAAACGATTATCGTAACCGAGAGGATTATCGTATGGACGAGATTATTCCGGGGGTTTCGTTTTCAAGCACCAAACAAGTATATAAGGGCGACGTACGGCAGCAAAAGCAATCAGTTGTGAATTAAACTCATGGAGGTTACATTACAGTAAAGTAATAAAAGCAGTACATTGTGAAAGTAGTATACAAGTGATTGTAAATAGTAACGTAAATTGTAATTGAATTGTGAATTACCGAATAATTAAAAGCACATTAATTAAGTCTTTATAAATAAAGAGACTGCAAATTAAGTTGGCGATTTTATTTAACAATCCAGAGGTCGTACCCGGAAGATTAAGGAAATCATCGAGGTTAATCAGCAAGATCGTAACAATAGTTTAAGAGATTTTGTACGATCTTGCTGATTAACCTCGATGATTTCCCAAATCCTTCAGGTACGATCTCTGGATTGTTAAATAAAATCGCCAACTTAATTTGCAGTCTCTTTATTTAGAGAGAATTTAATTAATGTCCTTTTGATTACTCAGTAATTCACAATTCAATTACAATTTTCTTTACTATTTACAATCACTTGTATATAACTTTCACAATGTAATGTTTTTATTACTTCAATGTAATGTAACCTCCAACATTTTTAATTCACGACTGATTGCTGACTGACTCTTGCAGTCGTACGTCGCCCTTATATACTTGTTAGCTGCTTGAAAACGAAACCCCTGGAATAATCGCGTCGTTTACGATAATCGTCTTGTTTACGCTCTAGAACGTGCCAGTTGTCGGCTCCTCTCTTGCATCTGTCATTCGTCCCTATCAGACACATTCGCTGTTCCAAACGCAGCAAGCCTCTCTAGGTGGACCACTTTCATCTTGCTTCCTGGGCTCCCAACATTCTGGATTCGATACACTGCGTCATTTAGCCGTTTGATTATCTTGTATGGACCTTCCCAATTGCATTGAAGTTTTGGGGATAAACCTCTCTTTCGTTGTGGACTGCACAGCAACATCAAATCTCCACTTTGGAAGCCTTCAGAGTTCATTGCTTTGTCATACCTGGTCCTCAATTTGTAATGGTTTCGTGGTTTTGGCCCTTTAGTTGCTATGCACTTCTTGCAGTTAGCAACCCACTCAGCGAACGATTGACGACAACCAACCCAATAGAACCTCTGTTTGATCTTCTCCAGCATTTTCTTAATGCCTAGATGCTCTCCACTAGGACCATTGTGAAATTCCTTAAGAATATCCGGAATTCTTAACCTCGGAACTACTATAAGCTTCCGAGAGCACTGGCCATCTTCACTTTCCCATACTCTATGCAAACAGCCAGATATTAACTCTAAACTGTTCCATTGCGCCCAGTATGCCTTCGCGATGGAACTTCTCTTTGTCATTTGTTCCTTACTTGACCGTCTGTTTACCTCCAATCCGCGCACTACCAATTCCAAGTCTGGGCTGACATTTTCTTAAGTGGTTTGCCTCCCACTTTCCTGCTCGTGTAATTGTTATTCGCTGGACGTATATTATGCCCTCAGCTTTTGAGCATCGTTTGCGTCGTCCTTCCTCTCTTTTGGAGCCCGACTGGCATTCGCGTGCGAAGTGACCTGCTTCTCCGCAACTGAAGCACTTTCCACCTTGATTTTTAACACCAGAACGATTCATTCCTGCTATCGACTTCAAAGTTTTCAATATTTCAGTCCTCACATCTGGTGTTTCTACCTCCAACCGCTTCACTTTGTAGGCTGGCTTACATAGCAGTGCCGCTGCTTCACGTGTTTGAGCATACGCAACAGTTTCAGCGAATGTCAACTTTGGATTCGCTTGGTGTAAATGTCTTTTTTCCGCTGACGAATCTTTGTATTTTCACCTTTTCGAGATGCTCGCCCGCTGCGTCTCCAATGGCTAAATGAGCCAATCTCTAAATTTCCGAAGCATATTCCTGTAGAGATTCGTTGGGTTTTTGGTCGCGCTTTTCTAACTCCATCTGGTAAATTTTTCTTCTGTGTTCGCTACCATAGCGCCTTTCCAGGGCTCGCATCAATCCGTCGTAATCATTTCTCTCATGTTCGGGTATAGTCTGCAAAAGTTCTGCTGCAGGTCCTTCCAACGCAACGAATAGTGCAGCAGATTTTTCCTCCATGCTCCATATATTTGTTTCATCCGTCTTCTCAAACTGGAGCTTGAAGCCTTGGAATGGAATTTTACCTTCAAATGATGATAAATGATGATAATGGTGTTTTTACCTTGGGAACGTTCACTGAAGTGGTTGGACGATTTAACTGTAAATCCCGGAAACGACCTTCCAATGTGCTGACTTTGGCTTCAATTAACTCTTCTATTTTTTCTTGCCGACCTTCCAATTTGTTCTCCTCTATTTTGTCTAGTCGCTCCTCGATTTTATCCTCTCTTTCCTTAAGTTCCGTATTGTCTCTCACAGATTTTGCTGTATATGTGCGATTGTTCCTTCTAATCCATCAAACTTTGCATTCATATTTTCTGATATGTTGGCATTGTTTTGTGAAATTGCAGCCAACAACATGTTCATGTCCATACCCGCAGATGAACTAGGGGCCTCTTCTTGAATCTTACTTGAGGGCTGCTCCAATTCCTTCGCAGAATCACTAGCCTCTTCCTTGTCAACACCCTTCAAGGATATCTCTTCGTCCTCGCGACGGAATTCGTACTGGTTCAAGTTGATGCCTTCGAATTCCATTGCTTCTCGCAGTCTGTATTACAGCTCTGCCTTATTTCCATTTGTAGACAATCCTCACTTTGCCAACTCCTTCTTGAGAGTAGGTATCGTCAAATCCTGAATCTTCACCATTTTTCAATTATTATCCTTTGGGATTTATTTATCAATCCCACTTCTGACACCAATTGTTACGATCTTGCTGAATCAACCTCGATGATTTCCCAAGTCCTTCGGGTACGATCTCTGGATTGTCAAATAAAAACCGCCAATTTAATGTGCAGTCTCTTTATTTATAAAGACTTTATTTAATGTCCTTTTATTATTCAGTAATTCACAATGCAATTACAATTCACTTTGCTATTTACAATTACTTGTATACAACTTTCACGGTATTTATTACTTTACTGTAATGTAATCGCGTTTACTTCACGACTGATTACTTTTGCAGTCGTATGTCGTCCTTATATACTTGTTTGCTGCTTGAAAACGAAACCCCTGGAATAATCGCGTCGTTTACGATAATCGTCTTGTTTACGCTCTAGAACATGCCAGTTGTCGGCTCCTCTATTTCATCTGTCATTCGCTTCGCATTTTCGCCACAATATGTTTATCTAGAAAAAATCATGAAATATTAAGTATATTTTTGGTACCAGTTTTGGGTAGCTATTTTTTCAGAATAAGGAATCTTGGTATCTGGCCTCAGAAAGGGTATCAAATTTTAGATCAGTGGTTTAGTTCACCATGCTATTTAAGTTATTTTCGGATCGTTGAAAATATTTGCCGACAATTTTTACGATTAAACTATTCGCTGTGAAAGTTTAGCAATAGTGGCAATTGTTAAAAATTCGATACGCTATACATACATATATTAAAGATATTCCCAATCACTTCATCAGCTGTTGTCGGTAACTACTCGATAAGTTGTTAAATAAACGACAAAAATTTTCGACTTTTTAGAGTAATCGACATAAGATTTCATATTTTATTCAGGCTAAAATAAATACTGTTACCATTTTGCTGATTAACCTCGATGATTTCCCAAATCCTTCGGATACGATCTCTGGATTGTTAAATAAAATCGCTAACTTAATTTGCAGTTTCTTTATTTATAAAGAATTTAATTAATGTTCTTTTGATTACTCAGTAATTCACAACTCAATTACAATTTACTTTACTATTTACAATCACTTGTATACAACTTTCACAATGTACTGTTTATTACTTTACTGCAACGCGTTTACTTCACGACTGATTACTTTTGAAGTCGTGTGTCGTCCTTATATACTTGTTTGCTGCTTGAAAACGAAACCCCCGGAATAATCGCGTCGTTACGATAATCGTCTCGTTTACGATAATCGTCTCGTTTACGCTCTAGAACATGCCAGTTGTCGGCTCCTCTCTTTCATCTGTCATTCGCTTCGCATTTTCGCCACACTGACCTCCACCTAAGTCTGATCGTCCCGATCAGACACATTCGCTGTTCCAAACGCAGCAAGCCTCTCTAGGTGGACCACTTTCATCTTGCTTCCTGGTCTCCCAACGGTTTGTATTCGATACACTGCGTCATTTAGCCGTTTGATTACCTTATATGGACCCTCCCAAACGCATTGAAGTTTTTGGGACAAACCTCTCTTCCGTTGTGGACTGCACAGCAACACCAAATCTCCACTTTGGAAGCCTTCAGAGTTCATCGCCTTGTCATACCTAGTCTTCATTTTGTCACTCATAATTTGAGTTCGCTGCCTCACAAGAGCATGTATCTCTCTTAACTCTTCCTCGAGAACAGTAGAAGCTTCCTTCCCAATTCTTCTCGCATCACCAGTCATTCCAAATTTTAAATCGCTGGGCAACCGAAGTTCACTACCAAACAGTATCCCGGCAGGTGTTTGACCTGTTGTTTCATGCACTGCGGACCGATATCCCATCAGGAAAAGCGGTATGTGTACATCCCAATCATCTTGATTCTTGTCCACTACTTTCCGCAAGTGCTCTTCCAGGGTCCGGTTGAATCGCTCTACCATGCCATCTGATTGAGGATGCAGGGCTGTCGTTCGTGTTTTCCGAATACCAAGTATCTGGCACATCTCTTGGAACACCGCCGCTTCAAAGTTTCTTCCTTGGTCTGAGTGCAATTCTAGAGGCGCACCGTATCTGGTAACCCAATTGTGAGTGAATGCATCCGCAACTGTTTTCGCTTCCTGGTTTGGAATTGGGTAGACCTCGGGCCATTTACTAAAGTAGTCCATAATCACAAGAACGTATTTGTTTCTTTGTCTGCTCATAGGGAATGGACCGGCTACATCCATGCAACCCGCTCAAATGGTGCACCTGAGTTATACTGCTTCATCTTCCCATGACTTCGTGACTTTGGCCCTTTAGCTGCAATGCACTCCGTGCAATTAGCAATCCACTCAGCGACCGATTGACGACAGCCAACCCAATAGAACCGCTGCTTGATCTTCTCCAGCGTTTTTGTAATGCCTAGGTGCCCTCCACTAGGACCATTATGGAATTCCTTAAGAACATCCGGAATTCTTAACCTCGGAACTACTATAAGCTTCCGAGAGCACTGGCCATCTTCACTTTCCCATACTCTATGCAAACAGCCAGATATCAACTCTAAACTGTTCCATTGCGCCCAGTATGCCTTAGCGATTGGACTTTCCGCTGCCATTTGTTCTTTACTTGGCCGTCTGTTCACCTCCAATCCGTGCATTACCAATTCCAAGTCCGGATCTTCTTGCTGACATTTCCTTAAGTGACTTGCCTCCCACTCTTCTGCTGATGTAACTGTCATTAGCCGGACGTCTATTATGTCTTCCTTACCCTCGGCTTTTGAGCAATGCTTACATTCCAAACTACATGGTCGACGGGACATAGCGTCAGCATTTCCGTGCGTATTACCGTTGCGGTGCTCGATGGTGAAGTCATAACTTTGCAACCTCTCAATCCATCGTGCAAGCTGCCCTTCGGGATTCTTGAACTGTAGTAGCCACTTCAGCGCTGCATGATCCGTTCTAACGCGGAACGCGGAATGGAGACCATGAGCTACGCTGGCGAAATTCGGAACAAAGCGGCGATAGTAAGTAAACAGCCCAAGAAAACTTCTTAATTCATGCAAATTTCTGGGTCTCGGCCAATCCTTTACTGCTTCTATTTTTTCCTTCGCAGTACACACGCCCTTCGTGGTTACTTGTTGACCTAAGTAATTCACCTCCTTCTTGAATAAAGAGCACTTCTTAGGACTTAGTTTAAGACCAGCGCCAGCTATTCTCTGGAAAACTTCTTCCAAATTACTCAGATGTTCATCGAAGCTCTTTCCCAATACAATGATGTCATCCAGATACACCAAACAAGTCTTCCTGTGTAGTCCGTTGAGCACATTTATTTATTTTATTTATTTATTTATTACAGTAATGTTTGACTTAGATTAAATCTATGAGATCACATTTTTGTATCTTTATTCAATTAAACTAGCATATCAACTTAATTAAATTTTCTTTAAATTATGCTTAAATATATAAAAAGTTATGCTTAACTAGATGCCCTACGAGGGCTGGTTAGTTTGAGCGGCCCCATACCGCTATGACGTGCCCAGAAGGAGGGCTAGTTGGTCTGAATGGACCCGATCTTGTTGTGATGTACCCAACAGGAGGGCTGTATAGCCTGGAAATTCCCAATGTCGTCGTGAAATGCTCAGAGGGTTGGCTAGGATGCCCGGATGGGAAACGCCTATAAGCAGGCTGGTAGGCCTGAAGGGCCACGATATCGTTGCGAATTGCTGATAAGGATGGCTAGTTGGCCTTTAAGACCCCGAAACCGACGCGATTTAAAATGCCTAAAGGGAGGCTGGTTGGCCTGAAGGGCCACGTAATCGTTGCGAAGTACCCTAGTAGGAGGGCTAGTTGGCCTTTAGGCCCCGAAACCGACGCGATGTGCCCACGAGGGGGCTTATTGGCCTGAATGGACCTGATGCCGTTGCGAAGAACCTTAGTAGGAGGGCTAGTTGGCCTCGATGGCCCCGTTATCGACGCGAAGTGCCCAGAATGAGGGCTGCATCACATTTATGTATAACAGTCTGTCCGGCAACAGTTTATATTATCTTATTGGCAGTGCTTTGCAGTAATTGTGCAATAATTTTTTAAACTTTGTTATATTTGTACAGTCTTTTATATCACACGGTAGTTCATTATATTCCTTTAACCCCTCGTAGTAAATATTTTTTTTATCATATTCAGATCGTACCATTGGTAAATGAAAATTATTTCTTCCTCTTGTTCGATAGTTATGCACCTCATTGTTATATACCACACACTCATTTAAGTAATTCGGCAAGTTTCCTAATTTCATATTAAGTATAAACTTCAGTGTATAGTATAATACAAGTTGTTTCACACTAAGCCAATCCAAGCTATCCAGTAGATCCTGTATAGGAGTATCGAATCGTTGTTTAAGTATAAATCCCATCACTTTATTTTGTTTTACCTGAAGCTTAGATATATTTGAGTCAGCTAGTGTGAATAGAATCGTTGGACAATATATGAAATTGGGGCTCTATGATGGACCTATACACAATTATTTTATAGTATTTGCTTACATGCTTGCTCGTTCGATACATGAATCCTATTTTTTTGTTGATATTTTCCCTTCTACGTATTTTAAATAATCATCGAATTTAAGTCTGTCATCGATCATTACTCCTAGATATTTTATATTGCCCACTCTTTCTATCGGGCCACCTGCTATTTTTAATGTCGCGTTATCAACTTCAGCTAATGATTTCTTCATGACCATCCATTTTGTTTTACCTATGTTAATTTTAAGTTTATCTTGGCATAGCCACTTGTATAGGGAATTTAAATCACTTTGTATTTTGGAAATCGCTTCCGATACCGACGGGCATCTTACGGTCAACAGTGCGTCGTCCGCGAACAGCCTTATCTTGCAATGATTGAGACAATCTTTTATATCATTTATATATATGCTAAATAGAATCGCTGCTAGTACAGAACCCTGCGGTATGCCAATTTCGACATCTATTTCAGGTGATAGTGTATTTCGTATTATAGTTCTTTGCTTCCTTCCAGTAAGGTAGCTTTTGAACCAGTTAAGAGCTGTATTCCGTACACCTATTTTATATAGCTTCATCAATAGGATATCCCTATCAATAGTCTCAAATGCCCTCTTGAGGTCAAGAAAAACTGAAACCGTTGTTTGCTTATTCAACATGCTTTCTTTCCACTCTGCTAATACGAAGTTGAGTGCGGTTTCACAAGAGTGTTTGGACCTAAACCCGGATTGTTCCTTTATAATAATATCGTGTTCATTAAGATATTCTAATAGCTGCTCCTTAATGATTTTCTCCATTACTTTCTCGTCGCTCCACAATGTATTTATAGGACGAATTTCTTCTGGTTTGACCGTTCCTTTCACTTTTTCAACAGGTACAATTGTCGATGTTTTCCAGCATTCAGGAAATACCCCCCTATTGAGGCTTTCTTTAGCAATACACGTGTAGATGTAACCTAAATAGTCCACACTGTCTTTTATAACACCTTCTGTTAGACATTTTTTCCCACCATACTTATTTTGTAAAGTTCCTGCTACCCGCAGTAATTGTTCCACATCTATTTGTTTAAATTCAAACAGGCTTCTATTAATTTCTACTTGGACTTCATCAAGATTAATTGCCTCTATGCTATCACGAATTCTTATTATACTTTCAACAAAAAACTGATTTAATTATTTTGCTATTTCATAATCTTCTTCGATATAGATGCCATTCAAATAGACTCGTTTTATTTCCGCTGTCTCATTATTCATATTTACCATATCTTTTAGGCATTTCCACATTAATCTTTGATTATTGCAGTTTCTCGTAATCCTGTTCTCCATATATTTTTTCTGTTTTATTTTAATTAATCTTTTGTAAGAACGTTTTATGTATTTATACCTTTCCCATTCATTCGTTCTTTTTGCCAATTCTAAGCTTTCGTATTTTAATTTGTTTAGCTTAGATAGTTCGCGATCATACCACCTATTCATTAATTTTATTTGTACCCGTTTCTCATATGTTAAAGTTGCCATTATGTCACCATCGATATTATGTATAATTTGGACCTTTTGTCCGATCTCACAGACTGTAATCTCTTCCAGATTATATCTCCTAAGCAGATCTATCAAGTTCTCTTTCGCGTAGTTATCCCAGCATAAGCGATTCGCATAAGTTCTCATTTTGTAAATTTTTATAACCGGCAGCTTGAAACAGATCGTTTCGTGATCAGAAATTTTATGCGTTTGCAGATTTCGTATTTCAATATCATCAGCATTGCTAAAAAGAAGGTCTATTTTAGTTTGCGAAACTTCCGTTATTCTTGTATCAAATTGAATTAATTGGTACATTGACGTCGATGCAAAAGTTTGAACAAGCTGGTTCGAGTATGTCGATAGTACATTCATATTTATGTTAAAGTCGCCAACAATGACATTGTTTTCATTTTCATTAAAATATTCTTATGAATTCAGCGTCGCTTGTGTTTGCTGAGTGGGTACACCACCCCTAATTGCCACTTGATCGTATTTTTTGTCGTTTTTATCACCGTGCACCAAGTATTGCTTCTACTGTTATTATATATTACTTTGAAGTCAACCGATTTATGGATATATATTAGAACACCACCTGTGTGTCGGCTATATGAATCACACCTGACATGATTGTAGCCAACAATATAATTAGCTCTGACTCACTTATATTTTCCGTGGTATGAGTCTCGGCGCATAACACAATATGTGGAGTTTCATCTTCAACCATTATGTCAATTTCTCCTTTGTTGGCCGTAATACTGTTGCTGTTTAGATATATGCACTTCAACTCATTTTTTCGTTTCTTACGCTGCTTACTGTTAGTATTTACATTGATGAATTCTTCATTTATGACTTCTTCATTTAGATGCTAATAACCAAGCCTTTGCTTTCTTATTTGCAACTTGTTCAGATAACACGGACACTCTCTGTCGAATGTGTCATGATTAACGTCTAATGGTAATTTCAAATTTTCTATGGCTTTAATACAATTCAAACATTTATTTATTGGGGTTTTCATGCACGTTTTCGAATTAGGCTTCCCATGGCATTTCTGGCGTGCATCTTCATTTTTGCATTCAGACGATTTATGATTAAAGCCTTTACATTTATAGCACATTAGCACAGTGATGGCATCGTACACTTTACATCTTTCCCACCCTATTTTTATTCTCTCTGTCGCAAGAACTTTAGAAAAATCATCTTTATCTATCTCAATAATCATGTCATAAACCGTTCTATTGCCCAGCTTCCTTTCAATTGTTTTCCTGAATTTCAACGAACTCTCCCTTAAGATCAAATTTTGTTTTTTTATCGTGTCTATCAATGTATCATCTTCATATTTAAAATTTCCCCCTTTAATAATGAAACTTGGGCGACTCATCTCTGGCACTTTTATTTCGTATTCTTGACCTATATTTTCTTCAATGGCAATTTTAATTTTTTCACGCTCATCAGTATTCTCACTATGAATCACCATCGTTCCATTTTTTCTTGTCGCAATATTTGAAATATTCAAATTCTTAGGATCCACTTTTTTATTTAAGTCCTGCTTTGTTTTTTCACCCGTTTGTTTAGCTACAGGCTTCACAATTAATGCTACATCTTTCTTTAGTTTTGGCACCTCATTTTTCTTATTATTTTTCATAACCTCTGCATATGACACTTGTTTTCCATTGGTTATCTTTTTTAGTTCACTATGGACCTTCCCACTGTCCTTACCAATGTCAACAGTCTTGTTTTTTACCTCTTCAACCATCGCGAATAAACTTTTCAGTTCCCCGATTTTCTTTTCAAAAAGCATTTGCGATTTTTCTAATGACACAACACGTTGAGTGTAACGACTCTCAACAGCCTCCAATAACGATTTCATTTCATTTTGGCTCTTTAACATGACCTCTTCAAACTCACTTTTGTACTCATTAAGAATTGAGTTATTTTTATTGACACTGTTTTGCATGACTTGGATAACCAAATCGACATTTTGTATGTACGTCATACACCCATCACACATTAGTCGCATCATGTTCTTTTCACCAATAACTTTCACACTGTATTTGTCAATACCGGAGCATGATAGCGTTTCATGATAAACCTTACCACACACACCCTCACAGCTGATTCCTGTCTCTCCTCTAATATAATTATTGCATTTCGCACACTTAGTCATTTCTACAGTTCTAAATTTTCACTCGTTTTGCCTTATTTACGTGTTTTTAAGTTTGAGTCATATAATATAAAATCCTCCAAAATAAAGTAGCGAAAAAACCGTGTGGCAGCACGAAAATAAATTGTTTTTTTCAGTTTCGTTGAAAGACCGCAGATGGCTGTAGCGTATAACTCTAGCTAAGACACAGACCACACAAACAAAGGTTTTTGTTGACAGCTTGTTATACAGCTAATCGCCAAGCAGCACCAAAAAAAAAAAAAAAAAACGAGCACCAAATGCCTCGACTCGCACAATTTTTTGTAGAATAGCTCAAAACACCACCGAAAGGCACTATTTCACATGCCAGTAGTTAATAGCACTTTATAAAACGTTTATATCACAAGTATTTTCACCCAAGCGCCACAAGAACTTATAAATTTGAATGTTTTAGACTCTATGATAAGCGTGACTAGCATACGATTAAGACCTCTTGTCCATGGTCCATTAATCTTTAAAAATTGGCAGGAGCGTTGCATAACCCAAATGGCATTACCGTAAATTGCCATAGACCGTTGCCAAAACTAAACGCTGTCTTCTCTTTATCTTCTTCACTCACTTCAACTTGCCAATACCCGCTCTTAAGGTAAAGTGTTGAGAACCATTCTGTGCCAGTTAACGAGTCTAGTGTATCATCGATCCTGGGCAAAGGATAGCTGTCTTTCTTTGTGACATCGTTTAATCTTCGATAGTCCACGCGGAACCGCACCTGGCCATCTTTCTTCTTCACAAGTACTACCGGAGAGCTCCATGGACTTGCCGATGGTTCGATAGCATTGCTTTCGCTCATTTCCTTAATTATTT
Source organism: Neoceratitis asiatica (assembly GCA_030068015.2). Classification (NCBI taxonomy): domain Eukaryota; kingdom Metazoa; phylum Arthropoda; class Insecta; order Diptera; family Tephritidae; genus Neoceratitis; species Neoceratitis asiatica. Next base: position 71,810,830 of record CM061525.1, on the reverse strand, counting down.
GGCGTTTGGCTAGTGGAACGCTTCGAGTAGCTTGACGAATTGGTCTTGCGTCACCAGTATCAATGCAATGTTTCACTAGGTTGGTCCTGCTTGGTTTGTTGCCATCCTTGTCGAATATGTTTGAGTATTTGGCCTTGTGCTTGTACTTATCTTCCAACTCTTGCGTCCATATCTTCCTCCATGCCTTTGCTACCAATAGAGTCGATTCCAGATGAATCATTGAATTTGATGATGGCTTCTACCTCTTGACATTGCCCTAATACAGTTCCACTATGAATTTTTTCTGGTGATCTGAAGTCATTTAATACTCTCACTGGGATGCGTCCATTCTTTTGTGTCTTAGCCATGGGTTTTCCAATAAGTAAGTCCGGTGTAGAATATTGTGCTGCTTCGACAACCCACAATTTGTTTGTCCCACAATCTCCAATAATTTTCGCGCAAACAACTGCTTCAGACTTTGGTGGAATCAGTTCACTGCCTTCTAGAACCACTTGCTTGCTGTTGTATGTGGAACTAGAGCCAACGCTTAGTGGTACTTCCATGTTCTTATACTCCATAATGTTTTTATTCAAGTCGATCTTGATACCTTGCTCCATCAAGAAGTATGCTCCTATGATTACCTCATCTACAATCTGCGCGACTATAAAACTGTGTAACACCGTTATATTCCCTATTATGACCTCACATGTTACTTCTCCCACTACTTGGGTATCCTCACCGTTTTCAATATTGCTCCAGGTAATGGTCTTACTTCTTTAGCGATCAGGTCAGTTTGAATGATGGAGTGTAATGCGCCCGTATCCACTGTTAATATTCGCGCTCGTCCATCCACATATCCACCAATAGTAATGTTGCTCGTTTTTCTGCGAATTTGCGAGACGGAGATTATGGGGCATTCAATTGTAAGAACCAGCATACGCCTCTTTAGACTGGCTCGTTTTAGTTTAACGACTGAGAAGTTGATGGTTTATCCTCCTCAGCCTTCCGTTTGCGCTGTCCTTCCTGTATGCTGGAACCCGTTTTGCATTCGCGTGCGAAGTGACCAGGCTTCCCACATTTAAAGCATTTCCCAGCTTGATTCTTGACACCAGAACGATTCATTCCTTCTAACGACTTCAGAGTTCTCAATATTTCGGTCATCACATCTGCCGTTTCAAGGACCACTTTATTGACTTTGTATGCTGGACCCAATCTCTCAATTTCCGAAGCATATTCCTGTAGAGATTCGTTGGGTTTTTGGTCGCGCTTTTCTAACTCCATCTGGTAAATTTGTCTTCTGTGTTCACTACCATAGCGTCTTTCCAGGGCTCGCATGAATCCGTCGTAATTATTTCTCTCATAATCAGGTATAGTTTGCAAAAGTTCTGCCGCAGGTCCTTCGAACGCAATGATTAGTGCAGCAGATTTTTCCTCTATGCTCCATTTATTTGTTTCAGCCATTTTCTCAAACTGGAGCTTGAAGAGCTCAAAGGAAGGTGTTTTTACCTTGGGAGCGTTCACTGATGTGGTTGGACGATTTAACTGCAAATCCCGGAAACGACATTCCAATGTGTTGACTTTGGCTTCAATTAACTCTTCCATTTTTTCTTGCCGACCGTGCAATTCGTTGACCTTGCTCTCAATTAGATCCTGTCTTTCCTTAAGTTCTGCATTGTCTTTCTCCTCTGTTCAACCATCGATACAACTTTCGCAATCCTGCATCGCCCAAGATGAAAGGAGCTACCACTTCTAGCAGCAAACTTCTATCTACTGTAGAAGAGTCCATTATTTCCTCATCTTGGGATGAAACGTTTGCTAAATATATTACTAAAGACATTTTTTTAACTTATTTGCTTTTGTTTTTCCTGATAAATTTTTGTTTTGTTTGTAAATTGCCGATTGGCATATGTTTTAACTTTTATAGTATTGTTACGATCTTGCTAATTAACCTCGATGATTTCCTTAATCTTTCGGGTACGACCTCTGGATTGTTAAATAAAATCGCCAACTTAATTTACAGTCTCTTTATTTATAAAGACTTAATTAATGTCCTTTTAATTATTCGGTAATTCACAATTCAATTACAATTTACGTTACTATTTACAATCACTTGTATACAACTTTAACAATGTACTGTTAACTCTCACAACTGATCACTCTTGCAGTCGAATGTCGTCCTTATATACTTGTTTGCTGGTTGAAAAACGAAACCCTGGAATAATCGCGTCGTATACGATAATCGCCTCGCTTACGATAATCATCGTTTACGATAATCGCCTCGTTTACGCTCTAGAACGTGCCAGTTGTCGGCTCCTCTCTTTCATCTGTCATTCGCTTCGCATTTTCGCCACAATATTTTCATATTAATGCCGTATGGCAATACCCATTTACTGTCAGTGTGAAACATTACAATTGCAATTCGACAAAGAAACATTATGCATAAGTAAAATTGGTTTTATTAATTTAATTAAATAATATACAAATGTAATAATCTGTGAAATAGTGAATAAAAACATCAAAGAAACTTTGTTACACCATATATGAAACATATGTGCGCATGTTATATGAAAAATTTGCAATACAATATTAATTTCTTTAACAACAAATTATGCGCAATTAAATAAAAATATTATGAAAACTAAAATCAATTTACATAAATAACATCTATAGTAACCATATTTGAAAGTTTTATAAATATAAGTAAAGTATTTTGGCTAATATATGCATTGGAACCGTCTTGGAAAGCTCAGCCGATTACACTCCTGTGTTGTCATGGAAACCCCCTACCGGGTATAGACTCATGCAGCATAGTTCGGAAAGTGGAATATAGCATATTTTTGATTGGTGAACTTTGTTATATAGTGAAACTCATTTATTAAAAATAATGGTTATCACTAATTTATTTTATTTTTTAGTTCCTTTCTTCGCATTCCGCTTATGTTGATGTTTTGTTAAACTGTGGTGCCACCTTTTCTCCATTTCAATAACCAGGAAATGCCAGCTAACGACGATCTTTATAAATGAGATACAGAATCACACGACAAAATTCGTTAATTAACAACTCGACAAATCACATCGAAATAAATTACGGAATTCCCCTACAGGAGTTGATCCTGCAAGACTTTTACCTAACATGTTAGCTTTCTCTTATTCCTCATTTATGCATTTGCCTCCAAGACCGGTAACCTTTACCTAAGATATTAGCTTTCTGTTATTATGCATTTGTTATTCTAGCCGTGGGAAATTAGCTCTACAGTTCCCCGGTTTTTTTCCACTTAAAACAAATATATTTGTTACCCGACCTGTTACTATTAGTTATTGAAAATATATGTATTCGTTACACGACATTTTACCCTTAAGTTAACAGTAAACATATGTATTTCCTATCCTTTTAATTTCCATTTAAATGCAAAATAAAAATTTTTAGGAATTTTTTTGTTTAGTAAAGTGTAATTTGAATATTAAGTTAAATACAAAATTAAAAATTTACGTTCTTTAGTTTTTTTCAAATAAGTAAAATAAAATTTAGGTATTACTATTAAATTATAAAAAAATTAAAACCTATGAATGTATATACAATAGGGGTATAGAACGATTAATTCCTTCGATCAACTTTAGAGTTATCAATATTTCGTTCATCACATCTGGTGTTTCTACTTCCACTTTTTGACTTTGTATGCTGGTCTGCTTATGAGTGCCGCTGTTTAAACTTTAGAGTTATTAATATTTCGTTCATCACATCTGGTGTATCTACTTCCACTTTTTGACTTTGTATGCTGGTGTGCTTATGAGTGCCGCTGTTTCAGCGAATGTTGACTTTGGATTCGCATATGTCTCTCGCTTTGTGTATATGTGTTTCTCCACTGATGAACCTTTGGATTTTTACCCATATGCTTCCCCAATGGCTAAATGAGCTAATCTCTCAATTTCTGAAGCATAATCCTGCAGAAATTCGTTGTATTTTTGTTTGCGCTTTTCCAGCTCCATCTGGTAAATTTGCCTCCTGTCCTCGCTACCATAGCGTATTTGCAGGGCTCGAATAGTGCAACGGATTTCTCCTCAATGCTCCAATTATTGGACGTAGCCGTCTTCTCCTCTGGAGTTTAGAGATCTTGAAAGGTATTGTGTCGTCAAAGGATGGTGCTTTTACCCTAGAGCCGTTGATTAAAAAGGTTGGTCGATTCAAATGCTAGTCTCAATTAGCTCCTATATTTTGTCTTGCCGTTGCTAGATTTTATTCTGTCTCACTTTTTGTTCTCTGAAGTCTTTGACAAAACTCTCTTGAACCTGTATGATTATTGATGTAATGCTGGCATTCATTGCAGACATATTTTGCGAATTGCCCGCATACTCTGCATCCAATAACATGTTCATGTCCATACCTGTAGATGAGCCAGGAACCTTTTCTTGAATTTTACTTGATAGCTTCTACAACTCTTTCTCAGATTCAACAGCCTTTTCGTTTTTTATATATTTCATGGATATGTTTTCGGCCTCACGATGGAATTCGCATTGGTTCAAGTCGATGCACTCAAATTCCATTGCTTCTCGCAGTCGCAGTTGTAGCTCTGCCTTATTTCCAGTCGTAGATATCCTCGCTTGTAAAACTCCCTTTTGAGAGGAGATATCGTCAAATCCTGAATCTTGACCACATTCAATTCTTATCCTTTGGGATTTATTTAACAGTCCCACTTCTGACACCAATTGTTACGATTTTACTAAATTATCTCGATGAATTCCCAAATCCTTCTAGTCCGATTACTGGATTGCTTAATAAAAGTCGCAAACTATGTTTTCAGTTTCTTAATTATAAAGAAATTACTATTTGCAATCACTTATATTAAACTTTCATTCTGTACTATTTTTACTTCATAGAAGTGTTAGCATCAACGAATTAACTTTACGACTGACTAACTCTACAGTTGTGTTTTGCCCTCATATACTACTCGGCTGTTCGCAAATAGCCGCCTGGAATGATCGAATCGATCTCGATAACGAATGTGCTCTAGAACATGCCAGTTATCGGTCTCTCTTTCACCTAAAATTCGTTTTGCATTTTCGCCACTTTATCCCAAATTAAATAACGCCAAAATATCACAGCGAAAACCGAATTGAAACGACCAACATATAATAACTTCTAGCAATAATACTCCTAAACAAAAAACAAAAGCGTGTTTATAGATTACTAATAAAAATATGTTTGTTATACTTATAGTAAACATTAACAAACTTCTTATTTTTGAATAAGCTTTTGTTAAGTTCTACTTAAATCGTTAGTTTTGTGTTATGCAGAATTGTAAATAGGTCATTAAGTGAAGTGAATTATAATTATTGCGGACTAAATAAACGTTGAGCAAATTCCCGCAATCAAGAAGCCGAACGAACAAATCTTGGGACTTGGGAAAAATGGTCAAGATTCAGGATTTCACGATATCTCCCCTCAAAAGGAATTGTAAAAGCGAGGATATCTACAACTGGAAATAAGGCAGAGCTGCAATCGCGACTGCGAGAAGCAATGGAATTTGAATGCATCGACTTGAACCAATACGAATTCCGTCGTGAGGACGAAGACACATCCTTGAAGGACATAGAGAAGGAAGAGGCTCTTAATTTTGCGAAGGAGTTGGAGAAGCCGTCAAGATTCAAGGAAAGGCTCCTGCCCCTACTACTGGTATGGACATGAACATGTTGTTGGTTGCAATTTCACAAATCAATACCAAAATGTCACAAATTAATGCCAACATGTCACAAAAGATGGATGAACAGGATGTCAAGTTGACAGAAAATTTGGATGCGCAGGATGCCTGTAATTCACAAAAAATTATCCTTTCTCTAGTGAAGGGTAAGACTCCAGGAGTTGATAAGATATCATACCCCATCATTAAAAACCTTCTCTCCTATCCCGTCTAACGAACCTATACAACAATATTTACAGGCAACTATCCTCCCTTATGGAAAACTAGCGCGGTTGTTCCCATTTTGAAACCTGGTAAACCTCCTAGCGAAACAACTAGTTATCGCCCAACATCCCTTCTACCTTGCCTAGACAAATTAATGGAGAAAGTCATTGCCACTAGGCTATCCTGGTATGTCCAATATCACAAACTTATTCATTCAACCAATTTGCATTCAAAAAAAGGCAAGGGACATTAGATGCCCTTTCGCACCTCGATCACTTCGTGTGATGCTTTATCGCATAAAATCACATAACAATACTTTCACTCGATTTCTTAAAGGCCTTCGATAGAATTAAAATTCAGGTGATCTTAAGACAGATAAGCACATGGAAGGTTGGTTCAAAAATTTAGAAAAAATTCCTCTCCAAACGCAAAATTACTATTCTCATATGTAGCGCCCGTTCGGCTGTACACCCTCTTGAAAAAGGTACCCCTCAAGTGTCGACCCCCTCCAACATTCGCTTTATAATAGCATTCAATGAAATTAACACGATTTAGACAACTTCCCTATCATTAATCACCAAATCTACGTAGATTTAACAGTAGTAATAGCTTATGAAATATTAGTCCTATTACGTAACTGGTCTAAATCCTAAGGCACGACTATTTTTCCGACCAAATCTAAATTATTACATATTTGCAAAAAAACATCATTGTAACACGCCTTCTCTTAACTTTAATAATGTAAATTTATCTTGTATACATAGTTTTAAGTTCCTAGGATTAATATTAGACTCTAAATACTCTTTTAAGCAATATTGTATGTAAGAAAAAACTTTTTGTTAACTTATACATTATTAAATATCTATCAAGTAAGTACTCACTTATCGGCCCGGCTTTACTCATAAATTTAACCGAGGCTCTCTCATCCATCATAAATTACGGCTTAGAAATATATGGTCATCATTCTAAGAATCACATAAAGATGCTTGCTGCTCCTTGTCATTCCGCAGTTCGCCGCTCTATTCGCACAGTTCCGACGTCTCCAATAAGAAACATCTTGTCTGAATCTGGATTTCCATATTTAACACGTTCCCTGCCGCGTGTACCGAAAACAGTACACGCTTAGCTTCATTTCTACGCCAACGTGTTTTTTTCAAATTAAAATTTTTTTTTCTAAATTTTAATTCCCGTTATGATTGTTTTATGTTATTTAGTGATGTTTAGAGGAATTTTTGCATCGTGTACTGATAACGGTACACGCGGCGTGGTGATTAGCAGAGAGAGTAAAAAAAAAATAAAAATTTATACAAAATTATTAAAGCGCTTACCGTGTACTGTTTTCGGTACACGCGGCGTAGAAATGACACCTAGTGAAAAACAGCTTGGCAGGGAACGTGTTAATGGATAGCGTAGAAGACTGCGTATAAAACTTTATCCTAAACTTATCATCAACCCCAAAATCATTTTGAAACAGGACTTTATATCAGCTCTATATCGCACAAGATGAACTATGAATTTTAGTCGGCTCTTACGACAAGCATGCCTTTCTGCGGTTAAATTCTTGAACCCCTAACCCCTAACCCAAAAGGTACCATCAGCCATCTACAAATGCGCCCTGTTTGTTAAGCACAATGCACTACCCCATAAAATCGAATTACCTTGGCGACGAGACAAACACCCACCGTGGATACCGGAAGAACCCTCGTCTATTACTGACCTCACAAAACTTCAAAAGGCCGACACGCCAAATTACGTGTTCAAAGCCCGCTTCCTTGAAGTAACAGCCCCCTTAAAATCATCCGGCTGGAAACTCCTATTTACGGATGGATCCAAAGCATCTCACACCTCCTTTGCTGCAGTAAGTGAAGATAAAAAACCAATTTCCTATCCCTCACGAAATCAAATTAATGTGGAACCCCAGTCACATGGGCATTGGTGGGAATATGTTTGCGGACTCAATTGCTAAAGAAATGTTGCTCACTCCAACTACCACCTCACCATACTGCCCGAAAGGCGACATCCACCAACTAATCAAGCAAATAAGAAGAGCAAAGCTATTCTCTGATTGGGTAAATTACAATCCAGACTTTCCGTCAACCATCTTGGCCAATGTAATCACTCCGTACATCAGACTTCGCATCGGTCATTCTACCATAACCAATTTGCACCTACTGAGCGGCAGCACCCATAATCAATGCCCCTATTGTGATTCCACCGCCAGCATTTTTCACTTACTCAACTCTTGCCCCGCTTTGGAAACTTCCAGAAATAAAAATTTTAACAGCGAAGATCCAGTACAACTCTTAAGAATACCATCACCCGAAAGCATTTCTAAAATGTTTAAATTTTTGAAGAATTCCGATCTTCTTCGCCGTATTTGAACAAACCGGTCCGCCGAAAGCGTAAGTTGCTAGCGCTGCGCACTGTAAGTTATATAAAAAGATTTTATTATGTAAGCTTTAATAAATAAAAAATAAAAATAATATACAACGAATTCGAATTGACATTACGAAAGTAATTTTGCACAAACAAATTACATGGGATTTTTGTTGTTGTATTCTTGCTATTACTGTGTGTGAATTTTTGGTTTTAAGTGCGCTTATGAAGGTTTGTTACATAGTTTCCATTGACTCTTTGACAGCTGATAATTTTAAGCGCAGATCCATATGCATCGTACATCCCTACAAGTAGATAAACTATTGTGGCGAAAATACGAAGCGAATGTCAGATGAAAGAGAGAAGCCGACAACTGGCATGTTCTAGAACGTAAAACGAGAACATTCTTTATCGGGAACGATTCGATTATTCCAGGCTTTCGTTTTCAAGCAGCCGGCAAGTATATAAGGGCGACACACGACTGCTGGGTTAATCAGTCGTAAAGTAAACGCGTTGGTGATTACATTACAATGAAGTAATAAATATAGAACATTGTAAAAGTTGTAATTCAAGTAATTGTAATCAGTGAAGTGAATTGTAATTGAATTGTGAATTACTGAGAAATAAAAGGACATTTAATAAATTCTTTATAAATAAAGAAACTGCGAACATAGTTGGCTCAGTCCTAAGAAGTGCTCTTTATTTAAGAAGGAGGTGAATTACTTCACTTCCTATCCTATTCCTATGCCATAACCACCATTACCATAGTAAGTACACAACCTAAGAAAACTTCTTACTTCATGCAAATTTCTAGGTCTCGGCCAATCCTTTACTGCTTCTATTTTTTCCTTCGCAGTACAAACGCCCTTCGTGGTTATTTGATGACCTAAGTAATTCACCTCCTTCTTAAATAAAGAGCACTTCTTAGGACTGAGCCAATTATGTTCGCAGTTTCTTATTTTATAAAGAATTTATTAAATGTCCTTGTATTACTCAGTAATTCACAATTCGATGAGAACCATTCTGTGCCAGTTAACGAGTCTAGTGTATCATCGATCCTGGGCAAAGAATAGCTGTCTTTCTTTGTGACATCATTTAATCTCCGATAGTCCACGCAGAACCGCAACTGGCCATCTTTCTTCTTTACAAGTACTACCGGAGAGCTCCATGGACTTTCCGATGGTTCGATAACACCGCTTTTGCTCATTTCCTTAATTATTTGGCATCACGTTTGGCTAATGGAACGCTTCGAGGAGCTTGACGAATTGGTCTTGGTCCGTATCCACTGTTAAAATTCGCTCTTGTAATTTGCGAGATGGAGATTATGGGCATTCAACTGCAGGAGCCAGCATACGCCTCTTTAGACTGGCTCGTTTTAGTTTAACGACTGAGAAGTTGATGATTCATCCTCCTTAGCCTTCCGTTTTCGCTGTCCTTCCTGTCTGCTGGAACCCGTTTTGCATTCGCGTGCGAAGTGACCAGGCTTTCCAAATTTAAAGCATTTTCCAGCTTGATTCTTGACACCAGAACGATTCATTCCTTCTATCGACTTCAGAGTTCTCAATATTTCGGTCATCACATCTGGTGTTTCAACCTCCACTTTATTGACTTTGTATGCTGGTCTGCTTATGAGTGCCGCCGTTTCACATGTTTGAGCATACGCAACTGTTTCAGCGAATGTCAACATTGGATTCGCATATGTCTCTCGCTTAGTGTAAATGTCTTTTATTCCGCTGACGAATCTTTGTATTTTCACCCTTTCGAGATGCTTACCCGATGCGTCTCCGATGGCTAAAGAGCCAATCTCTCAATTTCCGAAGCATATTCCTGTAGAGATTCATTGTGTTTTTGGTCGCGCTTTTCTAACTCCATCTGGTAAATTTGCCGCCTGTGCTCGCTACCATAGCGTCTTTCCAAGGCTCGCATTACTGTGTCATAGTAATCCCTGTCATATTCGGGAATAGTCAGCAAAATTTCCGCTGCAGGTCCCTTCAACGCAACAAATAGTGCAGCGGATTTTTCCTCGATGGCCCAATTATTTAACTCAGCCGTCTTCTCGAACTGGAGCTTGAAGATCTGGAATGGAGCTGTGCTGTCAAAGGATGGTGCCTCTACCCACGGGCCGTTCATCGATCTGGCTTGACGATGCAACTGCAAATCTCGGACATGTCGCTCGAGCTGGTTGATTTTGGTCTTAATTAGCTCTTCTATTTTGTCTTGCCGACCTTGCAATTCGTTGACTTTGCTCTCAATTAAATCCTGTCTTTCCTTAAGTTCTGCATTGTCTTTCTCCAGATTTTGCTGTATTTGCGCGATGGTTACTTCTAAGGATGATATCTGCACCCTTTGTTCAAGCAATATTAGAGAAATGATTACGACGGATTGATGCGAGCCCTGGAAAGACGATATGGTAGCGAACATAGAAGACAAATTTACCAGATGGAGTTAGAAAAGCGCGACCAAAAACTCAACGAATCTCTACAGGAATATGTTTCGGAAATTGAGAGATTGGCTCTTTAGCCATCGGAGACGCATCGGGTAAGCATCTCGAAAGGGTGAAAATACAAAGATTCGTCAGCGGAATAAAAGACATTTACACTAAGCGAGAGACATATGCGAATCCAATGTTGACATTCGCTGAAACAGTTGCGTATGCTCAAACATGTGAAGCAGCGGAACTGCTACGTAAGCCAGCCTATAAATTGAAGCGTTTGGAGGTAGAAACACCAGATGTGAGGACTGAAATATTGAAAACTCTGAAGTCGATAGCTGGAATGAATCGTTCTGGTGTCAAGAATCAAGCTAGAAACTGCTTCAGTTGCGGAGAAGCAGGTCACTTCGCACGCGAATGCCAGTCGGGCTCCAACAGAGAGGAAAGACCACACCAACGATGCACGGATTGGAGGTGAACAGACGGCCAAGTAAAGAACAAATGGCAGGGAAAGTCCAATCGCTAAGGCTTACTGGGCCCAATGGAGCAGTTTAGAATTGATATCTGGCTGTTTGCATAGAGTATGGGAAAGTGAAGATGGCCAGTGCTCTGGAAGGCTAATAGTAGTTCCGATGTTAAGAATTCCGGATAATCTTAAGGAATTTACAATGGTCCTTGTGGAGAGCATCTAGGCATTAAGAAAATGCTGGAGAAGATCAAACAGAGGTTCTATTGGGTTGGTTGTCGTCAATCGAGCGCTGAGTGGGTTGCTAACTGCAAGGAGTGCAGTGCAAATAAAGGGCCAAAATCACGAAACCATTACAAATTGAAGGCCAGGTATGACAAAGCGATGAACTCTGAAGGCTTCCAAAGTGGAGATTTGGTGTTGCTGTGCAGTCCACAATTGAAGAGGGGTCTGTCCCCAAAGCTTCAATGCGTTAGGGATGGTCAATATAAGGTAATCAAACGGCTAAATGACGCAGTGTATCGAATCCAGAATGTTGAGAGACCAGGACGCAAGATGAAAGTGGTCCACCTAGAGAGGCTTGCTGTGTTTGGAACAGCGAATGGTTCTGATCGGGACGATCAGACTTAGGTGGAGGGCAGTGTGGCGAAAATGCGAAGCGAATGACAGATGAAAGAGAGGAGTCGATAGCTGGCATGGTCTGTAGCGTGATACGAGAACATTCGTTGGCGAGAACGCTTCAATTATTCGTTAGCGAGAACGCCTCGATTATTCTAGACGGTTGGTTGCGAGCAACCGGGTTATATATAAGGGCGACACATGACTGCAGAAAGTCAGTCAGTAATCAGTCGTGAAGTAAACGCGTTGGAGATTACAATACAGTAAAGTAATAAAAACATTACATTGTGAAGGTTGTATACAAGTAATTGTAAATAGTAAAGTGAATTGTAATTGAATTGTGAATTACTGAATAATAAAAGGGCATTAAACAAAGTCTTTATAAATAAAGAGACTGTAAATTAAGTTGGCGATTTTTATTTAACAATCCAGAGATCGTACCCGAAGGATTTGGGAAATCATCGAGGTTATTCAGCAAGATCGTAACAATATATTAATTGCTTACATTCAAACATATTTTCTTCTTCGCGAGCAATCGTACTATCAAATTTTACAAGTAAGAAATTTCTATATACAACAAAATTCCTGACCTATATAAACTTATATGTTAAATTTTTGACCTATATTCTCGCCAAGCAGTGAGGAAATATATATCAGAGAATGTTAATATAATGAGAAGGCGCAAATGTTATGTCAAATCTGATGCCTTAGCACGTACAAGGCCTATTAGGGGACTGGCCGAAAACGAAGGTGCGACCCATTAAGGGACTAGCATAAATTCGAGTTCGCACTCAAATTACAAGAAGAAAATGCTCAACTTGTATAGTGCCGTAATTGATCATTCGTGTATGTACTTTTATGTAATGCATGTGCAAGTGAACTAACAGTGCAATCCTTTTAAAATTGTTAAAATTATTGAAAAATAGATGTAAATATAAAAATAAATATTTAAATTTAAAGGGAAAAAAATATAAATTTTTTTTTATATAATCTAGTACGATGGACTTCGAACTCGGATTAACCACGCCTTTTAAACACGCTGTTCTTCTTGTTTTTAGTATGGTTATCCCAAACTATAAAAGTATGCTTATAATTAATTAACAAATTATAATGAAAATGATAAATATATAACCAATGTAACTGTAATTTAAATGAAATAAGTTGAAAAAATAAAATAAAATAAAAAATAAAATATTAGAAAAGCGGAGTTGGATTTGAACTCGAGCCATGGGAAAAACAGCGGAAATTAAAGGCAAATTACTGCGCATCGTCCCTGCTCCTATACCAACTCCACTGCAAGAAATCGCATCGCCGCGCCGCTTAATACATGATAAGTTGCAAAATATTGGCATAATTAGGTAATTCGACATTAGGCTTTAAAAATATAAAAAATTTATAAACTCAAATAATATGTTTACATATGCAGGCATAAATAGATACACACATCCATATGTATTTCTGAATTGCATATGGGCATATTTTGTAATCAATTCAACATTTATATGTGTTATAAATTATTATCTTTATTTAATTTATTTTAATTTATTCTTATTTTATTTTACTTTCTTTACTTTATTTTTATATATATAGTTTTTTCTATTAAAAAAAATGTTTCTTTTATTTTTATTTTTTATTCAAATTTTTTAAATTATTTAATTTAATTACATTTTTTCCATTTTAATTAATTTAGTTAAATTTTGTTATTTCTATTTTTTTTCTTATTCGATTAAATTTATAATAATTTAATTTTATTTTATTTTATTTAACTTAACGTAATTTAATTTTGTTTATAATAAAATTAATTAATTTTTTTTCTAATTAATTTAATTATTTTCCAGTTTTTTAACTTTGTTTAATTCTATTTTCTTTTGTTTTGTTTAATTTTTTCCTTTCATTCATTTTAATTTATTTTATGCAATTGAATTTCTTATTTTATCTGAATTTATTGTATTTTATTTAATATAATTTTGTTTTAATTTATTCTACATTATTTGGTATTTGTGTTTATCATACACATCCATATGTAGCCAAGTAAATATGTACATATGTAGGTAAATGTATCCTGAAAATAGTAAACTATATGTAAATCATAGTCAAAGGCAAGTTTCATTCATATTCATGCTTCATTCTGTATTCCACTCTTATCCTCTCCCCCCATAATACCGCATTTGCCATCGTTACAACACAAAATGTCGACGAAAACTCTTAAAAATCAAAAAATCAGCGACACTTCGATCAACGGGAAATTCTGAGCAACAACAACACTCATATGCATTCCCTTCTGCCCTCATCTCTTTACATTCCAACGCTGCCCACACGCGGCGTGAAGAAGACAATAAAATACGAAAATTCAAGTTGAAGCTAATATGTCTATGGAACCTTTCGCAACAATCTAAATAAATGCCAATACATTTATGTTTATTTGTATATGCATTACATCCATGTATGCAATAACCTTTATTTAATATTGATTACTTTTAGCTTATCTTAAATAATGATGCAATAAAATAAGATATGTTGTAATAAAAATAAATAAATGGCAAAAACAATATAATAATAAGATTTAATTTCTAGTACCCCTTAAAAATATTAAAAAAATTATACAAAGAAAAGAAAAAAATAATAATGATGAATTAAAAAAGAAACATAAATACAAATCAAAAAAAAAAAAAAAAAAATTATCGCGATTCGTGCTTTTTCGATGCTGCTTTTTTTTGGTATATAGTTAGATTATAGCGAAACATTGTATAGAAATATTGGCTTCAACTTGAATTTTAGATTTTTATAAAATGTTTCATTCTCTTCTTCAAGTAGAATCCGCTTGTGGGCAGCGTTGGAATGTAAAGAGATGAGGGCAGAAGGGAATGCATATGAGTGTTGTTGTTGCTCAGAATTTCCCGTTGATCGAAGTGTCGCTGATTTTCTGATTTTTAAGAGTTTTCGTCGACAACGTGTGTTGTAACGATGGCAAATGCGGTATTATGGGGGGAGAGGATAAGAGTGGAATACAGAATGAAGCATGAATATGAATGAAACTTGCCTTTGACTATGATTTACATATAGTTTACTATTTTCAGGATACATTTACCTACATATGTACATATTTACTTGGCTACATATGGATGTGTATGATAAACACAAATACCAAATAATGTAGAATAAATTAAAACAAAATTATATTAAATAAAATACAATAAATTCAGATAAAATAAGAAATTCAATTGCATAAAATAAATTAAAATGAATGAAAAGAAAAAATTAAACAAAACAAAATAAAATAGAATTAAACAAAGTTAAAAAACTGGAAAATAATTAAATTAATTAGAAAAAAAAATAAAATAATTTTATTATAAACAAAATTAAATTACGTTGTTAAATAAAATAAAATTAAATTATATTATTACAAATTTAATCGAATAAGAAAAAAAATAGAAATAACAAAATTTAACTAAATTAATTAAAATGGAAAAAATGTAATTAAATTAAAAAATTTAAAATATTTGAATAAAAAATAAAAATAAAAGAAACATTTTTTTTTAATAGAAAAAACTATATATATAAAAATAAAGTAAAGAAAGTAAAATAAAATAAGAATAAATTAAAATAAATTAAATAGAGATAATAATTTATAACACATATAAATGTTGAATTGATTACAAAATATGCCCATATGCAATTCATAAATACATATGGATGTGTGTATCTATTTATGCCTGCATATGTAAACATATTATTTGAGTTTATAAATTTTTTATATTTTTAAAGCCTAATGTCGAATTACCTAATTATGCCAATATTTTGCAACTTATCATGTATTAAGCGGCGCGGCGATGCGATTTCTTGCAGTGGAGTTGGTATAGGAGCAGGGACGATGCGCAGTAATTTGCCTTTAATTTCCGCTGTTTTTCCCATGGCTCGAGTTCAAATCCAACTCCGCTTTTCTAATATTTTATTTTTTATTTTATTTTATTTTTTCAACTTATTTCATTTAAATTACAGTTACATTGGTTATATATTTATCATTTTCATTATAATTTGTTAATTAATTATAAGCATACTTTTATAGTTTGGGATAACCATACTAAAAACAAGAAGAACAGCGTGTTTAAAAGGCGTGGTTAATCCGAGTTCGAAGTCCATCGTACTAGATTATATAAAAAAAAAAATTATATTTTTTTCCCTTTTAAATTTAAATATTTATTTTTATATTTACATCTATTTTTCAATAATTTTAACAATTTTAAAAGGATTGCACTGTTAGTTCACTTGCACATGCATTACATAAAAGTACATACACGAATGATCAATTACGGCACTATACAAGTTGAGCATTTTCTTCTTGTAATTTGAGTGCGAACTCGAATTTATGCTAGTCCCTTAATGGGTCGCACCTTCGCTTTCGGCCAGTCCCCTAATGGGCCTTGTACGTGCTAAGGCATCAGATTTGACATAACATTTGCGCCTTCTCATTATATTAACATTCTCTGTTGTTACTTTCTAGTATCTCTGCATATTAATTATATGATATTGATATGAATTTAGTTTTAAAAGGTTTAGATTTAATAATAAATTGAAAGAAATGTTTTAATAAACTAAAATTTTTATTTAAATTTTTTTTCATTATTAAAATATATACATATTCATATGATCTCCGAATTGATATAGAAGCAAAAATACAAGCTACGCACATATATAAGTCCTTTGCACATTTGTCTGTATATTTAAAAGAAAAAATATGTGCCGTATACTATAAATAGATAAAATAATTATTTTGAACTCATGATACCTTGTCGTGCGCCAGCGCAAGGCAGCAGCTTACTTCATATTGAGGTAGCAGGCGAACAGCAAATATAGAGAGCGATGATAGATTTTGTATGGTTTGCTTCATTTCGGTGGTTGACTATTTGACTTTTTGCCGGAGTCAAAGGAATTTTTTGTTGTTGTTGCTTTTGAGTCACATTTCACATTTCGCATTTGTATTTGTGATTTTTGTCACCGTCGCGAAGCAACAACTTGTCGGCATGAGTATGCGGGGCATGTGTATGGTGGTATTTATGAATAAACGCACTTTGCTTTGTTGTACGGCGCTTGCGTCTATGAATGAAGAAGGACTATAGAATACAGGTTACGCCAACCGTAAACGTCACGAAAACAATTTAAACTTAATAAAGTGTAAGTGTAATCTAGGCCTTTATAATTTTAAAGTCAAAATGTTAAACAGTTTTATGAATAAAATTGTGCAGACATATATTGAAATGTTTGGCAACTCACAAAATTGTATCAACTGCTCATTGAACATATGATTATGCTGTTGTCGTGACCTTCTATTCTATAAGCTTTGATGTGCCTACATATTTATTTATTATATGTACATGCAACTCTCATATATATACAGACATGTGTATATTATCATTGCCATGGCAGCAATTTCCTTGGCGTTTAGTAAAGCGAATATCGTTAGAATATGTACGTATACGAAAATAAGAAGAAGAAGCTATTTCTTTTTGTTCTTTGGTATAAGTACCCAATTATGCAGGCGGCTATGAACTGAATGAGTGGTGCAGTTGGTAGCGCGATACCGCAGAATTAATTTTTGCTACTTTTCGCTGACACAGGTTCAAATATCTGCAATAACGAAGCATTTCAAATTTTTTATTTCGATAATTTTTTATATCAATTATTTTTTCTTTTCTGGTGCTACCTTTTTAGAAAGCTGTAACGTTTTTTGTTCTTAAGAAAATATGCTAAAAATTCAATCAATAACATTTTTTCCCTATGCTAAATTTTCAATTCTGTAAGCTAATTTTAACAGCGTGTTGAATTCCTTACCCGTTTTTTTCGTTTGTGTTAACGAGGCAGTACAAATTAGTACTGCCATTGGTTTGCACCTTCGCGTTGTTATAAGTTCTCTGGTTCGCGAAGAAGAAAATATGTTTGAATGTCAGCAATTAATATATTATTTATTCTTTATTATATTTTGTATGCACGATATATATGGAGTTATGCAAGTAAGTAAGTAAATAAATACTCAGGAATAATATGTAAACGTTATGAAAAGGCCAAGTATAGGATAAATATTTATTATTTTGCGTTAATTGAAACTAACCTTCAATCGTTATGCATTTTCATGATACCAATTAAAATAACCGCGGGATTTCTAGTTATTAATAAATTCATAATTGCCTTAAAATCATATGTATGTATGTACATATGTGTATTGAAATGCCGACGGCAAATCAATCATACGCTATGAATATATTTGGTAAACTATTGCGCTTTATTCTATTATTCGAAACGAAAAAATCCATTAAATACTTAAATTAAACATGCTTCTTTATATCATCACCATAAATATAAACATTTTTTCAAAAATAATGTTTTTCCACTTTTCTAGTATTTACTCCAGATCAAAAGCTAGAATTTTTTTACAGAAATTTTGGTTTTGGTATCTCCGTCTCGTTTATATTTCTCAATGACTTTTTGTACCGTTGCATAACTTTTACCAACAATTTCAGCTATTTTCCTCTGAGATTTTTTCTCTTTGAACGATTTGAACGATTTTATTATCAAATCTTTTAAAACTCTTTATTAATGCTTGTGCTGATATTTTATTAAAACCTTAATATTTCAATTATATTTAAAAAGAAAAACCAGCAAGAAAGCATAGAATTCTTACCTATTCAAGCGCGACGAACCCAATGTACTTTACGTTTTGCATACAAACTTTAATGACATAATTTTTGCACATATCAGAGAACACGTGCTATTAAATCTAACGGTACTTTTAAAAATAGATCATGTTGCACGAAAGCGACAGTTGACATCGTAAGCGACAAAACAGTAAAAAAAATTCATTTGTGACGCAGTTAGAGCGAAATATTTCATTTTGAAGTTTCAAATACTCAGTGCATACTTACTTTATTAATACACTGTATATCATTGTACAGCCTATTGTATAAAAAAAATAATTACGCATGGTTGCATTTGTGAGGTACCTTTCAATATTACAATTACTTATTAAATGTATAAAAAAGTTAATAAACTATTCAAATATTAATGAAAATAACTTGTAAGTAATACTTTTTACATTTCCCATGTACTTAATAATGAAATAAATTATTATTATTTCCGATTTCAGCACCATTTTACGTCATTTGGTTATAGGTACTTTTTTTCTGCAATGTAATGCATGCTATCCCAGTGCTCGAAGTTACGAATGACAACCGAAATGAGAAACGAAAATGATCAGGTGATTTAAGCTGTTCGCCGGAAGCGGAATAGGCGAGAAGTTTGGTTACTTTGTAGACGTTACAATGCTGTATATTTAGCACGGCCGGAAAACTAGCAGTTTTTCTGAAAATTCAGAAATAAGTATCAAAATAGATGATAGCCAACCCTCGGTTCGTGCCTGCGGTTGGTGTCTATCCCCAAATCATCGTACAGCCCTACAAGTAGATAAACTATCATATGGTCAAAAAACAGCTGAGATCACCTGATCGAAATAGTCCACTTTTTCACTCAGGGATGTAATAAATATGACTGAAATGAAAACTAAATTTAGAACTTAAACTAAATAGCACGACTCAAGTAGGAAAACGAAAACAATTACCAAAAGAAGATGAATAAAAATAAAACTCAATAAAAACCAAATCATTTTGAAATATATCATATAATTCAGGTACATGCATTCTACACAAACTACTAAGTCATATATAAATATCTAAAACGTTCATAAATATTTAATTTATACCCGCCGTAGTAATAAAGCTAATATATTGTAACGAACTTGCTAAATTCACCTCGATTATTTTCACCCTTTCGAGTCCGATCACTGGATTACTAAACAAACTCCCAAGATTTATTTGTTCGGCTTTTTAACCGTCAGGAATTTATTTCTACAATTTTGTCTTTAGCCAACGGCTTATTTTACAATTATTTATACACACTTATTATCTGCTTCACTCAGCTTATCCGTTTCTCAAACACACACAGCTCACAGCAGTGTTAACTCCACTAAGTTGTCTACTCGTCTTCTCTTGTGATAGCGGCTGCCTCTCTTTTTATACCTGTAGATGACCTAACCATTCTGTTCACGCGCTTAAGGATAGGCTGATTGTTCGTTTGCCTGCGGTAGCTGCAGCTACTCCGTTCATCCTTAACGACGTGGAATTTCCTTTTGTTTGTCCTTGGTATGGGTAATTTGCATTATACAGCCGCATCTTTATTTTCTGTCCTTCCGGGAATTGCATTTACATCGTCAACAGTTTTGTTTGTCCTTGGTATGGGATTTTCGTCACACTGCCCTCCACCTAAGTCTGATCGTCCCGATTAGACATACCATCTGTTCCAAACGCCGCGAGCCTTTCTAAGTGAACCACCTTTATTTTGGTTCTTGGTTTTCCAACGTTCTGGATTCGATAGTCCGTACTATTTATTCGTCCAATTACTTTGTATGGACCTTCCCGCTTGCTGTGCAAGATTTTCTTCCGTGGAGAATCGTGCAGCATTACCAGATCTCCTTTCTCAAAGCTTTGAGGATTCCTCGCCTTAATACATCCTTCTACCTTGTTGTTCATAACCTTAGGGCGTTGTTCAACAGTTTTTCGTACCTCTCTCAACTTCTTCATTAGGGCACGAGACATCTTGCCATTTCCGTACGTATTTCCCTTCTGCTGCTCGTTCTTTACCAGGGGCACATCATTTCGGTTGTACACATGATCGTGGCCAATACTTAGCGGTAACTGCATATTTCCATACTCTATCACTCTTTTCTTTAGGTCGATCTTCATTCCTTGACCAAGGAGAAAGTCCACACCAACTAAGACTTCATCTAATATTTCCGCTACTAGGAACTCATGCAACACTGTCATATTTCCAATGGTGACTTTACACGTGGCTTTTCCCAGAACCCTGGCGTCCTCACCAGTTAATGTTTTCAACTTAGCTCCATGTAATGGGCTTATTTCCCTGGTGATGAAATCGGATCGAATGATGGAGTTTGACGCGCCCGTGTCCACAGTTAGTTCTCGCTCATGTCCATCCACATATCCGCTAATAGTAACGTTGCTCGCCTTGTTATCGATTTGTCTCGTAGAACCCATATTACAATCGCGAGCTAAGTGTCCAGGCCTTCTACAGTTGTAGCAAATCCTGGTGCTCATCAGTTTGGCGGTTTTTGACATTTCCCAGATTCCTTTCATCACGTCTGGGCTTTCCAACTTCGCACAGTTCGCTTTGTACGCTGGTCTGCACAAAAGCTCGGCCGCTTCCTTTGTCTGAGCATACGAGACAGTCTCGGCAAATGTTGGCCTTGGATTCGCATACGCCTCTCGCCTGCTATAATTGTTCCTTATTCCGCTGATAAACCTCTGAATTTTTATCCTCTCGAGGTATTCTCCAAGACTATCTCCATAACCCAAATGAGCTAGTCTCTCAATCTCACAAGCAAATTCCTGCAAGGTCTCGTTGGACTTCTGATAGCGGTTCTCTAATTCCATCTGGTAGATTTGTCTTCTATGCTCGCTACCATAACGTCTTTCCACGCCTCGCATTAGTGCCTCATAGTCATCTCTCTCGTATGCAGGAATTATTTGCAAAATTTCCGTTGCAGGTCCCTTTAATGCCATGAATAGTGCAGCTGACTTCTCCTCCATGCTCCAGTTATTTGCTCTAGCCGTCTTTTCGAACTGAAGCTTAAAGATGTGGAAAGGGGTGGTGCCATCAAAGGATGGTGGTTTTATGCTAGGGGTGCTCCTCGAAATGCTTGGATGATTCGAAAGCAATTCGTAGACACGTCCTTCCAATTCGCTAACTTTGGTCGCAATTAGCTCCTCTACTTTGCTTTGCCGACCTTCTAACTCGTTGAATTTGGTCTGAATAAGCTCCTCTATTCTGTCTTGCCTTTCCTCGATTACGTCCTGTCTCTCCTTGAGTTCTGTGTATTCTTTAACAATACTCTCCTGAAGCTGTATGAGCCGGGATGAAATACGCGCTTCTTGGTCTTGCATTTGCGATGAAATGTGGGCATTAATTTGTGACATGTTGGTATCCTGTTCATCTAACTTCTGTAGCAACTTGGCATCCTGTTCATCCAATTTCTGTAGCAACTTGGCATCCTGTTCATCCAATTTCTGTAGCAACTTGGCATCCCGTTCATTTAACTTCTCTGAAATGTTGGTATTCATTTGTGACATGTTGGCATTCATTTGGGAAATTGCTGCCAATAACATGTTCATGTCCATACGTGTTGATGAGCTTTCTTCAACTTTAGTTGCTGACTGCTCTGAATCTTCCGTAGTATCAACAGCCTCTTCCTCCTCCATTTCTTTCTTGGATGTCTCCTCGTCCTCACGGCAGAATTCATATTTGCTCAAATCTATGCCTTCTGCTTCCATAGCTTCTCGCAGCCGTGATTGTAGTTCAGCCTTATTCCCGGTTGAAGATAATCCCCTCTTCGCCAATTCCTTTTTGAGCGGTAGTATCGTTAAAACTTGAATCTTGACCATTTTCAAATATTTTTGTTGTTGTTTTTTTTTCCGGAATTTATTTAGCAATCCCACTTCTGACACCAATTGTAACGAACTTGCTAAATTCACCTCGATTATTTTCACCCTTTCGAGTCCGATCACTGGATTACTAAACAAACTCCCAAGATTTATTTGTTCGGCTTTTTAACCGTCAGGAATTTATTTCTACAATTTTGTCTTTAGCCAACGGCTTATTTTACAATTATTTATACACACTTATTATCTGCTTCACTCAGCTTATCCGTTTCTCAAACACACACAGCTCACAGCAGTGTTAACTCCACTAAGTTGTCTACTCGTCTTCTCTTGTGATAGCGGCTGCCTCTCTTTTTATACCTGTAGATGACCTAACCATTCTGTTCACGCGCTTAAGGATAGGCTGATTGTTCGTTTGCCTGCGGTAGCTGCAGCTACTCCGTTCATCCTTAACGACGTGGAATTTCCTTTTGTTTGTCCTTGGTATGGGTAATTTGCATTATACAGCCGCATCTTTATTTTCTGTCCTTCCGGGAATTGCATTTACATCGTCAACAGTTTTGTTTGTCCTTGGTATGGGATTTTCGTCACACTACCCTCCACCTAAGTCTGATCGTCCCGATTAGACATACCATCTGTTCCAAACGCCGCGAGCCTTTCTAAGTGAACCACCTTTATTTTGGTTCTTGGTTTTCCAACGTTCTGGATTCGATAGTCCGTACTATTTATTCGTCCAATTACTTTGTATGGACCTTCCCGCTTGCTGTGCAAGATTTTCTTCCGTGGAGAATCGTGCAGCATTACCAGATCTCCTTTCTCAAAGCTTTGGGGATTCCTCGCCTTAATACATCCTTCTACCTTGTTGTTCATAACCTTAGGGCGTTGTTCAACAGTTTTTCGTACCTCTCTCAACTTCTTCATTAGGGCACGAGACATCTTGCCATTTCCGTACGTATTTCCCTTCTGCTGCTCGTTCTTTACCAGGGGCACATCATTTCGGTTGTACACATGATCGTGGCCAATACTTAGCGGTAACTGCATATTTCCATACTCTATCACTCTTTTCTTTAGGTCGATCTTCATTCCTTGACCAAGGAGAAAGTCCACACCAACTAAGACTTCATCTAATATTTCCGCTACTAGGAACTCATGCAACACTGTCATATTTCCAATGGTGACTTTACACGTGGCTTTTCCCAGAACCCTGGCGTCCTCACCAGTTAATGTTTTCAACTTAGCTCCATGTAATGGGCTTATTTCCCTGGTGATGAAATCGGATCGAATGATGGAGTTTGACGCGCCCGTGTCCACAGTTAGTTCTCGCTCATGTCCATCCACATATCCGCTAATAGTAACGTTGCTCGCCTTGTTATCGATTTGTCTCGTAGAACCCATATTACAATCGCGAGCTAAGTGTCCAGGCCTTCTACAGTTGTAGCAAATCCTGGTGCTCATCAGTTTGGCGGTTTTTGACATTTCCCAGATTCCTTTCATCACGTCTGGGCTTTCCAACTTCGCACAGTTCGCTTTGTACGCTGGTCTGCACAAAAGCTCGGCCGCTTCCTTTGTCTGAGCATACGAGACAGTCTCGGCAAATGTTGGCCTTGGATTCGCATACGCCTCTCGCCTGCTATAATTGTTCCTTATTCCGCTGATAAACCTCTGAATTTTTATCCTCTCGAGGTATTCTCCAAGACTATCTCCATAACCCAAATGAGCTAGTCTCTCAATCTCACAAGCAAATTCCTGCAAGGTCTCGTTGGACTTCTGATAGCGGTTCTCTAATTCCATCTGGTAGATTTGTCTTCTATGCTCGCTACCATAACGTCTTTCCACGCCTCGCATTAGTGCCTCATAGTCATCTCTCTCGTATGCAGGAATTATTTGCAAAATTTCCGTTGCAGGTCCCTTTAATGCCATGAATAGTGCAGCTGCCTTCTCCTCCATGCTCCAGTTATTTGCTCTAGCCGTCTTTTCGAACTGAAGCTTAAAGATGTGGAAAGGGGTGGTGCCATCAAAGGATGGTGGTTTTATGCTAGGGGTGCTCCTCGAAATGCTTGGATGATTCGAAAGCAATTCGTAGACACGTCCTTCCAATTCGCTAACTTTGGTCGCAATTAGCTCCTCTACTTTGCTTTGCCGACCTTCTAACTCGTTGAATTTGGTCTGAATAAGCTCCTCTATTCTGTCTTGCCTTTCCTCGATTACGTCCTGTCTCTCCTTGAGTTCTGTGTATTCTTTAACAATACTCTCCTGAAGCTGTATGAGCCGGAATGAAATACGCGCTTCTTGGTCTTGCATTTGCGATGAAATGTGGGCATTAATTTGTGACATGTTGGTATCCTGTTCATCTAACTTCTGTAGCAACTTGGCATCCTGTTCATCCAATTTCTGTAGCAACTTGGCATCCTGTTCATCCAATTTCTGTAGCAACTTGGCATCCCGTTCATTTAACTTCTCTGAAATGTTGGTATTCATTTGTGACATGTTGGCATTCATTTGGGAAATTGCTGCCAATAACATGTTCATGTCCATACGTGTTGATGAGCTAGGAGCCTTTTCTTCAACTTTAGTTGCTGACTGCTCTGAATCTTCCGTAGTATCAACAGCCTCTTCCTCCTCCATTTCTTTCTTGGATGTCTCCTCGTCCTCACGGCAGAATTCATATTTGCTCAAATCTATGCCTTCTGCTTCCATAGCTTCTCGCAGCCGTGATTGTAGTTCAGCCTTATTCCCGGTTGAAGATAATCCCCTCTTCGCCAATTCCTTTTTGAGCGGTAGTATCGTTAAAACTTGAATCTTGACCATTTTCAAATATTTTTGTTGTTGTTTTTTTCCCGGAATTTATTTAGCAATCCCACTTCTGACACCAATTGTAACGAACTTGCTAAATTCACCTCGATTATTTTCACCCTTTCGAGTCCGATCACTGGATTACTAAACAAACTCCCAAGATTTATTTGTTCGGCTTTTTAACCGTCAGGAATTTATTTCTACAATTTTGTCTTTAGCCAACGGCTTATTTTACAATTATTTATACACACTTATTATCTGCTTCACTCAGCTTATCCGTTTCTCAAACACACACAGCTCACAGCAGTGTTAACTCCACTAAGTTGTCTACTCGTCTTCTCTTGTGATAGCGGCTGCCTCTCTTTTTATACCTGTAGATGACCTAACCATTCTGTTCACGCGCTTAAGGATAGGCTGATTGTTCGTTTGCCTGCGGTAGCTGCAGCTACTCCGTTCATCCTTAACGACGTGGAATTTCCTTTTGTTTGTCCTTGGTATGGGTAATTTGCATTATACAGCCGCATCTTTATTTTCTGTCCTTCCGGGAATTACATTTACATCGTCAACAGTTTTGTTTGTCCTTGGTATGGGATTTTCGTCACACTGCCCTCCACCTAAGTCTGATCGTCCCGATTAGACATACCATCTGTTCCAAACGCCGCGAGCCTTTCTAAGTGAACCACCTTTATTTTGGTTCTTGGTTTTCCAACGTTCTGGATTCGATAGTCCGTACTATTTATTCGTCCAATTACTTTGTATGGACCTTCCCGCTTGCTGTGCAAGATTTTCTTCCGTGGAGAATCGTGCAGCATTACCAGATCTCCTTTCTCAAAGCTTTGAGGATTCCTCGCCTTAATACATCCTTCTACCTTGTTGTTCATAACCTTAGGGCGTTGTTCAACAGTTTTTCGTACCTCTCTCAACTTCTTCATTAGGGCACGAGACATCTTGCCATTTCCGTACGTATTTCCCTTCTGCTGCTCGTTCTTTACCAGGGGCACATCATTTCGGTTGTACACATGATCGTGGCCAATACTTAGCGGTAACTGCATATTTCCATACTCTATCACTCTTTTCTTTAGGTCGATCTTCATTCCTTGACCAAGGAGAAAGTCCACACCAACTAAGACTTCATCTAATATTTCCGCTACTAGGAACTCATGCAACACTGTCATATTTCCAATGGTGACTTTACACGTGGCTTTTCCCAGAACCCTGGCGTCCTCACCAGTTAATGTTTTCAACTTAGCTCCATGTAATGGGCTTATTTCCCTGGTGATGAAATCGGATCGAATGATGGAGTTTGACGCGCCCGTGTCCACAGTTAGTTCTCGCTCATGTCCATCCACATATCCGCTAATAGTAACGTTGCTCGCCTTGTTATCGATTTGTCTCGTAGAACCCATATTACAATCGCGAGCTAAGTGTCCAGGCCTTCTACAGTTGTAGCAAATCCTGGTGCTCATCAGTTTGGCGGTTTTTGACATTTCCCAGATTCCTTTCATCACGTCTGGGCTTTCCAACTTCGCACAGTTCGCTTTGTACGCTGGTCTGCACAAAAGCTCGGCCGCTTCCTTTGTCTGAGCATACGAGACAGTCTCGGCAAATGTTGGCCTTGGATTCGCATACGCCTCTCGCCTGCTATAATTGTTCCTTATTCCGCTGATAAACCTCTGAATTTTTATCCTCTCGAGGTATTCTCCAAGACTATCTCCATAACCCAAATGAGCTAGTCTCTCAATCTCACAAGCAAATTCCTGCAAGGTCTCGTTGGACTTCTGATAGCGGTTCTCTAATTCCATCTGGTAGATTTGTCTTCTATGCTCGCTACCATAACGTCTTTCCACGCCTCGCATTAGTGCCTCATAGTCATCTCTCTCGTATGCAGGAATTATTTGCAAAATTTCCGTTGCAGGTCCCTTTAATGCCATGAATAGTGCAGCTGCCTTCTCCTCCATGCTCCAGTTATTTGCTCTAGCCGTCTTTTCGAACTGAAGCTTAAAGATGTGGAAAGGGGTGGTGCCATCAAAGGATGGTGGTTTTATGCTAGGGGTGCTCCTCGAAATGCTTGGATGATTCGAAAGCAATTCGTAGACACGTCCTTCCAATTCGCTAACTTTGGTCGCAATTAGCTCCTCTACTTTGCTTTGCCGACCTTCTAACTCGTTGAATTTGGTCTGAATAAGCTCCTCTATTCTGTCTTGCCTTTCCTCGATTACGTCCTGTCTCTCCTTGAGTTCTGTGTATTCTTTAACAATACTCTCCTGAAGCTGTATGAGCCGGGATGAAATACGCGCTTCTTGGTCTTGCATTTGCGATGAAATGTGGGCATTAATTTGTGACATGTTGGTATCCTGTTCATCTAACTTCTGTAGCAACTTGGCATCCTGTTCATCCAATTTCTGTAGCAACTTGGCATCCTGTTCATCCAATTTCTGTAGCAACTTGGCATCCTGTTCATCTAACTTCTCTGAAATGTTGGTATTCATTTGTGACATGTTGGCATTCATTTGGGAAATTGCTGCCAATAACATGTTCATGTCCATACGTGTTGATGAGCTAGGAGCCTTTTCTTCAACTTTAGTTGCTGACTGCTCTGAATCTTCCGTAGTCTCAACAGCCTCTTCCTCCTCCATTTCTTTCTTGGATGTCTCCTCGTCCTCACGGCAGAATTCATATTTGCTCAAATCTATGCCTTCTGCTTCCATAGCTTCTCGCAGCCGTGATTGTAGTTCAGCCTTATTCCCGGTTGAAGATAATCCCCTCTTCGCCAATTCCTTTTTGAGCGGTAGTATCGTTAAATCTTGAATCTTGACCATTTTCAAATATTTTTGTTGTTGTTTTTTTTCCGGAATTTATTTAGCAATCCCACTTCTGACACCAATTGTAACGAACTTGCTAAATTCACATCGATTATTTTCACCCTTTCGAGTCCGATCACTGGATTACTAAACAAACTCCCAAGATTTATTTGTTCGGCTTTTTAACCGTCAGGAATTTATTTCTACAATTTTGTCTTTAGCCAACGGCTTATTTTACAATTATTTATACACACTTATTATCTGCTTCACTCAGCTTATCCGTTTCTCAAACACACACAGCTCACAGCAGTGTTAACTCCACTAAGTTGTCTACTCGTCTTCTCTTGTGATAGCGGCTGCCTCTCTTTTTATACCTGTAGATGACCTAACCATTCTGTTCACGCGCTTAAGGATAGGCTGATTGTTCGTTTGCCTGCGGTAGCTGCAGCTACTCCGTTCATCCTTAACGACGTGGAATTTCCTTTTGTTTGTCCTTGGTATGGGTAATTTGCATTATACAGCAGCATCTTTATTATCTGTCCTTCCGGGAATTGCATTTACATCGTCAGCAGTTTTGTTTGTCCTTGGTATGGGATTTTCGTCACAATATATATTACACGTCCATCAATAAATTCGTTCGTTTTTTTAATCTTCTAAAACTTAAGGTAAGCTCTGTAAACAAATTCAAAACTTTTATCGAAGTCATATTTAGCACGGCAACACACTCGACTAAAAACTAGCGGTTTTGCTCAAAATTCAGGGAAATGTAGCAAAATAGTTGATAGGCAATCCATGGCTCGTGCCTGCGGTTAGCGCCTATTCCCCAAATTCGCTTTTTCATTCCAACATATTTTTATTGATATTTCTGTTTTACACACAGCATTCTATTGTTGCGATCTTGCTGATTAACCTCGATGATTTCCTTAATCTTTCGGGTACGACCTCTGGATTGTTAAATAAAATCGCCAACTTAATTTGCAGTCTCTTTATTTATGAAGACTTAATTAATGTCCTTTTAATTATTCGGTAATTCACAATTCAGTTACAATTTACGTTACTATTTACAATCACTTGTATACAACTTTCACAATGTACTGTTTTTATTACTTTACTGTAATGTAATCTCCACGAGTTTAATTCACAACTGATTGCTGACTGACTGACTTGCAGTCGTATGTCGTCCTTATATACTTGTTTGCTGCTTGAAAACGAAACTCCTGGAATAATCGCGTCGTTTTACGATAAACCTCTCGCTTACGATAATCGTCGTTTACGATAATCGTCGTTTACGATAATCGCCTCGTTTACGCTCTAGAACGTGCCAGTTGTCGGCTCCTCTCTTTCATCCGTCATTCGCTTCCCTTTTTCGCCACACTATTAAACATGTATGGGTAAAAACCTGAGAATGTGTCCAAAAATTATGAGTTTTGTTACTTGTAGCCCTGTACAATGCCCAAAATTCGCTTTTTCATTCCATTCTATTCTTACTGCGATTCCTGTCCCTCACACAGCGTCATCGTAGAGGTTTACAAGTATGGAATCTAGTGATTTTTACAGCAAAATGTCAAACTCGCATTTGGCTGTCAATCTCAGGGTTTGACTGTCAAATAGAAAATCATAATGGTTGCCCGCAAGTTGACAGACAAACTCGACGATGCGGACATCGATGGAATGAAAAATTTGAGCAATAAATACAGAGGCAATGGAAGAATTAACAAATAACAGAATGTCGCACCAAAAGCAGAGCAAAGAATCTGACATTGCGAATCAAGATGGAATTAGAGAAATACAAAATGCGAATTGGGTGGGTAATAAGAGAATAGCAAAGTCTTAAAAATCAGGTGATCTCAGCTGTTTTCGAATGTAAACAAATAAAATGGCGGATTCCATACTTGTAAAGCTGTACGATGCACAGCGTTCTGTTAAAACATGTATAGGTAAACAAAATCAAAGATGACTAGATACGAAACTCTCTAAAATGTAGATAAATTGCGTTCCTCTATTATTTTCTTTGTGCTGGTAACAAAGCCAAATGAAGGAATTTTGAACAGCTGATGGTAAACAAGCCTCAGTACCACTTCGTCAATAATGAAACGCACCATTTTTCATCAGAAAACCTTTTTAGGTTATCAATAAAGTTTCATTGAGCACGATAAATTTGTATGTTAAAATTAAGAACAAATGTTGTTTGCGTTTATTGAAGTCAAATATTTTCCAAGCACAGCTGTAAAGGTGCAGAAATATTCATTTTTACAATTATTTATTATCAAAAAATGCCCAAAAAATTTCCAGAAATCCCAAAGCGAAACTTTTTCATCGCAGTGGCAGGGTTTGAAAATGTTATAAAAAATGTGGATTTTCAGAGCGCTCTCACGAAATAGTTTCGTATCTAGTCATCTTTGACAAGACTGAGAATGTGTGTGTGAAAATTATGAGTTTTGTTACTTGTAGACCTGTACAATGTACAAGTTAACACATAATAAATTACTTACCTTTTTGTCTGCACTACAGTGTAGTGAATTACATACTTACTTACTTTTTGGCAATCGCACCAATAACTTCACACAGTCAAATTTCGCTGACTTAAATTAAGACAATTTTAATATTTTACATTTCCTGCTTTGAATTCGAAGTTGCACTAATTCAAAGAATTAGCGCAACAGCTAAATTGATTGACCAAGCAACCAACCAACCATGCATCCGACAAAATGCTGTGCTGATGTCAGCGTCTGCAGTAATTGGTGTAAGCAAGTTGTTGTTGTTCTCAATAAAACTTTAGCTAAAAATACCAATTATATAATAATTAAAATCGAGCTCTGTTTCTGCAGTGGAAAGGTGAGGACGTAAAAACCTCAAACATTGTATTTTACATACATATCCGCTTTAAACAAAACGGCTATTATAGCTAATTTGGAGTATTCTTATTACATCAACAGTCACCTCTGAATGATTAACTTTCTTTTTTTTTTTTATAAAAAAAATTATATATATATATAAATGTATATAGTAAAAATTAGTAAAGAAGTTTTATATGAATTTTGTAAATTTTAATACGATATATTATTTGCACGATTCGATATACTAAAAATCGATTATTTATAGAACTCATGTTCTTGCTCATCCTTTTTGATGTTATTTTTATAACCCTTTTCAAAGTCCTTTCCTAACACAATGTAACGATTCTCCCTAACGGCATGCATTCCAGCTTCTTGGCAAATTGCATTTATATCAGCTCCGGATATTTTGTCTGGACGTGCTACAAAATCCTCCAGGTCCACATCGTCACTTAAATTCATTTTCGAAGTTATTGTAGAAAATATTAACCTTTTTTGTCTTCTATCAGGCAGTGGGAATTCGATTTTTCTGTCCAGACGACCTGGACGTAAAAGTGCAGGGTCCAATGTATCGGCACGGTTTGTTGCCATTATCACTTTGACGTTTGTAGTTTGATCAAAGCCGTCCATTTGATTAAGAAGTTCTAGAAGAATTCGTTGTACTTCCCTATCAGCTCCAGTCTGAGCATCAAATCGTTTAGTGGCTATAGCATCTATTTCATCAATGAATATAATAGCTGGAGAATTTTCCTTAGCCAAACGGAAAACGTCGCGAACCATTCTTGGGCCTTCTCCGAGATATTTCTGCACGAATTCAGAACCTACAACTCTAATAAATGATGCAGTTGTATGATGAGCTACAGCTTTAGCCAACATTGTTTTACCACAACCAGGTGGTCCATACATCAAAACACCGCGAGGAGGATCTATGCCTAGATAATTAAAATTTTTTAAAATATTTATTACAATCAAAGCTAATTTTTTTTTTACCGATTTGCTTATACAATTCGAAGTGTGTCAAAGGTAATTCTACAGCTTCCCGAATTTCCTGTTTCTGCATATCCATACCTCCAATATCAGCGTAACTAACATCAGGTTTTTCATCAGGCTGGAGCATTGATATTGAACTATCTGCTTCTGGAGGCAAAACGTCGACTAGAGCGTTGCTATGTTTATGCAATGCAACAGATGCCGAAGGTTTTAATAGCTCACGATCAATCGTAGATAATATACGAACATAATAGTTGGAACCAGTGGTTGATCCTACAATGCCGGTATTTTGATCAACGGCTTCCAAAAATTGACCAATAACCAGTGGAACAGATTGAATACGTTTTACTTCCTCTTGGGCGTGTAAATATTCTTTCTTGAGATTACGCTGCTCATCCTTTATATATTCTTCTTGAACTTCTAAGAATTCGAGTGTTTTTTGAAGTTTCTAAAAATTTTTTTTGGCAATATGAAAATATTTTCGCTACAATTGTCTTCAAAAAATACCTTGTATCGAACGTACAAATCATCAATATCCAGCTCATCCAAAGAGCTATGAGCATCTTTCAGCTTGAAGTCAAGTACGTCCTCCTAAAATTTATATGTATATAAACCACATATTTTATTCTTATCGAATAATAATTCAAATTACCTTTTCATGAATCAGTGCATCCATGTTTACTATGATATAGTTAAAACCGAATATGAACTGCGTCTCTTAATGCATGGAAATGACTCCGTATAATTTTAAAAGAATTGCCAATACAAAAAACCTTAGACTCAAACACAACAGCTATTACAGACTCGAGTATTTATGAAAGACATTAATTCTGAATTTACACACGGCAACTTATAAATTGTAAGAAATATAGCGATGGCGCAAGCTTTATGCAGAGAACTTAGAATAACGAGAAGAACCAATTGCGGATAAGCGTGTGGATTGTCAAAAACGAAGTCGATTGCTGAAAGCGTATTTCACCATTGCCGCCAGAATTTAACAGAAATGCTCTTTTAGTTTAACATTTTGAGCATAGCAATGATAATTATGCTCAGAAATGTAATTTCATATACTCCAATAAAAAGTTCTGTAATTTATACAAATGTTAAGTTATAGAAATTTGTGTGCTATGTGTATGAAAATTCTATGCAGTTTTGCCGACGGCATTTCGCATCATTTATTATTCAATTATTCGCGATTTTAAATGCAAAATTTTAAATATTATTGGATTTTCGTAAATATACGTACATTGTGAAAAACAGCTTTTCAATTATTCTTATAATATATTATTTTTTTCACACATATTTAGGTTTATTTATCCATTGCAATAATATTTTTTTTTAAATATAAATATAAGGTAAATATAAGATCATGTAGACATGCATATATGTAAATACATATGTATGAAAGTTCTTAAATTACTTAACTTCTTCTCTCGTCCAAAAAAACTGAAATAATTATACAACAATAACATTTTGATTCATAAACGCATGCGCCCTACAACAAAACGAAGTGCGTTCATTCATAAATACAATCGAGCACATTAGCCCGCTTACCCGTCTCAAAACTTGCTTATTGGCGTCGGACAGAAAATTAAAATTGTAAGGAAGACTAAATTTGGGTGAAACCGAACGTTAGATTCGCGGCTGATATTTATATTTCTTACTGTAATTGACATATTGCAGTTCTTACTCGAGATATCGTGTACACAAAGAGACGAATAGACAAAGACCAATCGATTTGTCTCGTCATTCCATGAAGTTTTATATACGTATGTAGCTATAGGCATGCACATACCGACTATCTTATAACCGTTAGGTGAACAAACTTAATATATTGTCTAACGTATTGCAGCCGGGTATAAAACTAACAAAAAAATTAACAAAGAACAACATACATTTGCATGCATTTGCGTCGGCAAGCATTGCTTCAAATTTTTGTGACAAATCAAAATTCTATTAGCCTACTAAAATTAAGCAAATCTGCTGCTAAATTTGCTGATCGCCTATTAGTCAATATTGCCAAGCAAGCAATTTCCTTGCCTGGTCCACAAGATGAATTGAATTGCTAAAATTCTAAAATTTAAGATTATTTGGTATTTTGCTTCAGTCAGCCAAATTATTATTTTTGCATTTTGATGTAGGAATTCAGGTACAGTAAACTGTGTATACCACAAATATTCACATCACAAATTAACTTTGAAGTATTCATTTATCTACATTACTTTCGTTCGCATTATCGGGAGTGCGTGTTACAGTTGCCGAGTGAAGACACAAAATTCTTCAACTTCTAATTTTTGGCACTTTATTTTGTTGAAGAGACGCGCGAGGGGAGATGTGTGCCGTTAGTTTAGGCGACGATGCGCAAGCGTTCACCATGAGAAGGACTTTTTATGCAATTTTAAGAATCGGTCATTAAAGGTGTTGTCATGGCAATGGTATTTTTTGCTGGATGTGTACGCACTTACTTGTGTACATATATACATATATACATACGTATGCAAATGATTCATGTGCGCATAAATTTGTATGAATTGTGCGTGCGAGCTTGTGCTTATATATATGTACGAGTGTGTATGTACGAGCTTGCATTTACGAGTATGTTTGTACGTACATATGTGCTCATATGGCAAAATATCAGAATGAATTTTGATTTGTATAATTATTTTGATAAAATTAACAAATTCTTAATAGCATTTAAATAAATATTAAGATTTATTGTATTTAATTTATCAGAATTATAATTCTTTTTGTCTTTAAAAATATAGTAATTAAAAAATAAGAAACAAGTGCATGAAAAATATATATGTATTTCTATAAATTCCAAAAATTTGTAAAGAATTTTACAAGTTATTAAAAGACAGTAAACAAATATTGATAGTTCAGAAATTTCTGATAATCGTTTATCTTACATATGTACATTTATCAATTTTACATTTAATTTGCATACATTTTCTCATTTTAAACATAAATATACTCATTTTCATATTTTGAGCACAATTTCTGTTAGCTCACTGTTAGGTGAAATACGCTTCAAAATAGCAATGGTGAAATACGCTTTCATAACACGAGCCAGCGGTACAATTTGGTAATCGGCACGCGCTGGTCCTTCTCGTTATTCTAAGTTCTCTGCTTTATGTCCTCATTAGTCGCTGTAAAATGTAGATTTCCTTTCCATATCTATTTTCACTACTTTTCAATTGTTGGCGTAATGTTAAGATTCTAATGATTTCGTATAGTAATGTAGAATTGAGAATTTGGTTTAATACTTTTGTGCATAAATGAAAACAGAAAACAGTATGTAAATGTTATACAGTGAAATTGATTTTGTAAATTGAACTTTTTAATCCATTTAAGGGGTTAAGCCACTCTATAATTTTCCAAAAATTGTTTTTCTTCTTCTTCTTTCAAATGACAGATAAAAACTTCTGAATGCCCCATTTTCATTCTCTAGTTGTAGCGTCTGTTTCAGTCAGTAAGGTACTCAAAACTTTAAACGCGTTTATCTCAAAACTTTTTTTTCAAGCTGACCGGAAACATAACTCAAACAATTTACAACCGATTCACTTGAAATTTTGACATCTTCAGAAAAATGTTATCTGCAGAAGTATGTAGGATTTTTTAGGCCAAATTGTTACTTTTTACTTTAGAGACCCGCCATATTGTCAAAAATGCATATATTGAAAAAATCCTACGTACTTCTGTAGCTATTGCTATTTACAATCGGAAACCGTTCAAAAACTTATTAAAATAAAAAAATTACAGGAGCTGTGTGTCCGGCCGTGGTTCCCGAAAAAATGGAAATATCCTAAGGATAACGCTGTATAGCCGCCAGTTTTAAATTATGTTTCTTAAAAAATAATTATAAGCAGTTATTATATGTATAATAAATGTCTTTTGTCAAAAATCAGATTTATTTTATAGTTTTCCCGAAGAAAAACTCAACCCCTTAAAAAGTTAGAAGCTTAGTTCTGCTCAGTATGGCAGCAGAAAGCTTTCTTGGTGAACCAATAAATTTGTTTAGTAAACAGGCTAACAATTGGCACCTTCCCTTGCCGGTTAGAAGTTCAAGAATCTCCCCGCGTTAAAGCATGTCAGCCTAAGAGGCGACTAAATAGCTCCAGTGACAATCTGGTATATTTTTGCGGATTCTTCAACAACAACAAATGGCACCAGTCCTTCGACGACGACAGCCGGTTCTACATACCATAATTGACCCGGATTTTATCCGTCCAAGGTCTTTCACCTTTTCGGTGAAGTAAGCCATTTTAGGTCTATCGGGTAATTTAAGTTTTCGGTCATCAATGGAGCAACACTTTGCAGCAGGTCTGTTTCAAATCCTTCTCATCAGGCCTGACGTGAAAACCAACCCTGGTCCGACGGATTATTTCTGCTGCGTGTGCCAAAGACGACTCCAAAATTCTTCCATTTCGGTTAGATGCAATTCAATGATTGGAGCCATCTTAAGACCTGTCCAAGCGTTACGTTTCCACATGCTGCCAGCACCCATCTGCGCATCAAGCCCTCTCGGCAGTTCCTTCAGCACAATTACCCACTTTGGTTAACTCCCCCAGTCCTCCACGGCCCAACGGACCTCCACGCAGCATGACTCGCAACCTTTTTTACCCGCCCCACCCCATCTCTATCCAGCTAAACCTGCCATTCGGCGGCTACCCAGCAGCTGTTAGTACCCCGCACAGTCTGTTCCGTGTGTCAGACCATAGTACGTCGGAATGTGACATCAGTCAAATGCAATTCTTGCACTGGCTGGTGCCACTTTCGGTCGTGCTCTGATCTGCGCACCACTCGTGATTGGAGTAATGCACTCGTGAGTGCAGTGTCATCTCAACGACGGTAACATCGACCGCCGGGATACTACCCTAGAATGCCAGGGCATAGGTTGGCGCCGTATGCTGACGATTGATAGGCCTCCCGACTTTGTTTCCGTGGACCACCGGACATTTCTTAACTTTAATAAAGCTAGCTGGTCCGGCTTTACGGAATTTTCTGAGAACCTCTTCCCCGCTTCTACAAACGTCCTCAATGTAGCGAAAATTGTCCGTAAAATTTTCGTGTCTGCTGCCGCCCGCTTCATACCTGTAGGTCGTATAGCTGAAATCCGCCAAAACTTTCCAACTGAAGCGGCGGTTTTAGCGACTAGGCGCGAAATGCTATGCTTAGCCTATCCCGGAGACCCCGTATTAGACAACTTAACACCGAGAGGAGGAACACTTAAGGTCCTGCAATCTCTCCTCGGGGGTAACCAAGCTCTGGGCTACAGTCAAATGGTTGTCTAATTTTAGCCGCTTATTTACGAAACGAAAAGTCGAGTAACATACCGTCTGCGCAAACTGCCAAACACTAGCGCGACGTTTGATTTTTCCAGGGAAGAGGTTCAGGGGTTCTCTGAAAGGTGAAGGCCTCCAAATTCATCAGCTCGACGGAATAGGCATGCTGATGTAAAAACATTTGAGTCCAGCGGGAGCAGATTATCTCACCAAGATTATCAATTTGTCTTTGACCACTCTAATTATACCCAATATGTGGTAACTGGGTAGAGTGGTCCCGCTACTAAAGCCGTTGAAACCCTCAAATAAAGAGAATCTCATCGTCCGATATCTCTCCTTTCACCAGTAGGGAAGACAATTGAGGCCTTGCTGCTCGTACACACAATCTGAGCCCAGCTACACATCAGAATGGCTTCCGGAAAGTGCACAGCACCACAACTGCACTAAACGCCGTAAGCACTCAGATAATTCATGGCCTTAACCAAAACCGACCACGTGTGCGAACTGCTCTAGCAGCACGGGACCTGTCGAATGCTTTTTATTGCTTTTTTACGGTTAATCATGCAGTGCTTTTTATCGAACATTGAGGCTTCCTCATTACCGCCTACGTTGAAGAGGTGGACCATGAACTACCTGAGTGATCGACAATCATTGGAAAATGAAACAGGGGATTTTCGGGATGGTGTCCTCTCCCCGATGCTGTTTAATTTCTACATTTTGAGGCTTCCTTTACCACCAGAAGGCGTCGTTTTGATTTCATACACTCGATTTTGGCGTTTGGCCAGGATATTGATAGCCTTTTTTTTTTTTGAAAGTAAACTGCTATCCCGCCGACCTTTCCAACTTCTTCACTGCACGACATCTACATCTGCAACCCACGAAATCCTCTGCCACGCTTTTCACCTGTTGAGCGAAGAAGTACCGCCTTGAACTCAATGTGAAGGTCGATGAGGTAAAAATTCCGACCAAGAAGAACCCAACGTTGCTGGGAGACACATTTGACAGTCTGCGCTCCTTCACTCCGCATGCGACTGCAATTGCCACCAAAGCACAGAGTCGCACTAAAATCCTCAAATCACTAGCCGGTAGCACCTGGGGAAAAGACAAAGAAACCCTGTTGGCCACGTACAAAAAACAAAGCAATTTTGTTCGCTGTTTGTAAACTATGCTGCACCGATTTGGACGCCGGGGCTAGCGAGATGCAGTTGAAGAAGCTAAAAGCATGTCAGAGCATCACTCTTCGGACCGTGGCGGGAAGCCTTCTGATGGCACCGGAGCACCACTTACATAGTAAAACATCTATGCTCCCGGTTAAGGAGCATAATGTTATGCTGTGTAAGCAATATCTGCTAGGATGCTACCGTAGGGATCATCCCAACAGACATTTATTGGATGCTGAGCCACGCGCACGACGTAACCACCTCTTTGCTTGCCGACTTAACTCGACTCATTTAACACGTTTCCTGGGCCTCCCGTTAGAGGACCTCGATGACTAAAACTAAATATGGCTGACCGTAGACGGTATTGGCGCAGCCGCTACAACAACAACAACAACACCAGCCATTCCTTTAAAAAGTGAACAGGTCTAAGTCTGACATTTTTTTAATTTAAAAATTCAAAGAGAAAAGAAGAAGACAAAGATGTGGGGAGAACACTATTATTAATAAATTTGAAAACTATTGAACGTTCCGGGGACAGTTCAATTTTGTATTATTTGGTAATTTATTTGCAAACAAACAGCTGTCAAATTTTAAAAAGCTTTTTTTACATTTTAAATGGAGTCGATTTAAACAGACTGCAAACAACTTAGAAATCACTTTTGTTGCCGCAAAAACTATATCGTAGTAGTAAGGGCAATTCATACTCTATCGTATAATCTTTATGGTATCTAGTAATTTAAGAAGTCTTGCAAAAGAGCGGAGTGTACAGTAAACATCGTAAATAGAAACAGACAGTGTGCTTGCATACCACATACTAGAAGTATACAGATTCATTAATTAACATTAATCAACTTATTTTCATTCATTGTTTTCATGTAATTACTTGTAACACTAAAACAGTATGTTTATGATAAAAGAAATAAGAAATGTATGATTTTGAACACAGAGTAGATTGTTGGATTGTTCCATGTTCTATAGTAGTCTCATTTATTTATACAAAATATTGCATTTTTTTGGCCTATATATCTACCTCAACTTACATTTCATACATTGAATATGGCACAAAATTAAATTTCTCACTAAAATTATAACTCTCCTGCCAAATTATGTTAGATTCACTCGATCACACCTTTCTTAACCTCACATCTCCACATGCAATCATTGATTGCCTACCAACTGTGGAGTAAATGATTGCAAGTTTTTATACGCTAGGACATTGATTGCTTCAAATAATCATTTATAAAATGGCGCCAGCCAAGCATGTTCTCAGCATTAAAGCTCTCAAGCATTTGAAAATGTTAAAAGAACTTTACGAACAAGAGGAAAGAATAAAAAAGGAGCAGTTTTAATTCATTTAATCATCTTTTTCTCATTTAATCTTAAACTCAATGAAGTTGCACGAGCAATCTTTCGTACAAAAGAACTTTTAGCTGTAAATGTGAAATTGTGAAAGCAATTGGTGTCAAAAATAGTTCAAGCTAATTATTGAATGAAGTTCAATTTGGTGTCTCGACTGACAATGTGCTTGAAAAGAACAAATGTAAGCTCTTTGGTTGAAGTGTCAAAACGTTAAGTTACGTGTCCGTACGACATTCACCGGCGCACTGCTCAAGTTCAGCGCGCATTAAGAAATTGCAAATTCAATAAAAAGTCTGAAAATTATTCAAGGCAATACCAATGGCAAAGGTGCCATTAGCGAGCAACTTCTATCCATGTAGGTTTCTGGAAAAATTATGAAAAAATTATCGAATTTCGTTTAAAATTTAAAACAAAATAAGTGGAAATTAAAATCAGTTAATGGTGAGCTCGCAACGAGGGATGGTTAACTTATAGTTTTGCTTTTGCGTATCAGCGTTACTTCAGCCAATGGAAGATAGGACTTCTGCAACTTATCGAAATTTCGATCGTAAGCAATGACAAGAGTGGGTTATTTCTTATCAATCTACTCGCGTTGACTACTTGTTAATTTCAATTGAAATTTTTTTTCTTTTACCGGCAATTCCAAAGATTTAAAAGGATAAACATTAACGCAAGTTCCATAATTTACTTTACATAATAGATTTTTAATAGAAATGTGTTACAGTTGGAAAAGTTGGAAATTTCACGCAAGCAAAAAAGTTTTATGTGTCATGAACTTTTTGTAGTAAATTTCAAATAACAGGATTTTTTTGTCTTCGACTTATTTTACTATCAAAACATTAAATTTTCCGCTGCTCACCCAAGGGACGGTCAAGAGCCATTTAATCGGGGGGAGGAGGTGAGAGCAAAGCTACGTTGTTTTCTTCAGAAGAAATAATTTTTATTATAAGTTAATAGAGTTCGGTTAATAAATGATTTGAAAACCGTTACTAAGTTTTTATTAAGTCGCATGATTATTAGAAATTTTCTTATTATTATACATATTAATAATTTAAAATAAAATATTTTTAATGAGTATGTAATAAAAAAGAAAAGTAGTTTAACACAA
Source organism: Neoceratitis asiatica (assembly GCA_030068015.2). Lineage (NCBI taxonomy): Eukaryota > Metazoa > Arthropoda > Insecta > Diptera > Tephritidae > Neoceratitis > Neoceratitis asiatica. The sequence continues at coordinate 71,770,228 of CM061525.1, read as the reverse complement.
AACTACGTTCGATGGGCAGGGGGAGGGTTTTTAGGAAAGGCCACGATGGGTGATATGAATGGAGGGAGGGGTCTCGAAAGGCCAAAATATGTCCACTTGGTTTATGGACAATCCCTAATGACACCAAGATATATTACGATGTGTTACTGCAAATATTTATCGAAAAATAGCATTCCAAAATTAAATTTCAACTTACTTGTATTAGCAAGCTTTTGAGTAGTGCCATAGAAAAACGTAGATTAATCAATTTGGATGCAAATACCAAAACAAAAATATTTCAAAAGTAAGACAAGACGAAATATCTCCTGTCATCAAACATACAGTCAGCGTATTTGCGTCTTGGCTCCCACGCCACTGTTGACAGTCATATGTTTGAAGTGGTAGATAGTTTCGTCTATATTTGACCCAGAATTAACAACATTAACAATATAAGCCTGGAAATATAACGCAGAATCGCCCTTGCTCTACTAGTCAATCACGTCACGAGGACAGCATCTGATGAGTCGGCGTTAGGAGTATTGTATTTAAAGGGTTTGCGTAAGATTGATGGTTCTTTGCGACATCGACAAGCATAACGTATTAAAAAATAGTGGCAATGCTGTCTAGGTCTTGTGTACCGTATCGGTATGGTAGTGAACATGACAAGACGAAATATCTCTTGTAATCAAACAAACAGTTACCCACGTCACTGTTGACTGTCATAAATTTGAAGTCGTAGATAGTTTTGTCTATCTTGGATACAACATTTACACGAACAACTCAGTTAGCCTGGAGTTTAAAGTAGAACTTCTCTTGTCAGCAGGTGATTCCTTGGACTGCGTAAACCATTGAAACTCATAATCCCCGTCCTGATATATGGTGCAAAGGAGCAGAAAGACCCCCACTCCGAAAAAAAGACCTGGTTGATAGTATCTCCAAAAGGTAAAATAGGTATACCACCGGCCATTTACTAAAGTAATCCATAACCACCTGGAAGTACTTGTTTCCTAGTCTGTTCATAAGGAACGGACCGGCTACATCCATGGCAACTCGTTTGAATGGTGCACCGGAGATATATTGCCTCATCTGTCCATGACTTCTAAATTCCGGCCCTTTAGCTGCAACGCGCTCTTTACAGTTAGCAATTCATTCCACTACCGATTGACGCGTGATATTATATAAGGTTTTCATAACTCTGAGGTGACCTCCACACTTAGACCATTATGGAATTTCTTGAGAACGTCTTTTCCAACACTCTTTGCAAACAGCCAGATATCAATTTTAAACTGCTCCATTGCGACCAGTATTGTCGTAATGTTCCTTTCTTAGCTGTCTGTTCATCTCCAATCCGTGTATTAACAGTTCCCAGTCCGGATCTTCCTGCTGAGATTTCCTTAAGTGGTTTGAATCCCACTCTTCTGCTAGTATAATTGGTGATATTTCACTATATAAGTGGTGCTCCGGTGCCATAGTCCCCGGGGTCCAAATCGGTGCAGCATAGTTTACGACTGGCCGGCCAATTGCTTTGTACGTGGCCAACAGGGTTTCTTTCTTTTCCCCAGGTGCTACCGACTAGCGATTTGAGGATTTTATTGCTGCTCTGTACTTTAGTGTCAATTGCTGTCGTATGCGGAGTGAAAGAGTGCAGACTGTCAAATGTGTCTCCCAGTAACTTTGGTTTGTTCGTGGTCGGAATTTTAACTTTATCGACCTTCACATTGAGTTCTAGCCGGTACTCCTTCGTCCAATTGGTGAAAAGGGTGGCGGAGGATTTCGCAGGTTGTAGGTGAAGATGTCGTGCAGTGAAGAAGTTGGAAAGGTCGGCGGGATAGCAGTTTAGTTTCGAAAAAAGGCTATCAATATCCTGGCCAGACGCCAAAATCGAATGTATGAGATCAAAGAGACGCCTTCTGGTGGTAAAAGAAGCCTCGATATGTAGAAATTAAACAGCATCGGGGAGAGGACACCACCCTGCGGAAACCCCTGTTTCATTTTCCGATGATTGTCGACCACTCAGGTAGTTCATGGTGCAACTCTTCAACTTAAGTGGTAATGAGGGATCCTCTATGTTCGATAATAGCATTGTGTGATTAACCGTGTAGAAGGAATTTGGCAGGTCCAGCTTTTAGAACAGTTCGTACAGAGTCGGTTTTAGTTAAGGCCATGAATTATCTGAGTGTTTATGGCGTTAAGTGCAGTTGTGGTGCTGTGCACTTTCCGGAAACCATGCTGATGTGCAGTTGGGCTCAGATGGTGTGTAAGAAATGGGAGCAGCAATGCCTCAATTGTTCTCTCTACTGGGTAAAGGAGAGATATCGGTCGATAGGGCTCTCCTTTATTTACATATTTCCCCGGCTTTAGTAGCGGGACCACTCTGCCAGTTTCCAGAGAGGGACGGCGCCCCCGCTGTCGGGTCGTGAAATGACGGAGTCTCTCTCCCCACTGTTAACATAGCTGGCGAAATTCGGAACAAATCGGCGAAAGTACGTGCACAGCCCAATAAAAATTCTTAACTCGTGCAAATTTCTGGAGGTTGGCCAATCCTTCACTGCTCCCATTTTTTCCTTCGCAGTACAAACGCCTCTCGTGGCTACTTGATGATCTAAGTAATTTACCTCCTTCGTGAATAAAGAACACTTCTCGAGACTTAGGCTAAGACCAGCGCCAGCTATTCTGTGGAAAACTTCTTCCAAATAAAATAATATAATAATAATCGAATCGTTGAAGAGTGCGGACGTGCTTTTGCTTAGCTCTCTCGTTATCAGTAATTGCGGTGCGCAGTGTGTGGGAGGTGATGTTGTTGCCTGCGGTCTTTGTTTACACAACTTTCATCCTAACTGTGTTAAACTAAATTCGGCTTGTTTAAAACTCTTAAAAGCTAACATAAACCTTGTATTCAAATGTGACACCTGCTGTTCTGTGTATAATTCGTCCAGTTTAGCAAAGTTTGAAAATGCATTGTGTGCATTAAAGGAGTTACAAGACGATTTATGTGTAAAAAAAATCACTCTCAAAATGGGCAATAATGAAAATGCATCTAAACAGGTTGTCACAGCTGCTGCTAGCAACATTGCTGATAATTCTGATGCACCAAATAACCCTAATAAAAGAAATTTGCGTTCAAATAAAAATTCAAATATGGTCGCTGACCCCGATAAATTGCCAGTGGGCACGAATTCCTCTACTTCTAGTAGTGCAGTATCGGACATTGGTGTTGTTGCTGATTTTGCTACTGAAAGGTCTGCTAACTCCTCTGCTGGGAGTGATGCTGACAATAACAATTGCGCTTCGCCTGCAATTCAACGTAACATTGGAGCGGAGAGTGGCTCTATTGTTATTGCTCCGGCAGAAGTTAGTGGTTCTCTTAACTTGCCTGTTGTCACAGCTGTTGTTGCGGTTTCTACGGCCAACAACTTGTCAGCTTCGAGTTCTGCTAATGCTAATACTATGTTTTCTCCACAACAAGAAAATGATGGAAGAGAATCGGATAACAACTGGACTAAAGTGAACAATAAGAGGCGTAATAAGAGCAATAAGAATGTGGTTGTTGGTTCTAATGCAAGCACAGAGTTGTGCGTTGCTGATCGCATGATGTGGGCGCATTTGTCGTCATTCGACCCTAAAGTAACTGCTGACCATATTAAAAATTATGTGTGTAAACATGTAAAAATTGATAAAAGGGCTCTCTCTTGCTATGCACTAATTAAAAAAGATAACCCAGCAGAAAATCATACATACGTAAACTTTAGGTTGGGTGTACTATCTGCCGAGTTTCCTAGCATTATTGATGCGAAAATTTGGCCTATGAATGTACGAGTAAAGCCATTTAATTTTTTTTCGCAAACGGTGAGGTCGAACCCAAATGTCCTAACTACTATGAATGGAAAAGCTTCTTCTGAATTTGGTGGTGAATTTGGAGGCTTATGATGTGATGGTGATTATTGAGACCTGGCTTAAATCTGACTTATACGATAGTGAGTTTTTCGATCCTAATTTGTACAATGTGTTCCGGAAGGATCGGGACTCCATGAAAGCTGGCGGTTCAAGAGGAGGTGGTGTTCTGATTGCAGTTAGACGTAAATTCCGTGCATCAATGGTTGACCTTGTAAATAATGACTCGTTACTCGACCAAGTGTGCGTTCGAATTAAAGGAATGAAATCCCGAAACTTTATTTATGTGTTGGCTTCTTATATTCCACCTAATAGCTACTTTGAGTTGTACAAAGTGCATGTAGATAATGTAATTGGGCTATCCCTTGATCTTAAAAATTACCATCTTTGTGTTCTGGGTGATTTTAATCTCAGTGACATAATTTGGTGTAGTAAGTCTGCTAATGCAAGTCTTTTTCCTAATAACATTACCACTGAACGTGAGTCGTACTGTATTGACAATTTCCTTAGCATTAATCTTAATCAAGTAAATTGTATTTTTAATGATTTAAATAGATTATTAGATCTTATATACGTTAGTGATAGTAATGATTTTTGTATATCTAAATGCAGTTCGCCGATTTCTGAAGCTACTATGCACCGTGTGCCTTTGGAAATCGGGCTAAAATTCTATGTCTTTTCGGATATCGCGGCTGATGTAAGAAGTGATTTCAACTATGCGGCTTGTGATTTTCCAACTCTTAACAGGTCCATTTCAGAAATAAATTGGGATGAACTTCTTTGGAAGTTGGATGTTCACAACTGCTATTCAACCTTTAAATCAATAATTAATGATTTCTGTTCAAACAACATACATATTAAAAGAAAGCGATCTTATAAGTCTCCTTGGTATAATAGAGCTTTAATGAATTTAAAAAACATTAAAAACAAATACCTTAAGAAGTTCAAATCTACTAGAATCCAAGCATTCTTAGTAAAATTTCAGCAATGCCAAAAAGAGTTTAAGTCATTAAATAACCTTCTGTACACAAAGTATATAAGGAGTACTGAGCGTAATATCAAAGCTAACCCGAAATCTTTCTGGAGCTTCGCAAAATCGATAAAAGTTTCTAGTATTCCTAGTTCATTATTTTCAGATAACAAGTCGGCTAATACTCCTGTTGAGGCCGCTAATCTTTTTGCGGAATATTTTGTCTCTAATTTTGTTGAAGACGATGTGATTTCACCTGACTTTTCATCTGAAATACCCCCTTCTATTAATCTAGGGACTATGCATATCTCCTCTGATGAAGTTTCAAAGGCGATGGTTTCTCTCAATACTTCGCCAAAATCGGACGTAGACGGGCTATCAGCTCTTTTATTAAGAGCCTGTCTAGCCTTGACGTACCTTTTACACTTGATTTTCAACAAATCCCTTTCTTCCGGTATTTTTATTAATGATTGGAAGATTACAACAATTACGCCACTTTTCAAAAATGGTAGTAAAAGTAATGTTCGTAATTATAGGCCAATTGCGAAACTATCAAATATTTCGAAGCTATTTGAAAATGTTGTTAAGGACAAAATCTATTTCGCTGTAAAAACATTATTAAGCTTTTTCGATTGGCTCGCAAGTTGATTGCATATATACTGACTTTTCTAAGGCGTTTGACAGAGTATCCCACAGGATTCTGATCAGTAAGTTAGCTTGCCTTGGCTTCCATTCGTCGGTTTTGCAATAAATAACGTCATATCTATCCAATCGTCGTTGTGCTGTCTCAGTTGATTCCTCAACTTCGGATTTCTTTGTCGCTCCTTCTGGTGTTCCTCAAGGTAGCATTTTAGGCCCTCTACTTTTTGTTCTTTTTATAAATGACGTTGGAAGTTGTTTTACCTTTTCAAATTATCTTCTTTTTACTGATGATTTAAAGATTTTTGCGATGGTTAACAATATGGAAGATGCAAGTAAGCTTCAAAGTGATTTGAACAGTCTTCATTTGTGGTGTATAAAGTCGCGGCTATCGTTAAACATTGCTAAGTGTTTTCACTTAACTTTTAATAGACGTCGTAATGCTATGTCTACCCTTTATTATATTGATAACTGTGTTTTAAACAAAGTTTTAGAGACTAAACATCTTGGAGTGGTTTCCGATTCGAAGTTTTCATTTAATAATCACATCAATTTCATTCTTTCAAAAGCTTACTCGGTATTGGGATTTATTCGACGTAGTTCTACTGATTTTTCGGATCCATACACTTTTAAGTTTCTTTTTACTTCTCTTGTACGCTCCACCTTAGAATATGCAGTAATTATCTGGAGACCCTACGATCAACAATAGATAAATACGATCGAACGGATTCAAGATATTTCTAAAGCATGCATTGCGTTCTTTACGGTTCGAGGATCCAATGCCACCGTACCAATGTCGGCTATTGCTTATTGATCTATACTCTCTTGAGAAAAGAAGGCCCATTCTAGCTCTCTCGTTCATTTTTAATATAGTTAATGGCAATGTCGATTGTCCAACTCTTATAGAGCGAATAAATTTTAATGTTCCGCAAAGAAATCTGCGAAGCTTTCATCCCTTTTACGTTGCTAGTTGCAGAACTAATTTTGAAAGTAATGCACCTATTACGCGTGCCTTAAAAGAATTTAATGACTTATCTTCTTTTAAATTAATTGATTTTTCCTTATCAAGATCTAATTTTGTGTTGATCCTAAATTCTATTATTTGATAAGTATGTATTAAATATAATTATTATTGTCTCTTAAGTCTGTAAGGTACTTTGTACTGTAAATGGAATTAAATAAATAAATAAATAAATTATTGAGATGTTCCTCAAAGCCTTTTCCCGTTGCGATGATGTCGTCAAGATGCACCAAACAAGTCTTCCAAAGTAGCCCTTTTAGCACAAGGTCCATTCGTCTTTCAAAAGTAGCAAGAGCGTTACAAAGAACATCAGCTTGAATTTCCAAAGACCGTTGCTGACCCTGAAGGCTGTCTTTTATTTATCTTCCTCATTTACTTCCACTGGCCAATAGACATTCTTAAGGTCGAGTGTTGAGAACCATTATATTTCAGTTAACGACTCCACAGTATCATCTTTCTGGGCAAAGAATACTTGTCTTTCTTTATCACATCATTTAATCTTCGATAGTCCATGGTCATCTTGTTGATGGTTCGATGGAAACCACATTCGCTCATTTCTTTAACTATTTCGCTAACAGCGTCACATTTGGAATGCGAGATACTTCGAGGAGCTTGGAAAATTGGCCTAGCGCCACCAGTAGCAATACAATGTTTTTCAATGTAAGTCATGCATGGTTTGCTAAGGTATTTGCGGATAAGTTACCTGACCTTATGCTTATATTTGTCTTCCAAGCATTTGTGTCTTCCTTTATGCCCTTACTGCCAATTTAGATGAATCCTTTTAGTTGATGATGGCTTAGACCTCTAAACATTGCCCTTTATGAATTTTTATGAATTTTGGGATGCGTCCGTTCTTTTGCGTCTTTGCCAATGAGCACGTCCGGTATAGAATTTACAGCTGTTTCACCAACCCACAATTTAGTTTTCCCACATTCACCATCAAGCTTTGCCCAAACAAATGCTTCTGACTTTGGTGAGATCAGTTCGCTGCTTTCTAGGACCACCTGCTTGCTGCTGTATGTGGAACTATAGCCAACAGTAAGTGGTACTTCCATGTTGTTGTCTTCAAGAAGTCTACTCCTAGATTACCTCATTTACAATCTGCGTGACTATGAAGCTGTGTAACACCGTAACATTCCCTAATGTAACCTCAGAAGTTATTTCTGCTATAATTTGGGTGTCTTCATCAGTTTACGTCCTCAATTTTGCTCCAGGAAATGGCCTTCGTCAGTGAGCAAGTCAGATCAAGGATGGAGTGCGATGGCCCCGTATCTTATGTTAGTATTCGCTAATGTTCATCCACATATCCACTAATTTCAACCTTGCTTGTTTACCTACCAATGGATTTTTTGTTAATTTAAATGCAGGAGCCAGCGTACGACACTTTCGGCTGGTTTATTTTAGTTTAACGACTGCGTGGAGTCGTATTCACTTTCTTCAACCCTTAATTTACGTTATCCTGAATTGTTGTTTCTGTTGGAGCTCGTCTACGTTCCTTCGTGAAGTGGCCTGGTTTTTCACAATTAAAATATTTGCCAGATTATCACCAGAACTATTCTTTTCATTGATCGACTGTACAGTTTTCAATATTTCGTTCATCACATCTGATGTTTCTACTTTCACTTTATTGACTTTGTATGCTGGTATCTGTTTGTGAGTGCCGCCGTTTCACTTGTTCGGGCATAAGCGACAGTTTCAGAGAATCATGTCTAAGTCTCTCGCTTGGTGTACTTGATTTCGCTGTTATACCTTTGGATTTTACCTTTTCGGGATGCTCCCCAGATCCATCATCGATATTCAAAGGATGGTGTTCTTACCTTGGAAACGTTCATCGAAGTAGTTGGACGAATCAAATGTAAAGCCCGGAAACGACCTTCCATTTCGATGACTTTGGTCTCATTAGCTCCTCTATTTTATCTTGTCTTGCCGTCCTTTCATTTTATCCTGTCTTTCCCTAAGTTCTGCATTGTTATTCACAAATTTTTGCTGTATTTGTACGATTGCCCTTCTTGTTCCCTCTGTTCAACCCTTTGTACATCCATTTTTTGAGTAAATTTTGAAATTTCAAGCAACTTTTGTGAACCACGGGCAACCTGTGCATCCATCTTTTGTGTAATACTGGTATTCATTGCAGACGTATTGTGACGGAAATTCGAAGCGAGTGTCAGATGAAAGAGAGAATCAGATAATTGGCATGTTCTACAATGTGAATTGAAAACATTCGTTATCGAGAACAATTCGATCATTCCAGGTTAGTTGATATTGTGGCGAAAATGCGAAGCGAATGACAGATGAAAGAGAGGAGCCGACAACTGGCATTTTCTAGAGCGTAAAACGAGTCGATTATCGTAACGAGACACGATTATCGTAACGACGCGATTATTCCGGGGGTTTCGTTTTCACGCAGCAAAGAAGTATATAAGGAGACACACGACTGCAGAGGAGTCAGTCAGTAATCAGTTGTGAATTAAACTCGTGGAGATTATATTACAGTAAAGTAATAAAAACAGTACATTGTGAAAGTTGTATACAAGTGATTGTAAATAGTAACGTAAATTGTAATTGAATTGTGAATTACCGAATAATTAAAAGGACATTAATTAAGTCTTTATAAATAAAGAGACTGCAAATTAAGTTGGCGATTTTATTTAACAATCCAGAGGTCGTACCCGAAAGATTAAGGAAATCATCGAGGTTAATCAGCAAGATCGTAACAATATCAATCGATTTAGTATATAAGGTCTAAACGCAACTCGTTGGTGATAACACTCCTGTGAAAATAAAATAGTATATTGTGAAAGTTGTAATATAAGTGATTGAAAAAAATGAAATGAATTGTTAGTTATTGTGTAATAAATTACCAAACATAATTGGCCACTTTTATTTAACAATACAGCGATCGATCGGACTCGAAAGATTTGGAAATCATCGAGGTAATTTTACAAAATCGTAACAATATTTTGTGAAATTGCAGTCTATGGCATGTTCATGTCATAGCCGTAGATGAGGTAGGGGATTTCATTCTATCATACTTGATGGCTGCTCTAACTCCTTCGCATAATCTTCCTTTTCTACTTCTTTAGTTGTTGTCCTCGCGACGGAATTCGTATTGGCTTAAGCCGGTGCCTTCGACTTCCATTGCCTCTCGCAGCCGTGATTGCAGCACCGTTCTTTTTTGGTTGTAGATAAACCTCGATTCGGCAATTCCTTATCCTTGGGGATTTGTTTAACAATCCCACTTCTGACACCAATTTTTACGATTTTACAAAATTAACCTCAATGATTTCCCAAATCCTTCGAGTCCGATCACTGGACTTTTAAATAATATACTTAGAGTTTCTTAATTATAAAAAAATTACTCAAAGTTCATTTATTACTCAATAAATAACAACTTGCTTCACTATTTAAAATCACTTATTTTACAACTTTTACAGATACTGTTTTTACTTTACAGTAGTATTATCACCATTTTTGATTTTGATTTATTATTTTTTCTCCTGAAGCTCTGCTTCTGCTTTATGTACTAAGCCGATTGTTCGTATTAGAGCCTGGAATGATCCATAACCAACATCAGACATCAGACTCTCTTTCATCAGACATTTCTTTCGAATTTTCATCACAACACTTATACGCCACGCACATTTAACGATTCGATTATTCGTTATGAATATATTAGGGTGGTTGCCTTTAACTACTCGATAAGTTGCTAATTAAATGAAAAATATTTTCACTTAGCGACTGCTCTTGAGATTTATTCGCAAATGTTCCTGCTGCTGGTGAAAATACATCCCTGTCGGGAAGAGCACTGTTAACCAAAAACCCGTTGTTCTTTCCATACTTTGTGGAAGGCATAAAAGGCCGATGTTGACATTTTAGCTCCCGCTTTTTACACGAACCTTAGCAGCAACGACATCAGGTGAGTTTGGCATTTCTACTCCTTGTTTTATAATACATGCATATATACATACATGCATTATTGCTTATTAATAAATGCATGTTTATAATTAACCTCTGCTTCCTTTGATCAGAGTGCAGTTCTAAAGAAGCACCCCATCTGGTAACCCAATTGTAGTTTTATGCATACGGAACAGTTTTAGCTTCCTGGATAGGTATTAAGTAGACCTCAGGCCATTTACTAAAGTAATCCAAAACCACCAGGAGTACTTCTTCCCTAGTCTGCTCATAGGGAATGAACCGGCTATATCCGTGGCAAATCATTCGAATGGTGCACTTGAGTTATATTGCTTCATATGTCAATGACTTCTGAATCTTGGCCCGTTTGCTGAAATACACTACATGCAGTTAGCAATGAATTCTGCAACCGCTTGACGACCTTGAGAATGTCTGGAATTCTTAACTTCGGAACTACTATAACAGTGCAATTTTGCCTACGTAGGAAGTGCTAGCATTTTACCTGTCGCGACAGTTTCAGCGAATGTTGACTTAATTTCCAAAGCATATTCCTTCGCTGTGTTTTTGGTCGCGCTTTGCCCGGTGTACTCGTTGCTATAGCGTCTTTCTAGGGCTCGCATTAATGCGTCATAAATAATTCTCTCGTATTCGGGAATAGTCTACAAAAATTTGTCTGCTAGCACTGGAGCATAAAAATCTGTATATATAATGTGGCATGTTGGCATTCATTTGTGAAATTGCAGTCAATAGCATGTTCGTGTCCATACTCCGCCTTATTTCCGGCTGTAGATAATCCTCGTTTTGTCCATTCCGTTTTGAGTCGATGTATCGTCAAATCCTGAATCTTGACCATTTTTCAAGTCTCATCTTTCGGGCTTTATTTAACAATCTCACTTCTGACGGATAATTTTTCTTTCTCTCATTAAGTTTTAACTTAAAGTAATTACAGGGCGCAATAAGCAATTAACAATAAAGGATTATCCGTTTAATGATTTCGAAAGTGCAGGATTGTATTTTGACACCTGACAAACTTAACTATCAAACCAAACATGTTTTGTTTTAGTTGAAAGTCAGCCATTTATGAAAATGGATCGCTTAGTAGCCGCACAATGCGTTAAAATTGTTGAAATCTACTACAAAATAGTGATTCAGACATGGCCTCTTTTGTGATTTAAGACGAGATTATGGTGCATATAATCGTCCAACTACTCAACCCATTGGCAAAATTTTAAAGAAAACTGGATCGGTTAAAGATGTTGCTGCTGTAAATGAAAGTGTAGTCGAAGACCCAAATGTATCTATTACTAGACGTTCTCAAGAACTGGGACTTTATTACGTCACATTATGGCGTATTTGTAAACTGCAAATTGGATAATCCTATATATAAGTAGAACCCGGTACTCAATTCTGATACAAATCCTAAACCGTTTTCAGACAACTGAAAGTATGCTAGATTGTAAACATACTCGCTAGCCCACAATTAAGTAAATATGAATAAAATTTAACGCACTTAAAGCTGTTGTTTAGTAATGAATTGAATATTACAACAACTGATTACATGGCTGATGTTGGCTCAATGGTAGAGCACTCGCCTGTGAAGTCAGGATCCGTTGGTAGGATCCCTGCCATAAGAAGTTGGATGAGGGGATATGGTGATCTTCGAAGCAGGTTCAACTTCTACAATATTTTTTTGTTGTATAACAAAATATTCAATTAAAAACAAAACAATAGCTTTGCCTTGAAGTGTATGTTCGTTTCTTGCCTGATAGTGACTTTCAGAAGATATATGTAGTTATCCTATATAAGGCGTCTGCCTCATTGTCTTTACCCTTTCGATATTCGACTGTGAAATCATATTCTTCTATTCGAGTTAAATTTTTCTGACTACTTCTGATCTTTCTGATAAAAGTATGGAATTGCTACTTGAATAATATTTTATTGGAACATAGCTCGCGAATTTTAAATTATAGGTCTAATAATAAACCAATCTTCTGATGGTTTGAAATCTAGTTGGCATTTGAATGTTTTAATAAGTCAAAGTCAGAATTTATTTTTATGTTTGCAGTGGAAACTAAGCTTTTATTTCATTTCGGTCGCGGAATGGATTGCTAACTGCATAGAGTGAATTTCAACAAACGGACCGAATTCAGAAGTAATTGCAATAGAGCCATTCAATACAACCCTGGAAGAGCACTCGAGGAAGATTGTCGACAAATATAAGGATATCGGTCCGCTATGCATGACACAAACAACAGAAAGGAGAATCTTTGGTGTGAGCTTCGGTTGCCCAATGATTTAAAATTTGAAGTGAATGGTGATGCGAGAAGAATTGGGAAGCAAGGGTCCAACACTTTAAAGGATGAGTTGACTCAAATTGTGAGTGAGAAAATGAAGGTAAAGGTGATGAGCTACGAAAGGTGCCAAAATGGAGATTTGGGGTTGTCATGTAAAACCTCCCCGAAACTTCAATGCAATTGGGAAGGTTCATTTAAGATAATCAAGCGGCTAAACGACGTAGTGTATCGAATCCACACCGTTGAAAGGACAAGAAGCAAGATGAAAGTGGTCCACCAAGAGAGACTTGCAGCGTTCGCAGCAGCAAATGTGTTTGATCGGGACGATAGTACATAACAGCTAACAAGTCAGTTATAAAGCAAACTTGTTCGAGTCATTTTATTAAAGCACTTAGCGAGCTCAACCCTTACTTCACAGTTGTGTGTTCCACCTTTGCATCCAACTCTAAAGAAAGCACAAGATCCCTTCCACAACATAGGCAAAATGCTATATAATGCAAGCAGTAAACACTAGCAGTAATTTAGGAGAAGAAACTCTAGCACTATAAAGAAAGGAAAAGCAGGCAGCAAAGGAAATACAAAACAAAAAGCCCACACAAGTACATCAGAAATATAAGAAGAGCTAACACAATGCGGAATTTCCACGGAGGAAAGCAGTGTACAAGCCGGAACTGCTAAACTCCCACCAATTTATTTGCACGAAAGCTGGACTTTGCGCAAGGTCGATAGAACTTGGACCAAATTCGATAAAGTTGAAGATAAATGAAGTTCATCCCATGTATATATATATATATATATATATATATATAATATATATATATATATATCTGGCGCTTTGTAACCGCTGAAGCGATTTTCGGCCGAGCAAAATGCTATATAATGCAAGCAGTAAACACTAGCAGTAATTTAGGAGAAGAAACTCCAGCACTATAAAGAAAGGAAAAGCAGGCAGCAAAGGAAATACAAAACAAAAAGCCCACACAAGTACATCAGCAATGTAAGAAGAGCTAACACAATGCGGAATTTCCACGGAGGAAAGCAGTGTACAAGCCGGAACTGCTAAACTCCCACCAATTTATTTGCACGAAAGCTGGACTTTGCGCAAGGTCGATAGAACTTGGACCAAATTCGATAAAGTTGAAGATAAATGAAGTTCATCCCATGTATATATATATATATATATATATAATATATATATATATATATTTGGCGCTTCGTAACCGCTGAAGCGATTTTCGGCCGAGCTCCTCTTTCAATTTGTGGTTTTGCGTCTTGATGTTTTTACCATTTACCTATTTATATACTGAAATATTTCATGTGCTATAGAATTTCACTCCAACGTATGAGTTACCAAGAGTTCAGCCACACAAAATCTTATTATACTCTTCGTACCGTGTGCGTAGTCATCCTGTATGAAATCCCGTTTGGTACCAAATGGCTCGGAGAGGTCTTTCCCAATTCTGACTGCGCTTCTGGTTTACATAGCCCTATAAATTTGCAGGGATACCAAATTCAAACATAGCGGCATAGCTTTAAAATCGACGAAAAGGTGGTTTATCGATTCTTTTCTCAAATGCCTTCTCCAAGATGACTAGATACTGTGGCGAAACTGCAAAGCGAATGACAGATGAAAGAGAGAAGCCGATAGCAGGCATGTTTTATAGCGTGAAACGAGAACATTCGTTAGCGAGAACGCTTCGATTATTCGTTAGCGAGAACGCCTCGATTATTCTAGACGGTTGGTTGCGAGCGGCCGACTACTATATAAGAGCGACATTCAGCTGCCAAATGAATCAGTCGTAAAGTGATTATACTACAGTGAATAATAAAAACAGTACATTGTGAAAGTTATATACCAGCGATTGTAAATAGTACACTAAATTGTAACTTGAATTGTGAATACTGAGTAACAAAAGACATTAAATAATTCTTTACAAATAAATAAACTGCAAATTTTTTGGCGATTTTTATTTATTTAACAATCCAGTGATCGTACCCGAAGGATTTGGGGAAATCATCGAGAATTGAATCAGCAAAATCGTAACAATTGGTGTCAGAAGTGGGATTGTTAAATAAATCCCAAAGGATAATTGAAAAATGGTGAAGATTCAGGATTTGACGATACCTCCTCTCAAGAAGGAGCTGGTAAAGCGAGGATTGTCTACAACCGGAAATAAGGCAGAGCTGCAATCGCGACTGCGAGAAGCAATGGAAGCTGAAGGTATCGACTTGAACCAGTACGAATTCCGTCGCGAGGATGAAGATATATCCTTGAAAGATTTTGATAAGGAAGAAGCTAGTGATTCTGCGAAAGGGTTGGAGCAGCCATCAAGTAAGATTCAGGAAGGTGCTCCTGGCTAATCTACCGGTATGGACATGAACATGTTGTTGGCTGCTATTTCACAAATCAGTGCCGACATGTCACAAATCAATGCCAACATGTCACAAAAGCTGGATGCCAAAATGCCTGCAATGAATACCGCCATTACACAAAAGATGGATGAACAGGATGCTAAGCTGTCACAAAAGTTTGATCGATTAGAAGGAACAATCGCACAAATACAGCAAAATCTTGTGAAAGAAAATGCAGAACTTAAGGAAAGACACGATCTAATTGAGAGCAAAGTCAACGAATTGCAAGGTCGGCAAGAAAAAATAGAGGATCTAATTCAACCAAAGTCAACGCATTGGAAGGACGTTTCCGGGATTTGCAGTTAAATCGTCCAACCACTTTAGTGAACGCTCCCAAGGTAAAAACACTATCTTTCGACGGGAAAATTCCCTTTCAAGTCTCCAAGCTCCAGAAAACGGCTGAAACAATTAACTGGAGCATGGAGGAAAAATCTGCTGCACTATTCGTTGCGTTGGAAGGACCTGCAGCAGAACTTTTGCAAACTATACCGGAATACGAGAGAAATCATTACGACGGATTGATGCGAGCCCTGGAAAGACGCTATGGTAGCGAACACAGGAGACAGATTTACCAGATGGAGTTAGAAAAGCGCGACCAAAAACCCAACGAATCTCTACAGGAATATGCTTCGGAAATTGAGAGATTGGCTCATTTAGCCATCGGAGACGCATCGGGTTAGCATCTCGAAAAGGTGAAAATAAATAGATTCATCAGCGGAATAAAAGACATTTACACCAAACGAGAGACATATGCGAATCCAATGTTAACATTCGCTGAAACAGTGGCGTATGCTCAAACACGTGAAACGGCGGCACTCATAAGCAGACCAGCATACAAAGTCAATTAAGTGGAGGTTGAAACACCAGATGTGATTACCGAAATATTGAGAACTTTGAAGTCGTTAGAAGGAATGAATCGTTCTGGTGTAAAGAATCAAGATAGAAAATGCTTTAAATGTGGAAAGCCTGGTCACTTCGCACGCTAATGCAAAACGGGTTCCAGCATACAGGAAGGACAGCGAAAACGGAAGACTGAGGAGGCTGAACCATCAACTTCTCAGTCGTTAAACTAAACCGAGCCAGTCTAAAGGGGCGTATGCTGGCTCCTGCAACTGAATGCCCCATAATCTCCGTCTCGCAAATTGGCAGAAAAACGAGCAACATTACTATTGGTGGATATGCGGATGGACGAGAGCGAATATTAACAGTGGATATGGGCGCATCACACTCCATCATTCGAACTGAGCTGATCGTTAGAGAAGTGAGACCATTACCTGGAGCAATATTGAAAACGGCGACTGGTGGGGATACACAAGTGGTGGGGGAAGTAACATGTGAGGTCACAGTAGGGAATGTGACGGTGTTGCACAGCTTTGTAGTCGCGCAGATTGTAGATGAGGTAATCATAGGAGTGGACTTCTTGATGGAGCAAGGTATCAGGATCGACTTGAATAACAAAATTATGGAGTATAAGAACATGGAAGTACCACTAGGCATTGGCCATGATTTCACATACAGTAGCAAACAAGTCGTCTTAGGTGGCAGTGAATTGATTCCACCAAAGTCAGAATCAGTTGTTTGGGCGAAAATTAATGGAGATTGTGGGACAAACAAATTGTGGGTTGTCGAAGCAGCACAAAATTCTACACCGGACGTACTTATTGGCAAAACCCTCGCTAAGACACGAAAGAATGGACGCATCCCAGTGAGAGTATTAAATGACTTCAGATCACCAGTAAAAATTCCTAGTGGAACTGTATTAGGGCAATGTCAAGAGGTAGAAGCCATCATTAACAGCAATGATCCATCTGGAATCGAATCTATTGGTAGAAAGGACATGGAGGAAGATATAAAGGCATGGACGCAAGGGTTGGAAGAAAAGTACAAGCACAAGGCCAGCCAAATGATCCGCAAATACTCCAACATATTCGACAAGGATGGCAACAAACCAGGCAGGACCAACGTGGTGAAACATTGCATTGATACTGGTGACGCAAGACCAATTCGTCAAGCTCCTCGAAGCGTTCCACTAGCTAAACGTGACGCTGTTGGCCAAATAATTAAGGAAATGAGCGAAAGCGGTGTTATCGAACCATCAGCAAGTCCATGGAGCTCTCCGGTAGTACTCGTGATGAAGAAAGACGGCCAGTTGCGGTTCTGCGTGGACTATCGGAGATTAAACGATGTTACAAAGAAAGACAGCTATCCTTTGCCCAGGATCGATGATACACTAGACTCGTTAACTGGTACAGAATGGTTCTCAACACTTGACCTTAAGAGCGGGTATTGGCAAGTAGAAGTGAGTGAAGAAGATAAAGAGAAGACAGCTTTTAGTGTTGGCAACGGTCTGTGGCAATTCACGGTAATGCCATTTGGATTATGCAACGCTCCTGCCACTTTTGAAAGACTAATGGACCATGTACTCAAAGGACTACACTGGAAGACTTGTTTGGTGTATCCGGATGACACCATCGTATTGGGAAAAAGCTTCGATGAACATCTGAATAATTTGGAAGAAGTTTTCCAGAGAATAGCTGGCGCTGGTCTTAAACTAATTCCTAAGAAGTGCTCTTTATTCAAGAAGGAGGTGAATTACTTAGGTCATTAAGTAACCACGAAGGGCGTTTGTACTGCGAAGGAAAAATAGAAGCAGTGAAGGATTGGCCGAGACCCAGAAATTTGCATGAATTAAGAAGTTTTCTTGGGCTGTTTTCTTACAATAGCCGCTCTGTTCCGAATTTCACCAGCGTAGCTCATAGTCACCATGAGCTCACTAGGAAAAAAAGATATTTCGAGTGGAGAACTGAACAAGAGGAGGCTTTCCAAGCGTTAACAGAACGACTATGCACTGCGCCTATGCTAGCGTACCCGGTTCCAGGTGCGACATTTATTCTGGACACAGATGTAGTGCAGCGTTGAAGTGGCTACTACAGTTCAAGAATCCCGATGGGCAGTTGGAACGATGGATTGAGACACTGCAAAGTTATGACTTCACCATCGAGTACCACAAGGGTAATACGCACGGAAATGCTGACGCTATGTCCCGTCGACCATGTAATTTGGAATGTAAGCATTGCTCAAAAGCCGAGGGTAAGGAAGACATAAAGATGTCCGGCTAATGACAGTTACACCAACAGAAGAGTGGGAGGCAAGTCACTTAAGGAAATGTCAGCAAGAAGATCCGGACTTGGAATTATTAATGCACAGTATGGAGATAAATAGACGACCAAGTAAGGAACAAATGGCAGCGGAAATCCCATCGCGAAGACATACTGGGCACAGTGGAACAGTTCAGAGTTGATATCAGGCTCTTTGCATAGAGTATGGGAAGGTGAAGATGGCCATTGCTCTCGGAAACTTATAGTAGTTCCGTGGTTCAGAATTCCGGATGTTCTTAAGGAATTCCATAATGGTCCTAGTGGGGGGCACCTAGGCATTACAAAAACGCTGGAGAAGATCAAGCAGCGGTTCTATTGGGTTGGCTGTCGACAATCGGTCGCCGAGTGGATTGTTAATTGCACGGAGTGCATAGCAGCTAAAGGCCCAAAGTCACGAAGTCATGGGCAGATGAAGCAGTACAACTCAGGTTCACCATTTAAGCGGGTTGCCATGGATGTAGCCGGTCCATTCCCTCTAAGCAGACAAGGAAACAAATACGTTCTTGTGTTTATGGACTACTTTAGTAAATGGCCTGAGGTCTACCCAATTCCAAACCAAGAAGCGAAAACAGTTGCGGATGCATTCACTCACAATTGGGTTACCTACCAGATACGGTGCGCCTATAGAATTGCATTCAGACCAAGGAAGAAACATGAAACAACAGTTCAAACACCTGCGAGGATACTGTTCGGTAGTGAACTTCGGTTGCCCAGCGATTTAAAGTTTGGAATAACTGGTGATGCGAGAAGAATTGGGAAGAAAGCGTCTACTGCCCTCGAGGAAGAGTTAAAAGAGATACATGCTCTTGTGAGGAAGCGAACTCAAATTATGAGTGACAAAATGAAGGCTAGGTATGACAAAGCGATGAACTCCGAAGGCTTCCAAAATGGAGATTTGGTGTTGCTGTATAATCCACAACGGAAGAGAGGTTTGTCCCCAAAACTTCAATGCAATTGGGAAGGTCCATAAAAGATAATCAAACGACTAAACGACGTAGTGTATCGAATCCAAACCGTTGGGAGGCCAAGTGACAAGATGAAAGTGGTTCACGTAGAGAGGCTTGCTGCTTTTGGAACTGCGAATATGTCTGATCGGGAGGATCAGACTTAGGTGGAGGGCAGTGTGGCGAAAATGCAAAGCGAATGACAGATGAAAGAGAGAAGCCTGCCACCTATCGGCTATAATGTGAAACTAGAACATTCGTTAGCGAGAACGCTTCGATTATTCGTTAGCGAGAACGCCTCTATTATTCTAGACGGTTGGTTGCGAGCGGCCGGCTACTATATAAGAGCGACATTCAGCTGCCAAATCTATCAGTCGTAATGTGATTATACTACAGTGAAGTAATAAAAACAGTACATTGTGAAAGTTATATACCAGCGATTGTAAATAGTACAGTAAAGTCTAAATTGAATTGTGAATACTGAGTAACAAAAGGCATTAAACAATTCTTTACAAATAAATAAACTGCAAATTAAGTTGACGATTTTTTTATTTAACAATCCAGTGATCGCAACCGAAGGATTTGGGGAAATCATCGAGAATTGAATCAGCAAAATCGTAACAATACCAATATTACTCAAATTCGATAAGATTGCAGTTGAGAGCGTTCCCCAATCTCACATTCTAATGTTGGCAGCAGTGTCAGATCGTGGAACATTCAACAGCTGATGTTCAAAAGGCACCAGTGCCACTGTGTAAATAAAGAAACCCACTGTTTTAAATTCTAAAGAAATATGCTTCAAAAAAAAAAAAGGTTTACAGAAATGATTGATTTCAACAAAATGTTGAATAAAAATTGCAACAAAAGACGATTGTTGTACTTCTTGTTTGTAATAAATTAACCAAAATTCCTCTCAAAATCCCAAATAGTTATTTTTCGATCCCAGTTGCAGTGTTCGGAAATGTTATAAAAAATGCTGATTTTTGAGAGCTCTAACGAAATAAGAGTTTAGTGTCTAGTTATCTGTGTTATTAGGTCTAAAGCCACACTGATGAGGTCTAAATTAACGGCGTGATTTAATCTCTCCCATAATACGCTCGAAAGACTTTATATGCCACGATAATTGGCGCAGACCTTTTTTTATGGATTGGGCGGAGCATACTGAGGTTCCGATCATCGGGCATGCTTTGTCCCTCGGAACGTACGCATGTCTAGAATACTGGATTCTTGTTTTCCGTCGGTCAAAGCATGATCGATTTGGTTGCGCGTTTTTCGATAAAGATACTACCATGCATCTTGATATATTTTCTTGTGCCGGAATCTGATACTACAGACAACCGTATTTCGAGCCCCAGCGAAAGAGATCAGCTTCCGCCTGTTAGGAGATGTTTCGTCATGGAGACAGAGTTTCTCGACTGTTGTGCCAAAGATACCTTCTTTACCTGTAAAATGATCGTTCCGAAGTGAATGGCGGTCAAAAAACTCTCCTCATATTCGTGAAATTCTCCACATGGTTACATTCTCAATAAAAAAATTAAAGGTAAATTGAATCAGAGTATAAAAATAAAGCGGCGGCCGTAATAGCCGAGTGGCTAGCATTGTGTACTACAATTCGGAAGGCCTGTGTTCGAGTACAGGTTCGAGCAACATCCAAATTATAGGAAAATTAATTTTTCTAATTGCGGTCGTTCCTCGGCAGGGAATGTCAAGACCACCGAGTGTATTTCTAACACGGAATAAAAGCTCACCTCTGAATGACCGATTAATGTAATTCCACGCCGTTAAGGATAAACGGAGCAGCTGCAGCTACCGTAGGCCAACGAGTAATCAGCCTATTCTTGATCGCGTGAACAGAATGTTTGGACCTTCGCTAGGTATAAAAGTAGCGGCAGCAGCTAGTTGCGGACAATTAAGTTGAAGACTCAGTAGTGGTGCAAACTAAGCGAATAATAAAAGATTTTAAAGATTTGTAAACTAAAAGAATGATATAGAGAAGAAAATTGTAATTATTGTTGAATAAATTCCTTGCGATTAGAGGCCAAACGAACAAATCTGAAATTTTTATTTAGCAATCCAGTGATCGGACCCGAAGGATTTTTGAAAGCATCGAAGTAGCAACGAAAAACGTTAGAATCGGTGTCAGAACTGAGATTGCTGAATAAAGTGCAGAAAAAAAAATCGAAAATGGTCAAGGTCCTTTGACGATACTACCTCTCAAAAAGGAATTAGCGAAGCGAGGATTATTTTCAACCGGGTATAAGGCTGAGTTACAATCACGGCTGCGGGAAGCTATGGAAGCAGAAGGCATAGATTTGAGCCAATATGAATTTCGACGTGAGGACGAAGAGACATCCATGAAAAATATGGAGAAGGAAGAAACTGTTGGCGCCGCAAAAGAGTCAGAGCAGTCAGCAACTAAGGTTGAAGAAAAGGTTCCTAGCTCATCTACGAGTATGGACATGAACATGTTATTGGCCGCAATTTCGCAAATGAATGCCAAAATTTCACAAATGAATACCAACATTTCAGAGAAGCTGGATGAACAGGATGCCAAAATGTCACAAATAAATACCAACATTTCAGAGAAGTTGGATGAACAGGATGCCAAGTTGCTACAGAACTTGGATGAACAGGATGCCAAGTTGCTACAGAAGTTGGATGAACAGGATGCCAACATGTCACAAATGAATGCCCACATTTCATCCTAAATTCAAGACCAAGAAACGCGTATTTCATCCCGGCTCATACAGCTTCAGGAGAGTGTTGTTAAAGAATGCACAGAACTAAAGGAGAGACAGGACAATATCGAGAAAAGGCAAGACAGAATAGAGGAGCTGATTTAAACCAAAGTCAGCGAATTGGGAGGTCGGCAAAACAAAATAGAGGAGCTAATGGAGGCCAAAGTCAACGAATTGGAAGGTCGTGTCCGCGATTTGCATTTGAATCGTCCAACCACTTCGATGAACGCTCCCAGGATAAACACACTCTCCTTTGACGGCACAATTCCTTTCCAGGTCTTTAAGCTTCAATTCGAAAAGACGTCCAAAGCAAATAATTGGAGTATTGAGGAAAAATTCGCTGCACTATTCGTTGCGTTGGAAGGACTTGCTGCGGAAATTTTACAGACAATCCCGGAATATGAGAGAGATGATTACGACGCATTAATGCGTGCCGTGGAAAGACGATATGGAAGCGAACACAGACAAGAATACCCATCCGAAATTGAGATTGGCTCATCTAGCTATTGGAGACTCATCTGGTGAACACCTCAAAAGGGTAAAAATACAGAGGTTTATCAGTGGAATAAAGGACATCTACACCAAACGAGAGACATACGCAAATCCGAAATCAACATTCTCTGAGACTGTCGCCTATGCCCAAACCCGTGAAACGGCTTCACTCATAAGCAGGCCAGCCTACAAAGTCAGTCGAGTGGAAGTAGAAACACCAGATGTCATGAATGAGGTTCCGAAATCCCTAAAGTCAATCGATGGAAAGAATCATTCTGGTGCCAATATGACGAATCAATCTGGCAAATGTTTCAATTATGGGAAGTCAGGTCACTTCGCGAAGGAATGCAAGACGAGCTCCAGCAGAAACAACAATTCAGGAGAACGGAAACGAAGGGCTGAAGATAGTGAATCCGACTCTAACTAGTCGTTAAACTAAAACGAGCGAGCCAGAGGGGCGTATACTGGCTCCTGCAATTGAATGCCTCCATAATCTCCGTCTCTCAAATTAGTAGGAAGGCGAGCAACGTGACAATTGGTGGATATGTGGATGGACATGAGCGAATACTTACTGTTGATACGGGTGCATCGCACTCCATCCTTAGATACGACCTAATCACCGAAGAAGTAAGGCCATTGCCTGGAGCAAGATTGAGGACGGCAACTGGCGAGGACACCCAAGTTATAGGAGAGATAACATGCGAAGTCGCGATAGGAAATGTTGCGGTTTTACACAAGTTCATAGTCGCGCAGATTGTTGATGGAGTCATTATAGGAGTAGACTTCTTGCTAGACCAAGGAATAAAGATCGACATGGATAACCGAGTAATGTAATAAGCAAGTGATCCTTGAACACAACGAACTGATCCCACCAAAGTCAGAAGCTCTTGTTTGGGCAAAAATTGATGGAGATCGTGGGACAAACAAAATATGGGTTGCCGAAACAGCACGAAATTCCACATCGGACGTAATTATCGGTAAAACACTGGCTAAAACAAAAATTGATGGACTCATCCCAGTGAGAGTACTATACGAATTCATATCACCAATGAAACTTCGAAGAGGAACTGTATTGGGGCAATATCAGCAGGTAGACGCCATTATTAATTGCGGAGATGCACCTAAAAACGGTTCCATTGACATTAAGGATATTAAGAACAACGTAGATGCATAGACGCAAGGCTTGGAGGACGAACACAAGCATAAGGCCTCTGTGCAAATACTCCAATATATTCGACAAGGATGGCAACAACCCAGGCAGGACCAACGCTGTGGCTGTTGATGCTAGGCCGATTCGCCAGGCTCCTCGAAGTGTCCCACTAACCAAACGAGAAGTTGTAAGCCAAATAATAAAGGAAAGGAGTAAAAGTAGTGTTATTGAACCATCGGAAAGTCAATGGAGCTCGCCGGTAGTGCTCGTGAAGAAGAAAGATGGCCAGCTGCGGTTCTGCGTGGATTATCGAAGGCTAAATGATGTGACAAAGAAGGACAGCTATCCTTTGCCCAGGATCGATGATACTCTAGACTCGTTAACTGACACGCAATGGTTGTCAACACTCGACCTTAAGAGCGGCTATTGGCAAGTGGAAGTAAGTGAGAGAGATAAGGAGAAGATTGCCTTTAGTGCTGGAAACGGTCTTTGGCAATTTACGGTAATGCCATTTGGGTTATGCAACGCTCCTGCCACTTTTGAAAGACTAATGGACCATGTGCTCAAAGGACTACACTGGAAGACTTGTTTGGTGTATCTGGATGACATCATCGTATTGGGAAAGAGCTTCGATGAACATCTGAGTAATTTGGAAGAAGCTTTCCAGAGAATAGCTTCCGCTGGTCTTAAACTAAGTCCTAAGAAGTGCTCTTTATTCAAGAAGGAGGTGAATTACTTAGATCATCAAGTAACCACGAAGGGCGTTTGTACTGCGAAGGAAAAAATAGAAGCAGTGAAGGATTGGCCGAGACCCAGAAATTTACAATAATTACGGAGTTTTTTGGGCCTGTGTACTTACTATCGCCGATTTGTTCCGAATTTTGCCAGTGTTGCTAATAGTCTCCATGAGCTCACCAGGAAAAATAGACCCTTTGAGTGGAACAAAGAACAAGAGGAAGCTTTCCAAGCTCTAAAGGAAAGGCTCTGCACTGCGCCTATGCTAGCGTACTCGGTTCCAGGTGCAACATTCAGTCTGGATACAGATGCTAGTGGCTATGCCGTGTAATTTCACAAGTAAAGACAGTTGCCTACTATAGCCGGCCTATTGGGAAACCAGAGCGGAACTGTTGCGTAACACGGAGAGAACTATTAGCGTTGGTGGATTGCATCAAACATTTCCACAAGTATCTGTATGACCAACACTTCCGAGTTAGAACAGATCATGCAGCGCTGAAGTGGCTACCACAGTTCAGGAATCCGGAAGGACAGCTAGCCCGATGGATTGAGAGACTGCAAAGTTATGAATATAGTATAGAGCACCGCAAAGAGAAAACTCACGGAAATGCAAGCACTGCCCCAAAGCGGAAGGCAAAGAAGACATAATAGACGTTCGATTTATGACAATTACACCAGCGGAAGAGTGGGAGTCAAGTCATGTACGGAAATGTCAGCAGGAAGATCCAGATTTGAAACTTTTAATGCATGGACTGGAGATGGACAGACGGCCAGATAAGGAACAAATGGCAGTAGGAAGTCCAATAGCAAAGGCATACTGTGCACAATGGAGTAGTTTAGAGCTAATATCTGGCTGTTTACATAGAATATGAGAAAGTGAAGGTGGCCGGTGCTCTCGAAAGCTAATAATAGTCCCGAGGTTTCCGGACGTTCTCAATTCCATAATGGCCCTAGTGGAGGGCACTTAGGCATTACGAAAACGCTGGAAAAGATCAAGCAGCGGTTCTACTGGGTTGGTTGTCGTCAATCTATCGCTGAGTGGATTGCTAACTGCAAGGAGTGCATTACAGCTAAAGGGCCAAAGCCACGAAGTCATGGTCAGCTGAAGCAACATAACTCAGGGGCACCACTGGAGGGGGTTGCCATGGATGTAGCCGGTCCATTCCCTAAGATCAGGCAAGGAAACAAATACGTTCATGTGGTTATAGACTACTTTAGTAAATGGGCAGAAGTCTACCCAATTCCAAATCAGGAAGCCCAAACAGTAGCAGATGCATTCACTTACAATTGGGTTACCAGGTATGTTGCGCCTATAGAACTGCACTCGGACCAGGGAAGAAACTTTGAATCGGCAGTGTTTCTGGAGGTATGCTTGATACTGGGTACGCGAACGATAACTCTGTATCCTCAATCAGATGGCATGGTAGAACGCTTCAACCGAATCCTGGAAGAGCACTTGAGGAAGGTCGTGGACAAACATCAGGATGATCGGGATAACCACATACCTCTGTTCTTGATGTGATATCGGTCAGCGGTGCACGAAACAACGGGTAAAACATCCGCAAGGGTTCTCTTCGGTAGTGAACTTCGGCTGCCTAGTGATTTGAAGTTTGGAGTAAGTGGCGATGCTAGAAGGATTGGGAAGAGTGCGCCAAATGCCCTAGAAGAAGAGCTGAGAGAGATACATGCTCTTGTAAGACAGCGAACCGAATTTATGAGTAGCAAGATAAAAGCCAGATATGATAAGGCGATGAACTCCGAGGATTTTCAAGATGGCGATCTAGTGCTACTGTACAACCCACAACGGAATAAGGGCTTGTCCCCGAAGCTGCAATGCAATTGGGAAGGCTCCTACAAAGTAATAAAACGGTTGAACGGCGTAGTGTAACGAATACACACTGTTGGGAAACCGAGGACCTAAATGAAAGTGGTTCACCTAGAAAGGCTCGTGGCGTTTATAACAGATAGTATGACGATCAGACTTAGGTGAAGGGCAGTGTGACGGAAATCCCAAATACGAAGAACAGATTGAAATGAGTAGCAGTGGGACGAGATTTCCAAACAAAATGGTTGACAATGTAAACGCAATTCCCCGAAAAGTACAGAAGCGGCCGTATGATACAAATTACCCGTACCAAGGACAAACAAAAGGGTTTACAATGTTAACGCAATTCCCCGAAAAGGACAGAAGCGGCCGTATGATGCAAATTACCCGTACCAAGGACAAACAAAAGGGTAGACAGTGTAAAAGAAATTCCACGTCGTTAAAGATAAACGGAGCAGCTGCAGCTACCGCAGGCGAACGAATAATCAGCCTATTCTTGATCGCGTGAACAGAATGTTTGGACCTTCGCTAGGTATAAAAGGAGCGTCAGCAGCTATTTGCGGACAATTAAGTTGAAGACTCAGTACTGGTACAAACTAAGCGAATAATAAATGATTATAAAGATTTGTAAACTAAACGAAAGATATAGAGAAGAAAATTGTAATTATTGTTGAATAAATTCCTTGCGATTAAGAGGCCAAAGGAACAAATCTGAGAGTTTTATTTAGCAATCCAGTAATCGGACTCGAAGGATTTGGGAAATCATCGAGGTAGCAACGAAAAACGTTACAATATATATACAAATTATGATGCCAACATCTCTAACAAAATAACCCAGAACAAAATCTGTTCCTTCAAATATTCCAAAATTTATTTCGAATAAGACCTCATACGCAAAAAATTAAAAATATGTCCTCCGGCGTGAATGATGGTGTAAAGTAATGATACTTAATCTTAATCTGTCGCAGTGTAATGCATAATATGATTCCAGACTTTCTTATATAAAAAAGAGTGAAATAAGTATCTTTACATGGAACGCAAACGGCATTAGCCAACGCAAAAAAAAAGGTATAATTCATATTGTAGGCTATAAGTTCCATAGCACCAACCATCCGGATTGAGGCACATAGCGGTATAGATATTCCCATTCGAGACAGCAACAAGCAACTTCAGTCTGTAAGAAAAATCGAGAAAAGAATCCGTAATTTCTGCCTTCTATTGCCCACCACATACAAGCAATTTAATACACATACTTAGTACTTAGATAATAGATTTATTGCAGGTGGCGATTACAATGACAAATACATTTACTGGGGGACGTGCCTTTTAACACACAATTAAAATACTTGATCTGATTGATTTCGCAGTTATCAAAAAGATTTAAACAAAGCTTTATAAATGCAGAAGCCAGTGCCCACTTGCCTTCCGAGCATTCGCCAATTATGATTAAATTATTTCAACGACGAATTATAGTTCGTCATTCTACAAGTTTCACAGCCATTCATTACGACTGGCTTAATAAATGTTTTGTATAGCAGTTCTTTTGATTTACTTGAGAGTCATTTGCTTTGGAGTTTTGGGAGTAAACCATAGTAGTCACGTTGAGCCGACTTTGTTCTTTTTTTAATTTCTTCATTCGCATTAAATTTGTTGTTGAGTATCGAGTCGAGGTAATACAAAGATTGAACTATTTCTACATTTTTGTTCAGGACAATTACCCACTTTGGATAACCTCAGGCCTCCAAGGCTTAGTGGAACTCCCCGTATGACGCCCAACCCTATTCACCCATAACAAAATCTATCCTATCCTATCCCCATCCAGCTCCATCTCATGTGTGGGGGCCCCCCCAGCAGCTCCTAGTACCCCACACAGTCTGTTCCGTGTGCCAGATCATAGTATGACGGAATGTGATATCAAACAAATGTACCCATGCACTGGCTGGTGCCACTTTCGGTCGTGCTCTGGCCTGCTCACCACTCGTGAGAGGAGTGACACATATGCTGCCCTTTGCTGTAGGAGTCTGCCCCCGCCTGTACATGCTAAACAGCCGCCAACCATCATCAATTCGCGGCAACCAATTCAGCGGGTTTTACAGCAGCAACAACAACATTATTTCCTCACCCTCCGTATTATGAAAGTTACTCCGAGACATTTCCAACTCTTTCAATTTCACTGCAACGTAATAAGAAAGGATCGCGAGCAAGATCATGTTGGAGGCTTGGCGTTCATTTTACACAACACCTTGCAGTATCGTCTTATCGACGGCGAGATCGACCGCAGAGATACTACCCTAGAATGTCAGGGCATAGCTATCCGGTCAGGCGATGTCGAGCACAAAATATTTAGTATATATATATATATTTGTTGCCCAGTTGCCAAGGCACATCAGGATCTTTGGCAATCCTGCCTGTGAAATGATCGTCGAGGAATGGAGATACCGGAACAAATAAACGATTCGGCATTCTGCACCATGAAATATGAGGCCCCCACCAGAATTGTGGGCAATTGCCTTACCTCGTCTGGCTTAACAGCTAGTGCTGTTCCGGTTTCACGGAATTTTCCGAGAATGCCTTCAGTGTTCTCCTCACTCAAACAAACGTCACCCATGGTAAAAAAAATTTTCCTTAGAAATAATTGTTGTTTGTGAAGTTCTTCTTCATCGTCTATTTCTGATGCCCGTTTTGTACATTTTACAAATTGAATGTAATTTTCTTGTTTGAAAAATTAAATTAGTATTTTTTGAATTTTGTGGTAGTCTGATTCAGAGACTTCTGAAAAAATTCCTACTTTCCCGTTTTTAATGTACCATCTGAAAATATCTGTGACAACGCTTTCCTTCTCCATTGGATCGATCTCCAAAATTTTCCTATTATGAATGGTTTGCATTTCAGCGGACGGACTGTAAGTCAAGATTATTTGAACTTTATACTTATTAACAATTTCGTCCTTTATTGGAAAATGTTCCAACAATTCCTCTTCTGCGAAATGAATCGTATCTGACATTTCAAAATTTGACTCATTTTCATTATTTTCTTTTATTTTAGGTGAGTTTTCTATACGGCTTAAAAAGTCTGCCACAACATTGTCCTTGCCGTTTAGGTATTCTACTTCATAATTATATTCCTGCAACTTTAAGAGCCACCTTTGATGGCGCTGTGAAAATTCCTTGCCTTTATATTTGTTATTTAAATATTTAATCGGACAATGATCAGTTATTATTTTGAATTTTGTTCCATAAATATATGGTCGGAAATATGTTACTGCATAAATGATTGCAAGAAATTCTTTATATGTAGTAGCGTACTTTCGCTCATGATTGTTAAGTGTCCTTGAAATATAGCACACTGGTTAACCCTGCTGCGACAGCACTGCCCCAATAGCATAATCACTTGCATCAGTGGTAATTGTAAATTCTTTATCGTATTCGGGAAATTTTAAAATTGGGTGCGGATATAATATCTTCAATTTTTCAAAACTAGCTATATCTTGAGGGTGTTTTGTATTTATTTTATACCCTTTTTTTATATACTTTATCATAGGGTATGTCAATTTAGAGTAGTCCTTTATAAATTTCCTGTAATAGCCTGTTGCTCCCAAAAAACCTTACAATTGTCTCTCTGTTTTTGGAATTGGAAGTTTTTATATTGATTGAATTTTTTCTGCATTAGGTTTAATGCCTTCCTTTGTCAAGACATGACCCAAAAATTCTGTTTCTTTTTTTAAGAAGCTACACTTATTGGCTTGAATTTTTAAGTTGTGTTGCTGCAATCTGGTAAAAAAAAATTCTAGTGAACATTTATGCTCTTCCAGTGAGGTGGAGAAAATAAGGATGTCGTCAAGATAGACCACACAGATTTTGTAGATATAGTCCCTTAAAATATCATTCATCATTCTTTGAAAAGTAGCTGGAACATTTTTCAGCCCGAAAGGCATCCGTACATATTCGTACAGCCCTGCCGGAGTAACAAATCCTGTCTTCTCAATATCTCTCTCTGCCGTTAATATTTGATGGTATCCTTTAGCTAGATCTATGGTGCTAAAGTACTGTGCTTTGCCCAATTTATCTAAAATACTTTCAATATTTGGAAGGGGATATTTGTCATCAATAGTCAATTGATTTAACCTCCTGTAGTCAACTACTAGTCTGTACTTTTGTATACCCGAGTTGTCCATCTTTTTTGGAACGATGAGAATTGGTGAACCATATCTACTTTGGCTTTTTCTAATAATTCCTTGAATTTCCAGTTCGGCAATTTGCTTACGAACTTCTTCTTCGTGTTTTGGTGGCAATCTATAAATTCTCGAATTTATTTGTTGGTCTGTTGTAGTCCTTATTTCATGAACTAGTTGTAAGAGTCTCCTTCTTTATAAATAAATTTTTCAATTTTTTTATTTACTATTATTTTCTCATTTGGCTTAAGGTGACCCAATTGAATATCTCCGACATCGCTTATATCCAGTGAATAAACTTGCTCTTGCACAGTTTTCATGTGGAATGGAAGTATGACACCGTTTTTAAGTTCAACTATCAGCTGGAAAAAATTGATATTTTTAACATTTTTAAAAATAAAATCATTTCCCAATAGAAGGTCATATGGCTTATCAAAATCAATCATGAGCCATTTCATTCTCGCATTTTGTGAAAATTTAAATTCGATCGGACAGACAGTTTTTACTTTTTCATTATACCCACTTATATTACCATTTAGCATACTAATTATTGTATTAGTTTTTTCAATTACCGGCAATTTGTATTTTTGAAAAGATTGTTTTTTCATTATACTAATCGTAGAGCCTGGGTCTACCAGTGTGACCCACCCTTTACCCAGCATGGTAAGTGTTATCAAAATTTTATTTTTCTCACCCGAGGCTAGTTTGTAAAAAACTCCTCGCTGACATGGGCTTCTTCTTCAACAGGATTGCCCGACCTACTTATTTTATCAACTTCCATAGGCATCGGCCTATCTCTCGATTGCTGTGACCAATTTCCTTGCCTTTGATTCCTCCGGGGTCTCGGTCTGAGAAATTTGTCGTACGTTTTGTTGACCCGAAAAGTTTTGCGTTTGTTGGGTCCCAAAACTTTGTTGTCTACTAAAATTCGGTGTGTTTTGGACTCCGTAGCTCCACAGACTTGCATTACGTCGATGATTTTGCTGCAAATTTTTTTGAGCTGTATACCGTCTTGAAAAATTATTATTGAAATATTTTGGAACCGCCCTGAGAAATTGTTAGACGAATTATTTTGATATTGATGTTGCCTTCGGAAATTACCAGGCGCTGCTGCAAATCTGTTGGCACCTTGCAACCATTGCACCCTTTTTTCATTGCTTTGCGGAAAATTTTTTGTTTTCATTAATGTCGGATTCAAGTTCCCTTCATCGAGGCCCACAAAGTCATATGCGATATTTGCCAATTCAGTCAAAGATGTGACTTTCCTAATTGCATACGCAAATGTGCCTGATGCTATTTGTTTGATCCTTTGGATCAACATTGCTGAAAAAATTTCCTTCATTGGCCCTGCTTCACTGGCCAAAGCACTATACTCTGTAATGGAATCGATGAGGTCCTCCAGCCTCCTATTCAGCTCACTAATACTTCCCACTTTCAAAGTATTGATCTCTTGAGTCAACCCCATTTGATACTTAGTTGGCCTATAGTGTTGTTTTAGTTCTTTTGTAAATAGTTCTTTGCAGATCCTAAAATTTTTAAGTCAAAAATTACCCTAAAAACCGTTTCTTCCTGTGACCTGTAGTCCCTAAGTACCCTTTCAATTGTCTCAATGAACGCTGGCAATTTTTTCGAATTCTCCTCAAATGGGGCTAAATATTTGAGATCTCTCTGTATCCTCTGCCTCGTCGTCAACGCTTGTTGCACTGCATTTTGCTGCAATAATGTAGTAATGCTGGTGACACATTGTTCTAACGTTGCCAACTGTTAAGCCATTTTGTATTGTCTGCAGTTAATTATAACTTATATTATAACCTCGTTGGCTTCGCCCCGGCTTGGCGAGCGGAACTTCCTTCAAATTTTTTTTTGCTGTCGTTGCTTCGCTCCGGCTTGGCGAGCGGAACTTCCTTCAAATTTTTTTTTTTTTGCTTGGCGAGCAGAATTTCTTACAATTTTATAAAATTAGTCACTTTTTAATTTGGTTTTGGTTGCTTTTTACTTTTTTTATTTATTTATTTTTTATTTATTTGGCAGCAGGGTTCGTACAAGACTGCGCCAGTTAAATTTTAAGTCTTTTTGGTTTTTAAAACTTAGATTCTTTATTATTTGATTAATATTAATACAAACTCACGCTACTTCTGGCGAGGTTTGCAACGTACGAACGGCGAACTACTACTCAAGATACATATTCAAGTGCAGCTCCATCGAGGCTCATCGTTTACATTCACAAAGGCAGCCACAGTACAGTTGCACCTCATTATCCCACGGCAAGCAAGGTGCACACCGAGTAGCTTAGAAAATGCTGACTCGGTGCATACCTTCACGTACTGTTTGCCGTTCATGCTCTTGTGGTGTGATCGGTCACGGGATATCTTCATGAGGAGGCTCATACATAACTCGCACGACACTGACCAATTCTTTGCAAGTCTACTGACTCCGACTCCAACACCCCTCTTCTCTGGCCCGAGCACGTCGAAACAGCACGTTTCCTGGCCCTCCCGTTGGATAATCTCAATGATTAAGATTGCATCTTCCTGATTCTAGGCGGGGTTAGCGAGCCGCTACAACAACAACAAAGTTTCAACTAACACTCTACACAAATCGCTCAATTACTCAAAGGTGTAATTTATTGCAATGATTTACGTGGAATCGGCGATAAACAAATTCTTCCAGAATTAAAGCTGCAAAATGTTATTGAAAATAAAAAATACTCGAAAACAAAATGCTGTATTAATACTTACAATCCGTCCTGCATAAACTGCGCAGAAATCTTCAACAGGATACAAATAACCCATCAACAAGCAAAATTTATAATAAAAAAATAAAAATAAATGCAATCAACTAAATAAGACCGCATACTCAATTAACAAAAGCCAACGTCCTTCTAAACATTCAATGTACGCTAATGTAGCGAAAATGTAATCGCCATCGAATGCAACAAATAGTAAAAAAAATTAAATTCAAGCCCGCATAATAGAACAACAAAATCCTACGATGACCTTATCATAATCACAAATGACAAAAAAACTTTTTACCATGCATCCCGTACGCATCTAACACGACAGACTCTGCCATCAGAACAGTACTACAAACCTCTGCCTGTTACAAAAATTAATATTCTTTCCAGAACTATATCTGACAGAATAAAAGCTAAACTGAAACTAAAAGCCTGAAAAGATACCACTAACAATAGAATTACTCTATTAACATACAAGCAAGCAACAACAACAAAACAACAAAAAAAAGCTCAGATTTGATGTCATTTGACCAAGAACTTTAAATAACTTTCTAAATAGTATACAAATTATATCTTCTCGACACTTTTCCCGTCATTGTACGAAACTTTAGATTCTTACGGTTTTGATAATAACCTACTTGAACTACAAATATTTACTTATTGAAGCAGAGAATCCTGATATTATAGCGTTACAGAAGCCTCATCCCAAAAGAACAGCCATAATTGTGAACAACTACACATCAGCAACAAGCATAGATCAATCAACTGCCTTTAATATTAATAAGCTCAATAAACTAGTTTTTTTAACCAATATAAAAGACACGTCATCTTAGTAGGAGAATTTTACGCGCACAGTCCATTATGGAGATCCAACAAAGCTAACGCAAAGGGTAAGCTAGGAGAGGCGCTCGCAGCACAATGTAACCTCATAATTTTAAACAACGGTGCTCCAACCCTCCATCAGTCAGTCATAGTCATAGTCATAAAATATGGACACGGAGCTTGATTTATTATGCCGATGACTGCTTGATATAGGGTCTGAGCAAGATCTTGATTTTTGTTTAAAAGTGAACTGCTGTTTCGCCAATTTTTCCTATTTCTTCTCACAACAACTACAACTTCTTCTTCAACTTTGGGGTAAACATGTCTTATTCGATTTTAGCCGAATCAACAATAGCGCGCCACTTGTTCCACTGTTCGCAGTTTTGCGCCAAGTGAAACCATGTCACCCTCCACCTGATCATTCCACCGGGGTGGATGTTTTCTCCTTCCTCGGCTCCGTCTGGCGGGTACTACATCGAATACTTCCAAAGCTGGAGTACTTTCATCCATTCGGACATCACATAGCCAATGTAGCCGCTGTCTCTTGACTCGCTGATGTCAACGTCATCGCATAACTCGTACATCTCATCGTTCCACCGTCTGCGGTACTTGCCGTTGCCAACGGGCAAAAACCATAATCTTTCACAAAACTTTAATCATCGATGGGAATGATGAGCGACTTGTAGAGTTTGGTTTTGGTTCGTCGAGAGAGGACAATTACCTACTCACTTCAAACTACCACCTAATGGCAAAAGTGATTCTGCGTAGAATTTCACAGTTGACATTGTTGGTTTTGTTAATGCCTGTTCGACGATAGACGAGTCTTTACTGCGGTGACTGCTTATTTAATGACAGGCGATATTTCGTCTTACCTTCGTTCACTTTCAGAGCCGTTCTCCTCGCTTCTTTCTCTAATCTGTAGAAAGCAGAACTTACGGTACGGTTTTTATTGCGAATGATATGTATGTCATCTGCATACGCCAACAATTATAAAATATTTTAAAGCTACATATTTGATGCTTTGTAACCCCTGAAGCGATTTTCGGTCGAGCTCCTCCTCTAATTACCTACAGTACGCCGGAGACTAACGAGGCGCAGATGAAGACTTCACAAATCCGTTGAGGAATGTAATGGGAAACCTTCTAATGTCTGCTATGAACCACTTACACAGTGAAACATCCTCCACTAAGGCATGTCTAGAAGGGAGTAAACGACTTTAAGGACTCTATTCAGTACCGTATAATCGAACCGCTGCACGAGATGGCATACAGCTCTCAAACTCTAAACGCCATTCACAGAGTATCCGTCCATACCTTTATGAACTCTCCTCCCGTGAATGAAGTATTCGGATTACAACCACAACCTACAGCAGAGCAAGAGTTCGATCTGCCTCGCGATACACGAGTAATACTGGCACGATTAAGATCTGAATAATGTAGTCGATTGAAATCTTATCTATCCACACTTGATAACTTATCTCATCATCCTTCTCTCTGTGGACAATTTCTTTCGTCCAAACCCTTTTTTTCAGAAAATCTCTTCGATGAATATCTTTACATTCAGCACTCTTTTTGGAATGATAATTTTCATCGCTGGCTATTTCACATCTTGTTGATATGGTTGGCCTCTTCTTCCAATGGCGGCCGCAGTAGCTGAGTGGTCAAAAGTGCAATATTGTAGAAATTAAGAAAAAGTAATCTTTCTAATTGCGGTCGGTCCTCGGCAGCGTATTTAACCTCTACGAGTGTACTTCTGACATGAAATAAAAGCTCCTCTTAAAAATCGCTTAGAAAAAGCTGCAGGCCCCTCTTTTCCTCGAAAACATCCCACGAATTGTAAGAGGATCGCGCCCGAACACCGTTTCAGCGGTTATAAAGCGCCAAATATATTTGGCACCCACTCAAAACTACCTTTTTACTGACGTAGACACCGCTTACATGTTTATAGCCGTTCAGCACCAATTTGAATTACCAACACAAAAAAAAAAAAAAAAAATTGCCAGGTGCTTCTCCGCATGATCTTTAAAATGGAGCTTAGTTCTTCTTCTTCGTATTCGCCTTCCCCTTTGCACATTTTTAACAAAACCTTTCTCTACAATCGCCATCGCCCATGTCTTCGCACCCTATAGCAGGACGAGAATGACTAACTTGACGAGTTTGGTCTTTCTTTTAGAGGACTTTACTTTTCAATTGCAGTCTAAAGTGACAAGTGATTCTACGTTGGATTTCAAAGCTGGCATTGTTGGTTCCAAGACAAAAGAAGTTATCTAAGACTTCTAAGTTATGACTACTAACATTGCCGTAGGAATACAGCCGTGAATCCGCTTACTTTTTGTTTGATGACAGCAGATATTTCGTTGTGTCCTCTTTCACCAACAGACCCATTCGCTTCGCTACTTTGTCTAACCTGGAGAAAGCAGAAATAACGGCGAGGTTGTTAAAGCCAAGAATAGCAATATCACCGGCATTGGAAGAGGAGCATCAATTATTATTGTTATTAATGATTTCATAAAAAGTTTTTATCAATTATTCGTATTACTGAAAAAAAGGAGACATTTTTTCGAAAAGCAGTTTTCAAATAATGGACAAATACAATTCCTAGCAATTATTGTCGTCACCACACCGCCTTTGTTGTTGAAAAATAGCGGAATATTATGCCTATTAGCAAAATGTAAAATTTCTTTTCGGAAAATGTACAAATTAGCAATGAGAACATACATACGTTTCAAAGTGCAATTAAATCTTACCAGCGGCTAGAAATTTGTACAAGCAAGACTATATCAAAAATACTTATGTTAATTACAGTATAGTCCGGTCAATTTAGACATTCGAAGTTACATAAATTCCCACCAAACTGAAAATCGGTAATATTGTTTAAAATACAATTAAAAATAAAAATTGAAAGTTCCCCATCTTTCCCCTATAAGGAAAATTTTTTATTCAAGGTCAAAGGTCAAAAAATGCGTTTTCGCGATTTTCAGCAAAACGGTAAGTTATATCATAAAATTACATTAGACGAAAATTGTAGATCATAAAATTATCATACTTTCATACTTTTTTCCTATGAGCCAAAGGTTTTGAGATGTAGCGTTTCAAAAAGTTTTAAAAGTTGTAATCGCCATAATATGTATGCACACGTTTCAACGCCATCTATGAGGTAGTGTAGTTAGCGCGTTATTTTTAACGTGGTTTCCCCAGTAGGCCTATTCCACGGGTCACTTGTGATCCTGTTTAATTTTAAATTATTGCAAAATGGTGGATATTAGCAGCGATTGAAAAGATAAAAGCAATTTAAGTTAAAAAAAAGTAGTGAAGTTTAATCGTCCGAGTCGTAACTTTCTAATCCTTCTTGATCTTCTTGTTCTTGTTCGTCTTCATCTTTATCCTGAGTGCATGTAAACTGCGTTAATAGCGATGTATAGCATGTCACCTCGCTGGAATCAAACGGATCCTCTACTGTTGATGATTCAGTATTATAGTACAACCGGTCTTGACAATGTATACATGCCAGTCCACCTTTTTTGCTATCACATTTAGCACTGCAACCCTTTTTGCAGTTGCAAAAAATCGTGTTTTGCAGTTTTTCCGGCGCAGGTGGAAGTAGAGTTTGCACTGGTTCTAATGAATTGTTGACCAACTTCCAACCCTATTTTGTTTTTCATACATCTTTAAAACTGTTATTTTACCCTTCCTGTAAAATGCAGATGTCGTATCATAGCCAGTTATTGCGTGTAAAAATAGTACATGATATTGACACTTTGCAAAAGTAGATAAACTTTTTGATTAATATTTTTCCGATTGATGTTGAGAATTCATCTGCTCTTTCGATACTTGCATTAAATAATACCACTTCAATAGCAACAACCAACCTTCAGTTAAAAGTTTAGCACAAATAAAACAATATTCGGACATTTTTGTTATAAAACTCAAAGCAGCACGATATAGGATAGGATAAACACGCGTTTTCACCACCATATAATATCTATTATTTTGCAACAGTTTAAAATTAAACAGGATCACAAGTGACCCGTGGAATAGGCCTACTGAGGAAACCACGTTAAAATAACGCGCTAAGTACACTACCTCATAAATGGCGTGGAAACGTGTGCATATTATGGCGATTACAACTTTTACAACTTTTTGAAACGCTATATCTCAAAACCAGTGGCTCGTAGGGAAAAAAGTAGTATTATAGATAATTTTATGATCTACAATTTTCTTCTAATGTAATTTTATGATATATCTTACCGTTTTGCTGAAAATCGCGAAAAACGCATTTTTTGACCCTTGACCTTGAATAAAAAATTTTCCTTATAGGGGAAAGATGGGGAACTTTCAAATTATATTTTTTATTGTATTTTAAACAATATTACCAATTTTCAGCTTGGTGGGAATTTATGTAGCTTTACTCTTATTTTTTGGTTTAATTTGGCCGGCCTAGTAAATGTATGTGTATTATATTAGACTGTATCAATAAAAGAATAAAGAATGATTTTATAAGAAAAGTAAATGTTTTTATTCAAAATTTGTATAAGCACATGTAAAAATAAATGGAAGCATTTTTTGACGTAAGTAAAAAGGAAGACGACTAATTCACGAATCATCTCTTAATCAATTAAATAAAATGTGTATAAATACTAGAATATCTACATATGTTTAATTAACTGTAAGGCACTTTGAGAATTTGCATCAGTGTTAACCATCTTCGAGTTTTGTAACGCATGGAATAAATATTTTTCTTTTCAATTATACATTATTTGTATCATTGTGTAAAAATACAAAAAATATGTAATAATTTATATTATACAGGTAGTTATGTTAACATAGATCCGGATAAATATATTTTCAATTTTAATACTACAAAATGGAGTTTCTTTTTTCACATTGAAGATTTCATTCATTTCAATATAAATTTTCATAACTGCACCTAATTATTTAAATACATTATCCATTGTGTTTAAATTATAATTTAAAAGTTTTATGTGAGTGCTTTAGTGGCAAATAAAATATTAATGTATACAAATGTAAAATTATACACATAAAATAAATATTATATATACATACATAAGTAATTTATTAAATGCAAAAAGAATATTTTGCATATCCTTCGTTCTCCCTTTCCTATGAACTAAGTCCCCATTTTCTGGATAAAAGACGTTTTATATAAAATATATAATCGTATCATATTATCGTAAAGTATATTTTTTAAATAATTTAGGGTGTATATAATTAAAAATGTAAAATAAAAAACTAGAATTTTAATATTATATGCAAACTGAGATTACGTCAAATTATAAAGCTTTATTATTAGGAAACTTTTCAACAGTTGAACTCAATCTGTTAAAAACTGGCAAACGTGCCTCTTCCCCGCTATTAAGGGACGAAACAGAACTTACTTTCGTTGGAATTTTATTAACATTCCTTATTATAGCAATTGGAGAACTAGAACTTTTATGTAATAGCTGTTTGCCTGGTATAGAAACCGGCTTTATATACAATGATGTCTGGGTTTGAATTGAAGTCAATATAACATTAGGTGGGGGAGTATTCACTGGGGATATGGGAGCATTTGGACTTGCTGGTGGTGTATTTATGTAGGGAAACGAGTTCTGGAAAACCGAATTTACCGGGCTAACTTGATCAGTAAATGTAAAATTAGTCATTGAACTAGTAGGACTTAATGATATAGATCCTGTTGGTGATTCCCTATCAGAGCCCGTTGACATGCTCAAAGGAGGACTTAAAGGAAGTGATTTATTAATTTTAGATGCATTACTTTCTGATTTAGGCTGTAATGGATAGTTTGTGGTGCAGTTATGAAAACTGGAATGATTTTGCAATTTCGTTTGTTGTTGCTGCTGCTGGATTTGTAGTAAAGCTCTGGCTTCATCTGCGTTATGTACAAAATGGCATCGAGGGCCATAAGGACAAAAGCCAACGCTGTGGAATGTGCGACAATATTCAGTTTTGTACTTTGGGTGTCTCTGCAGGTTTCGTAACTCATGATATCCATGTGCAAACTGGCACTTTTCTCCATACTTACATTCACCAGCTTCTTCAAATGGCCGACAAAGTTCAGTTTTATACCTAGAAAAAAAAAACATTTAATGAATATCTTAAAAAAAAACAGAAAAAAATCATTAATTCAGGTCATAATAATATATATGTTAGGCTAACTTCATTTTATTATTTTCATATCCTGATGACCAAATAGTCAGCGAACTCAGGATATGTATATGGAAAACAATGGTGTTAATCAGCATAAATTAGCCCGATAAAATGTTCAATTTCCACGATCCTGAATGCTTATTGCATTTCGTTCGTGCCGGGCGAATAGCACGAAATACTAAGAAGTGGTGCAAGTTCATTTTCTTTTACACATAGCCACTTTTCCTACAGATACTCAAATTTTTCAACAGATAATGGTGTCTGGCATTCACGCTGGTTGTTCCCTAATAAAATGCCGATCACGACGACAATTTCACGCTGTCCTAATTTAAGTCCAGAGTGAGAACATTTTGGGTTGTTGCTGGGAAAATGTATGACGACAACAAATGATTTGACAACGTCGTGGGACTAACACATGCAATCAAAGAAGCTTTTTCCCTGTTGGCTCTTGAAATGACAAATGTTCAATGAAAAAAAAAAATGTTTCAAGCAATAAGAAATCAAAGATAGCAAGTATATATATACACATATATATATATATGACGCTTTGTAACCGCTGAAGCGATTTTTATACCAACTGTCTATACCAACAAATATAGGCTCCTACAGTTCATTCTAAGCCGCCTCCGAACGGCTGATGGATTTTTTTTCATGTCAGAAGTACACTCGGAGGGCTTGACATTCCCTGCCGAGGGGCGACCGTAATTAGAAAAATTTTTTTTCTATAATTTTGAATGTTGCTCGAATCTGGGCTCGAACCCAGGCCTTCCGAATGGCAGTACGCAATGCTAACCACTCGGCTATCGCGGCCGCCTAAGATAGCAAGTATATGTTGAATAAGTCGATATTTTTAGTTTTTTTTTGTGTTAATTGCAAAGAAATACCGTTATAGTTTCAAGAATTTGGAAAGCCTGAGACAGTAACAAACGTTGCAAGATATTTCTCTCACACGTTTTTAGTTTTAAAGTGTATAACATTGTACACGCGCGTATATATTTTGAAACGCCGTTTATAGTTCCAGTTTCTTATTATATTTTTATGGTTTTTTTTAGTAATATTATTTAACAAATATGTCGGATATACGAAGTTTATTATTTATTTATATAAAGGGATATTAGGAGAAGGTTAATGTGAAGTTTTCATTTATTTAGATTGACGCCCGTTACAGACCATTTTAGTCAACATTGGTCGCTACCCAT
The DNA here is from genome assembly GCA_030068015.2 of Neoceratitis asiatica. Taxonomy (NCBI): domain Eukaryota; kingdom Metazoa; phylum Arthropoda; class Insecta; order Diptera; family Tephritidae; genus Neoceratitis; species Neoceratitis asiatica. The sequence continues at coordinate 71,728,975 of CM061525.1, read as the reverse complement.
ACAAAATACATGAAACAACAACAAATACATGTAAAATTCCAAAATACACGTACATTACGTTGTATGCTGAAAGAGTGAAAAAATTTAAAATGAAAATAAATTTAAACAAATAAATTAAAAAAAAAAACATAAAAAAAAGCTTGGAAAAATAATTTTAAATCAATTTTTTCGTTTCCTTTTCCAAAAAAAATCGAAAAATCAAAATTTCAGTTACGACTTTCTTAATTATTTTTATAGGTGTAGCAAAGAACGCTGGGGTCCGCTAGTTATATATAAAATTATATAAATAGTGTTACTATATAAAATTATAATGAATATATGACTTTTTCTATGTGCAAATATATTTGGTAATAGAGAACTAAACTTTTAGTTTCTTTATGATCTTTTATATCTTTGTTATTAATAAAAATTTTCAAGGCATATAGTAAATTTTTATCGTTTCGGTCTCTAATGCGTCCTAAATACAATACCTTTTAACTTATATATATATATACATAAATATTGTTTCTGTAGGAAGATTCTTCTTAATTTCTTTGACGTTGCGTAGGTAATATTCAAGTGAGCTTTCTGTCTGACAAGGCAAAACGAAAATTCTACAAGGACTTGTATTCGGCGATCAAAGCCTTCGTTAAGGAATAATTCTTACCCATTTTGTTTACTTAGTTTTTTAATACTTTTACAAAATGTAAATTGTGATTATTTAAACTTTCACCCCTAATAACTTTAATTTGACAGCTGAGTCTTCTATTTTGCATACAGGGTATACAATATTCAGAAAACCTTAACATGCCAAGCCGAAACGTTCAATATACAATTGCGTCAGTAGTTGCTCCGGTAAATTTTAGAACATTTTTTTTTGGTAGCTCTGTGAAATTTAAAGATTTCAATTCGGATCGTTTTATTGTGATTTATTTCAAAGAAATAGTTAATATATTATAAGTAAAATAATTCCGAAGATAATAAAAATATAATTCATTTCACTTAAAGGAAAAATACTTCTTTAGAGTACAGTTTATACAAAGCAACAACAGTTTTTAATAAAATTTTAAATATGGAAGAATCGATAATTAAAGTTTTACCATTTCTACCATTTTCATTTGTTTATTAATATGGATTGAATGTGCAAAATCTGCAGCTAGTAGAGAAGTAGCCGAAGAATGAGCCGAAAATTTGAGGAAACAAGAAGTGTTAGTTACTATAAGGAAAAGAGGTTCTCACAAAGAGATTCAAAACACCTTATCGAAAAGCTTCTTACTATTGGATGAGTATTGTTTTGATTACACAAATTATTCATCCTTATTATAGTTGACGTACTAAACACAAAGTGATGACGACTTGACAAAATTGATTTTGCCATAGTTTTTATCGATATCTATTGACATCTATTGTCGACAGAAAATTTGCTGATGGCTACTACAAAATTTTGTAAATCTGTTTTCTTTTAAGACGATGCAATTTTTTAAGTATGTATACATCTATATCTGGTCATTCCATTTTAAACGAATCAAATAGCGTGATGGTCTTTGATTCGGCTAAAATTCGGTATATGATTTAATTTCATACTAAAATTGACAGAAATCGACACGAAATATTTTCAAAAAATTATAAATAAAAGTTATGGGCGTGGAAATAACAGTGAAAATTGAGAAAGCGGTCCTTTGAACTACATATGTCACCGACTTAGAAAAATTTTATATACTATACGGAAAGCTAATACATTGGGCTATAAATCTGTTACCTCAAATTTAAAAATTCCCCTGCATAATATTTTTTGAAAAGAATTTCTTGTGGTATATTTGGATTGCCAGATAACAAGTGTTGTAATTTAACTTCGTGGTCTTTTTGGACATGCAAACGTCCTAAGAAATATAACACATGTATGTACATACAGTGCCGGGCAAAAGTCTACATACACCGCCTGTATTCGTTGTGTAGAAAGTACTATATCACTTTGCTGAAAAATATAGGTATACAGTTTTATTTTAAATCCTTTGCAAATCACATGTATTAAGGTGAAAAAACAAAAATATTCTTAACACAAGTCTACATACACCACCGGTTTACTAGCAGTTATGTCGATATATTTACTATTTTTTTTTTTTAATTATGTTTTCTAATTTGCTAGTATTGAATTTAGTTGTGGTTTAAACAAATTAGCATCAACAATGGCTCAGCGAAAAATATTCATTGACGTAAGAAATTTGGCTATTCAGCACAGAAAAGAGAAGAAATCGTATGGTGAGATTTCAAAAATTTTAAACTTAAGCCCGCCAAAGGTACAAATCTGTTACCTCAAATTTAAAAATTCCCCTGCATAATATTTTTTGAAAAGAATTTCTTGTGGTATATTTGGATTGCCAGATAACAAGTGTTGTAATTTAACTTCGTGGTCTTTTTGGACATGCAAACGTCCTAAGAAATATAACACATGTATGTACATACAGTGCCGGGCAAAAGTCTACATACACCGCCTGTATTCGTTGTGTAGAAAGTACTATATCACTTTGCTGAAAAATATAGGTATACAGTTTTATTTTAAATCCTTTGCAAATCACATGTATTAAGGTGAAAAAACAAAAATATTCTTAACACAAGTCTACATACACCACCGGTTTACTAGCAGTTATGTCGATATATTTACTATTTTTTTTTTTTAATTATGTTTTCTAATTTGCTAGTATTGAATTTAGTTGTGGTTTAAACAAATTAGCATCAACAATGGCTCAGCGAAAAATATTCATTGACGTAAGAAATTTGGCTATTCAGCACAGAAAAGAGAAGAAATCGTATGGTGAGATTTCAAAAATTTTAAACTTAAGCCCGCCAAAGGTACAGACCTTTGTAAAAAACTGTGAAATAAAATTGATCCACCGAAAAAAAGGCGCGTGTTGGCGGCCCGAAGAAACTAATTCGAAGAGACATCTCTTTATTCTGAAGAAAGTGAACGATGATGCTAAAGTGACTGCTGCAAAATTAGCCGAAAACATCGCAAACTCATAAGAAAGTGTGTCCATTTAAGAACAATTCGAAAAGCTCTGAACGATAACGGCTTTCATAGCAGAACGTCACGTAAAAAGTCTCTTATATCTGAAAAAATCGTAAACTTCGCTTGGAGTTCGCTAAAGCACATTTAGACAAAGGAATGGATTTTTGACAAAAAGTCTTGTTTACAGACAAATCGAAGTTCAATATATTCGGCAGAGCCAAAATTTGATGAAAAGAAAACACTACACTTAACTCCAAAAATATAGTACTAACAGTGAAGCATGGTGGCGGCAACGTAATGGTTTGGGGAGCGGTTGCGTCATCTGGAGTTGGAAAGCTTGTTTTTATTGAGGGTAATATGGATCGGTTAAAATATAAGTCATTTTTGGAAGCTAATCTGAAGCATTCGGTGGACAGTTAAGAACTTGGCGCAGGCTGGATCTTTGAACAGGATAACGATCCAAAGTCCACGGTCCATGTTGTTAAGGATTGGTTGCTTTATCATGCTCCAAGGCAAGTACACACCGCCTCAAAGCCCAGATTTGAATGTTATTGAATATGTCTGGGAGATTTTTGAGCGAAAAATTAGAAAAAGATCAGATTTCCAGCTCAGCATTACTCAAAAAACGCCTTATAGAAGCTTGCGACAGTATTACTCCCTCAGAGTTGACAGATTTAGTAGCTTCGATGCCACGACGACTTCAAGCTGGTATTGATGCAAACGGTGGACTACATACTGAAAAGATCATGTTTCCTGATACTAACCAAAGTTTTTGCGCTAAGATAAGATAGGTATGTACTGTATGTAGACTTTTGACAATGTTGGATCAACGTTTGTTTTTGTCAAAGCTTTACTATTTCATGTTAAAAAATATTTTCTGTTTTGTTTTTTATGATTATGGAAAATAGTGAAATAAACTGTATCGTTAAATTTTCCAATAAACCTTTTGGATTTTCACTTCAAAAAAAAACAGGGGGTGTATGTACACTCTTGTCCGCCTCTGTATGTATACTTATCTCACGATGACACAGCTGAAAAGGAATAAGTGTTTAACGCCAAAGGAAGCGTCTTTAGCTATAAAAAAACACGTTAGCCCATGTATATCCGCAATATTGGCTACGTGTATGCTGTAAGAAAATCAAAACCTGCATTATCGAAACGAATTGTTAAGGTTCGTTTAAAGTTCGCCAGGGATCACGAAAAATGAACTGAAGATGACTAGAAGCGAGTAGTCTGGTCAGATGAATCTAAGTTCAATCGTTTCAATCCGACGGTAAGCAGTATTGCTGGCGCCGTGTTGGAGAAACCATACAAAGGCACCATGTCAAAGAAATGGTGAAGCATGGTAGCGGAAACATCATGGTATGGGGCAGCATCACGTGGTGGCAAGTTGGACCATTGAGAAAAATTGACGGAATTATGAGAAAGGAGGATTATTTACATATTCTACAGACCCATTTTCCCGATTTGTTGACACAGCCGCCTATCCTGAAGAAGAAATACTATTTCAACAAGATGACGACCCCAGGCATAGTCCAAAATCCTGACGGATTTTCTAGCTGAGCAGTGGCCTGCTCAACGTCCAGACCTCAATCCGATTGAAAACTTGTGGTCAATTGTGAAAAGACGGCTGGGACAGTATCAAAGAGCCCCGGCCAACATGGATGAATTATGGCGGCATGTACAACACGAATAGAAAAATATTCCCGTTCGAATAATTCAAAATTTAGTGGCAAGTATGCTAAAACGCATGAAAAACATCATACGTAATAGAGGTTTATGGACTAAATATTAAAAACGTACTCCAATAGTGCAGTTTCTGAAAGGTGCAAAATTGAGTACATAGCTGTAGTTTTCGTTTTATTCACTTATTTCTCAGAAATTGTTCTTTCTTGCTTTTTGTTATCATCTATTTCGTAAAGAATTGAATAAAAAAAATAGAAAAAAATTTTGCGAATTGCTTTATTCTTGTTATTCTTCTGCACTTGGAAGAATACGGAGTACAAACATGTACTTATTTGTGCACCCCACTGTACATACATATGTTATGTACATATATCTACTTAAAATTTTCATAGGATCGTCGACAGATTTTGCTTCGTTTACCGTCCACTTCGACAACGACGACGCCAACGGTATGAGCTCATATGTGTCAATAGCTGTGAATAGTTATCGATAAAACCTACGGCAATAGAAATTTTGTCACGTCGTCGTAACTTTGTGTTGACGACGAAAACCATATAAATAAGAGGGGTATTTGTAGACGATATCGGAATTTCGGCTATTTGTCAAGTGCAGTATTTACTTAGCGACAATAATTTGATGTACTGATGGCAGTTGCACAGTTACTTTACACAGTTTAACACATAGTGAGTGAGAAAGAGGATTTAAGGAAACTCTGGGGTTTTCTATATTTTTAATTACATGATCAATTCGAACATTCTTAACTTCTTGAACTTCTGTACGTAAGTAGTTTTACGCTTAGTTTAAAACAAACACTAGCAGGACCAAATACTGATCTTATAGAAATAAATGTTATGGATCGATTTTGTAGCACCATAAATGGAACATGAACGCTTGAAATTTAGTACGTCGGTATGTTTTTTTCTATATTAACATATATTATACAGTGAACCCAGCGTTACCCAAACGTAAAATCTAACAGACGGTTGCCGAAAACCAGGTACAGGCCGGTCTTTCCAACTATATATTTGGAATAGACTATTGATAATACCTCTCATCAACTTAATTAAAAATAAAACTTAAAGCATCTCTTTATCCATATAACGGAACCAAAATCCAAAATGAAACTAACAAGTGAAATGTAAAGTAATTCGGTAATATAGGGGTTATTAAACTTTCAAGCCCACCTTTTAATGAAAGCTAGGACTACTTTAACCTTTTTAGCACAGTTTTTATAAGATTTCTAAAATAAAGCTTAGGGTCCATTGTGACACCTAAGTCAAGGAAGTCAGAAACTTGTTTAACTTTGTGATTTTAAATCATATAAGCAAAGGATTGCAAAGATTTTCTAGAGAAGGACATATATTTACCCTTATTTAAATTCAACGACATATAGTTCACATCACACCACCTTAACATGGCGTATGACAGTTTGTAACAAGCGTACGATCAGCCGTCCGTTCATGGATGCCATCATACCCAACACACAAAATTACATTACGAGTTGCATTTTTAAATTAGGATGATATTCTAAAGATTATTCGAGAGAAACATCTTCAGGCAGAACGATCGGATCACATCGATTTAGAACAAATGAATTGTCATCCAAAAATATTAAATCCAACGTCTTCCCAAATTTATTACGAAAAAAACCCAGGTCAGGAATCTAGTTTAGGAAATCATGAACATTATCTGGTGTTGACTTAGGTACTATATTTCATGACACACAGGATAAATTGAATTCACCAATTAAAACAATACTGTCAAATGTCTTAACATCAGAACATAATGACTTTAGCCGTGACGAATAAAGACAGAATAAGTTGAGAAGTCAGAATTTAGCTGGCAACAATATAAATTTTCTTTGTTTGGCGTAGGCACTGCTTACGCGATTATAACCATATCAACAACAGTGCGCAACTAGTTCTTTTCTTCGTTATTCGGCGCCCGTTGGAAATGTCAAGTGACACCAGGTCACTCTACGCATGATCCTTTCAACGGAGTGGAGGCCTCCCTCTTCCTCTCCTTCCACCAGTGGGTACTCCACCGAGTACTTTCACAGCTGGAAAGCTTTCATTTATTCGGATGACATGACCGATCCAGCGTAGTCGCTGTCTCTTTATTCGTTGAGCTATATCAATGGTGTGGTAACTCGTACTGCTCATCGTTCCACCGCCTACTGTATTCGCCACTTACCAACGCGCAAATGACCATAAATCTTCCGCCAAATTTTTCTTTTGAATCACTCCTATAGCCGAGTTGGATTTCAAGGCTGACATTGTTGATTACTAGGTAGACGAAATTATCGACGACAATATAAATACTTGTTTATTTTGCGAATTCGAACACAAAGAAATTTCATCCCTTCAAATTTCGTAAAATAAATTTCCTTAGCGGCCATATAATTTGATCGCCGGGAAGGGAATCAAAAAACAGATCGACGAAAATAGCCATAATTTGGATTAAAAAAATTTAGAACGTTCGTAGACCACTACGTTATGTTAGAATACAGTCTGCTTTGAGTTATACGATTTGGTTACATCAGCATGGTTGCGATTATTTGTTCAATGGTATTGTGTACAAGCGCAGATCAAAGTTGCATTCGGCTTTTTAGATGCAATCATGTTGACTTACGGTATTCGTTGAAGACTTTGCCAGTTTCTTCTTGTCGCTGTTTGACGCCCATTGGAAATAACTAACGGAGTGAAGGTCTTTCTTTTCTTTTACTTCGATTTGCAGGTACTGTATAGAACATTTTAAAGCTGGAGAGTTTTCATAGCAGCTGTCTTCTTATCCGCTGAACTATGCCAATATCGCCATATAACTCGGAAGTCCATCGTATTCGCCGTTGCCAATTTGCAAAGAACCATAAATCTTCCGCAAAACGTTTCTCTTCTAACGCCGACTCATCAGTCATCGTCCATGCCTTCGCACATAGCGACGTGTTGGGTTTGGTTTTTCGAGAGAGGGCTTTACTTTTCAACTGCATATTCAGTCCAAAGTGACAAGTGATTCTGCGTTGGAATTCAAGGCTGACGTTGTTGCTCTTGTTGATGCTGGTTCTGCGATAAACGAAATTATCTAAAACTTACGCTATATTTTTTGTTTGCAGACCGGAGATATTGTCCTCGTTCACCACCAGGGCCACTCGCTTCGCTCCTTTGTCTAACCTGCTGAAAGCAGACACAGCGGCGAGGTTGTAAAAGCCGAGGATATCAATATTATCGGCATACACCAACAATTGTACACTTTTGTAAACTATTGTACTTAGTCTATTTAGCTCTTCGGTTCTTATTATTCATCATGAAGATAAGTAAATCACACAATAAAGAGTCTCCCTGCATGAATTTTCTATTTGATCCATACCAATTCTGACTACGCTTCCGGGATTATTCAGCGTTTTGCAGAATACCAAATTCAGTCATAGCGGCATAGAGGCAGTTCCCTTTCGTGCTGTCGAAGGCATCTGAAATCAATAAAAAGGCGTATCGATTCTTTTCTCTCGTGTCTTTACCAGGTCGAAAACCACACTGATAAGTTCTGTTGAATTCTTTCACGGTGTTCTTTAATCTTTTACACAATACGTTCGAAAGAACTTTATGTGCCATTGGCATTGATGTCACTTTATTTTTTAAGTGGGCAAATGCTGTTCGAACTTCGTTATAATTGGGTATTGGATCGTTCCCTGAGAGTAACAAAATTAATTAAATTCTCCCTATTATTTTTGGCGTCGTCGATACAAACCTATGTGATAAATTGTTACTTTCGCTGTTTTTATTAAAAACTATTAACGTCATCAACGTTAAACGATGCAATATCTGTCTACACAGAATTTTCGGCTAGTGAAAAAATGGAAGTGAACTTATTTTTTCTTAAGTAAGCCTTTGTCTACTAGAACAAGCTGTGGCCAACTTGGAACAATTTAACAGACAACTTAATCTAAATGAATGGATTTGCTGAGTCGCAAATATTCTTCAAATCAACGTTACCGTGGAAAGAGCTACTTAGGTTTATTTAGATGAAAAAAATATTTATTAACTGCTACTACTATTAAGTATTTATCAAGTCGAGTGAGATGTATATTACAAAATTACTTGTTATATATTATAATATATTACTTATTCACGATTTGAGGGCATGCACCTGGACTGTCCGGTCCGGTGCCTTAATTGGGAAGATGCCGCTATCCAGCTGGTTGATGTCCTCATAAGAATACAGCCTGACCGCCGACCAAGAATTGCGATGGACGGGAAAATGACGGAAGAAGGTGAGTGCTTGTTAAATCTACTACAGCGGCCATTTAATATTCTGTTTGTGGTGTGAGAAAGACTCCGTCGCTGAGCCCTGTCCATCACCCTGGTGGATGAACATCTAGCCACAATCCTCATCAAATTAAAGAGAAAAATAATGTGGCAACAGATGCTTTCTATGCCCACCTAGAACGTATAGTCCCAAACGGGCCGAGGCTGATTGATTTCGTCGGAGCCCGAAGTATGGTCGTCTGTAGTACCAAATTCCAGCACCCGAAAATTCATCAAGAAAAACACGCAACCAAATCGATCATGTTGTGGTAGACGGAAGATCACTGGATACATATCTTTCGTCTAGTTCTAGACGTAGTTACGTTCCGAGGGACAAATATTGACTTAGATTACTATCTTGTAGCAGCAAAGATACGCACGCACAGCAGACAGCCGGCAGGTTTTCTACTCGGCCTGAACACTTGTTCCTGAGAGCACTTATCAGCAACTGCGCTGGATAGGTCATGTCGTCTGAATGGATGAAAGCGCTCCAGCCGTTGGAAGGATCTGGTGGACAACGATCTGGCTTCACTTGGTATTACTAACTGCGTTGTTGATGCGGCTATAATCGCATAAGCGATGTCTACGCCAAACAATAAGAAGTACAAAACCAAAAAAAGTGTGAAACAAAACAATGTTCCTTGTTTGTTGCGGCCTGTAATTCCCTTTTGTTATAAGTTAATTAGCTTTATTTGAAAGTCCTATTGGTTTGGTTGAATTGAATATTTTTTATGTAACAATGCAAAAATGGTAACTTTTGCCAAACTTCAAACATTTTGTTGTTTTAAGGGAGAATTTATGATCCAAATTGTTTGACTGAGTAAAGAACTGTGGAATGCGGCAACACTATTTTGGAAGATAGCAGAGGCAAAAACTGTTTCAACGTAACGGGAGCGTCTCACGCCGCCGTCGGACGTACATGGTCAGGGGTTTTCATTAACAAAGTGCTCTCATAAGTTTCATTGTGACAGTTGATGCCCGTTTACGTTCATGAATGTTGCTTTTATTATATGTGTTTTCTTCCGTGGTAAACACAGAAAATAAATGTTATTGGTATTTTCAAACTTTAGTTTTCATTTATCAGGTACAAATGATGGTAACTCAAAAAGTCTACTTTTAAGAATCCAATAGCGATTCAATCATATTGTAACGAATTTGCTAAGTTCGCCTCGATGATTTTCCTAATCCTTCGAGTCCGATCACTGGATTACTAAACAAAACACCCAAGATTTTTTGTTCGGCTTCTTAACCGTCAGGAATTTATTTGTACAATTTTCGTCTTTAGCCAACGGCTTATTTTACAATTCTTTATGATACACACTTATTATCTGCTTCACTCAGCTCGTCCGTATCTAAAACACACACAGCTCACTGCAATGTTAACTCCACTAAGTTGTCTACTCGTCTCCTCACGCTCAGTACACACTAGTACTGAGTCTTCAACGTCAATGTCCGCAAATAGCTGCTGCAGCTCGTTTTATACCTCAACATTCACGCGATCAAGACTAGGCTGATAATTCGTTTGCCTGCGGTAGCTGCAGCTGTTCCGTTTATCCTTAACCGCGTGGAATTTCCCTTACGTTGTCTACCCTTTTCTTTGTCCTTGGTAAGGGTAATTTGCATTATACAGCCGCTTCTTTTCTTTTCGATCCTTTTCGGAGAATTGCCTTTAATCTGTCTACCCTTTTGTTTGTCCTTGGTAAGGGTAATTTGCATTATAAAGCCGCTTCTTTTATTTTCGGTCCTTTTCGTGGAATTGCCTTTACACTGCTACTCATTCAGTTTGTTCTTCGTATAGGGGATTTCCGTCACAATATAAACAAAATTGTTGTGAACTGTTCCAAACGACATTTTTCATCAATTTTAAGCATTTAAGCCATTTTTCTTGCCCATCACCAACATCTGCAGTAAAATATGTCATATTTATCATTGGTATATCATCATTGATATTCTTTGAAAGCAGTGGTGATTTCCAATCGTTTACAGAATTTCTTCAGCAAAATGCTCTTAATTATCTTCAGCCAATTTTGAATCAACTTTTGTCTATTATTCTGTTAACAGTATTGGTACGGATTGGAGTAGCTTTTACATCTTTGTCATCTTTCCCAACAACCGTTTTAAATAGTGTTGATATAAACGGTTTTATTAAATTCTTTCCTATAAAACAATTTTTCCAGTTTTAGCAATGAATACAGAAATTTTATAACTAACTTCAAGAACACGATTATTAGTTGAAGAATGAGCAGTAAATAGACTTTAATCAATATTGTTGTCAATATTTTTAAAGTACGTTTAAAAGAACTTGAAATCTGAATTAATATGAGCACTATGTTTCATCGCCGACATCGGGTGTGAACCCAAATTTTAAATATTCCTCTGAATATTGACGAATTTGCTTGCCACTCATTTTACCACCCAACATAATCAAAGGTTTTATTTGTTCCTGAAACCCATTTTATGTCATGCACAAAAAGACCGTACGAGTCCTTTTGTTTCTTATTCATATAGGTTCTTTGTTAACACCAACTGAATGCTGTGTGAAACACCACAGGAGTTGCGATCTGATGCGAACAACTGCGCTGTTTAACGATATTCTAAAACATCCACGGTTCTCAGCGGAACCTTACGTCTGCAGCCGGGAAATTTTCTTGATTACGCCAAAAACCTGTTGATATTTTGGTGTCGTCATGCCAAATGATACCGAAAAATTTTTCATCGTATTCATTTTGAAATTTACTATTTCCGTTAAACTTTGCACTGAATCTAAAGGTTAAACTCGTGTCGAATCTATTTTCTAAATGCCCTAATGTTGGCGAGGGCATACGTTGAGAAAGATTGTTCTAGGTGCACCAATTAAATCTTTCAAATAATGACTTCGAATTTGGCGGAGTCAAATTTTCAGCATACTACTTACGCAATATTTAATGATGCATATTTCTAAACTCTTGAATAAAACTAGCAATAAAATCAAACAGAATTGCTGCAATCCTACTAACGGTTATTTTTCTAGACTAAAGTAAAAGTAATTGCTACGAACTACCAAAATTATAAAAATCAATAAATAATCATTTAGTTGTGATTTTTATTTTATTACTTTTCATGATTACAGTCCCTTTTTATAACACTATAGGCCTGTTTCTTTGCACTCAACTTGCAAAACAACGTTAGTAAGTAAGTCACAGAGTATATCGAACCATACAGATAAATGCATTAAAACGAAGTCATGGTATAGCCCACCTATACAATGTAAAAAGCGCAGATTCATTCGTTCTTTTTTAAGTGTGCACTCTGAGCCCAGCGATTTTGTAGCTGATTTTTTTTTAGGGCGGTATGACTTAATCTGGCCAATGGAGAATTATCAATTAAAATGTCGATTTTTAACTTATTTGCAAATAATTGTATTTCTAATACTAAGTGGTATTCTTCTGAGTAATTTCTAGAATTTCCAAAAATAATATTTTAACTAAACTTATATCGAGCTTTTCTCATAGCTTCCCACTAAAAGGCTGTTTTGATTAAAGTTTACCTATTTAGTTATAAAACACGAATACTGAATTTCAGGCCAAAAAAAGTGGCCCTCATTTTAATTTAGGCAAACGCTACCTATGAGCCAAATTTGAAGTAAATCGAAAGAAAAATAAAATATTTCGAAAATGTCGGTCCACGTCCCGGGAGAAAAATTAGGGTTCGGTTAAACTGAGCGTATAGCTATTATAATTATTACCAAACACTTTACGGAAGAAAAAGTATCCTTATATTATTTTGGCAAAAGGCTACCAATATATAAAATTTCAGTAAATCGAACCGTAATTAAATTTTTTTAGAACTCATCCCCGGCCTTGGGTCCACTTTCCGGAATAAAATGAAGTGTTCGGGTTAAACCAAGTGTAAAGCTACATACGTGCCAAATTTCTAGAAAATCGAACCAATTCCGGATTTGCCTTTCAGATTTTTTGGTTAGAGACTAATACGTCTTTGTGCGAATCACCGAAATCGGTTCTTTAGTCATAAGCGTAGTAAACAACATCACTTTCCTTTATATATATAGACTAAAATCCTTTATAAGCTCGTTTCCCTTAAGTTTATTTATTTACCTGGATGTATTAATTTGTTGTGGTAAGGGTTCAGATTGAGTTCTCTCCAGTTTACGATGTAAATTCATGTTTCCAAAATTTTCCAATAAACTTGTCACAAAAGTTTCAACGTTTGCTTCATGGGGTTGAGGTTGTGAAATTGTCCTCGTCAATGCAGAATGGGGGCGACATTGCTCCGAGTCTTTTTTGAAGTCAAAGCTCATTTTTTGGTCTACTGGTTCATCAGAATCTGACATTTTTGAAAGAATTCTATCACCATTGTTATTAAAGAACCGATTCGAGCGAGGGGGCTGCAGCTGATCATTCGACTGGATCTGAAAATAATTACCACAATAAATTATTTATTTAAAAGAAAAAAGAAAAATTCTACAATTATTTTACTAAATAATGTAAGAAATATTAATATTTAGGATTTCAATTATTTATTTAAAGATTTGAATAATTAGTAATGTCATCTTAAGAGTATTTTGTGAATATTTAAATTAAAATTGTAATTTATTAGCTGGTCGGGTCAGCGATTCTGATGTTATTTATTTATTTTTTCTTGAAAGTACACTTAGAATGGAGACGATCCTCTGAGCCCTGTATGATCAAATCCGACCGAATTTTTTCATCATTTTCAACAAATTATGCTTCCATACGAATTCGATACTATTATACCCAAAGGTGTTCTTACCTCAACATTAAAGAAAAAAATTTATATTTGTCTAACTTATATCGTCTATACGATTAAGCAACTATTGACAAATTTTACCTATTTATTATAATAATCTCCAAACTTCGATTTCGGTTAGTTTTACTCAATATTAAGTTCGCACTAAATAACATAACATCAAAAATAACAAGATAATGTTTTACTTTTCTTAAACTTTTTTGTCTACAATAACATTTTTTTTCTCTATATTTTTTTAATACTATTTTTTTAATATTTGAAGTCACAGTCCAATCGTAAAATGTGCTGATAAAAACTTTTGATGGGACTACCTTTTTTCTGTATCATATTTTTACAATGTTTACCTTTTGTAATAAACATACAAACATGTTAGTATTTTTTTTAGTAGCTGATCATTTACTCGTTGCTTACAAAATCATTACTTCAGAATTTAGTTTATCCAGTAAAAGTTCGCTTTCAATATTTCATATTTATAGATGATACCATAGGCAAGAAAGTAGAAAAATTTGTGACTGTTTCTGGGAGTGGATCAAAACGGTATTTCTCTATGATTCAAACACCAAATTAGAAATACCTTATTAGCTGTTCAGAGTTCGTGACTTATCACATAAAAAAATCAACTCCATTGAAAAAATGGGCAGCAAACATCGGAAAATTATCTGGATTTTAACATGACTACTGCAAACTTTCCCACGGCCGCATATTCATATAACGCTAACCTGGCCCAAAGGCATATAGTTTTGATTTAATTTTTACTCAGGATATGATTTTTAATACTGACTTGCATTTTTGCGAACAAGGGGTTAAAACATCGGCCAAAGTTTACCAAGAAACCGTTTTGGAAGCTGTTGTAAGACCACCAACCATTCCATGTTCCAAAACCAATCATGGACTTTTCAGCAAGACTCTGCGCCGGCCCATAAAGCTATAACGACCCAAATCTGGCTCCAAAACAATTTACCAGCATTCATTTCCTCTGAAGAGTGCCCTCTGGCAGTCCTGATTTGAACCCGCTGGATTACAAATTGTGGACAGTTTTAGAGGACATGGTCTGCCACAAAAGATACCCCAACATTGATTCTCTTAAGACAGCTTTGATTCGTGCTGTGGCCAATTTCCCAATGGAGGAGGTGCGTGCGGCTATTGATGATTGGCCAGTCCGACTTAAGGCGTGCGTGAAGGCCAAAGGCGGGCATTTCGAATGAATACTGCTTTTTTGTATACAATATATATCAATGTCATTCTATGTAAAAAAATTGGTCCAAAAACATTCATTATTTTTTATTTTATAGCATAAAATGTGTGTAACAGTATTTATGTCCCTACTAAGTACATAAGCGTTAGCTTCTGACGACAATGCTTTTGTATCGAAATGTCAGAATTTGTATTAAATTAAAAACGTTTGCTGGAACTTTTGGCTTTCTAGTTTAATTGGAAGAAAAGTGCTACTGAAGCCAATCAAATGCTCGTGAAAATTTGTTGTGAATCTACGCCAGCTGATAAATCATGCAGAGAGTGGTGATTTTAGTGTCGAAGATAAAGATGGGAAATTGAAGACTTTACTGGATCAAGATCCTTGCCAAACGCAAAATGAACCCTGACTGCAACTAATGCGCTTGAGCCGTGTATTATGCGAAAAACGGCCAGAAGGTATGACGAGGAGACTTTGCAACATGACAACGCTCGGCCCCACGGGGCTGTAATGGTCAAAAATTACCTGAAAATGCTGAAATTGGAGGTCTTTTAGGACCCGCCGTATTCTCCAGACCTGACAACTTCTGAATTCTTGTTTTTTCGACGGGTGAAAAACGTTTTGGGTGTCGCCGTTTCGGATATTTTGAAGAAACCAAATGCTCAATGATCGGATCGAGGACAGAGAGAAAATATTATTCGAAAATTACCAAAGAGATGGGAAAAAGTAGTCGCTTCCCATCCGACTAACAATACTTTGCATGGTGTATTTTTTACTTTTTTCAATAAAGAACCTTTTTTGAGCACAAAAAAACCGAATAAATTTGTATATCCAATATATATTGACAGAAATTTTGTTTAAATATTTTTTCTGTCATTATATTACCAAAATAGGCATTTACAGTGCGAATTTTGTTTTGTAATTTACAATATCCACAAATATATTTTTTGGAACTTTGAAATTGATTGTCCAAAAGCATTTTACATCCATGAACTGATACAACTGTAATTTCCCGCAGTAGAAGATATTATAAATTTTAAGTTTATAAACACGTAATTAGCATAGTGTATTTAAATGATTATTCTAACACAAGTATTGTTAATTATATTTAATTTTTTTTTAGGTTAGACTTAGTAAATTTCAGTAGTACATAATCGTTCCTAGATATGTTTTAAGTTTTTATTTCTATTTGAAAGCATTAATGCATTCCATTTAAATAAAAACGAAAAAAATTTTGTTTGATGCTGTAACACATTATGCAACAAACCAATTATGTATAGAGCTCAAGTTCAAGCCGCTGCAATGAAGACACCATATAAAACACCATTCACTAAACGATAAATTAAATCACAAAAACCCAAAGCAAATGCTTCATCCAATAACCTGCTGAGCAACCATGCAAAACTTAGTCGAGTCAAATATGTACATATATAATACAAACATATGTACGGTAACTAGTCAAGACAGAGCAAACAACAACACAACACATCAACTCATTTGTATTATTAAAATGGCCAACCTACTCAGCTGAATGCAAGCGGTTGAAATACCTTCACTTCAGCTGAGATTGCAGTTTATGTTTATATTTTTATGAATGTACATTTAGTAATCGTATTCAAGTGAAGCAATACTTAATACGAAACCATCTGAAAATATTTAGCATAGGTATGTACATAGGTTTGCATAGTTTCGTTGTAACATAGTATTTTTCGTAGCTTAAGTTTTTTGGTTTTATTTTTCAATTGGCAAAATAAATATACCGATGCAAAATTGTATAAAATATCCGAAGTACTATTCAGATATTATGAAAATTTTGAATTTGATTCGTACGTATATGAATGCAAGTCAAGTAAAATCTGCACTAATTATCTAATAACCGGATGAAAGAGAAATTTGCTTCTAAAAAACACCAATTTCGTTTTGATTATTTTGCTTTTTCAATGAAAATTGGATTAGGGAAGTCCAACCAATATCCACACACACACACTTAAAAACAGATATCTAAACAAACAACTCTGCATTCAACTGATTCCAGTATCTTGCGTCATTTGGCATTACACTACTTGGTGTGCTCTGATCGTTATAAACTGGTTTACTACATTCACATTCACCCTCTCAGCCCGCTTGGTCCACGCAACTACTTATCATTGTATGCTATATATAAATATATACACTGGCGATCTTTTCCTTGTAGCATGTTCCAAAACCTGTAAATACTCAAAGTTAACTCTCGAACTTAACGCTCTCAAGAAGAATGACAATTTTGTCTCTTTTCAACCAACAAAACAAGTCCCAAGTTAAATTTATTTTCAAAAGCAACGTGTGTTTGCACTTATCTCTATATTGATGCACAAACATAGGTACACAATATACATTTATGTGTACACACAGTGTTAAGTGACTACCCAACAAACACAAATGCAAACTAGAAATCTATCAAAACGAGGATGATCGCTGTGCTAGCAACTAACTTAATGATTGCCATGCGGCGTAGTTTATAACCGATCGGCCGATTGCCTTGTAGGTTGCAACCAAAGTTTCTTTGAAATGAAAAAGGTCTGAGATAACAGCTTACCTTTGACCACTTTGATGAAAATAAAACATTATATATATATATATATATATATATATATATATATATATATATATGGTGTTTTGTAACCGCTAAAGCGATTTTCGGACGAGCTACTCCTCCAATTTGTGGTTTTGCGTCTTGATGTTTTTACTAACAAATGGAGGGACCTGCAGTTTATTCCAAGCCGCCTCTGAGCGGCCAATGGATTTTTATGAGAGGCTTTATTTCATGTCACAAATACACTCGGAGAGCTTGACATTCCCTGCCGATGGCCGACCATAATTAGAAAAATTATTTTTCTATAATTTTGGCTGTTGCTCGAATCTGGGCTCGAACCCAGGCCTTCCGAATTGAGGTTCGCAATGCTAACCACTCGGCTATTGCGGCCGCCAATTGGTCGCGTTTAAAAGAAAATAAAGCTCTTACTAACTATGAATAGTAGGAATTCTTTAATGTTCCGTAAGCATTGGCGGCTAATACGGAATGTCGCATTACAATATGCGACATAATCTAGTCATATTTACTAGTATTTTTATGGTTTGATGGCCATGAATACATTTAATATATCAAAAATATCAAAAACCCCTTTAAAAATTTTGTTTTTATAAGACAAAGAAAAAAAAACTGTGTTTGTGGTTTCAAATTTAATAGCGAAATCCAACAGTTGTTATGCATCTTGTTGGCTAATTTTCTACTATATTCTTTTCTTCCAAAACTTAACAAATGTATCTCTGAATTTTGTTAATGGATAATTATTACTGACTTTTTCAAAGGAACAACTTATAATTTTTATATATGTAGTTAATAGTGTATAGAATTATAGAACATTAATTTTTCTAATCGCTGTCGCCCCTCCGAGTGTTTTTTTTTTGATATGAAAATAAAATATAGTAAATAATCCATGTCCGAAAAAAACATCAAGACGCACAGCACTCACCACAAATTGGAGGAGGGACTGGCCGAAATTCGCCTCAGCGGTTACAAAGCGCCAATTACTTATATATATATAGTTATGTAAGTCATGAAACTTCAATAACGCGGAAATGATTCGATGTGGTTAATCTATCGTTCCGAAATTGTGTTTATTGGGTTCATCCCTTTGTTTTTATGTACACATATACACATTGTATATATACATATATACATATATAACCATATATATATATATATATATACTTGCACATAAAGAAGAAATATACATATATGTTTCATATACGAATACAAAATTACATAAATCCATATAAATATCTGCGTTCACAACTTTAACCGATTGAGTATATTTTTCAATTTATTCTTGAAATGCTGAAATTACTCACAAACGCTATGGTTTTGTTCCATAAACTTAATAAAATCAAATGCTTGTAGACGTTCGAATTAAAAATGATCTCGTTTATGACGCATCTAGAAAATCATTAATCCGAATCTGTAGGAACTTTTGTGTGTAGTTATAATTGAATTTAAGGATGCTTATGCGTTCAACCTCACGAAATCAATTTTACAGAGCTGACCAATTCTCAATTTTATACTGACAAATAAGAGCATTTTGAACATCAAAACAAACGTATAATGGATTTTAATAAGGGCGCTTCTATTTCACGTAAGATATACGCTCGATGGGCCTGCCGTTTCCTTAAATTGGTGTTAAGCTTAACTAGAGATCATTAAGTACAATTATGAACTAATATAATAAATGTATACTAAAATTAATCGTATTATTACAACACATTGAGAGTTTTGTCATAACTCAAGTTAGGCCGTTGTCTCCTTATATTGTAATATGTGTATTAGTATAAGAGACCATTGTCGAAATATAACAAACAAGCGAGTGAGTCAAACCCAACACTTATCGCAAGTCTAGAGTTGCTTGGCTCGGGTAGAAATATTTGTGAATATACTTAATTGCTCGTTTGTGTAAATATATTGTGTAAGTAGACATTTTTGTATGTTTCTATAAACTATGTTATATGCATGCATTCATACATAAGTATATTTCTCACTTGCGCAAAAAAGACAATGGTGCGCTTAGTTCCTGTTCAGAAACTACAAACAAAGAATAAAAATATTTTCTTACTGGTTTTGGTTGCTAAGTTAGACATACAATATGTATGTATACATGTATATAAAAAGTCGCTTACACGATTATAGCCGAGCTAAGAAAAACGCTCCAATCGTTTCTTCTCTTAGCTGTTCGGGGCTAATTGAAGACACCAACTGAAGCCAGTTTATTCTCCACCTGATCTTCCCAAAGGAATGGAGTTTTTCTTTACTTCCACTGGAGGATACTGGGTCGAAAACTTTAAAAGCTGGAGTATTGTCGCCCACACGGACGACATGATGTGGCCAGCGTTGTCTTTCTTTACTCGCTGAATTTTATCAACGTCACCGTATATCTACATCGCGGCGTTTCAACGTCTGCGGTTTCCGCTGTGGCGTAAATGAAGTTGTTGTTGTAACCACAATCTACAAAATTGGTTTTCAAGGAATACTGCGGGAGTGATAGTCCTGGCTGGATAAAAATACAGGTCGTTACGGCATAAAGACTTTCGCCTTGAACCTCAAACCCGCAAGGTTAGTAACTTTCGTATATTCCCTATTGGTTGAATGAGGATTAATAAGGGTTTTCACAGGATCGTGAATTAAATTTTTAGTCTTCTTAATTACTAACCCGAATTTCCACGCCACACGGCACGAAATTTTACAGTTCTGTTTCGCTGGTCTGCTTTTTTGTTTCTTTTAAAAAATTTGAGGAAAAGTTTAAGTTTTTAGTAAAAGTTTGAACATTAAACTGGTGCCTCGTAGTTATTAATTTTACTATTAGCACCAAAAGAAAGTGCCAGCAAGTGGGATTAGACAATCGAGCTACAGTCGATAGTAGGAAAGGTAGTAGAGCACGAAAATGTTTGCTCCCGGTACACACCGACAAAGCTCAAAACAAAAATAATAATTTGATTAAAGAATTAGAACCGAAAACAAATTTATTACATCAACATATTCAATTAAAATTATATTATTACCAAGTTTAACACGAAACATGACATTACATATTTTTAGTAATTCGTAATTACTCCAATTACTCACTTTTTATTTTGAATTATTAACTGATTTCGATAAGAACTAGGGTCGTAGTTCACACCTTACCATACCGCCTTCAGGCGTAATTCGAGAAGAATTGAATAAAATTTAATTATACATTAGCGAGCGAAAGGCCTATCCGGTTGCTCGATCCCTGCCAATGAAGTATGAAAACTGTATTGAATTAAAAAAACAGTATGTTTTTCATTCATTTATTTATAGAACAGTTCTAAACACAGCAATGAATAAATTATACATTTTTTGATATTTTTGGGCAGGAAATCGGTATTTTGCAGAGAAAATCTAACTAGTATAAAAATCTGAGGTAGTAATTAAGAAATAAAGTTGTAACAGTTGGTGATGAAACAATACAATTGCTTAGACTTATTTCCCTTACAAACGTGGAGATTGAATATGCCTTCATTATAATCTTTTATACGTACACAGTTGAAATGATACATTTTTTTTTATTTTTACTCAGGAATTCTTGTTCAGAACTAAAAACTTTCCTAGAAACATATGTACAAATATATGTTAAATTCTCAACAAAAAACTATACACAAAGAACGGAAAATATAAAAAATTTAATGGATTTCTTGTTGCTTCCGTAACAATACTGACGTTGCAGTTCTAACTGATAAGTAGCATTTTTTACAACAAAGCCTAGAGAAATATATTGTTCTCACTTATATGTAACAAAAACAAAGAGATAAGGCAAGTGATAACCAAACGATATGTCCCAGTGAGCTCATAAAATAATATACTAGCTGACGAAATATAACTATAAACCAAAATGCTAGTTTTTAAAAATGATGCTTTCAATATAATAAATGTAAAAATTCACGAAAATAAAATTTGTAATATAAAAGTTTGGACGAATGTGTGCGATCATGCTTTAGAATTTAAGATGATGGTCCGTTTTTTAGAAAGTTTGCTGCTCACATCAGAGGTCGTTGAAAGATACTATTTTCACTACACCACCTGTGCGCAGATTCTAGATGTGCTATACTATACATATTAACACTTTGTAACTTTATTTGTTTAAATTTCACAGAGAAACTATGTCAACACCAGCCATTATTTAAACATATTGAATACGAAAGTAAAACATCCTAAATGATGCAATAATTTGATTTATACTCGATGGAATGAAATTAGACGTTGGACATATTTTCACCGGTTTTTAATAATACTTCACACACAAGAGATTTTGCAGATACGTTGACATGGCTGAATTTTTCTGGAACTATATTAAAATTACGATAAAAGTTCAAATACAAAACAAATACTATATGTCAGATCGGGAAGTTATAAATAGAAAAAGTTATTGTAAAGGGGGTGTCAGACACTCCAATTTATTGTTTACGACTGGGCTGTAAAAATAAGAAACAATTCGACAATTCTGCAAATAAATTTCTATTCCTGAAAGTTAGTTTGAGCGTTAATTTTTTAACACTAAGCATTTTTAATTGTCAATTGCTTTAACTACTTTAGCGATATTTTATGATAATTGAATATTTTAAAGTGGTATAAAATGAACTGAAAATGTAAAACAGGAATTTTTAGAAGAGGTTGGTGAAATCATTCCCATAATCGAAAAATATGTTTCATCCTATATAGGAGTTTTGAAGACCAATTTTTAACATATCAAATTTAAAAAAAATTGTTCGTTCAACAGATTATGCTGTTTGTCAGTGCGTTCCTATGGTTCCTTTAAGCATAGTTTGATGTATGAATTTTTACTGTCAGGAAATGAATCAGGAACCAGTTTCAATTGCTTCAAATTTAGGTCGTAAGTAGTTTGGATCAAAATCAAATATTCATGTTTCGACTTTCACATTCACATTTGTGAATTGTGTGAGTTGAGCTGTTAGAGAATTGAAAAGCTCGCTAAAATTGTCTGATATCCTTAACTAGATTGGATGTGATTTTAAAATAGCAACTTATTACCGCAAGCAATATTTTAGTTGTTGACCACTTGCAATAAATAAAATAGTAAACGTTGCGTTCCATAGACAATGTGACATGTACAATTTGGTGTGTGAGACCAAATTTATTTATTAACCCTATGTAGAGAGCAATGTCATTGTAGTTTAAAATAAAAGCCACACAATTAAAATTTACCTAGCGATGGCAAAAATGTTAAAATTCATCAGCTGTTTTTTGCGAATCAAAAAAATAATCACACGATAATTTCTGATCGAAAAAAAAACATGTAACTATTGCTAAATTTGTAGTTTTAACATGTTTATAACAAAAATTAATGGAAGGAAAGTGGCAATCATCAAGTGTATTCATCAATTTTATGAAAAATCCTGATTTAGCAAGAGGATTTTTCATAGGCGACCAAACAAAAGTGTATACAAATGGCAGAATTTAGACTGCAACTTAAGTGTTGCTGGTCTACCTATCAAGGACATTTCTTACCTTAACAAATATCTCCAGATGCCTGCGGACAATGTTGCCTCTGTTCTAAAAATGCTTTCTAAAAATAATAATGGTTCGTCATGATCTCGAAGCAAGTTTTAATTAAATTAAATTTCTTTTACTAATAAATATGAATTGTTTAAAAAATATCTATATCCATATCCATATGTTTAATCTGAATTTAAGAGATAGTGGTAGATTAATTAAAAAAAGAACTCCACAATAAAAAAAGTATATTACGTTACTAGGACAGTAGTTGTGAATCATGTCATTTTGAAAAACCATTATGTTGATTTTCAACTCAATTGTTTCATGGTCCTCATGGTCATAATTTTCGAACGACTCTTTGTAGTTGGAATGATCATCTGGCAATGGCTCGTTACGCTTGCGGAAAATGATATGTAAACCGCAATATACTATAATAATTTTGCAGGCAAATCCTGGTTCATAGCTTACAAGTCGTTGCAAGCTCTAAATCTGCTTTTAAGTAAACCAATAGAGAGTTCTACGATATTCCGCGCAGCAATATGTTTTTTATTAAACATATGTTGAGGAGATTCAGAAATACTTCCTGACTATTATTCCAAATAAAGTAGTCGTGGCATGATTCCGGGTGGGTGGAATCAATAGAAATTTTTTCCATATTGTAATTACAGACGTTGGGATTAGAAATAATTCCTTTTTTGATTTAAATAAACATATTTCAGTTCATATACCTGCCACCAGCATTTTTTTATATGGACATACGTCGACACATGCAATAATGATAGGGAGCTGGAATTTATAACAAAAATATTCCCTTGACTGTACCATGTCCATAGACCCCGCTCTCATCCTTATATTTTTTTTACATATTAAGATTTCCAGTTGGTTTATATTGTGCAGGATTTTAGCAAATGTACTCCTACCAATATTAAACCTTGTCTATATCGCTGCACGGAATCGCGGCTTCTAATAAGTGTCTGACGTGCTTTTACCTTCTTCAAATGCATCTCGGTAGTCCCCGGCTTCGAAATCGCATTCAACATTACTTAGTCTTTACCCAAGATGATGCCGGCTAACAAAGTATACGGAGTGAAGGAATGCAGGCTGTTGAATGTGACTCCCAGTAAATTTGGGTTATTTATCGATGCAATTTTGATTTAATCGACTTTCACATCCATTTCGGGACGGTCCTGCAGAAGAAGGGGTGAAAAGTCAACGCAATAGCAGTTTACTTTCGTACAAAGGTTATCAATACCTTGGCCAGACCCCAATATCCAATAATCAAGCAGATTACATCATTAAGACGCATTTGGTGTTAGAGGAAGCTCCTACCACCCAGAGAAATCCCTTGCTTACTTTTCCGGAGTTTTGGCATCACTCTACTTAGTTTCCCCATATCGAGTATAATTAGAGTGGTCAAAGTTGAGGACATTAGTGATGTAGTGTGCTCAGCTGGACCCAAGTATTTTAGCATAAGCATACTTATTCCATTGGGGCCGATGGATTTGCAGGCCTTCGCATTCCCGATAACCCCCTGCGAAATTTTTTGCAAACGGCGATTCACGTGTATGTCATTTTGTCCATCGAAGAATGTAGTGTGAATAGCCTGCTAAAATAGTTCGCCCACCCCTTCGGGTCCGACGATACGTAATCAGAAGTGAAATTTCCATTCGATCATCACATTTCGTCGGGTTTCCTCTCATTTATTCCGCTTATGTTGGTTCTTCTGTCGCCAAAATCCGTGTTAATTTCCCTAATAAGGGGATCTCTATGATCGTAAAGGCGTGATAAAGAGGGCATAAGCGGACACGACTATAAGACGGAAGATTCGTTCACAGTTGTTGACGTTGGTTTGAGTTAAGAGAGCACTTAAGGCGTTCTAGTTAAATTTTTTAGTTAACAAAAGTTCGGTGATCCGTGAAAACAAAGTCAGGCCGCCCGAGATTATTATGGGCAAATTTCCCATGCGAGATATTCTTACTCTTCTTGATTGCTCCAACAAATTAATTATGGCATCCGTTATTTACCAAGGATTTTTTTTGTAACGCCCGCAAATTTTTTAGTTAATAGCCCAAAAGAAAATTTAATTAGTTTGAGACGAAAGCACCACATTACGTTTTTCTGCATAAAATAAATGAAAATAATTTTTTTATAAAAAAGCTCGCATTACCACATCGCCTTCATTGTAGAATCAAAACGTCTTCGCCATTGTACTTTCCTTCCAAAATTGTTGCTTCGATGACGTTATTCATTAATTTATTCACCACCAGTCGGGTGCCATTGCAAATGAGTCGCTGATTTATGTACGTATTCCGTAACATAATGATAACCGATTCGATTATATATTGCAGATTATGAGGTAATAATCCGGGTAGAAGTTCACACAAGTGAGGACTACCGTTCACCTGGGAGTAGCCAGAAACGATTTGATTATATATTGTTCAAACTGCTCACGATTTCCGGTCTTAACCAAGTATCCTATAAGTAGCGCACCACATGAAAATCATCAATCTATTCAAATGCGGCGGAAAAGAAATGATAAGGAGCATACATCAGCTTATTTCCAGAATTTGGACGGAAGGACGCATGCCAGCCGATTGGAACCTCAGTGTGCTCTGCCCAATCCATAAAAAGGAGGGGCCTACTGTCTGCGGCAAATATCGTGGGATAAGCCTCCTAAATATCGAATACAAGGTCCTATAGTGTATTGTGTGAAAGATTAAAGACTACCTACAACGAACTGCTTGGACCTGATCAGTGTGGCTTTGGAAATGGTAAATCCACCATTGACCAGATGTTCACCATGCGCCAAATCTTGGAGAAGACCCTTCGACAGCGCGATAAGGAACTGCCTCTATGCCACTATGACTGAATTTTGCATTTTTGCAATTTGTATGGCTATGTAAACTGACGCTGGACAATCCCACAAGCGCAGTCAAAATTGATAAGAATATCTCCGAGCCGATAGGTCCCAAACGAATTTTCAGACAGGGTGACTCTTTATTACAAGTTTTCTTCAACCTGATGCTGGAAGAATAATAAGAGGCGCAAAGCTAAATAGACTAGGACAATCTTTTACAAAAGTTCACAATTGCTGGCTTATGCCGATGATATTGATATCATTTGTCTTAACAAACCACCGTTGCTTCTGATTTCTTCCAGTTAAACAAAGAAGCGAAGCGTATGGGTCTCGTGAGGAACAGAACAAGACGAAATATCTCCTATCATCAAAACAACATTCAATTTCGTCTATCTTGGGACCAGCATCAACAATACCAACAATGTCAGCCTGAAATCCAACGCAGAATTACTCTTGTCACTTTGGACTGAATAGGCAATTGAAAAGTAAAGTTCTCTCTCGACGAATCAAAACCAAAGTCTACTCTAGTCGCCCATTATTCTCGTCCTGTTGTATGGTGCAGAAGCGTGGACGATGTGCCGATACTAGGAGTTTTCGAAGAAAGGTTTTGTGAATCATCATCTTGGTTAAAAAAATTAATCGATTTATATGTCACCAGCTATCATATTTTCATTGATTTCGAAGTTTTTTTCTGACAATCTAACTCTTCAACATACATAATTTTTATAATTTTTGGCAATACTTGCGAAATCCTTGTCGATGTGTTTGGCCTTTGTTTCAGTAAAGTGACAAAAGTTGGTAGAAGATGTGATGTATCAAGACAAAGAATTAATAGGTATTTTGCTATTACCAATAGCTGGCATTTGTTTGGGGAAAGCTTCTAGAATTGGTCGTTATGCAATTGGATTCGCATGATTATTTTTAATCTGAGAGTTTTAAGGTCTTTCAATAAAATCGATGACTTGAAACTGGCGTTAAGTTCTTCGGAAATTTCAAAGGTATACATACAGATATAGGGAAATATTAGATCGATAGCTCAAGATAAATCCAATGAAGTTATATCGAATCTCATATGTGAAGTCCCAAGAACGTGTATAGTTCTGAGTAGAAATATAAATTATATTTGCATTTCAGGTAGTATAAGCAGAGAACTGGTACGATGCAAATGCGCTTGGTACAATATGAGAAAGTACAAAAATAACGCCAAAGGAGTATATTTTTGTATTTTTAATAAGTAATGATTCAAACACATTCAATACATTGTACTTATACACCCACGTTTGTAACTGGAAATATGAAAGATGTATTAGATACGAGTATAACAATGTGTAATACCTCCTCTAACTTATGCGAAATTATGTATATCCTTTATACTAGAAGCAGGCAGGTGACAGAGAGCATTATCTAAATACGCTGAGGAATGAAAAATGGCGTTAAAGCTAGGAAATAAAGATCATATAAGAAACGAAAAGGAAGGCCCAAACCCAACGGACACTATCTGGATATCAGTTAAAAAGATAATCAGCTACAGGGGGCAATACACTACTTTGAGGAATATTAATCACCATGAACAAATGACAAATGACCAGTTCATATTTTGAGAGAAATGTTTGCAGTAGCGTACATATCGATGGCATTGAGAAGAGCCATCGTTAGATATATCCCGAAACCAGGCAAAAGGTCTTCACAACAGCAAAATCTATCAAATCCAATAAGTTAATACACTTTTAACATAAAAGAGTATGGAAAAAATTGATGATAACCACATAAGAAACAACTGCACAGCACGCACACAGGAAGGGTAGATATCAGAAATTTTAAAAGACGCGATTGATTGATAACAAAGAAGTTTATGGATGTTAAAAGAGCATTTGACAACAACACACATAAAGTGTGTGACAAAGCACAACGAAAAAAAAGTTGATAAACCGATAAAAAAGGTGGATTAGCTTTATGACCGATAGATTACCTGAAATGGAAGTCTAAATTAAACAAAAAAGCTTGGGGCCGAATCTTTTATTAAGTCATAAATAAAAATGGTAAAGAGATACAATAAGCATCTTGTTATCAGTTTCTTGTGATAAACCAGTCGATTAATACAAAAGCAAACAAACGAAAGTTATAACGAACCGAAGAATTGGTGCTCGGAGTTGTAATGGTGTTGACTTATTTCTCAATGTTTTATCACATCTTGTGAGTACCTTAAATATTAAAAAGCACAACAAGTCCGCAAATGATAATTTGAAATGTTAGCCAAGCTGCACAGATGGCGATGTGATCATGTACGATCAAATCACACATGGTAGTGGAATATGTCCGTAGACTAAATGAAGTTGGAGAACATAATCAAATTAGGTTCTTGTAGGTTCCGAGACACTCACGAAAAGAAGGTAACGAAAAAGCTGCCAAACTTGCCAGAAAAATGGATCAATCTCGCCTACCAGACCAGAGCCCTCTTTCCTATAGTACATACTATATAGGAGCTAAGAAACGAAGAAAAGGAAATAAAAATTATAATGAGATAAAACAATGCAAGCAACTAACGAATGGCTACAATACTAGAAGATTCAAAATTATTTAATTTAATAAGAATAACCTGAAAATCAACTAGACTACTTACAGGATATTGCAAGCCAAGTAACCGCTTGTATTAAACAGTCGTCAGAGCTCAGAAGAAATATGCTATTTTCGGAAATTGAAACGAGAACACACACATAATGTTGGAGTGCAAAGCTTTTGCTAGGAAAATATTAAAGCACCTAAGCGCCATGCAGCCGCAGAAAAATCATATTTGATCGTTTAATCCTGCAAGCCTGTTAATGTTTTAGAGAAACTTAGGTTTGAACAAAGTAATTTGGGGGCTTAATAGAGAAATGGTTGCAGCACATCTCTGCCATAGGTACCATATGTGAGAGAATCCAATGCAAGGAGAAATTTTGGAGGGGATCATTTAACATTTCCACTTAAATTTAAAAAAATCCGACTGACATCTAAATTTTTTATTTTTACATCCTCTAGAGGATACGTATTTAATTCCCTAGCCATCCATTCGCGAGCATTGATAAGTAGTAATTCTTTTTTCATAAATATAAATGAGAACGGAACACATAAATTTTAACAGTGCTATAGATATGTATATACATATATATATATATACATATATATATATATACATATATATATATATACATACACGTGCTATTGTAAATGTAGGATTATTGATGGGCTACTAAATGAGTCAACAGTCCCTGTTTTGTTTTACTTTTCAGCTTACTGTTGTTGTCTCTGCTTTCAAATACCGGTTTTGTATTGATGACGGTTTCGG
Organism: Neoceratitis asiatica; assembly: GCA_030068015.2. Taxonomy (NCBI): domain Eukaryota; kingdom Metazoa; phylum Arthropoda; class Insecta; order Diptera; family Tephritidae; genus Neoceratitis; species Neoceratitis asiatica. Next base: position 71,699,802 of record CM061525.1, on the reverse strand, counting down.
AAAAGTGACAAACGAAACGAACAAAATATTATGATTTGTATACTTACCATTAGGTAAGCATGAGGTATTTAAGCTATGGCATAGATAGAGTGGCATATTTACATAACACTCAGTAATTGAGGTCTAGGCCGATTCAACAGTTACTTTGAAGTGTAAATTTTATTATTCAAAGGAGTTCACAGCCCTTACCTGTTTTAGGTTAATTGCGTTACAACCGAACTTATATATAGTATTTGTGTGGTTTGGTCTTCGATTTTAAAATAATCTAAATATTAGTTAAATTAATTTAGCAAAGTGTAGATTTATACTTCGGTATGTACTTACTATCTTATGAAGAATATATTTTTATGAAAAACACAAAGCTGTTGCAAGCATTTTACATTCAATTTACTACGGTTAAACTAGTTTTCAAACTCTTATAAATTTTGAAACAAATTTTGTGATATTATTGTATTTGCATAAGGCGAGCAAAGTTAATTTTATTCAATCATTCAATCAAGCCGCAAGTTAACGAATGTGTAGAGAGAATATCAAACTTTTGCAAATCATGCGTTCTCATGTTTTATAAGATCAGTACACAAACTGGAAGTAGCTCCGTAAATCCACGTATCCCTTATGGACGAATTTGTCTCATTTCTTTAGTACTGAGCTAGATAATTTTTGCAAGTTACGTATTTGTTTTTATATTTAAAATTTTTCCAAACATGTTAGCCATAAATTCAAATAAAGCTTGTTCAAACTTTAGGGGTAGTATGTTCTTCTGATATGAAAAAAACGTTCGGAAATGCTTTTCCAATTTTGGGGCGAATCATCTAATTATATCTAATATTTATATAAAATTCTCGTGTCATTGTGTTTGTTACCAAACTTCTCCGAAACCGTTAGACTGATTTTTATGAATTTATTTTTCATACCGAAATATGTACCAGGGACCGACCTATTCGAAAAATTCGTATTTACTTATATAGATCGATTTGATGTTCATAGGTAGTTTTTTGCCTAGATTAGCAGGAACACTATTTTTCTCTCTAGGAAGTGTATCAGGAAGCAACCTATTGAAAAAATATCGTTTTTATGGTTCGATTTACTTGAAATTTTGTGCATTGGTAGTTTTTTGTTATATAAGTTGACCATGCGCCGAACTATTAAAAAAAAATATCGTATTCAAAGTTCTTTTCACTTTAATTTTTTTCCATGATGTGGACCGATCTATTTGAATACATATTTATTTATAGTTCTACTTGATTGATTTTTTAGATGACATACCTAAATGGAATACTTGAATCAGGGGCCGGGAAAGGGATTTAAAGCGATTTTGATATAAGCATAGATGTTCGCTGCATGTTACATTTTATTGTGAATAACTAATATTGGCATTTACATGACAGACTTTAAGCAGAGAATAGGCAACTCACACCATGTGGACGGATCTGTTCGATACCCGGGTATCTAGGACCCTAGTTGAATCCTAGTAGATATTGCTTACACAGCATAACATTATGTTCCTTATCTGGGAGCATGGATGTTTCGCTGTGTAAGTGATGTGCCGGTTATATCAGGAGGTTTGGTGGCGATCAAAACGTTATGGGGTCATTAGGTAACTCTTTAGATCTCGTTATCGTACACGTTAAGTTCTTGAGATATAGCGGGTAGAGGCAGCACCTTTTAAAATTATCGAAAGCAGTTTTAAAATCGACGGGGTTTTCGCAAGATTTGGCGCATGTTGAATATGTAATCAATTGTAGATTTTCTGAAGACAAACCGATAAGATTATATCAGTTTGATTTTGGGAGTATTATTGGTTTGGGTAGAGCACGCTTAGGTTCCATTCGTCGGGCTTGCATGCACTTCGCCAGCTCTTCGCCACCGTATTTGAATAACTGTGCGGGTAAGCCATCGGCTCTCGCCGCTTTATTATTTTTTAAACAGGCAATCGCTAATCGAAATCCATCATAATCGGGTGATGGAACCATCGTTTATATTCGGGTATACCATCTCCGGGTGTTTTATTTTCTCCATACCCTATGTATTATCTGGATATCTGACACTCCTTGGTCCCTACATGAATTTTCGAGCATTACCCTTGTCGGGCATCTTCTCAATTTCTTCTATCTCACCGCGCACGTGTTGTGGGCGATCCTAAAGTTGAGAGATACACAGTGCGATTTCTCTACACTACAGTAAGACATTCTTGTTGCAACGGCGTGTTATACCCCGCTTAGAGGAGTGTAAGACATATGGCAAGACATACGTTAGGTATGCCGGGGTCAAGTCTGGCTAAAAAGGTTTCAGTAAAAATTAATATTACTACCGGATTAAGAAATACTGTGTTCAAAGGCAGAGTTAGCTGGTCGGAGGAGGGTGGGTGTATCTAGCGGGCGCTAAAAACTACTTTCAATAACAAAAACGAAATATCTTAAAATATGATAATTTTATTATTTCTATTTGTTAAACAAAGATCACATTTTAATTGTATTTTAAAACTAATAATCTTTCAATAGTGCCACTCGTCGGGGCATAGAAAAAAATTCTTTTAATACCAATTCAACATCGACATCTAAATTGCAATCCCTGGGGGGAGGGGGTTTGAACCCCCCAAAACACTCCTGCGTACGGGCCTGAGGTCATTGTTAACCATCTTGCCACACCCTTGAAGAGTAAGTATATTACATCGGAATGAATAATTAATAAATGCCACTTTAATATGCCGCTATTTAAAAGATCTATAATATATCAATCGCTTTATGTTATATTATTAAAATAAATATTGAGTTGGCTTTAGAATTGTATCTGTTGTTGTTGTTGCCATAACGGCTGCGCCAACCCCGTCTAAGGGTCAGGCAAGTTTAGTTTTAGTTATCGAGGTCATCTACCGGGAGGCCCAGGAAACATGCTATTTCGACGGGTTCGGACCACAGGGAGAGGGGTGTTAGATGAGTCGGGTTAAGTGGAAATGCAGAGGTGGTTAGTATCGTGCGGGGATTCATAGCTTGCGGGAAATGTGTTGGGTATGTCAGGGTCGAATCTCGATAGGAAGAAGCTAAGTCTGTTACAGTGTCCAGTGTTTTTTGTCGGTATTACTGTACGGAGTCGTGGTAGTCAAGTACTCCCTTCCTGATGTGCCTAGGTGGAAGTTCGGTCTCCAATAAATGCCTATCCCTGCGGTAGCATCTCGGCAGATATTGCTTACACAGCATACCATTATGCTCCTTAACTGGGGGCATAGTTGTTTCACTGTGTAAGTGATGCTCCGGCACCATTAGGAGGTTTCCCGTCACGGTCCGAAGGGCGGTGTTCTGACAAGTTTTGAGCTTCTTCAACTGCGGCTCGCTAGTCCCCGGCATACAAATCGGCACAGCATAATTTACGACCGGCCGGCCAATTGCCTTGTACATTGCCAGCAGCGTTTCTTTGTCTTTCCTCCAGGTGCTAACAGCTAGCGATTTGAGGATTTTGTTGCGGCTTTGTGCTTTGGTGGCAATCGCAGTCGTATGCGGAGTGCAGGAGTGCAGGCTATTAAATGTGACTACCAATAACTTTGGGTTGTTCCTGATCGGAATTTTTACGTCATCGACCTTCATATTGAGTTAAAGCCGGTACTCCTTCGTCCAGCTGGTGAAAAGGGTGTTTCGCGGGTTGTAGGGATAAATGTCGTGCAGTGGAGAAGTTGGAAAGGCCGGCGAGCTAGCTGTTTACTTTACAAAGGCTATCAATCAATATCCTGGCCAGACGTCAAAATCGAACAGTCATCGGCGTATGACATCAAACTGTGCGGGGTACTAGGAGCTGCTGATTAGTCCCCGCACGGGAGGTGGACCTGAATGAGGATGGGGGAGGGTTGTGTAAAGATAGCCGGTTATACGCATCGGAGTTGACCCGGATATTATCCGGCCAAGGGCTGTCATCCTTTCGGCGACCTAACCCTGTTTAGGTCATCAGGTAATTTCGAATTGTATCTCACTTTCACTACTTATTGTATCTAAATGCGTGGACTGAATTAAAAAATTTGCATATTTTCACACTTTCGCTATTTACGTTGCATAACAAAACAAACTATTACTAATAATTTTTATTTGGTGTTCGTTTATAAAGTAGGGATAAATGTTTAAAAATTGCACATTTTTTGACTTTCAATACTTTTGGGCGATTTTGTTTGGAGCTTTTTGATGCGAGGCAAACAACATCTGTCGATATTTTTGTACTCATATGCACTTTATTTATTAAATTTTATATATAAATTAAAAGCATGTGATATTGTGCTTTAGAGCACACTTAATATTAATTTTTTTACATTCATTGAATATTAACTGTCAAATTACGAAGAAAAGGAGAGCAAAAGAAAAGCAACATCCCTTAAGGATTTTTTATATTAAAGCGCGACCACAGTCCGCCAATTTACAAAAGGGGTTCACTTACAAATACTGTGCAAGACGAAATTGGTGTTGGTCCGGTTCAGGGTTATTTTTTTTAAAGCGCCGCGCATTAGTGAAAAACTTTTGTGAGTTGGCTTTTTAGAAAACCCAGTGGGCGCAAAGTTGCATTATTCAAAAGTTTAATTCATTAGCTTTCGAATGATAATAATCCGTTTGTGTACCACACCCCTTCAAATTGGGATACGATTCTAAAGATTTCCCTAAATTTTAATTGCGTGAATAAATGACTATTTCTATATTATGATTTGATGTTTAAAAATTTAATTTTGGTAGCCCTTTTTGGGGGTCAGATTTGTATTAACTAAAATTTTAAAACTTTTTGTCGCTATTTCGATTTGTAGTAATTTTCGTTCTGTGCATTAAATGATTAATAATAAAAGATTAATTTTACAAAGGTGTTGGTCCAGCCCAGGGTTCTTAAACTGAAGCGCGTCCAATTAGGAAAACGTTAGAAAATACTGCTGAATCGATTAAATTAATTAAATAATATCAGTATAACCGATTGTCGTGTAAAAATATTGGGTCTGCATCTCATTGCGGTTACTATGCTTATCTTAGTCAAAATACTTTAGTAATATTTATAAAATATAAAGGATGTTTAATATATGTTATTTATGTAATTGAATTTTTTAATGAAGAAAAAATACATAAATATTGTAAGTTTATTGGAAAAAATTAGAAGCACTTTGTATTAACTTTTATTGGAAATTCTGAGTAAGGCGAAGCCGGTGTTGTTCCGGCTGAAAGCTAGCTCTTCAAGCGCTACTGTTTATTCATTTAAGTGCGTTAAATTCAATTGCATGCTTTTAATGAATTTTTAAAACTTTCAATTTGTTTTCAAAATTCGTGATATTGAGTACGGTGTTTTATTTAATTTATAATTTTACACATACATATATTTTTATGGAACATATTCTTCTCTAGCGCAGTCGAAAGGGCAAATGACTGGACAAGCCAAGTGGGACCCGAGCGAAAGGCACGTGGTTTGTGAAATCCCGTATTTTGCTTCCCGCATAAACATCTTATTTTGTCGCGGATTACTGGTTGTCTCTCAAGCTAGGGGTATCAGCACAGGCGAGTTTCACCAAGAAAATTAAATCTCAGTTGATAGTGGTCAAAAGGTTTGCAAGGGATAGCTACAACAGTCCCTCAAATCTCGCAGATTCTATTTTTGAATATTTGTAGAGAAAATAAATTTTTCAAAATAGTGAACATCCTTTTAAAAATTGCCATTAAAGATTATAAAGCGTAAAATTTGTGTATTTATAGTTTTCTGTGAAAATATTTTTTACATGTGGCAATACCAATATATAAGATTTTTGCTCTGACGAAAGTTTCTTTGATGTTTTTATTCACTATTTCTCAGATTATTACATTTATGTATATATTATTATATTTAATTAATAAAACCAATTTTATTTATGTATAATTTTTCTTTGATGAATTGCAATTGTAACGTTCCACACTGATAGTAAATTTGTATTGCTATACGGCATTAATATAAAAATACTGTACGATGCAGAGTTGCATGAAAATTGTAGACATTTCTCTTAATACAGCTCAAGGCGAAGCCGGTGTATAATGTGCAAAATTTGTGTTTTTATTGTTGTTTTAGGAACATTTTTTTTACAGGTGGCATCACCAAAAATTTTGGTAATTGCTTTGACAGACAAAAACTAAGGTAAAAGTTCATATTTTTTACAAATTTAACTTCAAATATCTCAAAAACTAAGGCTCTTCGGTGGATTTGGTTTTCAATTTTAGAAAGGGGGAGGGACCCCTACCACCCCCCATCATTCGTTTTCCCCAAAGTATGGAACCGGTTGAATTGTTTCCCCCAACTCTTATCATGCATCTTCCCAAAAGTATGAAATCATAATGAAGATGTTTTCCAAAAAATTAATTAACTCTACTTACCCCATTGAAAATATCGTCACATTCCAAATATATTAAAGAATTGCTTGTATTTTTCTGTTGTACAATAGCAGTGGACATTTCGTAGTACGCAAAGATTGCTTCCAAAATGATGTGAAATATATCTTGCAATATGGGGAAACAAGCTTTTCCGTAGCCGTTATTTCTGGACTCAATATGTGATAATTGCAATAGGCTCAAGTAAAATGCTATTTTTTATCACCGATAATGATTTTTTCTATTGCAAAATTTTGATTATATTTTCTTTTGATCGTGTAACGAAGCCCAATTAAATACGCCACAATTAATGTTACAATACCAGCACAAAATCACGATTATTATAGCACATGGGTCGGCAGAGTTCTGTTCCGGTTGTAGTTGTTCCTATACAAGTATGTTGTTTTATTTTGTTCTTTATTGTTTTTTATGAGTTTCTCATCTATCGTTACTGATTTATTCTACACTGGTTGCCAACTTTTTTATAATAATTAAAAACTTCACATTGTATATAGTCAGCTCTGCTGCCAACCTAATATTTTTTTTTTGGTGTGATTGTTTATGTTGGTCTCGTCAACAGTTGTGTAAATTGATGCTACCAATCGTTCAAAGGGCAACCAAGATGATTTTGAGCTTTTTTTGTTTCAACGCTTGAGTTAAAAGAACTAGAATGTAAACTAAAGTACAATTGTAAATTACGAGCTGCGATATATATTTATTTAAAAAAAATAGCGGACCTTTGAATAATAAAACGGACAGTGTACAAGCCCTTAAGAAAAAGACATTAAATATCAAAAATCCATAAACATAAAAATACTAAATTTAATTGGATCTACAAACTCGCATTCGATTCAATTACGTTATAAAACAGACAACAAAATAACCAAACTACTCAAATTCGATTAGAAGACTGAATCGAACCTAATAATTTTTAAAAGACTGCAAGATAATCGATTAACGATATTTTGAAAATACGGGAAGTGTTAAGAAACACGAGTGCATTGTGATGTTTTACTACCAACAGCTTCACATAAATCTGAGTTTACACATTTCAACTTTCGTTTCCGGAAATTCTAGCGTTTAGTTCAAGTATAATCTAATGAGTGCGACGAAGAAATTATTTTGAATATTTATAATTAAAAAATGAATTTTTGTAGAGTTTTCAATGCTTCACTCTCAATGCCTATTGCCATACTTTTCATCGAGGTGTGCACTTTACAAAGAAATACCTTCTAGTGCAATAACCAGCAGCCAGATCGAAATGCGTGAACGTGACATCAGTCAAATTCAATTCCTCCATTGGTTCGGTCGTGCTCTAGGCCGCACACCACTCGTGAGGAGATAGATATGTATCAACTCCCACGACAGCCGGTTCTACGCACTGGAGTTGACCCGGATTTTATCCGGCCAAGGGCTATCATCCTTTCGGCGACCTAACCCCGTTTAGGTCATCAGGTAATTTTAGTTTTAAAGCATCAATGGAGCAATATTTCGCAGCAGGCCTGCTCCAAATCCTTCTCATCCGGGCTGGCATAGGAACCAACCTTGGTCCTACGAATTATTTCTGCTGGTGTGCCAAAGACGACTCCACCATTCTTCCACCTCGGTTAGATGCAACCAGTGCAATGGTTGCAGTCATCTCAAGACCTGTTAAGGCCTTAAGACCCATAGAGAGTGGACCACGCGTTACGTGGCCCCATGCTGCCAGCGCCCAGCTTCGCCTCTAGCCTATACGGCAGAGCCTTTAGCACATTTACCCACTTTGGGTAACTCCCCCCAGGCCTCTACGACCCAACGGAGCTCCCCGCAGCATGTCTCACAATCAACTCTCCCCCACTCCCATCCAGCTCCACCACCCCTGCGGGGGCTAATCAGCAGCTCTTAGTACCCCCTGCGGGTAAGGAGTTCAAGAATTTACCCGCGGTAAGGCATGCCTGTCGTAAGAGCCGACTAAAATCCATAGTTCCCGCGACAGTCGGGTCTTTATACCGGAACGACCCGGATTTTTATCCGGCCAAGGACTGACACTCCCGCAATGTTCCCTGAAGCCCCATTTGGAGAATTTCCTGCGGTTACAACAACAACAACAACCTCGCACAGTCTGTTTCGTGTGTCAGACCATTACGGCGGAATGTGACATAAGTCAAATGCAATTCATGCAATGGCTGGTGCCACTTTCGGTCGGGCTCTGGTCTGCGCACCACTCGTGAGTGGAGTAGTGCATTCGTTGCCCCATGCTGTAGGCGTCTGCCCCAGCCTGTAGATACTACACAGCCGCCAACTACCACTAATGTGCGGTAACCACCACAGCGGGTCACACAGCTGCAACAATCAAGACCTACGCACAACTCCCTCACCCCCCGTGTTACGAACGTTCCCCCGAAACCTTTAGACTCGTACAATTTAACTGCAACGGACTCCAAGGAAAGATCGAAGAGATAGTCGACTTTATTAGCCGGGAACGCCTGCCAATAGCTGCGATCCAAGAAACAAAACTGAGCGCCCGCTCAGATCTTCTGAGCCGGGCTGGCTATAATATAATAAGAAAAGATCGCGAGCGAGATTATGATGGAGGCTTGGCCTTCGCTTTACACAACAACATGCAGTATCGTCTCATCGACTGCAGGGATACTACCCTAGAATGTCAGGGCACAGCTATCCGGTCAGGCGGTGTCGAGCTTGAAATATTTAATATATACATTCCTACCGTTACAAGTTGCCCAATTGGATACCGCCCTGATATAGGTGCGCTAATCAGAGGCGAAAACTTCTTGGTTTAGGACGACTTTATCGCGCATCACGATCTTTGGCATTCCTGCCTGTCAAATGATAGCTCGCCTGATATTACAATAGCTAGCGCTGGTCTGATAAACTGCATAGATTGGTGACCTTTGCTGACACTCGCATCAGACCATTTGCCCATAGTCATCTCGATTGACAGGCCTCACGACTTTGTTTCCGTGGACCACCGAACAATTTGCTTTGCGGAATTTACTGAGAACGCCTTCAGTGCTCTCCCTACTCCCACAACCGTCCTCACTGCAGAAAAGACATTCCGCAATATTGTCGTCTCTGCTGCCGCCCGCTTCATACCTGCAGGTCGAATCGCGGAAATCCGCCCTCATTTCCCCACCGAAGCGGCGGTTTTAGAGAGAATGCGCGACACGTTACGCCTGGCCGATCCCGGCGATCCGCGTATCAGGGAACTTAACGCCGAGATTCGGAACAAGGTTAATATCCATAAGCGGAACAAGTAGGAGGAGTATTTAAGGTCCTGCAATCTCTCCTCTGGGGTGACCAAGCTCTGGGTGACAGTCAAATCGTTGTATAATCCGCCGAGACGAGATAATCGGGTGGAAATTTCATTCGGTGATCACGCTTCGTCGGACCCGAAGAGGGGCGCGAGCTATTTTAGCCGGCTTTTCACACTGCACCCTTCGGTTGACAAAATGAAACGACGAGTAACCCGCCATCTGCGCAAACTACCGAACACCAGCGCTTGATATCTCCAGGGAGGAGGTTCAGGAGGTTATCGGGAAGGCTAAAGCCTCCAAATCCATCGGCCCCGACGAAATAATCATGCTGATGTTAAAACATTTGGGCCCAACGGAAGCAGAATATCTCACCAAGCTTCTCAATCTGTACCTGACCACCCTAATTATACTCGACGTGTGGAAACTGGGTAGAGTGGTCCCGCTATTAAAGCCGGGGAAACCCGCAAATAAAGGAGAATCATAACGTCCGATATCTCTTCTTTCCCCAGTAGCGAAGACAACTGAAAAGTGCACAGCACCACAACTGCACTTAACTCCATAAACACTCAGATAATTCATGGCCTTAACCAAAATCGACCCTGTGCGCGAACTGTTCTAGTAGCACTGGATCTGGCGAACACAGTAAATCATTCAGTGCTACTATGGGACATTGAGGATTCCTCATTATCGCTTAGATTGAAGAGGTGGACCATGAACTACCTGAGTGGTTGACGATCATCGGTTGAGTTTCGAGGCCAAACATCTAAGCTACGGAAAATTAAACAAGGGGTTCCGCAGGGTGGTGTCCTCTCCCCAATGCTGTTTAATTTTTACATATCGAGGCTTCCTCCACCACCTGAGGGCGTCTCGCTGATCTCATACGCCGATGACCGTTCGATTTTGGCGTCTGGCCAGGATAATGATAGCCTTTGTTCTTCAGTAAACTGCTACCTCGCCGACCTTTCCAACTTCTTCACTGCACGACATCTACATCTACAACCTGTGTAATCCTCTGCCACCCTTTTCACAAGCTGGACGTAGGAGTACTGGCTAGAACTCGATGTGAAGGTCGATGACGTAAAAATTCCGATCAGGAACAACCCAAAGTTATTGGTAGTCACATTTAATAGCCTGCACTCCTGCACTCCGCATACGACTGCGATTGCCACCAAAGCACAAAGCCGCAACAAAATCCTCAAATCGCTAGCTGCTAGCACCTGGAGGAAAGACAAAGAAACGCTGCTGGCAATGTACAAGGCAATTGGCCGGCCGGTCGTAAACTATGCTGTGCCGATTTGTATGCCGGGAACTAGCGAGACGCAGTTGAAGAAGCTACAGATCTGTCAGAACACCGCCCTTCGGACCGTGACGTGAAACCTCCTGATGGTGCCGGAGCACCACTTACATAGTGAAACATCCATGCTCCCAGTGAAAGAGCATATTATTCAGTAATTCACAATTCAATTACAATTCACTTTACTATTTACAATTACTTGCATACAACTTTCACAATGTACTGTTTTTATTACTTTACTGTAATGTAATCTCCAACGCGTTTACTTGACCGTTCCGATCAGACACATTCGCTGTTCCAAACGCAGCAAGCCTCTCTAGGTGGACCACTTTCATCTTGTTTCTCGGCCTCCCAACGGTTTGGATTCGATACACTACGTCGTTTAGTCGTTTGATTATCTTGTATGGACCTTCCCAATTGCATTGGGATTGTACAGCAACACCAAATCTCCATTTTGGAAGCCTTCGGAGTTCATCGCCTTGTCATACCTAGCATTTTGTCACTCATAATTTGAGTTCGCTGCCTCACAAGAGCATGCATCTCTCTTAACTCTTCCTCGAGAACAGTAGATGCTTCCTTCCCAATTCTTCTCGCATCACCAGTTATTCCAAATTTTAAATCGCTGGGCAACCGAAGTTCACTCAGAGAACTTAGAATAACGAGACTCATAATTTGAGTTCGCTGCCTCACAAGAGCATGTATCTCTCTTAACTCTTCCTCGAGAACAGTAGATGCTTGCTTCCCAATTCTTCTCGCATCACCAGTTATTCCAAATTTTAAATCGCTGGGCAACCGAAGTTCACTCAGAGTGTTATGAAAGCGTATTTCACCATTGCTATTTTGAAGCGTATCTCACCTAACAGTGAGCTAACAGAAATTGTGCTCAAAATAAGAAAATTAGTATATTTATGTTTAAAATGAGAAAAGGTATGCAAATTAAATGTAAAATTGATAAATGTACATATGTAAGATAAACGATTATCAGAAATTTCTTACTGTCTTTTAATAACTTGTAAAATTCTTTACAAATTTTTGGAATTTATAGAAATACATATATGAGTTGATTTGGTTTTGTGTTTTTCCGACAGGGTGGATACTAGATTTATATCGGAACGAATTTCCGTCATCCCTTGTCAAATTTGGTTTAGTAACACACCGGTTTCGGCAAACCGCCATCTTCAGTGTTTGGTTTCGTTCTGATCTGTCTATCCGTTGTCATGTATTTATAGTCTGGATGCTGTATCAGGTAGTGTTAGTATTCGTGTATATGAGTCGTGTCTTACGAATGTATCCGAATGGGTACGTGCAATGAGGGTTGTTTTTAACGCTCGTTTATTAGTTTTGGTGTTAGATCAGGTAACTAGTTTGAGGATGTTAGGTCAGGTAATGTTAAGTGTACATTTAAGGGTCGGTTTTTTGACGCTCGTTAGTCATGTAGAAGTCAGTGATTTTTGTTTTCTGATTTGTTTTATGTGTGTGCTCGTTTATTGTTACTCGTTTTGTTATTGTACCTGCGGTGTTGTTTGGTCCTCTGTAAATTAGTTTTAGCGGTTCAAATATTGCGTCAGAAATGGTGTTTGTTTGTTCGTTTATTATTCTCCCGTCAAATGTCTTAAGTTTGTATATTTCCATGTTTTCTAGCACATTTAAGCGCCGCCCTTTTCTTTGTACGTGAAGTATTCTGGCTGTGTTTTTGATGTTGGTCGGGGTGCATTTGTTTTTGAACATGTGATTTGCATAGTTTGACTCTGTTGTGATAGTGGGTTTCCGTGTTTTTCTGTTGTAGTCCCTGATGTGCTCTCGGAATCGTGTACTTATTTTTCGTCCTGTTTGCCCTATATAGCTGTGCTGGCATTCGCAGGTAAGCTTGTATATTCCTTGTTTCCTGAATGGCTCTTCCGAGTTAGTGTTGGTGTCTGGTGTCCAACACTAACTCGGAAGAGCCATTCAGGAAACAAGGAATATACAAGCTTACCTGCGAATGCCAGCACAGCTATATAGGGCAAACAGGACGAAAAATAAGTACACGATTCCGAGAGCACATCAGGGACTACAACAGAAAAACACGGAAACCCACTATCACAACAGAGTCAAACTATGCAAATCACATGTTCAAAAACAAATGCACCCCGACCAACATCAAAAACACAGCCAGAATACTTCACGTACAAAGAAAAGGGCGGCGCTTAAATGTGCTAGAAAACATGGAAATATACAAACTTAAGACATTTGACGGGAGAATAATAAACGAACAAACAAACACCATTTCTGACGCAATATTTGAACCGCTAAAACTAATTTACAGAGGACCAAACAACACCGCAGGTACAATAACAAAACGAGTAACAATAAACGAGCACACACATAAAACAAATCAGAAAACAAAAATCACTGACTTCTACATGACTAACGAGCGTCAAAAAAACCGACCCTTAAATGTACACTTAACATTACCTGACCTAACATCCTCAAACTAGTTACCTGATCTAACACCAAAACTAATAAACGAGCGTTAAAAACAACCCTCATTGCACGTACCCATTCGGATACATTCGTAAGACACGACTCATATACACGAATACTAACACTACCTGATACAGCATCCAGACTATAAATACATGACAACGGATAGACAGATCAGAACGAAACCAAACACTGAAGATGGCGGTTTGCCGAAACCGGTGTGTTACTAAACCAAATTTGACAAGGGATGACGGAAATTCGTTCCGATATAAATCAAATACATATATATTTTTCATGCACTTGTTTCTTATTTTTTAATTACTATATTTTTAAATATAAAAAGAATTATAATTATGATAAATTAAATACAATAAATCTTAATATTTATTTAAATGCTATTAAGAATTTGTTAATTTTATCAAAATAATTATACAAATCAAAATTCATTCTGATATTTTGCCATATGAGCACATATGAACGTACAAACATACTCGTAAATGCAAGCTTGTACATACACACTCGTACATACATTATGCGCACATGAATCATTTGCATACGTATGTATATATGTATATATGTACACAAGTGCGTACACATCCAGCAAAAAATACCATTGCCATGACAACACTTTTTAATGACCGCTTCTTAAAATTGCAAAAAAAAGTCCTTCTCATGGCGAACGCTTGCGTATCGTCGTCTTAACTAACGGCACACATCTCCCCTCGCGCGTCTCTTCAACAAAATAAAGTGCCAAAAATTAGAAGTTGAAGATTTTGTGTCTTCACTCGGCAACTATAAACACGCACTCTCGATAATGCGAACGAAAGTAATGTAGACAAATGAATACTTCAAAGTTAATTTGTGATGTGAATATTTGTGGTTACACAGTTTACTGTACCTGAATTCCTAAGCAAAATACCAAATAATCTCTTAAATTTTAGAATTTTAGCAATTCATCTTGTGGACCAGGCAAGGAAATTGCTAACTTGGCAATATTGACTAATAGGCGATCAGCAAATTTAGCAGCAGATTTGCTTCATTTTAGTAGGCTCATAGAATTTTGATTTGTCACAATATTTGAAGCAATGCTTGCCGACGCAAATGCATGCAAATGTATGTTGTTGTTGCTTCACATTTCACAGAGATGTTTGATTTTTTTGTTAGTTTTATACTCGGCTGCAATACGTTACAGAGTATATTAAAAAGAGAAGAAAGAGAGGAGCCGACAACTGGCACGTTCTAGAGCCCAAACGAGGCGATTATCGTAAACGACAATTATCGTAAACGAGTCGATTATCGTAAACGACGATTATCGTAAGCGAGAGGTTTATCGTAAACGACGCGATTATTCCAGGGGTTTCGTTTTCAAGCAGCAAACAAGTATATAAGGACGACATACGACTGCAAGAGTAATCAGTCGTGAATTAAACTCGTGGAGGTTACATTACATTGAAGTAATAAAAACAGTACATTGTGAAAGTTATATACAAGTGATTGTAAATAGTAAAGTAAATTGTAATTAAATTGTGAATTACTGAGTAATCAAAAGGACATTAATTAAATTCTTTATAAATAAAGAAACTGCAAATTAAGTTGGCGATTTTATTTAACAATCCAGAGGCCGTACCCGAAGGATTTGGGAAATCATCGAGGTTAATACTTTTTACCCCGATATGCGGAGCAATGAAAAAAAATAAAACAACTCGTTTCAGGTTCAGTAAACAACAGCATGATTTCTTTATTCTCTGCTTTCTTAAATACTATTATTTTGCTTATTGCTGCATTTTTGTTAGCGGAAATGCAGCTATAAAAAATTACAAATTAATTGATTAAAATAAGTATTTGCATAATAATTCTAAAGAAATTTGTTTGGTACATTTTGTTGATGGTTGCATTTTCGTTAGCAGATATCCACCTAAGTAATATAAAGTTAGCAATATATGTATGTATGTAATATTATAACATGTATGTATGTAATACTATAACACCCCCACCATTAGTTTGAGGCTCCGACGAAATTATATTATTTTTATTGGGTTATTTATAGTGGTTTCATTTTTTAATTGTAGGTTTGGAATATATGTTATTTTTCTGTTTTTAAAGAAGTATATGAAAATAACTGAGATACATATTGATATGATAATTGAGATATCTATGCTATAATTAATTATTTTTGAATTTTTATCTGTATGCAGTACTTGTTCCAGTGTTTTTTCGTACTCTATTTGTTTTAGATATAAAGATTCAATTTTTATGTCTGCTAATGTTGTATTACTAGTGTCTTTAATTTTTGTTATAAGACTAGGTAAGATAATTTTATCGTACAATTTTATTTTAACATTTGTAAAAGTTTTATTCAATACGTCTATTTCACAATTTTAAAATTTGATTAGATAATTTCCTGTAATTTGCAATTTAGCTTTGTTGCAATTATGGGATATTGTATTGTTAAAGTGTTTGAGAACTAATATTCCAGGAATTATTTCTATTATTTCTTGTGTATTTAATGTTTGCACTTTGCAATTAGCTTCTTCAAAGTTTAATATATTATTTAAACAAGTATCGTTAATTTTTATAAGATTTCTTTTTAGATTATCCTTAATATATGTACTATAAATATTGGTTTCTAAATCTATGAGAACATCAGAATGGTTAACTTTTATGGATTTATTATTTTTGTCAGGAATGGGTACGAATGTCACAATGGATAGTGATTCTTGCGAATATTGTGGTATAGAGAAAATTAGTGAAGTGCTATGGATACTTTAATATTGGCGTAACTGTCAAAGTCTGTGATTAGTTCAAGTTCAGTTTGAGTTAGAATGTCTGTTGGGATGATTCCCAGTTTCCCGGAGAAAATAATCTGCCCGATGTCGTCTACATGATGTCGTAAGAGTGAGATGTCATTGTTAATCTGGTATATGTGTTCTATAAAAGTTATATCGTCTTCTATGGTTGAAATTTTATTTCCTATAATATTCTTGAATTTAGTTAAGTAATCTCCGATAGTGCTTTGCTGGTAGTTTATATGATTAGTTATGTTCTGGATTTGGGAGTTCATGACATTGTTTATATAGGTTAGTTTGTTCAACTTGTTTGTTAAGTTTTCGTCGTTTGCGCGTAGCAACTTAAGAGTTTTACTTATTTGTTCTTCGTCGTCGCTGTCCATTGTACCTGCAATTATTTTAAGGCCTTTGCCTACAATGTTTAAGAGAGCTCGTTTCTGTCGGAAATGTGGATTCAGATTTTCAATTTTTGCCTTTAATAGCATAAAGTTCTTGTTTACTGTATTAATTAATTTTTGTGATTCGCTACTGGATGTCTTTAGGATGTCAATATTGGTTTTGATTATTTCCATAGTTCGTTCATATTCTGTGGTGTTTATCATATGCAACACCTTTACGTAGTGTTCAATAATTTTAGTTTCTCCTGTTTTAATTGGTATGTATCCGTTATTGTTCGATAGGTCTTGTAAGTCGATAGTTTGGGCCCTGACGGTTGCAGTAATTGCTATTATTATTATAATCCATTTAGTCATCTAAAACGAAAATGTAGTGGGGTTACTTTGCTTTGATTGTGGGGTTATTTTTATCTTGGTATTTCTTTAGTGGTCTTATATGTGTTTTGTAATACTTATGACCTGTCTTTGTGTTCTCTATGTGATCTTCGTCAATTTTCTTGGATTCTATCTTTCTATATTTCCTATGATTTTTGCCCCCTCGAATTTCTCTTATGTAGTTAGTACCTTCATCTATCTCTATATCAATCTTATTTTTATTAAGTTTACTTATATAACTCTGTTTTTTCTTTAGTATTAAACTATGTATCTCTGGATATTTTCCTTCATTTACTTTACCGTTGACGAAATCTATTGGTTTAGTTTGTGTAGTACTATGAATAGTGTTGTTATAAAATCCTATAATACGAGATATTTTCTCCTCTGTTGTTTCGTTTTTAGACTGTTCATCATGTCGTAGTAATCTTAAGTGTTCGTTCAGTGTATTATGGAGTCGTTCGACGTCCGCATTTGACGTATGGTTACTATTTGAAGTGTAGTATATGTTAATATTCTCTTTCTTTAAGAATTCTTGCATCGGAATGGCTTTAAATCCCAACTCGTTGTCCACAACAATTTTTTCTATTTTCCCAAATGTGCTAGTGTATTGAATCAATTTCATTTTAAAATCCACCCATGATCTTCCATTAATTTTGTAAGCTACCGTTTTTCAAGATCATAATTGCGTATTCTTTATCTAATTCCTTAATTGCTATTGTTTTCCTAATATTCTTAAAAATAGTTTCGGTTTTTATCCGTGCTGATCCGGAATGAGTTTTTTTTATGATGACTTGATTTTTAAACAAATTTATAGGACAAGCACTCTCTGTTAAATTTGGTTGGATAGTTTCTAGCGAGTTAATATTGACAGTTTCTTTTTCGATTCTGGATAATGCGTCCGCATTACTGTTTTTCGTCCCTTTTTGTACTTTATCTCATAGTCAAATTCTGACAGTTTTAGTCTCCACCTGACTAATTTTGAGTTTGGTTCCTTAATTGAAAAAAGCCAAGTTAGTGGCTTGTGGTCCGTTTCGATTGTAAATTTTCAACCGAAAAGGTATGGTCGGAAATATTTAGTAGCCCAGACGATGGATAAAAGCTCTTTCTCAATAGTACTATAATTACACTCATGTTCGTTGAGGGTACGGCTTGCATAGCAAATGGGATGGTTTTCTTGTGAAAGTATTGCTCCTAAAGCGAAATTACTTGTTGTTAAAGTGAATTTTTTTGAAAAATTTGGATATGCTAGAATCGGATCATGCGTTAGCAATGTTCTGAGAGTGTTGAAACTCTCTAAGTGCTGTGGGTCAACAATATTTATTTTGGCATTTTTCTTTAAATATTTAGTCATAGGTTTAGCAATCATTGAATAATCCTTTATGAATTTGCGATAGTAACCGGTTAAGCCAAGGAATTGTTTAATTTGTTTAGGTGTTTTTGGTATAGGGAAATTGATTACGCATTCTATTTTTTTCGGATTGGGTTTTATACCCTCTAATGTCACGATGTGACCAAGGAACTCGGTTTCCTTTTTTAAAAATTCTGATTTGTCTAGTTGTATTTTGAGGTTGGCTTCTTGTAGCCGATTAAAAATAAGTTTTATTGAATTAATGTGTTCTTGTAAAGAAGTCGAAAATATTATTACGTCGTCCAGGTAAACTAGACAGATTTTGTTGATATAATCTTTAAGTACGTGATTCATTAACCTTTGAAATGTCGCTGGGGCCGTCTTTAGCCCAAATGGCATTCGTAGGAATTCATAGTGTCCTCCTTCGACGGTGAAGGCGGTCTTTGAATATCTTCTTCCTTAATCTCAATTTGGTGAAATCCTTTCGCCAAATCCGAAGTGGTGAAATACTGGCATCTTCCCAGTTTGTCAAGGATTTCATCGATATTTGGAATGGGATATCTGTCATCTATGGTTACTTCATTGAGTTTCCGATAATCGATGACAAGCCTTCATTTGGGTTTTCCACTTGCATCGGCCTTCTTCGCTACGATCCAAATGGGTGCAGAATAAGGAGAATTGCTATGTCTAATAATGTTATTATCAAGCATATCCTGAATTTGTGCTTGGACTTCATGTTTGTGTACAAAAGGGTAACGATATGATTTAGTGTGTATGGGAATATTGTTTGCGGTCCTAATTTCATGCTTTATAGCTGAAGTAAAGGTTAGTTTAGTGTTTTCTTGATAAAATATATCTGAATATTTTTTCACTACTTTTAAAAGTTCTGTCTTCTCTTCGGAATTAAGATGTTCTGTTCGGATTTGTTCAAGAAGTGGTTTAGGTTCATTTTTTTCTATTATACTGAAATTTTCGTGGTCTACCTTCTGCGTAGTTACACGATTATTTTCGGACAATAAATTAATATATACTGCTTGATTTTCTGTATTTAGGATGCCTTCATATAAAATCATTGAATCATTTTCTTCTTTAAAATAAATTAACTCGGAGTCATTTGGTATCTGTATCCGTTTTTCGTTTTCAAAATGCATTGGCAACGTCTCATTACCAATGGTCATTTCTCTTTTCTTATAATCTATAAGCGCATTAAATGGTCTTAATATATCATTGCCAATTAGGCCATCGTAGAAGTCATGGAATTTTGTTATGTAAAACTCGAGCGTTTCACTCGATCCGTTAGTATTAAATTCCTTAAAAGTGGGTACTATTGCTTTTTTATTTATATGAATTTGGTGTTGCAGGGTTCTAATAAGAATTGGGTTTGTTTCGAAGATTCTTTTTGAGTGACAAATTCCTGGGTTGAGGATGGAATTTGTTGCTCCTGTATCAATTATTAATTTTATAAATCCTAATTTAGTTTTAATTTTTATAAATGGAAGTTTGTATCCGAGGCGGATTCCCGAAAATTTTCCGTTGTTTCGATCTTGCCAATGTCCATCGGTTCAGGTTGGTTTCCAAAGGTTTGTCTATTAAGATGGAGGTGAGGATTTTGTTGAGCATGATTTTGCACGCTTATTTGCTGGTGATTCCTTTCATGGCTTTGGAATGGTTGTTGGAAATGATTGTTGAAAGGTTGTTGGAAATTCCTTCCATGATTATTAAATGGTTTTTGGAAGTTTCTTCCATGATTGTTAAATGCTTGTTGGGAGTTTCCGTGTTGTATGTTGGTCTTGGGTCGGTGATTCCCTCGTTTAATATGGTGTATATTAGACTGTGTCCTATTCTCGGTATATGCATACCCAGCTTGAAATAAAATGTCCATAGCCTGCTCTAGGTCTTCTGGGTTTCTACAGAATAGAATGGATTTCATAGGCTCTGGGATTTTACTTTTGAAGATGTTGAGGGCGGTGCGTTTGTTATTCATAGCACTTTGCCTAGTTGCTTCTGTTTCCCCTAGTATAATGACTAATTTATTATTTAATCTATGAAGCTTGTTTT
Source organism: Neoceratitis asiatica (assembly GCA_030068015.2). Taxonomy (NCBI): domain Eukaryota; kingdom Metazoa; phylum Arthropoda; class Insecta; order Diptera; family Tephritidae; genus Neoceratitis; species Neoceratitis asiatica. The sequence continues at coordinate 71,679,485 of CM061525.1, read as the reverse complement.
TTACTTCATTGTAAAAATCTAGTGTATTTGTCTTGAAGGACACACCTCTTAGCTCGTCGAAAAGTTCTTCGCATGATCGTCTGTCTCCGAAATTATTTTGCAGCGTATTTTTTATGTCTGTCCAGGAAACCACGTGGCAGTTTATTTCGATCGCCTGCCTTGCTTTTCCTTTGAGTTTTGATTTAATAATGTCGGAAAAAAGTAGTAGTGAGAGTTCATCGTACGTGCGTAAATGTGGATATATTCGGTCAACAAGTGTGGTAAATGTCTGTAGGTCTTTTGGGTCTCCCCAAAATTCTGGTAAGGTATTCAAATATTTTAAAAAGTTTAAAGTTAATCTGTTAACTTGAGCTTGATCTTGTTCTGCCGTTCTCACAATCTTTTTTTTTTTTATATTCTAATACTTTTTTTCTTGTTTTTTATTTAAATATTTTTTTTTTAATATTTGTTTCTTGTTTAATTTTTATTAAACTTATCTTATGAAAAAATTTATTTTTGTAGTCTTTTAACTTCTTCTTTAGATAAATACAGTATTTTTCTTTGAATAAACTTATTTACTACTTATAAAAAATGGAAGTCTTACTTTGTTATTATCTGGTGAATTTGATGCTGTTGTAATATATTCACTTCTCCGGTGTTATGGTTGTTGTTTTTGTTGTTGATGCTACTGTTTCTGTTTATGTTGTTGTTGTTGCCAATTTTTATTACACTCTTCTGCTTTGTTGTTTTCTGGTGAATTTGATGCCGTTGTAATATATTTTATTTTCTGTTGTTATGGTTGTTGTTTTAAAATTTCGTTGTTGATGCTGCTGCTGCTGGTTTTGTTATTGCCAATTTTTATTTTACTTTCTGCTTTGTTGTTTTCTGGTGAATTTGATGCCGTTGTAATATATTTTATTTTCTGTTGTTATGGTTGTTGTTTTCAAATTTTGTTGTTGATGCTGCTGCTGCTGGTTTTGTTGTTGCTAATTTTTATCTCACTTATTACCACATTTATTTGCGTTGATAACATAATCTTTTATGTTAAAGCTCTTTAATATTTATCTAGTCAATAATCTTTTATTAACATTTATTTGTTTTTAACATAATCTTTTATGTTAAACTTTTTTTATGTTTGTTCTGTCCATTAACATAATCTTTTATGTTTTAGTCATTCGGTTTTTATTTTTAACATAATCTTTTATGTAAAAACTCTTTAATATTTGTCTTGTCAATTAACATAATCTTTTATGTTTTATTAACACTTATTTGTTTTTAAACATAATCTTTTATGTAAAAAAAATTTTCGCTTCGATACCCGCTAAGGCATAAAAATGTCAAGTATCACTTTAACTTTTTCACTAAAGCCACAAGGATACCCGGGTATCCTACCGACTGCGCCACTTTTTACACCGATATGCGGAGCAATGAAAAAAAATAAAACAACTCGTTTCAGGTTCAGTAAACAACAGCATGATTTCTTTATTCTCTGCTTTCTTAAATACTATTATTTTGCTTATTGCTGCATTTTTGTTAGCGGAAATGCAGCTATAAAAAGCTACAAATTAATTGATTAAAATAAGTATTTGCATAATAATTCTAAAGAAATTTGTTTGGTGCATTTTGTTGATTCTTGCATTTTCGTTAGCGGAAATGCGGACAAAATAAAATTAAAAATAAAATGCTAACGTTGCATTTTCGTTAGCAGGTATGCACCTAAGCAATATAAAGTTAGCAATATATGTATGTATGTAATATTATAACATGTATGTATGTAATACTATAACAGTTAATCAGCAAGATCGTAACAATTGGTGTCAGAAGTGGGATTTTTAAATAAATTCCAAAGGATAGTAATCGAAAATGGTGAAGATTCAAGATTTGACGATACCTCTTCTCAAGAAGGAGTTGGCCAAGCGAGGATTGTCTGCAACTGAAAATAAGGCAGAGCTGCAATCGAGACTGCGAGAATCAATGGAAGCCGAAGGCATCGACTTGAACCAGTAGGAATTCCGTCGCGAGGATGAAGATGTATCCTTGAAGGATGTTGACAAAGAGGAGGCTAGTGATTCTGCGAAGGAGTTGGAGCAGCCATCAAGTAAGATTCAAGAAAAGGCTCCTAGCTCATCTGCGGGTATTGACATGAACATGCTATTGGCTGCAATTTCACAAAAATTGGATGCACAGGATGCCAGCATATCACAAAAGCTGGATGCACAGGATGCCCGTAATTCACAAAATATATCTGCAATCGATGCCAGCATATCACAAAAGATGGATGCACAGGATGCCAAGATGTCACAAAAGATGGATGCAAAGTTTGATGGATTAGAAGGAACAATCGCGCAAATACAGCAAAATCTGGAGAAAGACAATGCAGAACTTAAGGAAAGACAGGATCTAATTGGGAGCAAACTCAAAGAATTGCACGGTCGGCAAGAAAAAATAGAAGTATTAATTGAAGCCAAAGTCAACACATTGGAAGGTCGTTTCCGGGATTTGCAGTTAAATCGTCCAACCACTTCAGTGAACGCTCCCAAGGTAAAAACACCATCCTTTGACGGAAAATTCCCTTTCAAGTCTTCAAGCTCCAGTTTGAGAAGACGGCTGAAACCAATAAATGGAGCATGGAGGAAAAACCTGCTGCACTATTCGTTGCGTTGGAAGGACCTGCGGCAGAACTTTTGCAAACTGTACCTGATTATGACAGAAATGATCACGACGGATTGATGCGAGCCCTGGAAAGACGATATGGTAGCGAACATAGAAGACAAATTTACCAGATGGAGTTAGAAAAGCGCGACCAAAAACCCAACGAATCTCTACAGGAATATGCTTCAGAAATTGAGAGATTGGCTCATTTAGCCATCGGAGACGCATCGGGTGAGCATCTCGAAAGGGTGAAAATACAAAAATTCATCAGCGGCATAAAAGACATTTACACCAAGCGAGAGACATATGCGAATCCAAAGTTAACATTCGCTGAAACAGTGGCGTATGCTCAAACACGTGAAACGGCGGCACTCATAAGCAGACCAGCATACAAAGTCAATAAAGTGGAGGTTGAAAAAGCAGATGTGATGACCGAAATATTGAGAACTCTGAAGTCGTTAGAAGGAATGAATCGTTCTGATGGCAAGAATCAGGCTGGGTAATGCTTTAAATGTGGAAAGCCTGGTCACTTCGCACGCGAATGCAAAACGGGTTCCAGCATACAGGAAGGGCAGCGCAAACGGAAGGCTGAGGAGGATAAACCATCAACTTCTCAGTCGTTAAACTAAAACGAGCCAGTCTAAAAGGGCGTATGCTGGCTCCTGCAACTGAATGCCCCATAATCTCCGTCTCGCAAATTGGTAGGAAAACGAGCAACATTACTATTGGTGGATATGTGGATGGACGAGCGCGAAAATTAACAGTGGATACGGGCGCATCACACTCCATCATTCGAACTGACCTGATCGCTAAAAAAGTGAGACCATTACCTGGAGCAATATTGAAAACGGCGACTGGTGAGGACACACAATTGGTGGGAGAAGTAACATGTGAGGTCTCAATAGGGAATGTGACGATGTTACACAGCTTTATAGTCGCGCAGATCGTAGATGAGGTAATCATAGGAGTGGACTTCTTGATGGAGCAAGGTATCAAGATCGACTTGAATAACAAGGTTATGGAGTATAAGAACATGGAAGTACCACTAAACATTGGCTACGATTCCACATACAGCAGCAAACAAGTGGTCTTAGTAGGCAGTGAACTGATTCCACCGAAGTCAGAAGCAGTTGTTTGGGCGAAAATTAATGGAGATTGTGGGACAAACAAATTGTGGGTTGTCAAAGCAGCACAAAATTCTACACTGGACTTACTTATTGGAAAAACCCTGGCTAAGACACGAAAGAATGGACGCATCCCAGTGAGAGTATTAAATTACTTCAGATCATCAGTAAAAAATCCTAGTGGAACTGTATTAGGGCAATTTCAAGAGGTAGAAGCCATTATTAACAGCAATGATTCATCTGGAATCGACTCTATTGACAGCAAGGAGATAGAGGAAGATATCAACGCATGGACGCAAGGGTTGAACGACAAGTACAAGCACAAGGCCAGCCAGATGATCCGTAAATACTCCAACATATTCGACAAGGATGGCAACAAACCAGTCAGGACCAACGTAGTGAAGCATAGCATTGATACTGGTGACGCAAGACTAATTCGTCAAGCTCCTCGAAGCGTTCCACTAGGCAAACGTGACACTGTTGGCCAAATAATTAGCGAAATGAGCGAAAGCGATGTTATCGAACCATCGGCAAGTCCATGGAGCTCTCCGGTGGTACTCGTGAAGAAGAAAGATGGCCAGTTGCGGTTCTGAGTGGACTATCGGAGATTAAATGATGTTACAAAGAAAGACAGCTATCCTTTGCCCAGGATCGATGATACACTAGTCTCGTTAACTGGCATAGAATGGTTCTCAACACCTGATCTTAAGAGCGGGTATTGGCAAGTAGAAGTGAGTGAAGAAGATAAAGAAAAGACAGCGTTTAGTGCTGGCAACGGTCTATGGCAATTTAAGGTAATGCCATTTGGTTTATGCAACGCTCCTGCCACTTTTGAAAAATTAATGGACCATGTGCTCAAAGGACTACACTGGAAGACCTTTTCGGTGTATCTGGATGACATAATCGTATTGGGAAAGAGATTCGATGAACATCTGAGTAATTTGGAAGAAGTTTTCCAGAGAATAGCTGGCTCTTTATTCAAGAAGGAGGTGAATTACTTAGGTCATCAAGTAACCACGAAGGGCGTTTGTACTGCGAAGGAAAAAATAGAAGCAGTGAAGGATTGGCCGAGACCCAGAAATTTGCATGAATTAAGAAGTTTCCTTGCGCTGTGTACTTACTATCGCCGCTTTGTTCCGAATTTCGCCAGCGTAGCTCACAGTCTCCACAGGAAAAATAGATCTTTCGAGTGGAAAACTGAACAAGAGGAGGCTTTCCAAGCTTTAAAAGAACGACTATGCACGGCACCTATGCTAGCGTACCCGGTTCCAGGTGCAACATTTATTCTGGACACAGATGCTAGTGGTTATGGCATAGGAGGGGTACTTTCGCAAGTGATTGATGGGCAGGAGAAGATAGTTGCCTACTATAGCCGGTCTATTGGGAAACCAGAGCGGAACTACTGCGTAACGCGGAGAGAACTATTAGCGTTGGTGGATTGCATTAAACACTTCCACAAATATCTGTATGGTCAATATTTCCGCGTTAGAACGGATCATGCAGCGCTGAAGTGGCTACTACAGTTCAAGAATCCCGAAGGGCAGCTTGCACGGTGGATTGAGAGGCTGCAAAGTTATGACTTCACCATCGAGCACCGCAAGGGTAATACGCACGGAAATGCTGACGATATGTCCCGTCGACCATGTAGTTTGGAATGTAGGCACTGCTCAAAAGCCGAGGGTAAGGAAGACATAATAGACGTCCGGCTAATGACAGTTACATCAGCAGAAGAGTGGGAGGCAAGTCACTTAAGGAAATGTCAGCAAGAAGATCCGGACTTGGAATTGGTAATGCACGGATTGGAGGTGAACAGACGGCCAAGTAAAGAACAAATGGCAGCGGAAAGTCCCATCGCGAAAGCATACTGGGCACAATGGAACAGTTTAGAGTTGATATCTGGATGTTTGCATAGAGTATGGGAAAGTGAAGATGGCTAGTGCTCTCGGAAGCTTATAGTAGTTCCGAGGTTAAGAATTCCGGATGTTCTTAAGGAATTCCATAATGGTCCTAATGGAGGGCACCTAGGCATTACAAAAACGCTGGAGAAGATCAAGCAGCGGTTCTATTGGGTTGGCTGTCGTCAATCGGTCGCTGAGTGGATTGCTAATTGCACGGAGTGCATTGCAGCTAAAGGGCCAAAGTCACGAAGTCATGGGCAGATGAAGCAGTATAACTCAGGTGCACCATTTGAGCGGGTTGCCATGGATGTAGCCGGTCCATTCAAAACAAATACGTTCTTGTGGTTATGGACTACTTTAGTAAATGGCCTGAGGTCTACCCAATTCCAAACCAGGAAGCGAAAACAGTTGCGGATGCATTCACTCACAATTGGGTTACCAGATACGGTGCGCCTATAGAATTTAACTCAGACCAAGGAAGAAACTTTGAAGCGGCGGTGTTCCAAGAGATGTGCCAGATACTTGGTATTCGGAAAACACGAACGACAGCCCTGCATCCTCAATCAGATGGCATGGTAGAGCGATTCAACCGGACCCTGGAGAGCATTTGCGGAAAGTAGTGGACAAGAATCAAGATGATTGGGATGTACACATACCGCTTTTCCTGATGGGATATCGGTCCGCAGTGCATGAATCAAAAGGTCAAAGACCTGCCAGGATACTGTTTGGTAGTGAACTTCGGTTGCCCAGTCATTTAAAATTTGGAATAACTGGTGATGCGAGAAGAATTGGGAAGGAAGCGTCTACTGTTCTCGAGGAAGAGTTAAGAGAGATACATGCTCTTGTGAGGCAGCGAACTCAAATTATGAGTGACAAAATGAAGGCTAGGTATGACAAGGCGATGAACTCCTAAGGCTTCCAAAATGGAGATTTGGTGTTGCTGTACAATCCACAACTAAAGAGAGGTTTGTCCCCAAAACTTCAATGCAATTGGGAAGGTCCATACAAGATAATCAAACGACTAAACGACGTAGTGTATCGAATACAACCTGTGGGGAGGCCGAGAAACAAGATGAAAGTGGTCCACCTAGAGAGGCTTGCTGCGTTTGGAACAGCGAATGTGTCTGATCGGGATGATCAGACTTAGGTGGAGGGCAGTGTGGCGAAAATGCGAAGCGAATGACAGATGAAAGAGAGGAGCCGACAACTGGCACGTTCTAGAGCGTAAACGAGACGATTAACGTAAACGACGTTTATCGTAAACGACGCAACAACATAGCGTCAGCATTTCCGTGCGTATTACCGTTGCGGTGCTCGATGGTGAAGTCATAACTTTGCAACCTCTCAATCCATCGTGCAAGCTGCCCTTCGGGATTCTTGAACTGTAGTAGCCACTTCAGCGCTGCATGATCCGTTCTAACGCGGAACGCGGAATGGAGACCATGAGCTACGCTGGCGAAATTCGGAACAAAGCGGCGATAGTAAGTACACAGCCCAAGAAAACTTCTTAATTCATGCAAATTAATGGGTCTAGGCCAATCCTTCACTGCTTGTATTTTTTCCTTCGCAGTACAAACGCCCTTCCTGGTTACTTGATGACCTAAGTAATTCACCTCCTTCTTGAATAAAGGGCACTTCTTAGGACTTAGTTTAACAGCGCCAGCTATTCTCTGAAAAACTTCTTCCAAATTACTCAGATGTTCATCGAATCTCTCCCAATACGATTGTGTCATCCAGATACACCAAACAGGTCTTCCAGTGTAGTCCTTTGAGCACATGGTCCATTAATTTTTCAAAAGTGGCAGGAGCGTTGCATAAACCAATTGGCATTACCGTAAATTGCCATATACCGTTGCCAACACTAAAGGCTGTCTTCTCTTTATCTTCTTCACTCACTTCTACTTGCCAATACCCGCTCTTAAGATCAAGTGTTGAGAACCATTCTGTGCCAGTTAACGAGACTAGTGTATCATCGATCCTGGGCAAAGGATAGCTGTCTTTCTTTGTAACATCATTTAATCTCCGATAGTCCACTCAGAACCACAACTGGCCATATTTCTTCTTCACGAGTACCACCGGAGAGCTCCATGGACTTGCCGATGGTTCGATAACATCGCCTTCGCTCATTTCCCTAATTAGTTGGCCAACAGTGTCACGTTTGGCTAGTGGAACGCTTCGAGGAGCTTGACGAATTAGTCTTGCATCACTAGTATCAATGCTATGCTTCACTACGTTGGTCCTGCCTGGTTTGTTGCCATCCTTGTCGAATATGTTGGAGTATTTACGGATCATCTGGCTGGCCTTGTGCTTGTACTTGTCGTTCAACCCTTGCGTCCATGCGTTGATATCTTCCTCCATCTCCTTGCTGTCAATAGAGTCGATTCCAGATGAATCATTGCTGTTAATAATGGCTTCTACCTCTTGACATTGCCCTAATACAGTTCCACTAGGAATTTTTACTGATGATCTGAAGTAATTTAATACTCTCACTGGGATGCGTCCATTCTTTCGTGTCTTAGCCAGGGTTTTTCCAATAAGTAAGTCCAGTGTAGAATTTTGTGCTGCTTTGACAACCCACAATTTGTTTGTCCCACAATCTCCATTAATTTTCGCCCAAACAGCTGCTTCTGACTTCGGTGGAATCAGTTCACTGCCTACTAAGACCACTTGTTTGCTGCTGTATGTGGAATCGTAGCCAATGTTTAGTGGTACTTCCATGTTCTTATACTCCATAACCTTGTTATTCAAGTCGATCTTGATACCTTTCTCCATCAAGAAGTCCACTCCTATGATTACCTCATCTACGATCTGCGCGACTATAAAGCTGTGTAACACCGTCACATTCCCTATTGAGACCTCACATGTTACTTCTCCCACCAATTGTGTGTCCTCACCAGTCGCCGTTTTCAATATTGCTCCAGGTAATGGTCTCACTTTTTTAGCGATCAGGTCAGTTCGAATGATGGAGTGTGATGCGCCCGTATCCACTGTTAATTTTCGCGCTCGTCCATCCACATATCCACCAATAGTAATGTTGCTCGTTTTCCTACCAATTTGCGAGACGGAGATTATGGGGCATTCAGTTGCAGGAGCCAGCATACGCCCTTTTAGACTGGCTCGTTTTAGTTTAACGACTGAGAAGTTGATGGTTTATCCTCCTCAGCCTTCCGTTTGCGTTGTCCTTCCTGTATGCTGGAACCCGTTTTGCATTCGCGTGCGAAGTGACCAGGCTTTCCACATTTAAAGCATTTCCCAGCCTGATTCTTGCCACCAGAAGAACGATTCATTCCTTCTAACGACTTCAGAGTTCTCAATATTTCGGTCATCACATCTGCTGTTTCAACTTCCATTTTATTGACTTTGTATGCTGGTCTGCTTATGAGTACCGCCGTTTCACATGTTTGAGCATACGCCACTGTTTCAGCGAATGTTAACTTTGGATTCGCATATGTCTCTCGCTTGGTGTAAACGTCTTTTATGCCGCTGATGAATTTTTGTATTTTCACCCTTTCGAGATGCTCACCCGATGCGTCTCCGATGGCTAAATGAGCCAATCTCTCAATTTCCGATTTACAGTTTGCAAAAGCTCCGCCGCAGGTCCTTCCAACGCAACGAATAGTGCAGCAGATTTTTCCTCCATGCTCCATTTATTGGTTTCAGCCGTCTTCTCAAACTGGAGCTTGAAGACTTGAAAGGGAATTTTCCGTCAAAGGATGGTGTTTTTACCTTGGGAGCGTTCACTGAAGTGGTTGGACGATTTAACTGCAAATCCCGGAAACGACCTTCCAATGTGTTGACTTTGGCTTCAATTAATACTTCTATTTTTTCTTGCCGACCGTGCAATTCTTTGAGTTTGCTCCCAATTAGATCCTGTCTTTCCTTAAGTTCTGCATTGTCTTTCTCCAGATTTTGCTGTATTTGCGCGATTGTTCCTTCTAATCCATCAAACTTTGCATCCATCTTTTGTGAAATCTTGGCATCCTGTGCATCCATCTTTTGTGATATGCTGGCATCGATTGCAGATATATTTTGTGAATTACGGGCATCCTGTGCATCCAGCTTTTGTGATATGCTGGCATCCTGTGCATCCAATTTTTGTGAAATTGCAGCCAATAGCATGTTCATGTCAATACCCGCAGATGAGCTAGGAGCCTTTTCTTGAATAGCCTCCTCCTTGTCAATATCCTTCAAGGATACCTCTTCATCCTCGCGGCGGAATTCGTACTGGTTCAAGTCTATGCCTTCGACTTCCATTGCTTCTCGCAGTCTCGATTGCAGCTCTGCCTTATTTCCTGTTGTAGACAATCCTCGCTTTGCCAACTCCTTCTTGAGAGGAGGTATCGTCAAAACTTGAATCTTCACCATTTTTCAATAATTATCCTTTGGAATTTATTTAACAATCCCACTTCTGACACCAATTGTTATGATCTTGCTGATTAACCTCGATGATTTCCCAAATCCTTCGGACATGATCTCTGGATTGTTAAATAAAATCGCCAACTTAGTTTGCAGTCTCCTTATTTATAAAGACTTTAGTTAATGTCCTTTTATTATTCGATAATTCACAATTCAATTACAATTTACGTTACTATTTACAATCACTTGTATACAACTTTCACAATGTACTGTTTTTATTACTTTACTGTAATGTAATCTCCACGAGTTTAATTCACAACTATTACTCTTGCAGTCGTACGTCGTCCTTATATACTTGTTTGCTGCTTGAAAAACGAAACCCCTGGAATAATCGCGTCGTTTACGATAATCGCCTCGTTTACGATAATCGTCGTTTACGATAATCACCTCGTTTACGCTCTGGAACGTGCCAGTTGTCGGCTCCTCTCTTTCATCTGTCATTCGCTTCGCATTTTCGCCACAATATATAAAGATGGAGGGCAGTGTGACGGAAATCCCATATACGAAGAACAGAGTGAATGAGTAGCAGTCTAAAGGCAATTTCCCGAAAAGGACGGAAAATAAAAAAGCGTCAGTAAGATGCAAATTACCCTTACCAAGGACAAACAAAAGGGTTGACAATGTAAATTCAATTCCCTGAAAAGTACAGATATAAAGAAGCGGCAGTAAGATGCAAATACCCTTACCAAGGACAAACAAAAGGGTAGACAGTTTAAAGGAAATTCCACGTCGTTACGGATAAAAGGAGTAGCTGCAGCTACCGCAGCCAAACGAATAATCAGCCTATCCTTAAGCGCGTGAACTGAATGTTTGGGCCATCTGCAGGTATAAAAAGATCGGCAGCCGCTATCACGAGAAGAGACGAGTAGACAACTTGCTGTGAGCTGTGTGTTGAGAAACGGATAAGCTGAGTGAAGCAGATAATAATTGTGTATCATAAAGAATTGTAAAATAAGGCATTGGATAAAGTAAAGAATTATAATTATCAAAGACTTGGGAGTTTTGTTTAGCAATCCAGTGATCGGACTCGAAGGATTTGGGAAATCAACGAGGTTGAAGGAACGAAAAACGTTGCAATATATATTAATTTATACCAGCATATATATTAAAACAGCACACACATGTGAACAGTTAAATATGAAAATCTTAAATAAATGGTATTTTTGTATTGTACTATGATGTTTTGGCGAATTTGTAGTAATTCTGTTTAAAAGAAATGTTTTTAAATTTGCTGTTAATGTTATAGTTTTAAATTTTTCATTTTCGTTTAGATATTTTAAGTTTTAAATACATAATTTTATTAATTTCAGATAAATTTCTTAAATGCATTTTTCACAGGTTTAAATACATATGTATTTTAAATACGATAGTTAATGAATTCTGGATAAATTTCTTTAATAAAAACATCTACTTTTTTTGGAGATACAGTTCTATTAAGGACTTGAGAGTCAATTTCACCACAAAAAAGGCACAGCAAATCAAAGGAATTGTAGGCAAAAATTTAAGTGATAAATGAAAACTTTGTATTTTTAGTTCTAATATTATCTGGCTCACAGTTAAAGAAAATAAAGCAGAGTTAGAGTTTGTTTACATGCACCACTTCTAAAGTTTTTGAAATGCATACGAAATTTAAAAAGTAAACTTCAGAATTAAAAGAAAGGCTATCACGAAAAATATTAGGGCATTTCCTAAATTTCATTAACGAAAATAAATTCATATATAAATATTTATCATATTCATTACAATAGTTAATTTACATTGGTGCTTGTGCTAATTGATTTTCCTTATTTCAGAAAACTCTGCTGGTATTCACAAAGGTCTGCACAAGAGCTCCACACATGCACAAGCATTCATTATTACTTACAGCAATTTTATTTTATCTAAAAGCTCCTTCTGCTTCACTTAGTTTTCGTTTTCAAGTATGATTAAGTCTATATTTTATAATCAGCTTTTACATTACCCCGGTCTACCACTCCGCTCGTATTTCGTTCTAAAATTATTTTCATAACCTTAACTTAAACTGTATTGCATCAAAGTGTTCCAAAATTTGTTCATTTAATCGATGTGTTCAGACGTACTCTAAACCATACAGGGGGTAATGGATTCTAACCCTGACCATATGAAATAAAAGATTATAGAAAATTTATTCAAAACAATAAGGAAGTGCTGTCCTCGGTCTTGCCGAAGCCTTCGTTTCTATCATGAGCATATCAAAATTAATGTATTTTTTAAGTTTTTTTGACCATTTGAACCGAATTATCTTTGAAATTGATACAGATTCAATATTTTTTAGTGTGAATCTACGTGTGTAGAAAATCAATTTTTCTGCGCTTAGATGCTTTCCTACCAGTTTTGTGAGCACAAGTCTTATATCTAATGTGGACTATATGTTATAGTGGACGGATTTTGATGGTTTTTTTTAAATGTTTATAATTCAAAATTAACCTAAAATACCTACAAAAAAATAACGAAATACTAGTTGACGTTCAAAGAGAAAAACAGAAATCAGACAGCCAGGCGATCATGGCCTATTAATGGGCCTATCTCCCCTTCTTCTGGTACTTACTTATTTCTGACCAAAGTCAATATAATATTTCATGTCATGAAAGGTTTAAAAAAAAATTAATTAATTTACAAAATTAATTTTTCTAATTGTGGCCGACCCTAGGCATATAATGTGACCCCTCTGAGTGTAGTTTTGACATAAAATAAAAACTTTTCCATAAAAATCCATTAGCCATTCGAAAGCGGATTAGGAAAACCTGAAGGTTCCTTCATTTTTGTAAAATCATCAAGATGCAGACTACAAATTCGAGCAAAATCAAAGCAAAAAAAAAAGCTTTAGCGGTTCGTTAGCGCCAATTGCATATATATATTTTTAAATATTATTAATTCCGTCAAATCTATGTTCCTTTTAATGGCATCAGGAGTCGAGGCCTTTTTCTGCTTCCACCAGTGGGTACCTCATCGAGTACTTTCAAAGTTGGTACTTAATTCGTTGAACTATGCTAAGTTCGACGTATAACTAGTATACCTCACCGTTCCACCGCTTACGATATTTGCCGTTGCCAATGCGCAGAGTCATAAATCTTCAGCTAAACTTGGAATACTCCTAATCCGACCTATCTGATGTCGGCCTAGTCAAACCTTCAGCATCATGTGTTTGGACGGGAATGATAAGACATTGGTAGAGTTTGGTTATGATTCGTTTAGAGGGAACATTACTTTTCAATTGTCTACTGACTCCAAATTATCACCTGTTGGCAATGGTGATTTCGCGTTGGATTTCAATGCTGCATTGTGGGTGTTGTTAACACAGGTTCCTAGGCAGACTAAATTACTTACGACTGCGAAGTTATGAATTTCCTATCATTTTTTCCAGCATCAAATTGAAGAAATTAAAAATTTTCCAAAATTTGAGTCATGATGAATATTTGGTCCATGGTGGATTTACCAGGTCTAAAGCCATACTGATAAGATCCAATAAGTATTGAGGAAGATTATCCCTCGATATTTGGCGCAGACTGTGGGGCTCCTTTTTTGGACTTTCTTCGGGCATGCTTTTGTCCGACCATATGCGAGAAGCTGATGCATGCATATTTTCAGTTATTTGCCATCGTATTTGCATAGATCGACCAGTAAGCTATCGGCCCCTGCCGCTTTGTTATTTTTTAAACGGGCAATCGCTATTCGTACTTTGCCATAGTGGGGTATTGGGATGTCTAGTCCACCGACTTCAATTAATTGCGGATGAACGGTAGGTTAGAAATCGTTGGCAATAATAATAATAATGTTTGTTTGATGAGATACAAGCCTTAGGCAAGCATATCTTGCGAAAAAAATAGTGTATAAAAATTTGAAGCGGAGAAAAATTGTGCGGTGCGTTATTGTGAACAAAAAATTTTAAGAAAAGTTGTGAAAATTTAACGATATACTATTTTGTCCTGAGAACTTACAGTTTTGTTATGAAGAAAACGTGAGATCATCGGAAGGTTGAATAAAGGATTTTCCAATAAAGATGATATGATTTCTAAATGTCGTTTTGACCATTTTTAATATGTCATGATCTGTATTTTTTTTCATTGTATTCAATAATGTTTACAACTTCATCATGGCAAGATATACGCAAGAACAACGTTTACAAATTATTCAATATTATTATCAAAATAATCTCAAGAATTGGGACTGTCTCAAACCAGAACCTGTCGGATTTTGAGAAAGGATTTGGGCCTTTACCCATATAAAATTGTGCTCACTCAACAACTGAAGCCATTGAACCACCATAAACGTCGTGAATGCGCTGATTTTGCATTGAACCAACTTGAAAACGATAACAATTATTTTATGGTTATCACCTTCTACGATGAAGCTCACTTTTATCTGAATGGTGCTTTAAATAAACAAAACTGTCGATTCTGGTGCAAAAAAATCCACAAATTATTCAACAAAACCATTACATTCACCTAAATTGACAGTTTGGTGTGGTTTTTGGTTTGGTGGAATCATCGGTCCGTACTTCTTTCGAATTGAAGCTAGTAGCACCGTTACTGTCAATGGAGAGCGGTATAGATCGATGATAACCAACTTTTTATGGCCACAAAAGGAAGAAGTTAATCTTAACAACATCTGGTTCCAACAAGACGGGGCTACGTGTTATACAGCACGTGCAACAACCGAACTATTGCGAGAAAGGTTTGGAGATTCGATTATTTCAAGAAATTATGACATTGAATGGCCTCCAAGAACATCATTAGACAATAAACCAGACTCTGCTAAAGCTTTAAAAGTCAGTATTGAACGTGCTTTTCATGACAAACGTCTTGATTTAGTGGAAAAATTCTCAAAAATTGGTTTCATCGAATTCGTTCCTGCAAAAGAAGTCGTGGAGGCCAGTTGAATGATGTTATATTCAAAACTTAATTGTATTGCTTTTACTTCACATTAAATAAAAAACATTTGAATTTCCTTAACAATTAGTGTGTGTGTTTTTTTTAAGAAATCATATAACTTTTATTGGAAAAAAAATTTATTCTGTAATTTGTGTTTTCTTCTGTATAACTGTTTTACGTTTACATTTCGGTAAATTTTTACCATATAGGCTACGTCAACGGTTGCCGTAACTTGCTTCTATAAACTATGATACTCACCCATATTCTAGAACGGTAGCGGAATGAAAATGAAAATCAAAATGGAAAATGAAATGAAAATCGAAAAGGAAATTTATTTTGTGATCTACAAAAGTTGTTTGAAGCTTTAAATTTTCTTTTCTAAATATAAAAACTTAGCGATGTAATTTAAGTTAAATAATATTATATATATATATTTGCTTATACTTTACATACACGATTTTAATCTAGTCATTATATGTTTGTTTTTTAAAATTGCAGAGTCAAAGGCGATTCAGAACATTTTTTTTCTCGATGGCTCTGCGATGGCATTGCCCACTTGAAATGTGCTGGACTGACCGGACGAATTCTACACTCAATTAACGATGGCAAGGGAGTTCGTTACATACGAATGGAATATTTCACCATTCAAAAATGATATCAATTTGGAACATTTTGAAGCGATGCTAAATAGTTATTTTTGACCTTCTGGCGCTTTTGTTCGTGCAATCGATGTTGACCTGGCTTAGACCTAATGTTTTTGTAAAATAAAAAATAAACCGATATTTCAAGCTATATAAAAGTACAGATATGCGCTCACGTTATTTAAAATACTCAATTTTGCGACACAAGCTTTTTGATTTAAAGCGAAAATGTTATAATACTTATTTGTGCAAATTTAAACGTAGTTTAATAATAAATCATAAATCATTTTATGGTTTAGTAAACGCTAAGCGCCAGGTATCTGGATTTCCTTCTACTATGACGTTTCAATATAACTTTTTCAGTGATAGTCAGACAATTTCCAATTTGTTCGCTAAGTTTTTAAAATCTTATTATTCTTCTAGTATTCAAATAAACTCATATTACCCATATAAATTATGTTCGAGTAACTTAGCCCATCACCTACAATATCCTCTGAAGATGTATTTCTGAATCTGAGGTCCTTAAAAAAGTCATGCACATATGGTCCTGACCAAATACCTTCGTGCTTCCTTGTAAATTGAGCTGAGTATATTTTCGAATCTTTGACTCATTTATTCAATTTATCACTTAAAGAAAGCATTTTCCATCTTTATGGAAAGAATCTTTTATTATACCCCTTCATAAAAACAGAAACAGATCTTTGATCAATTACCGGGTATAGCTAAACTATATGCGATTTCTAAATTATTTGAATCACTTATCACTCCTCATTTGACTCATTCAATCTCTTCATTTATATCACATTCCCAACATGGATTTGTTAAAGAAAATCTAAAACAACCAATTTAGCCATCTAAGTACTCCTGATTCCGATTCTGTTTTCACTAGTTATAAACGATATAACTTCTCAGATCAAATTTTAAAAACTTTTAATGCATGCGGATGATGTAAAACTTTATAAATCTTATACTTCGTTAAATGAATGGTGTAAAATAAATCGGATGCCCCTAAATCTTAAGAAATAAAAAGTTATGTGTTCCTCCCGAAGAGCCACACTTCACACATCACATTGGTATGATAGTTAACAAAGCCAGAGGCATCTTGGCTTTTGTAAAACGGTGGTCAAAGGAGTTTAATGTCCTTATGATACTACAGCTTTGTATATAACATTAGTAAGACCTATTCTTGAATATGGCTCGGTGATTTGGAACTCGAGGTATAAAATCTACTCTGACAGGATAGACTCTTATCAAAAACAATTTCTCTTATTTTCCTTAAGAAATTTGCATTGGAACTCTCAGTACCATCTTCCTTCTTACACTAGTCGTTTTAAACTTATCCATCTCCCTACTCTTGCATTTTTGCCCCTTGTTTCTGAAAACTTGTAGAACGAATTTTGACCTGACGAATTTTGGCAACAAACAAGACAATTGGTCGGCCGATCGTAAACTAAGCTGCTCCGATTTATACGCCGGGGACTAGCGAGATGCAGTTGAAGAAGTTACAAACTTGTCAAAACACCGCCCTTAGGACCGTGACAGGAAACCCCCTGATGGCTCTGACGCATAACTTACACATCTATGATCACAGTTAAGGAACATAATGTTGAGCTGTGTAAGCAATATCTGCCGGGATGCTACCGCAGGGATCATCCCAATAGGCTCTCCATCTAGGCACATCAGGAAGGGAGTACTCGACTACCGCGACTCAGTACAGCAATACCAACAAGAACCACTGAACAGGACTGCCTACCGATAAGCCTTAAACACCATTCACAGAGAGTCTATTAACAGCTTTGTGAACCCTCTTCCTGTGAATGGTGTTCTCGGAATCCAATCAACACCTATTGCAGAAGAAAAGCTCGAGCTGCCTCTAAAGACTCCCGTAACCCTGGCACAATTAAGATCTGGATATTGTAGTAGGCTTGATCCCGACATACCCAACACATGTCCGGCATGAAATGGGTCCCCGCGCGACACTAACCACCTCTTTGCATACCCACTCAACCCCAATCATCTAGAGCGAGAGGGGTGGCTCTGGTCCGACCGCGTCGAAACAGCACGTTTCCTGGGCCTCCCATTAGATGACCTCGATGACTAACACAACACCTACCTGACCCTAGGCGGTGTTAGCGAGCCGCTACAACGATGTTCAATATGAATTTTAAATTTTCTACAAAATAAGAAATGCCGAAAGTGCTTAGTTGTCCAAATAATACCAAGTAGCTCTTTCTCTATCGTACTATAATTACCCAGAATAGACGGGGTTAAGTGCAAGAAATATCTTAGCATCCACATGCTAGAGAAAACTTAAGTAATTAGTGAAATGGATATAGAGGACAATATTTATTTATTCAACTGTTTTTTCTTAAAGAAATTTACTATGGAAGGCCGAGAAAAACTTTAATCCACCAAAGAAATTGAGATACCGCTAAGACGGAAAACCGGTGCTCTGGCCCGTTGTGACGAAGAACGATTTGCAAATAATGTTTGCGAAGTATTTTAACCGAATGAGCCAATCAATTATATGATTCCATTGTCTCACTATTTATTGCGGACTATTCCCAAAGTGTGTGCAACTTGCATCTGAGTTAAAAGTTATAATAAAAACGTTGAATTAAAAAATTCGTCTGGTTGCGACCGCATACACAAAATGTTATTAGAGCTATAAAATATTGCTTCTTGTCTCAACTCTTTAATGCCATCCTTAAATTTGGATATTCGATAGCCAACTGTTTGAAAAAGTTGATAGCAGCACTTTCTCTACAAATATGAAACTATACCATAGAACAAGTCCATCGCATTACAAATGAGATCAGGAAGGCATTTGAGTTGAAAGAGTATTGCTCAGCGGAATTTCTTGATATGACTCAAGCATTCGATAACGTATGACATGAAGGACTTATGTATATACAAACTCAAAATTACATTGCAGCAGAAGTTAATGGAATGCCCACACACAACAGTTCACTGTGCACAATGGCACAGCTTGATCTTATATCGACCTTTCCAATTGCACTGAAGTTTTTGGGACAAACATTTCTTCCGTTGTGGATTGTATAACAACACTAAATATCGATTTTGGCCTTCACGTTGACTCAGGGTGATTCCTTCCTTGGTCAGAGTGTAGTTCTATTGGTGCACATAATCTGGTAGCCCAATTGTAGCTGAATGCATCCGCAACCGTTTTAGTTTTCTGGTTTGGA
The DNA here is from genome assembly GCA_030068015.2 of Neoceratitis asiatica. Taxonomy (NCBI): domain Eukaryota; kingdom Metazoa; phylum Arthropoda; class Insecta; order Diptera; family Tephritidae; genus Neoceratitis; species Neoceratitis asiatica. The sequence goes on along the minus strand of CM061525.1, from coordinate 71,660,680 downwards.
ATTAGGTAGACCTCCGGCCATTTGTAAAGTAATCAATAACCATCAGGACGTACTTGTTTCCCATTCATAGGAAATGGATCAGCTACATCAATGACAACACCTTCAAATGGTGCACTTTAATTTTATTACCTTTTCTGTCCATGATTTCTAAATTTCGGTACTTTAGCTGCAATGAACTCCTTACTGTTAGCAATCCATTCGTCGACCGATTGATGGCAACAAACCAATTTTTTTTTGTAATGCCTAGGTTTCCTTAGTTAATTAATCCTTATATTCGGAACTACTCATTGTAAACAGCAAAATATCATCTTTAAACTATCTTTAACAGTTTCAAGTCCAGACCTTCCTGCTGACATTTCATTAAGTTTGCTCCAGTGATCTAGTCAGATCTAAGGAGTGCGATGCACCTTAGTATTCGCTCATGTCAATCTGCCTATTCACCAAGTGTCACATTGTTTCTACCAATTTGAGAGACGGAGATATTGCAGAAGCCTGCATACGCCCCTTTCGGCTGGCTTTAATCTAACGACTGATTAAAATTGGATTCACCTTCTTCAGCTCTTCGTTTACGTTTTCCTGAATTGTTGTTTCTGTTTAGGCTCGTCATGCATTACTCCGCGAAGTGGCCTGGTTCTTTACAATTAAAGCATTTGCCAGAATAAAACATTCATTTCGGCACCAGAAGAATTATTTCCATTGATCGATTTTAGAGTTTTTAATATTTCATTCATCACATACTATTTCTACTAACACTCTTATTAACTTTGTAGCCTGGTCTACTTATGAGTGCCAACGTTTCACGTGTTTAGACATACGTGACAGTTTTGGTGAATTTTGTTTTTGGATTCGAATACGTCTCTCTCTTGTTTATATGTCCTTTATTCCGCTGATGAACCTCTGGATTTTTATCCTTTCGAAGTGCTCACCTGAGCCAATCTCCAAATTTCGGAATCATATTACTGCAGAGATCCGTCGGGTTTTTGGTACGGTCCTACAGCTCTATCTGGTAAATTTGCCTCTTGTGCTCGCTACCATAATAGCGCCTTACCACGGCTAGCATTAATGTGTAGTAATTATATGTATACATATTTGGCGCTTTGTAACCGCTGAAGCGATTTTAGGCCGAGCTCCTTCTCCAATTTGTGGTTTTGAGTCTCGAGGTTTCTCCCAAATTTTTTTACATATTTGTTATTTCATGTCAGAAATACAATCGGAAAATTTTATTTTCTATAATTTTGGATGCTTCTCGAGCCTGTACTCGAACCCAGGCCCTCCGAATTTTAGTACGCTATGCTAACCACTCGGCTATTACGGTGGCAAAATTTCCGCTGCAGGTCTCTCCCACGCAATGAATACTGCATCGGATTTTTCCTTTACGCTTCAATTCTTTTCTATAGCCGTTTTAGTGTAGTGTTTTTAAACCGGGAGGGTTCACCGAAGTGGTTGAACAATTCAAATGCAAATCGTGCATACGACCTTCACTTCTTAGGATCAATGAGCTCCTTAATTTTATCTTGACGATATTAGATTTTGTGCTGTCTCACTTTGAGTTCTGCGCAGTTTTTGACAAAACTCTCAAGAAACTGTATGAGTCAGTATGAAATACGCGAGTATGAATACTGGCTTTGCATTTGTGATTCAATGTGGGCATTCATTTGTGTCATGTTAGCTATATCTTTTTGACTTATTGACGTTTTTAGAGGAAATCGAAGCCAATAGCATGTTTATGACCATACCTGTAGATGAGCCAAGAGCATTTTTCTTAATCTTACTTGATGGCTGCTCTAAATCTTTAGCAGTATCAACACACTCTTCCTTTATTTTATTTTTCGTGGATGCCTCTTCGTCCTCACGACGTATTGGCTTATGTCAATGCCCTCGGCTTCCGTAGCTTCTCGCAGCCGTGATTGTATCTCCGAATTACAAACGTTGAGCTGTGCAGTCGCGCTTTTATTGTGCTCTGAAATTTTTTTAATTTGATTTGATTTTTTTATTGGGAAAAAACTATTAAATTATTTATATAATAAAGCTATATATAAAGCTAAGTGTTTCAAAAATTCTGCTATTTTGTAAAGTTGTAAAATATTCATTTTCTATAAACTTGCCGAGTCATTAGTTCTTTATTTACAATTGTTTTTGTTTTTTTTTTTACATTTGTTTTGTTAGCTCTTTTGCTTTTCCTTACATTTGTTTTTACAGCTGTTTGCGTAATAAGTGTCATAATTCAGTGATAATAAAACTGTTCACTTTAAAATTTATCAGCTGATTTTGGTTAATTGTCTGTATTTTTTGTTTATTATTCCTAATTTATTTTTAATCCTAATATGAAGTGTATTTATAGTAATTGCCCAGTTAAAGTCGATTAAGAACGTTTTCTGAGTTGCTAGCCGATGACGTTACACACTTAAAATATGCTGGACTGATAGGACGAATTCTGGATGCAATAAACGATGGCAAGGGAATTCGGGGGTCCTGCTTGAGGTGTAAATCAACGGAAATTGATCTCTTCAAGATGTTCCGTCTGACAAAAAATGGACTTTCTCAATTGAGAAAGGAATTCTCCGTTTTGAATGAAAAATTCAAGGAATGTGAAGCTTTATTTGGAATTTTTAAGTATTTAGATTATTTAGAGACTACAATACATGTATGATATCCATTTAAAAAAGCATAAGCATGCATATAGTCCTTTAAAGAATGACAGTAATGCACGTGACCATAAAAATCCTAAAGCGGATACAGTCGAATTAATTAATTTAGCATCACCTTGTCCTCCTCCAAAATCCGCTACTGTAATAATAAAAGAGGCTGAGATAGCTTCTCCATCTCTTGAGATGCCGTCAACTCAAAGGCTGCTGCACTTTCCACAACCACTTCTAACCAAGGCTGCTGCACTTTCCACAACCACTTCTAACCAAAATCCTAAATCGTTATCTGAAAACTTAAATCGTGTTGTTAAACCCCAAAGGCCTGTTTCCGAGTCAACTTCAAAGAAGCTTTTTTAGGCCCTGCAATGAAATTAATATTTGTCTCAAGATTTGCTTAAGATATATCCGCCGATGATATAAAAAGTTACATAGCATCTAATTAAAATTTATAATTTATTATAAGAAAATTTAACTTTAAATACGAATGTAATGTCTCCGCTTTTAAGATTGATATCAATTTGGAACATTTTGAAGCGATGCTAAATAGTTCTTTTTGGTCCCTCAGCGCTTATGTTTGAGAATTCGAATACAAACAAAAAAGTAACAATACCTTGGCTAAAATTTTGTCTGAAAAAATACTCCTAGAACTGAAATTGAAACATGCTTAAGTTTATACTATCAAAATGTGAGAGGTTTGAATACTAAGTTAACTAAATTATATCTCAAAAGTCTCGAAAATAATTATGACGTAATTTCTTTTACTGAAACCTGGCTTAAACCTCATATTTTTAATTCGGAGATTCTTCCAAATACTTATCAAATTTTTAGTAAAGATCGTGAAAACAGAGTTAGCGGTGGAGTACTTTTTGCTGCTGTAAGCTCCTCGATTCCATCTGAGGAGTTTAGCCTTACCTTTGTAGAATCAGTTGAATTTAAGTGTATTCGAGTACATGCTGGAAGGTGTTATATATATTTAGCTCTCTGTTATATTCCTCCTCAATCGGATCTCTCTGAACATATCTCTCTTTTGAAATCAATTAACTTAATGATGAAAGATACTGATTGTGACGTTTCAATATACATATACATATATGCATATACCTACAATATTTGGTGCATAAATGCAAATATGTAAATAAGACAATGATATAATACTAAGTTCAATATTTTGGATTAACTGCACCATTCTTTACAATGATAATTACAGTGTCTCAATTCAACCAAAATAGAAAAGGTCCACATCGGCGAGTGACCGGGTATTGCTAGTTGAACATAATATAAAAAAATATTAGAAGTTCTTAGAAGAAGAGGCATTTTTACACAAACTTTTTAATAAAGAGCAGAAATTATTTATAATTTCCCGCACGTTACTTTACTGTTGTCTTGATACCTCCGCGCCAGACTCTGTAACCAAAATTAAAACTCTAAATAAAAACCCGTGGGCAAGGACTTCGTGCAGTAGTTCCTTCCTTTTGGCCGAGCTCCTCTCCAATTTGTGGTTTTACGTCTTGATGTTTTTACCAACAAATGGAAGGACCTACATTTTATTCTAAGCCGCCTTCGAGCGGCCGATGAACTTTTATGAGGAGCTTTTATTTCATGTCAGAAATACAATCGGAGTGCGTGCCATTCCCCGCCGAGGGCCGAAAAATTAATTTTGTATAATTTTGGATGTTGCTCGAAGCTGGACTCGAAGCCTGATCCCCCAAATGGTAGTGCGCTATGCTAACCACTCGGCTATCGGGGCCGATAATATAACCACTAAAAAATTAGTATGTTTATGTTATTTAACGAGTTTTTTGTAAAATAGTAGCGAAAATAAGACGTTTATTGAAATATTTGTTGTTATAAGATTAAAATACCAAAAGTTTTAGGTTTAAACTATAGATTGAATGTATTAAGTCTCCAGCTGGAGAAATGAACTCATCAAGTTCATACCGATATAATTGGGATGAAGGTTAAATTAATTTAGCATCATCCGTCTATTTCTATATTTGAGTAAACTAATTCTCGTTGTAAGAGCTATATTAACGATAATTGTTGAGCAAGTGCCGAAATTTCTTTTATGAATCATTTGGCAGACTAAATTTAAAAATTCGAATTTGTATTGGATTATAGGTTATAAGTGCAAGGTAAACTTAGAAAATAAAGTATTTTTACTTAATATGCTAATAAAGCCTTCTTGCAAGTAGGAGATCCAACCTTCTCAGCATCTTAATCTTGCCTAGATAGAATTCAAAGTCTATTGTCTAAAAGCGTGAGAACGATATGAGGATCCTCTCAGTATATAAAAAATTCTAAAATTTAGAATAAACACCGTAATTGAATATGAAAAAATCTTTGTAAAAATTATTCTGTAGCGAAATTTTTATTACAGCAGGACCTCTACAAGCGTACAGTACTGTGTTCAGTACATGTGTAATAAAATTAAAATAATATCTTCATTGTCATCCAGAGGAATGAGAATCGCAAGTTCTCTTCCGCGTCTGTCTGTCACAAAAGCTACAGACGAAGTATCGTGCGGTTTTCATCAGTATACATATAAGGAGATTCCTCACGAAAGTTTAGATAGGTTGTCAAGCTTTGTGTAAATTTTTCATAAAAAATGCTTATTTTTGACTGCTTACACCGACTTAACTCAAAAATTACTTTTTTAAAAATATATTTTTAGAAAAAGTATTTACGCTAAAAAATCGAGACTGGTGTTAATACCTTTTCTATAACGTTAAAGTTTAAAAAAGACACTTCGTTCGTTTAATGCGGGTAAGCTTTTTTTGTGCGTCACTCGCATCTCCAAAAGAGACGCGCCTTTCTGTATACTGAAAAAAAACATTTTTTTTTTCACTCGGACAGCGAGTCTGCCTTTATTATATAAAGTTCCCTTAAGACTAACTTAATTGTACAATTGTTTTGCTATATAAACTTTTTGTGCTTCTGCACTTAGCCGTTCGACCGTTAACTTCTAAGAATTTTGTGCTTGAAGTGCTGCTGTTCGGAAACCGCTCAGACAGTACTGTCAGCAAATTTTACCTAGCTTGCACTGAAATGCATTGATAAGTGCAAGCTTTTCTTTGGAAGTTTATGATTGATTAATATTGAGTTGTAAATTCAAACTTTTCTTTAGAATTTTGACTTTGCACAATTGTGCAAGAAGGAATTATCGCGCGTGCCGGATGTTGGCTAAAACTGTATCAAATAGAATAAATAAATGAAAAAAAAAATATATATTGCGCGTGCCGGATGTTGGATTTTGAGTTGTCAACATTTGTGGTGTTAACCCTCTTAAAACGATTGTCCTCAATCGGCATTATTGATGAGGTATTGGAGTGGTATTCGAAAGTATTAAAAACGGTTCTTTTCGCACGTTTTCTATGACTGTGTGAGTTTCAGTCGCAACGTGGTACTTTTGCTTATGTTTAGTGATACAAATAAAAATAATTGCTATGGTGATAGTAATAAATATAATTGTTATATCCGAGCTTAAACTAATTACATGTGTATTTTTAAATTTATTAATCAATAATTTAATGTAATCATCATGTTTTAACTGTTTTAGATACAAATTTTCGAGTTTTAAGCTCATCGTTGTATTCTTATTTTCTTTAATTTTGTGATTAAATTTGGCAAAATAAATTTGTCGAAGATTTTTATTTTTATGTTTGAAAAAGTTTTATTATCAGCAAAAATTTCAAAATTTATCGAATTTGAGCAGGAATGTTCCTCTCATTTTTATGTCTATTTTGTTACAATTATGTGACAGTTTGGAAAAGAAAATTTTGAAAATTAATATGCCTGGCATGATTTCTATTATTTCAGTGTTTGTTACAATTTGCATAGCACAATATGTTTCTTCGAAATTTAATATATCTGATAAACATTTGTCAGAAATTGTTATTAAGTTTTTTTTTTAAGATTGTCCTTAACATTAATGTCGTAAATATTATTATTTGGATCTACCAAAAATTTGTTACTGCTTAATTCAATAGATTTGTTATTGGCATTCGGAATAGGCTCAAGTGTTATTTCTGGGAGGATATTTTGGGAATATTGAGGAACTTTGAGGATTATCATAATGTTTTGGTCTTGTGTGCCAACTGCTACTTTTACATTAGTTTAACTGTCAAAATCGGTTATTATGTCCATTTCTGTTTTTGTCAAAATGTCTGTGGGGATTATACCAAGTTTACTTGAAAAACTAATTTGTCCAATGTCGTTTATATGATTTCGCAAAAGAAATATGTCACTGTCTATTCGATATACTTGTTCGATGAATTGTATTTCATCTTCCAATGTCTTTATACTATTCTGTGTATTATCTCGGAATGTATTTATGTAATTTTGAATTTTATTTATGTGAGTCGTAATGTTACTTATCTGTTCTCCTATGATTATGCTATTCTTCATTATTCCGGAGTTTTGCTTTACCATGTCAAGCGCGACATTAATTTCTTTTTGGTCGTCACTGTCCATGGTACCTGCTATAAACTTTAAACCTTTGCCTGCTATATTGAGTAAGCCTCGTTTGGAATTAGGGTGTGGGTGCAAATTGTCTATTTTTGCTTTTATTAAGATACAATTTTTACGTATACTATCTAAAAGTTGCCTGTCCTCGAAAGTTGTTGCTGCAAGTGTGTGGATGTTACTTGAAATCAAATAGATCATCTCGTCATACACCGTCAAATTTACAAGGTGAAGAATCTTGTTACAATGGTCGACAACCTTCCGTCCCCCTGTCTTGATAGGAATGTACCCATTATTGTTCGTTAAGTCTTGTATGTCGAGCTGTTGAGCCGCAATCGTTGTCATCATTGTCATGAAAATTATGAGTTTGTCCATGATCTATGATTAAAGGAATTTTTATAGAGTTAGATGCCTATTTTCGAATGTTATTCTTATGTAATATTTTCGCCAACTTGGTCTTTACTGTAGTATTATAATTTTGAGCAACGATCTCTTTTTTATATCTCGGTGACAATTTATTCCCTATTCTTCGATATATTCTAACGAATATTATGTCTCCTTCTGAATATTGCTTCGTTGTTGCACGATTTCTATTGTGGTAGGAAAGATCTGCAACTTGTTTGTCCTGAAGTTTTTTTATCGTTTCCCGCCTATCAGTATATATAAGCTTTGGTTCGCTACTAACTCGTCTTCCAAAAAAATTTCTATCGGTTTTTTCCCAGTAGTGGAATGTACTGAGTAATTATATTCCTTCACGGATTTTTCCAGGAGCTCTTGAAATGATTTATGCGTCTTTTCGTTTTGAAGACAACGCATTATTTCCTGCAGAGTTGAATGGAAACGTTCGACTTGTCCATTGGAACAACTTGTATATGGTGGTGTACGGTAAATCTCTATTCCGAATTCATTTTCTATCATAAAATTTATTGACTCTGAGTTGAAAGATTTTTCATTATCCATTACCATGGTTTGTGGTACTAAAGTTAAAAGAATATCCCTTAACGTTTGCCTTATATCTTCTGCTGTTTTTGATTGTATTGGCTTTGCAATAGCATATTTTGAAAATTTATCTACGGCGATAAGGACTAAATGTTTCTTTGTCAGAAAAATATCGATGTCGACTATTTGACCTGGAAATTGTGGAATAGGCGTAGCTTGTAACTCTGGTTTCGGTGGATGACGTTCGTACTTATTTTCCTTACAAGTGGTACACAATTTAATAATTTTCTTTATTTTATTTGCCATACCTGGAAAATAGTATCTTTCAAGAATTTATGTTCTATTTTCTTTGCTATTTCTGTGAGCTCTATGTGAGTTTATGAAATGTATGGGGTACAATTCTTGTATTTTTCCCATTATTGATTCTTCTGTTTTAATGCAATTTATAACTGATGGATTGAGATATCTTTTTAAAATTGAGATTAAAATTGACTCAGAATATTCTGGTTCCGTAATTGTGTGACGATGATAATTAGGAAACACTATTTTAATTTGATAAGTAGAAATTGCATCGCTTTTTAAAAATAATTGATTTTTAAAGGCGTTAATAGGAGCTTCGATGCAGTAAATTAGATTATGGCTTGAGCTTTCATCTGAGTTTGTTACTATTGATAGCGTATTAACGTTTGATTCTTTCGGCGGTATTCTTGATCGGCAACAACGTTTTCTTTGCCGGGTTTATACAGTAGTTCGTATGAATATTCCTCTAAGGCTGCCTTCCACCTTTTCATTTTTGAGTTATTGTTTTTATTACTCAGCGCATATGTAAGCGGGTGGTGGTTGGTAAATATCTGCACTTTGGCGGACCCATAAAGCTAGTTTCGAAATGAATTTAGAGCCCATATGATGGCTAACATTTCTTTTTCATTGGCTGCGTAATGTTCCTCAGCTTTATTCAATGTTCTTGAAATGAACGACAATGGTTTCGAATCTTGAGATAAAACGGCTCCAATGGCAAAGTTGGAAGCATCCGTTACCAATTTAAACTTTTTATTATAATCGGTGTACGCTAGCACTACATCTCGAGAAATTAACGAGTGTTTTATTTTGTTAAAGGCTTCAATTGCCTCTTTGGTCAAAGCAATTTTAATATGTTTAGATTTATTTTTAGAAATCCTTCCTTCTTCCCCTCTTAAAAGTGAGGTTAAGGATTTTGCTAGCTTCGCATAGTCTTTTATGAACTTGCGATAGTATCCCGACATTCCAAGGAAACTTCGAAGCTGCTTTAGTGTTTCGGGTTGCTGAAATTTAGCAATTGCTTCAACCTTCGCAGGGTTGGTTTTTATTCCATCAGGGGTAATAACAAGTCCTAAAAATTCTACTTACTTTTTAAAAAATTTACATTTGTCCAACTGAACTTTCATGTTGGCTTCCTCTAGAGTTTTGAATATGCTTTGAATATGTTTGAAGTGCTATCCTTCTGTTTTGCTGAAAATTATTATATCGTCAATGTAGACGTAACAGTATTTCCCAATATGTTCCCGCAAGATATCGTCCAGCGCACGTTGGAAGATAGATGGGGCATTTTTAGGCCAAACGGTAAACGTGTAAACTCGTATTTACCATTATTGATAGAGAACGCAGTTTTCTCTATATCAGATTGTTTGAGTGGGATCTGATGAAAACCACTTTTTAGATCAAGCACGGAAAAGAAATTGCTGTTTCCGAGCTAAGATACCACTACCGTTATTTCAGGTATTGGATATCTGTCTCCAGTTGTTACTGCATTCAGCTTCCGGTAGTGAATGACCGGTATTGCTTATTGCCTTCTGAATCAGCTTTTTTGGGTACAATCCATACAGGAGGATTGTAAGGTGACCTTGATGGTCTTATTATGCCATCATTCAATAGTTTTTTTTTACCTGGGATTCAACCTCGCTTTCAAAAACGCTGGGTACGGGTAGAATCTTGTATAAACTGGGGTATCAGTTGTAGTTCTGATCTGTCCCACGACCTTAGTTGTATAGGTAAGTTTTTCATCAGGTTCCGAGAAAAGTTTAGGATATGCATTAACGATTTCCTTCATGATTTGTTTTTGTTTTGGAGAAAAATGATCATCTTTTATATTTATAACGTTTACGCTTTGTGAGGGAAACTGCTTAAGCTTAAGGGTAAAGCCGTTTCCTAAAATCATGAAATTTTTGCCAGTGTGTTTAAGAAAAATTTCAGCCTATCATTCTGATTAAACAGATTTACATATGTGTGTTCGCTAATTTTTATGTCGCCAATTACTGATCTTGCTTAGAAGGAATTTTTGTTTTTTATGCGTTCATCAACCCCAACATCGTTTTGAAACAGGACTTTCTATCAGCTCTATCCCGCAAACGATCGTAAAAGGTACCATCAGCCATCTTGCGCCTTGTTTGCTAAGGACAATGCACTACACTATAAAATCGAATTATCTTGGTGGGTCAAACACCCTCCAAGCGGAAGATTCCTCGTTTATTACCGACCTCACAAAACTTCAAAAAGCCAACACGCCTAATTACGTGTTCAAAGCCCACTTCCTTGAAGTAACGGCCGCTTCAAATCAGCCGGCTGCAAACTCCTTTTTACGGTTGGATCCAAAGCATCTCACACCTCCTTCACTGCAGTCAATGAACATAAAACACCAATTTCTTATAGCCTGCTGTTTTCATTTTGTTAAATATTTACAGCTGAAGCTACAGCAATTCTCAAAGCTGTCCTACACGCAAAACTAAATATAGGAAAATTCATAATCTGCACTGACAGCCTGTCCTGCTTCCTAGCGACAAAAACCCCCAACAATGCAAACTATATCATAAGTGCAATGAGAGGCGTATTGATATCTTTCCCTCACAAAATCAAATTAATGTTAAACCCCAGTCACATGGGCATTAGTGGGAATATGTTTGCGGACTCAATTGCCAAAAAAATTCTGCTCACACCAACTAACATCTCACCATACTGCACGAAAGGCGACATCCACCAACTCATGAAGCAAATAGGAATAGCAAATAGAAAAGCAAAAAAAAAAAAAATGATTGGGTAATTTACAATCACCGTCATTCAAGGATTAACCCAAGTTGCGTCAAGCCAAACTTTCCGTCAACCATCTCAACCAATGTAATCACTCTGTACATCAGACTTCGCATTGGTCATTCTACCTTAACCAATTTGCACATATTGAGCGGCAGTACCCAAAATCAATGCCCCTATTGTGATTCCACCGTCAGCATTTTCACTTACTCAACTCAAAGCGGATTCCCAGAAATAATAATTTTAACAGCGAAGTCTAAAATTTATAAATTTTTGAAGGACTTCGATCTTCTTCGACGTATTTGAACAAACCGGTCAGCCGAAGGCCTAAGTTGCTAGCGCTTCGCACTGTAGTTTATATAATAAGATTTTATTACGTAAGCTTTAATAAATAAATACAATAAATTAATTACAATTGCAGTTTTCATTTCTTTGGAAAAAAGCGAATTGTCTTAGATTCTACAAAATTTATTTATATACTGACAACTTTGTATTGCTATAATATTGTGGCGAAAATGCGAAGCGAATGGCAGATGAAAGAGAGAAGCCAACAACTGACATGTTCTAAAGCGAATTCGAGAATATTCGTAAAGAGAGAGATTCGATTATTCTAGACGGTTGGTTGCCAGCAGCCGGGAGTTGTATATAAGGGCGACACACGACTGCAGAGTAGTCAGTCAGTAATCAGACGTGAATTAAAAGCGTTGCAGTAAAGTAATAAGCAGTACATTGTGAAAGTTATATACAAGTGATTGTAAATAGTAAAGTAAATTGTAATTGAATTGTGAATTACTGAGTAATCAAAAGGACATTAATTAAATTCTTTATAAATAAAGAAACTGCAAATTAAGTTGGCGATTTTATTTAACAATCCAGAGATCGTACCTGAAGGATTTGGGAAATCATCGAGGTTAATCAACAAGATAATATAAAAATACTGTACGATACTGAGTAGTATGAGCACAAAAAAAATTAATAACTGAACAAATATGAAGGATTTTTGTTATTAACTTCATTTTATTGGAAATTCTATTCAAGGCGAAGCCGGTAATTGTCCGGTGGAGGGTTATTTTTCCGAGCGCGGCCGAAGGCCTCCAATTTATAAAGTTATTTCTCTTAAGAATACTGCTCAAGGCGAAGCCGGTATAATGTGTAAAATTTGTGTTTTTATTGTTTTTTAGGAAAAGTTCCACATAGTATGGAACCGGTAAGAAATTGTTTGCACTCATATATTTCGTGGATGGAAAAATGTAGCAGGGACGGAAATTTGACAGATGATTTTCTATTGTGAACAGCTCTTTACAAAGGAAGAAGATATGCAAACGTAATGTGGCGAAAATGCGAAGCGAATGACAGATGAAAGAGAGGAGCCGACAACTGGCATGTTCTAGAGCGTAAATGAGGCGATTATCGTAAACGACGCGATTATTCCAGGGTTTCGTTTTCAAGCAGCAAACAAGTATATAAGGACGACATACGACTGCAGGAGTAATCAGTTGTGAATTAAACTCGTGGAGATTACATCACACTAAAGACAGTACATTGTGAAAGTTGTATACAAGTGATTGTAAATAGTAACGTAAATTGTAATTGAATTGTGAATTACCGAAAAATAAAAGGACATTAATTAAAGTCTTTATAAATAAAGAGACTGCAAATTAAGTTGGCGATTTTATTTAACAATCCAGAGATCGTGCCCGAAGGATTTGGGAAATCATCGAGGTTAATCAGCTACATCGTAACAATTGATTGACAATTCTCAAGAAGGAGTTGGCCAAGCGAGGATTGTCTACAACAGGAAATAAGGCAGAGCTGCAATCGAGACTGCGAGAATCAATGGAAGCCGAAGGCATCGACTTGAACCAGTACGAATTCCGTCGCGAGGATGAAGATGTATCCTTGAAGGATGTTGACAAAGAGGAGGCTAGTGATTCTGCGAAGAAGTTGGAGCAGCCCTCAAGAATGATTCAAGAAAATGCTCCTGGCTCATCTACCGGTATGGACATGAACATGTTGTTGGCTGGATTAGAAGGAACAATCGCACAAATACAGCAAAATCTTGTGAAAGACAATGCGGAACTTAAGGAAAGACAGGATCGAATCGAGGAGCGACAAGACAAAATAGAGGAGCTAATTGAGACCAAAGTGAACAACGCATTGGAAGGTCGTGTGCGGGATTTACAGTTAAATCGTCCAACCACTTCACTGAACTCTCCTAAGGTAAAAACACCATCTTTTGACGGAAAAATTCCCTTCCAAGTTTTCAAGCTCCAGTTTGAGAAGACTGCTGAAACAAATAAATGGAGCATGGAGGAAAAATCTGCTGCACTATTCGTTGCGTTGAAAGGACCTGAGGCAGAACTTTTGCAAACTGTACCTGATTTGAGAGAAATGATTACGACGGATTGATGCGAGCCCTGGAAAGACGCTATGGTAGCGAACACAGAAGACAAATTTACCAGATGGAGTTAGAAAAGCGCGACCAAAAACCCAACGAATCTCTACAGGAATATGCTCCCGAAATTGAGAGATTGGCTCATTTAGCCATCGGAGACTTATCGGGTGAGCATCTCGAAAGGGTGAAAATACGAAAATTCATCAGCGGCATAAAAGACGTTTACACCAAGCGAGAGACATATGCGAATCCAAAGTTAACATTCGCTGAAACAGTGACGTATGCTCAAACACGTGAAACGGCGGCACTCATAAGCAGACCTGCATACAAAGTCAATAAAGTGGAGGTTGAAACAGCAGATGTGATGACCGAAATATTGAGAACTCTGAAGTCGTTAGAAGGAATGAATCGTTCTGGTGGCAAGAATCAGGCTGGGAAATGCTTTAAATGTGGAAAGCCTGGTCACTTCGCACGCGAATGCAAAACGGTTTCCAGCTTACAGGAAGGACAGCGCAAACGGAAGGCCGAGGAGGATAAACCATCAACTTCTCAGTCGTTAAACTAAAACGAGCCAGTCTAAAGGGGCGTATGCTGGTTCCTGCAATGAATGCCCCATATTCTTCGTCTCGCAAATTGGCAGAAAAACGAGCAACATTACTATTGGTGGATATGTGGATGGACGAGCGCGAATATTAACAGTGGATACGGGCGCATCACACTCCATCATTCGAACTGACCTGATCGCTAAAGAAGTGAGACCATTACCTGGAGCAATATTGAAAACGGCGACTGGTGAGGATACCCAAGTAGTGGGAGAAGTAACATGTGAGGTCTCAATAGGGAATGTGACGGTGTTACACAGTTTTATAGTCGCGCAGATTGTGGATGAGGTAATCATAGGAGTGGACTTCTTGATGAATGAAGGTATCAAGATCGACTTAAATAACAAAATTATGGAGTATAAGAACATGGAGGTACCACTAAACATTGGCTATGATTTCACATACAGCAGCAAACAAGTGGTTTTAGAAGACAGTGAACTGATTCCACCGAAGTCAGAAGCAGTTGTTTGTTCGAAAATTAATGGAGATTGATTGAGATTCTACACTGGTCTTACTTATTGGAAAAACCCTGGCTAAGACACGAAAGAATGGACGCATCCCAGTGAGAGTATTAAATGTCTTCAGATCATCGGTAAAAATTCCTAGTAGAACTGTATTAGGGCAATGTCAAGAGGTAGAAGCCATTATTAACAGCAATGATTCATATGGAATCGACTCTATTGGCAGCAAGGAGATGGAGGAAGATATCAATGCATGGACGCAAGGGTTGAACTACAAGTAAAAGCACAAGGCCAGCCAGATGATCCGAAAATACTCCAACATATTCGACAAGGATGGCAACAAACCAGGCAGAACCAACGTAGTGAATCATAGCATTGATACTGGTGACGCAAGACCAATTCGTCAAGCTCCTCGAAGCGTTCCACTAGCCAAACGTGACACTGTTGGCCAAATAATTAGGGAAATGAGCGAAAGCGATGTTATCGAACCATCGGCAAGTCCATGGAGCTCTCCGGTGGTACTCGTGAAGAAGAAAGATGGCCAGTTGCGGTTCTGCGTGGACTATCGGAGATTAAATGATGTTACAAAGAAAGACAGCTATCCTTTGCCCAGGATCGATGATACACTAGTCTCGTTAACTGGCACAGAATGGTTCTCAACACTTGACCTTAAGAGCGGGTATTGGCAAATAGAAGTGAGTGAAGAAGATAAAGAGAAGACCGCCTTTAGTGCTGGCAACGGTCTATGGCAATTTACGGTAATGCCATTTGGTTTATGCAACGCTCCTGCCACTTTGAAAGATTAATGGACCATGTGCTCAAAGGACTACACTGGAAGACCTGTTTGATGTATCTGGATGACATAATCGTATTGGGAAAGAGCTTTGACGAACATCTGAGTAATTTGGAAGAAGTTTTCCAGAGAAAAGCTGGCGCTGGTCTTAAACCAAGTCCTAAGAAGTGCTCTTTATTCAAGAAGGAGGTGAATTACTTAGGTCATCAAGTAACCACGAAGGGCGTGTGTACTGCGAAGGAAAAAATAGAAGCAGTGAAGGATTGGCCGCGACCCAGAAATTTGCATGAATTAAGAGATTTCCTTGGGCACAGTCTCCATGAACTCACAAGGAAAAATAGATCTTTCGAGTGGAAAACTGAACAAGAGGAGGCTTTCCAAGCTTTAAAAGAACGACTATGCACTGCACCTATGCTAACGTACCCGGTGCCAGGTGCAACATTTATTCTGGACACAGATGCTAGTGGTTATGGCATAGGAGCGGTACAGACGGCCAAGTAAAGAACAAATGGCAGCGGAAAGTCCCATCGCGAAAGCATACTGGGCACAATGGAACAGTTTAGAATTGATATCTGGCTGTTTGCATAGAGCATGGGAAAGTGAAGATGGCCAGTGCTCTCGGAAGCTTATAGTAGTTCCGAGGTTAAGAATTCCGGATATTCTTAAGGAATTCCATAATGGTCCTAGTGGAGGGCACCTAGGCATTACAAAAACGCTGGAGAAGATCAAGCAGCGGTTCTATTGGGTTGGCTGTCGTCAATCGGTCGCTGAGTGGATTGCTAATTGCACGGAGTGCATTGCAGCTAAAGGCCCAAAGTCACGAAGTTATGGGCAGATGAAGCAGTATAAATCAGGTGCACCATTTGAGCGGGTTGCCATGGATGTAGCCGGTCCATTCCCTATGAGCAGACGAGGAAACAAATACGTTCTTGTGGTTATGGACTACTTTAGTAAATGGCCTGAGGTGTACCCAATTCCAAACCAGGAAGCGAAAACAGTTGCGGATGCATTCACTCACAATTGGGATACCAAATACGGTGCGCCTATAGAATTGCACTCAGACCAAGGAAGAAACTTTGAAGCGGCGGTGTTCCAAGAGATGTGCCAGATACTTTGTATTCGGAAAACACGAACGACAGCCCTGCATCCTCAATCAGATGGCATGGTAGAGCGATTCAACCGGACCCTGGAAGAGCACTTGCGGAAAGTAGTGGACAAGAATCAAGATGATTGGGATGTACACCTACCGCTTTTCCTGATGGGATATCGGTCCGCAGTGCATGAAACAACAGGTCAAACACCTGCCAGGATACTGTTTGGTAGTGAACTTCGGTTGTCCAGCCATTTAAAATTTGGAATAACTGGTGATGCGAGAAGAATTGGGAAGGAAGCGTCTACTGTTCTCGAGGAAGAGTTAAGAGAGATACATGCTCTTGTGAGGCAGCGAACTCAAATTATGAGTGACAAAATGAAGGCTAGGTATGACAAGGCGATGAACTCCGAAGGCTTCCAAAATGGAGATTTGGTGTTGCTGTACAATCCCCAACGAAAGAGAGGTTTATCCCCAAAACTTCAATGCAATTGGGAAGGTCCATACAAGATAATCAAACGACTAAACGACGTAGTGTATCGAATACAAACTGTGGGGAGGCCGAGAAACATGATGAAAGTGGTCCACCTAGAGAGGCTTGCTGCGTTTGGAACAGCGAATGTGTCTGATCGGGACGATCATAAGACTGCAAGAGTAATCAGTTGTGAATTAAACTCGTGGAGATTACATCACACTAAAGACAGTACATTGTGAAAGTTGTATACAAGTGATTGTAAATAGTAACGTAAATTGTAATTGAATTGTGAATTACCGAATAATAAAAGGACATTAATTAAAGTCTTTATAAATAAAGAGACTACGATTTTATTTAACAATCCAGAGATCGTGCCCGAAGGATTTGCGAAATCATCGAGGTTAATCAGCAAGATCGTAACAGTAAATAAACAAAACGGAAAAAATGAGTCTTTACTCATAAATACGGTAAATATTTGTCGATGATTATGTGTTCTTACCCTTTTCATACCTGAAAGTAAATAAAAGGTGTAGAAGTTGATGAAAAGACTAAAAACATTACATAAATTGCTTTATAACCTTGCTTTAATACTGTGGCGAAAATCCCATACCAAGGACAAACAAAACTATCGACAATGTAAATACCATTTCCCGGAAGGACAGAAAATAAAGAAGCGGCCGTATAATGCAAATTACCCATACCAAGGACAAACAAAAGGGTAGACAGCAAATACACGCTGTTGAGGTATAAAAGGAGCTGCAGCAGCCATTTGAAAGGAATGAAGTTGAAGACTCAGTCCTAGCGTGTGTTTGAGAAACGGATAAAGCTGAGTGAAGCAGATAATAATTGTGTATGATAAAGATTTGTTAAATAAGAAAATTGTAATTACACTAGAAATAAATTCCTGAAAGACAAAAAACCGAACAAATAAATCTTGGGAGTTTGTTTAGTAATCCAGTGATCGGACTCGAACGAAAAGTAGAATAAACGAGGCGAAGTTAGCAAGTTCGTTACAATTGGTGTCAGAAGTGGGATTGCTAAATAAATTCCGAAAAAAAAAACAACAACAAAAATATTTGAAAATGGTCAAGATTCAAGATTTAACGATACTACCGCTCGAAAAGGAATTGGCGAAGAGGGGATTATCTTCAACCGGGAAAGGCAAGACAGAATAGAGGAGCTTATTGAGACCAAAGTCAACGAATTGGAAGGTCGCGTCCGCGATTTGCACTTGAATCGTCCAACCACTTCGATGAACGCTCCCAGGATAATTCCGTTCCAGGTGTTTAAGCTTCAATTCGAAAAGACGTCAAAAGCAAATAATTGGAGCATTGAGGAAAAATCCGCTGCACTATTCGTTGCGTTGGAAGGACCTGCTGCGGAAATTTTACAGACAATCCCAGAATATGAGAGAGATGATTACGACGCATTAATGCGTGCCGTGGAAAGACGATATGGAAGCGAACATAGGAGACAAATTTACCAGATGGAGTTGGAGAAGCGCGATCAAAGACCCAACGAATCTCTGCAAGAACGCATCCGAAATTGAGAGATTGGCTCATCTAGCTACTGGAGACGCATCTGGTGAACACCTCGAAAGGGTGAAAATACAGAGGTTTATCAGTGGAATAAAGGATATCTACACCAAACGAGAGACATACGCAAATCCAAAATCAACATTCTCTGAGACTGTCGCCTATGCCCAAACCCGTGAAACGGCTTCACTTATAAGCAGACCAGCCTACAAAGTCAGTCGTGTGGAAGTAGAAAAACCAGATGTGATGAACGAGATTCTGAAAACCCTAAAATCAATCGATGGAAAGAAGAATCAAGCTGGCAAATGTTTCAATTGTGGGAAGCCAGGCCACTTCGCGAGGGAATGCAGACGGACTCGAGCAGAAACAACAATTCAGTACAACGAAAACGAAGGGTTGAAGATAATGAATCCGACTCTAACCAGTCGTTAAACTAAAACGAGCCAGCCGAAAGGGGCGTATGCTGGCTCCTGCAATTGAATGCCCAATAATCTCCGTCTCTCAAATTTGTAGGAAGGCGAGCAACGTGACAATTGGTGGATATGTGGATGGACATGAGCGAATACTTACTGTTGATACGGGCGCATTGCACTCCATCCTTAGATACGACCTAATCAACAAAGAAGTAAGGCCATTGCCTGGAGCAAGATTGAGGACGGCAACTGGCGAGGACACCCAAGTTGTAGGAGAGATAACATGCGAAGTCGCAATAGGAAATGTTGCGGTTTTACATCAGTTCATAGTCGCGCAGATTGTTGATGAAGTCATCATAGGAGTAGACTTCTTGCTAGACCAAGGAATAAAGATCGACATGGATAACCGAGAAATGGAGTACAAAAACATGGAAGTACCACTTAGTATCGGCTATAATTCTACATACAACAGCAAGCAAGTGATCCTTGAACACAACGAACTCATCCCACCAAAGTCAGAAGCTGTTGTTTGGGCAAAGATTGATGGAGATCGTGGGACAAACAAAATATGGGTTGTCGAAACAGCACGAAATTCCACATCGGACGTAATCATCGGTAAAACACTGGCTAAAACAAAAAGTGATGGACTCATCCCAGTGAGAGTACTAAACGAATTTATATCACCAATGAAACTTCGAAGAGGAACTGTATTAGGGCAATGTCAGCAGGTAGACGCCATTATTAATTGCGGAGATGCACCTAAAAGCGGTTCCATTGACATAAAGGATATTAAGGACAATGTAGATGAATGGACGCAAGGTTTGGAAAAGGAATACAAGCATAAGGCCAAGAAACTTCTGTGCAAATACTCCAATAT
Organism: Neoceratitis asiatica; assembly: GCA_030068015.2. Classification (NCBI taxonomy): domain Eukaryota; kingdom Metazoa; phylum Arthropoda; class Insecta; order Diptera; family Tephritidae; genus Neoceratitis; species Neoceratitis asiatica. The sequence continues at coordinate 71,640,934 of CM061525.1, read as the reverse complement.
ATTCGACAAGGATGGCAACAACCCAGGCAGGACCAACGTTGTGAAACATTGTATTGATACTGGTGACGCTAGGCCGATTCGCCAGGCTCCTAGAAGTGTTCCACTAGCCAAACGTGAAGCTGTAAGCCAAATAATAAAGGAAATGAGTAAAAGCGGTATTATTGAACCATCCGAAAGTCCATGGGGCTCGCCGGTAGTGCTCGTAAAGAAGAAAGATGGCCAGCTGCGGTTCTGCGTGGATTATCGAAGACTAAATGATGTGACAAAGAAGGACAGCTGTCCTTTGCCCAGGATTGATGATACTCTGGACTCGTTAACTGGCACGGAATGGTTCTCAACACTCGACCTTAAGAGCGGCTATTGGCAAGTGGAAGTAAGTGAGAGAGATAAGGAGAGGACTGCCTTTAGTGCTGGAAACGGTCTTTGGCAATTCACGGTGATGCCCTTCGGACTATGCAACGCTCCTGCAACCTTCGAAAGATTAATGGATCATGTGCTTAAGGGACTGCATTGGAAAACTTGTCTGGTGTATCTTGACGACATCATCGTACTTGGCAAAAGCTTTGAGGAACACTTGGGCAATTTGGAAGAAGTTTTTCAGAGGATAGCTAGCGCTGGCCTTAAGCTTAGTCCTAAAAAGTGCTCGCTATTTAAGAAAGAGGTTAATTATCTATGTCATCATGTAACCACCGAGGGCGTCGGTACAGCAAAGGAGAAGATAGAAGCGGTGAAGGATTGGCCAAGGCCCAGGAATTTACATGAATTGCTATCGCCGATTTGTTCCGAATTTTTCCAGTGTTGCTAATAGTCTCCACGAGCTCACCAGGAAAAATAGACCCTTTGAGTGGAACAGAGAACAAGATCAGGCTTTCGAAGCTCTAAAGGAAAGGCTCTGAACTGCGCCTATGCTAGCGTACCCGGTTCCAGGTGCAACATTCATTCTGGATACAGATGCTAGTGGCTATGCCCTGGGAGGTGTACTTTCACAAGTGATTGATGGACAGGAGAAGATAGTTGCGTACTATAGCCGGTCTATTGGGAAACCAGAACGGAACTATTGTGGAGAGAACTATTAGCGTTGGTGGATTGCATCAAACATTTCCACAAGTACCTGTATGGCGAACACTTCCGAGTTAGAACAGATCATGCAGCGCTGAAGTGGATACTACAGTTCAAGAATCCGGAAGGACAGCTAGCCCGATGGATTGAGAGACTGCAAAGTTACGACTACAGTATAGAGCACCGCAAAGGGAATGCTGACGCCATGTCTCGTCGACCATGTAGCTTGGAATGTAAGCACTGCTCCAAAGCGGAAGGCAAAGAAGACATAATAGACGTCCGATTAATGACAATTACACCAGCGGAAGAGTGGGAGTCAAGTCATGTACGGAAATGTCAGCAGGAAGATCCAGATTTGAAACTATTAATGCATGGACTGAGGATGGACAGACGGCCAGATAAGGAACAGATGTCAGCAGGAAGTCCAATAGCAAAGGCATACTGGGCGCAATGGAATAGTTTAGAGCTGATATCTGGCTGTTTGCATAGAATATGGGAAAGTGAAGACGGCCAGTGCTCCCGAAAACTAATAGTAGTTCCGAGGTTAAGGATTCCGGACGTTCTCAAGGAATTCCATAATGGTCCTAGTGGTGGGCACTTAGGCATTACGAAAACGCTGGAAAAGATCAAGCAGCGGTTCTACTGGGTTGGTTGTCGTCAATCTATCGCTGAGTGGATTGCTAACTGCAGGGAGTGCATTACAGCTAAAGGGCCAAAGTCACGAAGTCATGGTCAGATGAAGCAGTATAACTCAGGCGCACCATTTGAGCGGGTTGCCATGGATGTAGCCGGTCCGTTCCCTATGAGCAGGCAAGGAAACAAATACGTTCTTGTGGTTATGGACTACTTTAGCAAATGGCCGGAGGTCTACCCAATTCCAAATCAGGAAGCCAAAACAGTAGCGAATGCATTCACTTACAATTGGGTTTCCAGATACGGTGCGCCTATTGAACTGCACTCGGACCAGGGAAGAAACTTTGAATCGGCAGTGTTCCAGGAAGTATGCTTGATACTGGGTATTCGAAAAACCCGAACGACAGGTCTGCATCCTCAATCGGATGGCATGGTAGAACGCTTCAATCGAACCCTGGAAGAGCACTTGAGGAAGGTCGTGGACAAACATCAAGATGATTGGGATATCGGTCAGCGGTGCACGAGACAACAGGTAAAACACCCGCAAAGATTCTCTTCGCTAGTGAACTTCGGCTGCCTAGTGATTTGAAGTTTGGAGTAAGTGGCGATGCTAGAAGGATTGGAGAGAGGGCGCCAAATGCCCTAGAAGAAGAGCTGAGGGAGATACATGCTCTTGTGAGACAGCGAACCGAAGTTATGAGCAGCAAGATAAAGGCCAGATATGATAAAGCGATGAACTGCGAGGGTTTTCAAGAAGGCGATCGAGTGCTGCTGTATAACCCACAACGAAAGAAAGGATTGTCCCCGAAGCTGCAATGCAATTGGGAAGGCCCCTACAAGGTAATAAAACGGTTGAACGACGTAGTGTATCGAATACAGACTGTTGGGAAACCAAGGACCAAAATGAAAGTGGTTCTTTTAGAAAGGCTCGCGGCGTTTGGAACAGATGGTATGTCTGATCGGGACGATCAGACTTAGGTGGAGGACAGTGTGGCGAAAATCCCATACCAAGGACAAACAAAACTATCGACACTACACTAGAAATAAATTCCTGAAAGACAAAAAAACCGAACAAATAAATATTGGGAGTTTGTTTAGTAATCCCGTGATCGGACTCGAACAAAAAGTAGAATAATCGAGGCGAAGTTAGCAAGTTCGTTACAATACGTTTCAAAATTTGTTGTTTCTCGCTAAATATTAATATGAGACTATTTATTTCGCTCGGAAACCTGTGTTGCCGTGCTTTGTTTGTTTAAAAACTTTAGAAATAGGCAGTAGAAATGGAGTTTTTTCATGTAATAAATTGCCAACTACATTCAATTTATTGTTTAAATTTGCTTGAAAATGACAATTGCTAGCAATTAAAAATGGAGTGCTGAGACACTAGGTTAGCGTAGGCAACGGAAATTTATGAGGAACCATAAATTCTGAATTATAATAGGGTCGCGTACAGACAGAGGGTGACATTTGCAGACACTTTGGTTCGTGTCAACTGAGTCGGTACGTTTTTGGTTAGTTGAACTGTAATGACGGCTGTCGTCATAGAAGTGTGGTTGCTTAGTGAAATTAAGGATTTCTGTATGCGAAAAGCATAATTTTTTTTAATTTTTACAGTAGTAAAGGTGCAATGAGTGATAGAATAATTAAACTGTTAATTATTGGCGAAAGTGGTGTTGGGAAGTCAAGGTAAAGCAACAACCTGATGTAAATATTTTGGTACATAAGGAATACACATTATGTTATTTACATTTCTACATACAATGTACATATGCAGGTGTAAATATATGTACGTTCATGCATACATACATATGTGTATTAGAGCTCGAGAAAAAACTAAACATTTTCGACCATATGAGAACCGAGTATTTGCGCATTGCTCATTTCAAGAAAATTTTCGATCACGGACTCCAAGTATTGTAATACAAATTTATACATTTCTTCTCATAACTTAATTTTTAATTTGAAATTTATGCGCAGTGAAAAAAATTATTGAGCGCTAAAGGAATTTTGACAAACAATTTTCAAATTTTTGGCTAATATGTACGTACATATGTACATACATATAATATACATATATATGTATGTACATAAATACAAATAATAAAATACATACAAAAGCAAATAATAAAAGACATTTCCAGTCTCATTCGCAGATTCGCTGAGAATAAGTTTGACGATAACCATGATGTCACTATTGGAATGGACTTCAAGAGTAAAGTTGTGAATATCGAAGGGATTGAATATAAATTAGCCCTTTGGGATACGGCTGGTGCTGAACGCTTTCGAAGTCTCACTCCGAGTTTTTATCGAAAGGTTCTTTTCAATAATTTGTTGTTTCCTATTAAAAAAGTTAAATTAATTTTTACAGGCGTTGGGCGCTATATTAGTTTACGATATCACAAACCGTGAATCATTAACTAAACTGGAGGCATGGTTTACTGAGCTTGAAAATTATAGTGATAATCCTAACATTGCTACTATGGTTGTTGGCAATAAAATTGATAAGGATCGTGTTGTAAGCCGAGAAGAAGGATTGAAATTCGCTAGAAGGCATAGAGCTTTATTTCTAGAAGCAACAGCTAAAGAAGATCAATTTGTAGCAGATGTTTTCAAAGAAATTGTGGAAAAGGTAAAACATTGGTAATTTTTTTAATTTAGAATTTAAGTTTCACAGCATAGGATTTCGAATATTTTGTTGAACGATTTGGCTTAGCACAAAAGTGGACACTAAATTACACCTTTTTACTTTATGTTTTCGGTAGGGAGTACGACTCGTTGTCAGAAATCAAAAAACCAAATTCATCAGAGACCTGATATTTAAAGTTGATATTTAAAGTTGGAGCTGCTAAAATGTTCACTATTATCTCCTATTTTGTTCGTAATGCAACTTTGAATTTCGGTGTAACAAAATATCTTGAAAAAAAGAACAAAATAACAATAATTTTATTGCCTTAATTAGTTTTGGGAAACGGTCTTTCCAATAAGAAATTTTAGTGGTATGTTGTGCAAAGTCAGTGATTGTTGTTGCCGTTGTTGAAACCCTAGAAATGTTCCTCAAATTGGTTTTCGGTGAATATTGCGGGAGTAACAGTACTTGGCCGGATAAAGACTCGACTGTCACGGGAACTGTTGGATTGTAGATACAGCGGGTAATTCTTGAACCCATGTTGTTGTAATCGCAGAAAAATTCTCCAAATTAGGCTTCGGGGAGTTGACCAAGGGCTGTCACCCTTTCAGGGATCAAACCACGTTTAAGTCCTCAGGTAATCTTAGCCTTAGTTCATCAATGGAGCAACACCCAGCAGCAGGTTTGTTCCAAATCCTTATCAGGGCTGTTTCGACATATTATTTCTGCTGCGTGTGTCAAAGACAGCTCCACCATTCTCCCATCTCGGTTAGATGCAACCAGTTTAATGTGTCCTGTGGCACGATGCCGCCAGCCTCCAGCTGCGTTCCAAGCCTTCCCGACAGTGCTTTCAGCACAATTACCCACTTTGGGTAACTCCCTCTAGGCCTCCATGGCCCAACGGAGCTCCCCGCAGCTTGACTCCCAACCCTCTTTACCTCATCCACCCTCACCCCCATACAGCTTCATCTGCCGGGGCTACCTAGCAGCTCGTAGTACTCCGCACAGTCTGTTCCGTGTGTCAGATCATAGTACGTCGTAATGTGGCATCAAACAAATGCAACTCATGCACTGGCCGGTGCCACTTTCGGTCGCGCTCTGGCCTGCGCGCCATTCGTGAGTGGAGTGACACATATGTTGCCCTTGCTGTAGGAGTCTGCGCCCGCTTGGACATGCTACACAGCCGCCGACCTCTATCAATGCGGCGGGTTACACAGCTGCAACAACCAAGATCTATGCATCACCCCCTCACCTCCCTTGTTACGAACGTCCATCCGAGACACTTTGGACTTATTCAATTTAACTGCAACGGACTCCAAGGAAAGATCGACGAGATAGTCGACTTTATGAGCCGGGAGCACCTGCCAATAGCTGCGATCCAAGACACCAAATAGCGCCCGCTCAGATCCTCTGAAAGGATTGTGAACGAGATCATGGTGAAGGCCTGGCGTTCATTTTACACAACACCGTGCAGTATCGTCTCATCGACCGCTAGGATACCACCCTAGAATGTCAGGGCAAAGATAATATGATACGAAACTCTAATCGTACGCGACGCTTAATATCTCCAGGGGAGAAGTTTAGGGGGTTATCGAGAAGGCTTCCAAATCCATCGATCCCTACGGAATAACCATGCTGATGTTAAAAAAGTTTGGTCCACCGTGACAGGAAACCTCCTGATGCCAGCGGCGCAACACATTATACTCCGTAACTAGGAGCATAGATGTTTCACTGTGTAAACAATATCTGTTCATATCATCATAACAGATACTTGGAGTCGAACCACCGCCAAGCTACATCAGGAAGGAATTCCTAGACTACCACGACTACAGAATATACAGGAGAACTACTTGACAGGAGTGAGTCACCACGCGACACTAACCACATCTTTCCCGCTGGTCCGATCCCGATGAAACAGTGTTTCCTGGGCCTTCACTTGAAGATTTTGTTAAGTAAGCTGCTACAACAACAAATGAGCTATGCAATTCTGTCGAAATTTGTTGAATGTTGAATTTTCTTTCGCAGGATTTTGAGTTCAATATAGTAGCAACAATTTTCATATAAAACACATCGAAATGCTAAACAATATAAATCTATACTACTGACATTGAATAGAAATTATTATAATCAAGAAGAAAAATTACAAAAAAATCAATAACTAATCAAACCAAAAGAGAGTGAAAGATATTCGTAATTCATGTTTCAGAAATGTATCTAAAAATAAAATAATTCATAACTAATATTAATATATATTGATTAAATTTTCTTTTTTTCAAAAGTCGAGAATTATTTTGCGATTGTGATTTGTGCGAAAAGGAGTGGAACAAACTTTGTGCAGTTTTAAAAGCCATTGTTGTAAAAATGTTATATAAAAAACATTCTTACCTAAAAAAAAAACAAGTTTAAAAATTTTGATGAAAAATTTAAACCTCTTTTTATGTTCGACAATTTAATCGGGCTCACATCATTTTAAAAAGCCGAAGGTAACTTAGGTAAGAACGATGACACGATTAATAACTTTGGGTAGTTATTACTTTGGCAGATAACAGCTACCAAAGGTGCAAAAACACACCTCAAATACGACAAAATGTAAAGGACAGAAGTTTGATATTTCCTTCAGATTAATATTTTAAATGACCAACGTTATTGCCGAACACTCGGTGATTTCAACATCCTGCCGGACACCCCCAAATTCTGAAATTTGTACTTTGTACAAAGTATTGAACTTATACAGGCGATATATGCCATCATAATACGGATGCAAAGGTGACAGAAGAAAACGAAGCATTTTATTTAAATTGCGTAATTTGAGCACTAAAATACTCTGCATGCGATATGATCATATCAGAATAGAACAATAACAAATTTTTTATAATTAATTATTATAATTTAAAAAAAATAACAATAAATGTAATCAATTTAGACTTGGAACACCTAATTTAAATAAATTTTTTTATAAAGAAGGGCAAACTTACATTTAATCACAAGGTAAATTATGTAAGAAACTTCGGACAGATACAATATATGTATGTATGTCAACATACAAACATATTTTTCCACAACAGGCTTTATGCTGGGATTCTATTAAATCGAAACGTACTCTATAGATAGGAGAAGATTTCAATTTTATCACAGACAGACAGACTGACAGACAGCATATATGCATATTTAGTTATCAGTTGATTTGAGAAAAACTGAGATTGAAATGAAAAAAAGAGGAAAAACGGCTAACAACTATTTTATTGGCAAAATACAATACTTATTTAATATAAAATGTAACATTATTTTCGTAAAATTATTAAACAATAAAAAAAACTAATGCATTTGCAAGCTTAGGTCTTAAACGATATTTCACTTCGTGATATACATAATGCAGCTGTGGGAATTTGTAAGCATAAACTTAATTGCTATTAGTACAATAAACATGCTATTTTTTAAACGATCGAAGCGGTATTTGTTTATTTTACGCTGTTTTTTTTTGCATTGTACAGGTTTACACGGATGGAAAGCGCCATTTTGCTTGTCTACATTTGAAAACAGCTGGGTTCACCTGATTTCCAAAAGTTTTATATTTTCTCATTACACACCAGAATTGCATTCAAAAATAGTAAAATTATATTGTAAATGATTCAAAAAAAAAGTATAATTGGAATTTATTTGTTTGTTAAATTAACCAAAATCTATACATAAACTTGTATTTTCAATAAGAATAGTTAATATAAGAGTTTAAGACTTTCGTTTAAAGCTTTTACAGTGCAAATACAACAAAGTTACTAAAATTTTATCTTCCTCTTGCTTTAAAAATAAGATAATTTCATTTAAACTCGTTGGATTAGAAAAAAAGATATTTATCTTATTGTTTAAGTTAATTTCAAAAATATTCAAATTTCAAATTTCAGTGTAAATGAAAATGGAAGAGATACCTTTTAAGGTATATTTAAAAAAAACTTCGATAAATGTAACATAAATATTTTAGGTAATATAATAAAATTAATAAAAATAATAAAATAAATTTTCAAATGGAGTCAGGTATGTTGGTATTTTTCATATGTGTAAACTATATCTCGATAGCGTTTTAGAAAGTAAAGAATCATGCATTTTATTCCAAAAATCTTGCAGCGTAAAGGAAATTTACGATCGTATTTCGAAGGATGGAAAATTCGCTGTCATGATTAAAATCAAAATTTTTATAAACTAACGACCATATTATAGTTTCTCTAGGACCTCTCATTCCTTTCGTGTAGTCTAATGTAGACTTTCCTACGACCCCTGCCCACAGTTCATTGAAACGTGATTTTGTTTGCTTGCCACTGTGAAATAAATTAATTTATTTACAAATTTCATTTTTAAAACAATAGCCGTGTTTTTTTTACGCGCATATGCTAAGCGCACATTTTTCTGTGAAATAGGCGCATATCAAATTAGTGATACCAAGTTTTCTTACATATGTATGTATGTAGTTTTAATTGACTTTTTGACAACTGACAAATAATTTTTAAATAAATAAAGAATGAAATGTGAATGTGTGTTTCTTTTTTACTTTTATGCGCAGATGCATATGTATGTACTTAAAAACATGGCTAATATATGTATGTATGTATTTATAATTCATTTTGAAAAATTAACATCATCATGCCTAACAAAATACTTTTATTTAATAAAATCTGAAGTGATCGCTTATCTCATAATTTTTATAATATTGTTTAGTTGATAAGAATTGTTTTTCGAGTTTTACTTAAAAACAAACAATAATAATTATTATTGTGACCAAAAAGTGTCGCTCGGACTCATTAACAATCATTTTGTTTTCGAAAGTTATTTTTTCGCTTAATATATCGCCTAAACCCGAAGTGTTCTTTTTTAATTATTACTTAAGTGGTTAATTATTAATATAATAATTATAAACTTCATGAAATAACATCTGTTATGTACGAATTTTCCGTTAAACATATGTAGCTAATATTTTCAAATTTACTTGTTTTGTTGCATTAACATCTGCATTTAGAAGCGGATATTTCTCGAATTAATTTTCACGGCTCATGAAGTCAACTATCTCGTCGATCTTTCCTTGGAGTCCGTTGCAGTTAAATTGTACGAGTCTAAAGTGTTTCGGGTGAACGCTCGTAACACGGGGGGTGAGGGAGTTATGCGTGGTTCTTGTCTGTTGCAGCTGTGTAACCCGCTGTGGTAGTTGCCGCACATTGGTGGTAGTTGGCGGCTGCGTAGTGTTTACAGGCTGGGACAGACTCCTACAGCATGGGGCAACGAATGCACTACTGAACTCACGATTGGTGCGCAGACCAGAGCACGACCGAAAGTGGCACCAGCCAGTGCAAGAATTGCATTTGACTGATGTCACGTTCCGCCGTACTATGGTCTGACACACGGAGCAGACTGTGCGGGGTATTAAGAGCTGCTGATTAGCCCCCGCACGGGATGTGGAGCTGGATGGTGGTGGGGAGGGTTGGGGGAAGATAATTGGGAGTAATGCTGCGGGGAGCTCCGATGGGCCGTGGAGGCCTGGGGGAGTTACCCAAAGTGGGTAAGTGTGCAGAAGGCACTACCGTATGGGCCAGAGGCGCAGCTGGGCGCTGGCAGCATGGGGCCACGTAACTCGTGGTCCACTCCCTATGAGTCTTAAGGCCTGAACAGGTCTTAAGATGACTCCAACCATTGCACTGGTTACATCTAACCGAGGTGGAGGAATGGTGGAGTCGTCTTTGGTGCACGCAGCAGAAATAATCCATCGGACCAGAATTGGTTTCTACACCAGCCCTGATGAGAAGGATTTGGAGCAGGCCTGCTGTGAGATGTTGCTCCGTTGATGCACTAAAACTAAAATTACCTGATGGCCTAAACGGGGCTAGGTCGCCGAAAGGGTGACAGCCCTTGGCCGGATAAAATCCGGGTCAACTCCGGTGCGTAGAACCGGCTGTCGTGGGAGTCGTCGTCGGTATGCCGTGCTGTCCAGCGGTTCTTGTTCGTATTGCTGTATAGAGTTGCGGCAGTCAAGTACTCCCTTCCTGATGTGCCTAGATGGTGGTTCAGCTTCTAGTAAGTGTCTGTTGGGGCGATCCCCACGGTAGCATCCTAGCAGATATTGCTTATATATTATAACATTATGCTTCTTAACTGGGTGTATAGGTGTTTCACTGGGTAAGTGGTGAGCCGGCGCAATCATTTCCCGTCACGGTCCATAGAACTGTGTTTTGACAAGATTGTAACTTCTTCAACTGCGTCTCACTAGTCCCCGGCGTCCAAATCGGAACAGCATAGTATATGACCGCCCGACCAATTGCCTTGTATGTTGCCAACAGCGTTTCTTTGATTTTAGCCCAAGTACTGCTGGCTGGAAATTTGAGGATTTTGTTGCGGCTCTAACTACGGATTGTTAATAGTCGGAATTTTTACGCCATCGACTTTCACATTGAGTTCTATCCGGTACTCCTTTGTCCAGATGGTGAAAACGGTGGCAGAGGATTTTGCTGGTTGTAGGTGTAAATGCCGTGCAGTAAAGAAGTGGGAAAGGTTAGGGAGATAGCAGTTTACTTTCGAACAAAGGCTATCAATATCCTGACCAGACGCCAATATCGAGCAGTCATCGGTATATGAAACCAAGGAGATGTTGTTGTTGTTGTTGTAGCGGCAAGCCTAGTCCCGTTTAGGGTCAGGCAAGTTCAGCTTTAGTCATCGAGGTCATCTAACGGGAGGCCCAGGAAACGTGCTGTTTCGACGGGGTCGGACCAAAGGGAGAGGGGTGTTAGATGAGTCGGGTTAAGTGGGCATGCAAAGAGGTGGTTAGTGTCGTGCGGGGATTCTTTGCATGCGGGACATGTGTTAGGTATGTCAGGGTCGAGTCTGGATAGGTAGGAGTTTAGCCTACTGTAGTATCCAGATCTTAATTGTGCCAAGGTTACGCGGGTCTCACGAGGCAACTCGAGCTCTTGTTCTGCAATGGGTGGTGGTTTTGATTCTCCGAGAACACCATTCACTGGAAGAGAGTTCAAGAAGGTGTTAACGGACTCTCGGTGAATGGTGTTGATGGCCTGTCTGTACGCCGTCCTGTCCAGCGGGTCTTGTCTGTATTGCTGTATGTCGTCGCGGTAGTCAAGTACTCCCTTTCTGATGTGCCTAGGTGGTGGTTCAGCTTCCAGTAGGTGCCTGTTGGGATGATCCATGCGGTAGCATCCCAGCAGGTACTGCTTACACAGCATAACATTATGCTCCTTAACTGGGAGCATAGATGCTTCACTGTGTAGGTGGTGCTCCGGCGCCATCAGGAGGTTTCCCGTCGCGGTCCGAAGGGCGGTGTTCTGGCAGGTCTGTAGCTTCTTCAGCTGCGTCGTGCTAGTCCCCGGCGTCCAAATCGGCGCAGCATAGTTTACGACCGGCCGGCCAATTGCCTTGTACGTCGCCAGCAACGTTTCTTTGTCTTTCCCCAGGTGCTACCGGCTAGCGATTTGAGGATTTTGTTGCGGCTTTGTACTTTGGTGGCAATTGCAGTCGTATGCGGAGTGAAGGAGTGCAGGCTATCGAATGTTACTCCCAGTAACTTTGGGTTATTTGTGGTCGGAATTTTTACACCATCGACCTTCACATCGAGTTCTAGCCGGTACTCCTTCGTCCAGCTGGTGAAAAGGGTGGCAGAGGATTTCGCAGGTTGGAGATGTAGATGTCGTGCAGCGAAGAAGTTGGAAAGGTCGGCGAGGTAGTTGTTTACTGAAGAACAGAGGCTATCAATATCCTGGCTAGACGCCAAAATCGAACAGTCATCGGCGTATGAGATCAGCGAGACGCCCTCAGGTGGTGGAGGAAGTCTCGAGATGTAAAAATTAAACAGCATTGGGGAGAGGACACCACCCTGCGGGACCCTTGTTTAATTTTCCGTAGCTTAGATGTTTGACCTCGAAACTCAACCGATGATCGTCGACCACTCAGGTAATTCATGGTCCACCTCTTCAACCTAGGCGGTAATGAGGAATCCTCAATGTCCGATAGTAGCACTGAATGATTCACTGTGTCGAAGGCATTCGACAGGTCCAGTGCTACTAGGACAGTTCGCGCACAGGGTCGATTTTGGTTGAGGCCATGAATTATCTGGGTGTTTATGGCGTTAAGTGCAGTTGTGGTGCTGTGCACTTTTCGGAAGCCATGCTGATGTGTAGCTGGGCTCAGGTGGTGTGTGAGGGACGGGAGCAGCAAGGCCTCAATTGTCTTCGCTACTGGGGAAAGGAGGGATATCGGACGATATGACTCTCCTTTATTTGCGGGTTTCCCCGGCTTTAGTAGCGGGACCACTCTACCCAGTTTCCACACGTCGGGTATAGTTAGGGTGGTCAGGGACAGATTGAGGAGCTTGGTGAGATATTCTGCTCCCGCTGGACCCAAATGTTTTAGCATCAGCATGCTTATTCCGTCGGGGCCGATGGATTTGGAGGCTTTCGCCTTCCCGATAACCCCCTGAACCTCTTCCCTGGAGAAATCAAGCCTCGCGCTGGTGTTCGGTAGTTTGCGCAGACGGCGGGTTATTCGTCGTTTCGTTTTGTCGACCGAAGGGTGCAGTGTAAATAGCCGGCTAAAATAGCTCGCGCACCTCTTCGGGTCCGACGAGGCGTGATCACCGAATGAAATTTCCACCCGATCATCACGTCTCGTCGGATTTGACAACGATTTGACGGTGGCCCAGAGCTTGGTCACCCCAGAGGAGAGATTGCAGGATCTTAAGTGCTCCTCCCACTTGTTCCGCTTATGGAGATTTACCTTGTTCCGAATCTCGGCGTTGAGTTCCCTGATGCGGGGATCGCCGGGATCGGCCAGGCGTAACGTGTCGCGCCTTGTCGCCAAAACCGCCGCTTCGGTGGGAAAATTGGGGCGGATTTCCGCGATTCGACCTGCAGGTATGAAGCGGGCGGCAGCAGACACGACAATTTTGCGGAAAAGCTTTTCTGCAGGGAGGACGTTGGTGGGAGTGGGGAGAGCACTGAAGGCGTTCTCAGTAAATTCCGTGAAGCCGGTCCAGTTAGCTTTGTTAAAGTTAACAAATGTCCGGTGGTCCACGGAAACGAAGTCGGGAGGCCTGTCAATCGAGATGACTATGGGCAAATGGTCTGATGCGAGCGTAAGCATAGGTCGCCAATCTATGCAATTTATCAGACCAGCGCTAGCTATTGTAATGTCAGGCGAGCTATGGCAGTTGCCCACAATCCTGGTGGGGGCTTCGTCATTCATTGTGCAGAATGTCGAATCGTCTATCTGTTCCGCCAGCTCCATTCCTCGACGATCATTTGACAGGCAGGAATGCCAAAGATCGTGGTGCGCGTTAAAGTCGCCCAAAACCAAGCGGTTTTCGCCTCTGAGTAGCGCACCTATATCAGGACGGTATCCAACCGGGCAACTTGTAACGGGAGGAATGTATATATTGAATATTTCGAGCTCGACATCGCCTGACCGGATAGCTATGCCCTGACATTCTAGGGTAGTATCCCTGCGGTCGATGTCGCCGTCGATAAGACGATACTGCACGGTGTTATGTAAAATGAAGGCCAAGCCTCCACCATGATCTCGTTCGCGATCTTTCCTTATGATGTTATAGCCAGCCCGGCTCAGAAGATCTGAGCGGGCGCTTAATTTGGTTTCCTGGATCGCGGCTATTGGCAGGCGTTCCCGGCTCATGAAGTCAACTATCTCGTCGATCTTTCCTTGGAGTCCGTTGCAGTTAAATTGTATTAGTCTAAAGTGTCTCGGGGGAACGTTCGTAACACGGGGGGTGAGGGAGTTGTGCGTAGATCTTGTCTGTTGCAGCTGTGTAACCCGCTGTGGTATTTGCCGCACATTGGTGGTAGTTGGCGGCTGCGTAGTGTTTGCAGGCGGGGGCAGACTCCTACAGCATGGGGCAACGAAAGCACTACTCCACTCACGAGTGGTGCGCAGGCCAGAGCACGACCGAAAGTGGCACCAGCCAGTGCAAGAATTGCATTTGACTGATGTCACGTTCCGCCGTACTATGGTCTGACACACGGAGCAGACTGTGCGGGGTACTAAGAGCTGCTGATTAGCCCCCGCACGGGATGTGGAGCTGGATGGGGGTGGGGGAGGGTTGGGGGAAGATGATTGGGAGTCATGCTGCGGGGAGCTCCGATGGGCCGTGGAGGCCTGGGGGGAGTTACCCAAAGTGGGTAAGTGTGCAGAAGGCACTACCGTATGGGCCAGAGGCGCAGCTGGGCGCTGGCAGCATGGGGCCACGTAACTCGTGGTCCACTCCCTATGTGTCTTAAGGCCTGAGCAGGTCTTAAGATGACTCCATCCATTGCACTGATTGCATCTAACCGAGGTGGAGGAATGGTGGAGTCGTCTATGGCACACGCAGCAGAAATAATCCCTCGGACCAGGATTGGTTTCTACACCAGCCCTGATGAGAAGGATTTGGAGCAGGCCTGCTGCGAGATGTTGCTCCGTTGATGTACTAAAGCTAAAATTACCTGATGACCTAAACGGGGTTAGGTCGCCGAAAGGGTGACAGCCCTTGGCCGGATAAAATCCGGGTCAACTCCGGTGCGTAGAACCGGCTGTCGTGGGAGTCGAACCAAGGAGATGCTCTCTGGTGGTAGAGCGAGCCTCGAAATATACAAAAAGGAAACAGCATCGGTGAGAGTACACCACCTAGCGGAACGCCCTGTTTAATTTTTCGAAGCTTTCAAGTTTGTCCTCGAAAGTCAACCGACGATTGCCGACCACTCAGATAATTCGTGGTCCACCTCTTCAACATATGTGGTAATGATGAGACCGCAAGGTCCGATAGTAGCCCTGCGTTGCACTTGAAGCCATGGGCTCAGATGGTGTGTGAGAGACGGGAACAGCAAATCCATACGGATAGGACTCACCTTTGTTTGCAGGTTTCCCGGCTTTAGAAGCGGGACCACTCTACCCAGTTCCCACATATCGGGTATAATCATCAGAGTGGTCAAAAACAAATTGAGAACCTTGGTGAGATAGCACTCAGGCAATTCATGGTCCACCTCTTGAACCTAGGCGGTAATGAGTCCTCAATGTCCGATAGCAACACTGCGTGATTGACCGTGTCGAAAGCTTTCGACAGGTCCAGCGCTACTAGAACAGTTCGCTCACAGGGCCGTCCTTGGTTGAGGCAATGAAATATCTGGGGTTTTACGGAGTTAAGTGCTGTTGTGGTGCTGTGTACTTTCCGGAAGCCATGCTGATGTGTAGCTGGGCACAGATGGTGTGAGAGAGACGGGAGTAGCAAAGCCTCAGTTGTCTTCGCTAATGGGGAAAGGAGAGATATAGGCCGATAGGATTCTCCTTTATTTGCAGGTTTCCCCGGCTTTAGAAGCGGGACCACTCTATCCAGTTGAGACATATCGGGTACAATTAGAGTGGTCAAAGACAAATTGAAAACCTTGGTGAGGTAGTCTGCTCCCGCTGGATCCAAATGTTTTAACAATCGGCATAGGGGCCGATGGATTTGGAAGTCTTCGCCTTGTTTGGCAGTTTTCACAGACCTCTTTTTTTTTCGCTCCCTCATCTCTTCGACCGCGACGAAGCGTGATCATCGAATTAAATTTCCACCCGATCCTCACGTATTGTCGGATTAGACAGTGATTTGACAGTGGTCCAGAGCTTGGTTACCCCAGAGAAGAGATTGCAGGACCTTAAGTGCTCCTCCCACTTGTGGATGTCTTCCTTTTGCCGAATCTCTGTATCGAGTTCCCTAATGCGGGGTCTCGGGGATCGGCTAGGTGTAGTGTCTCGCGGCTTGGTATGAAAGTTGTGGCGGATTTCCGCAATTCAGCCTTAAGATGACTCCAGCCATTGCACTGATTGCATCTAACCGAGATGTAAGAACGGTGGGGTCGTCTTTGTCACACACAGCAGAAATATTCCGTCGAACCGGGGTTGGTTTCTACGCCAGCCGTGATGAGGATTTGAAGCAGGCCTGCTGAAGTGTGTTGCTCCGTTGATGAACTAAGCCTAAGGTTAGCTGAGGAACTAAAAAAGGTTAAGGCTGCCGAAAAAGGGTGATAAAATCCAGGTCAACTCTGGTTCGTAGAACCGGCTGTAGTGAGATTCGTTCGTTTCTTGTACTTTAATTTAGTTCAGTTTCATTGAGTGTTCGTGATACAAAGGGCAATTGGTTGTCTGTTTATGACAGTTTTGCACCAATAGCGAAATTGCTGGAATCTGTAGACAAATCAAAAGGTTTTATGAAGTCAGGTTGATAAATTTCTAGTTGAGCTTGAAGTGCATCTTTCTATAGTATAGTTTTGTTTGCCAATAGTGCCATTATCACCGCGCAAGTGCTCATAAAAATCCATCAGCCGTTCGGAGGAGGCTTAGTATAAACTGTAGGTTCCACCATTTTTTTGGAAAAACATCAATATGTACTCCAAATTGGAGGATGAGCTTAACCGAAAATCGTTTCAGCAGGTTCAAAGCGCCAATTAAATACATAACATATTGTGCCGGAAATTCCAAATACAAAGGACAGGCAAAATGAACGGCAGTGTGATGGAAATTCCCAGAACAGGGGACAGACAAAAGAAGTGGCAGTAAGATGGAATTCCCCGTAAAAAGGACACACGACAAGAGCGGCAGTAACTACTGCAGGTAGACGAGTTAGCACATGAACGCAATGTTTGGACCATCGCTAAGAATAAACGGAGCGGCTGCAGCTATCATAGGCAAACGAATAATCAGCCTATTCTTAAGCGCGTGAACAGAATGTTTGAGCCACCCTCAGGTATAAAAAGAGCGGCAGCAGCTATAACAGGGAGAGACGAAAACACGTGTTTTAGAAACGGATAAACTATAGGGGAAATGTCTAGGAAATACATGCTACGGTGCACGGATAGGTAATTTTTCCTACTCGTGCAACGGCACAACAACAAAACATTATTGTTTCACTTGAATATGTCAAAATTTTGCAACGCGGGTGCTCTCGATCTCTAGCACAATTCCATAGGAAATATTTGCATAGTATGCATTTCCTAGACAAGGCGAATACCCCTTATGTGAAGCGGAAAATAATTGTGTGTTATAAAGAATTGTAAAATAAGCCATTGTGTATAGTAAAGAATTGTAATTATTGAGGACTTAATATTGTAACGAACTTGCTAAATTCACCTCGATTATTCTCCTTTTTGTTTGAGTCCGATCACTGGATTACTAAATAAACTCCCAAGATTTATTTGTTCGGTTTCTTCACCGTCAGGAATTTATTTCTACAATTTTGTCTTTAGCCAACGGCTTATTTTACAATTATTTTTACACACTTATTATCTTATTCACTCAGCTTATCCGTTTCTCAAACACACACAGCTCACAGCAGTGTTAACTCCACTAAGTTGTCTACTCGTCTTTTCTTGTGATAGCGGCTGCCTCTCTTTTTATACCTCAACAGCGTGTATTTGCTGTCTACCCTTTTGTTTGTCCTTGGTATGGGTAATTTGCATTATACGGCCGCTTCTTTATTTTCTGTCCTTCCGGGAAATGGTATTTACATTGTCGATAGTTTTGTTTGTCCTTGGTATGGGATTTTCGCCACACTGCCCTCCACCTAAGTCTGATCGTCCCGATCAGACATACCATCTTTCCTCATACTTTCATTTTGGTCCTTGGTTTCCCAACAGTCTGTATTCGATACACTACGTCGTTCAACCGTTTTATTACTTTGTAGGGGCCTTCCCAATTGCATTGCAGCTTCGGGGACTATCCTTTCTTTCGTTGTGGGTTATACAGCAGCACTCGATCGCCTTCTTGAAAACCCTCGCAGTTCATCGCTTTATCATATCTGGCCTTCATCTTGCTGTTCATAACCTTAGGGCGTCGTTCAACAGTTTTTCGTACCTCTCTCAACTTCTTCGTTAGGGCACGAGACATCTTGCCATTTCCGTACGTATTTCCCTTCTGCTGCTCGTTCTTTACTAGGGGCACATCATTTCGGTTGTACACATGATCATGGCCAATACTTAGCGGTAACTGCATATTTCCATACTCTATCACTCTTTTCTTTAGGTCGATCTTCATTCCTTGACCAAGGAGAAAGTCCACACCAACTATGACTTCATCTAATATTTCCGCTACTAGGAACTCATGCAACACTGTCATATTTCCAATGGTGACTTTACACGTGGCTTTTCCCAGAACCCTGGCGTCCTCACCAGTTAATGTTTTCAACTTAGCTCCATGTAATGGGCTTATTTTCCTGGTGATCAAATCGGATCGAATGATGGAGTTTGACGCGCCCGTGTCCACAGTTAGTTCTCGCTCATGTCCATCCACATATCCGCTGATAGTAACGTTGCTCGCCTTGTTATGGATTTGTCTCGTAGAACCCATATTACAATCGCGAGCTAAGTGTCCAGGCCTTCTACAGTTGTAGCAAATCCTGGTTCTCATCAGTTTGGCGGTTTTTGACATTTCCCAGATTCCTTTCATGACATCTGGGCTTTCCAACTTCGCACAGTTCGCTTTGTACGCTGGTCTGCACAAAAGCTCGGCCGCTTCCTTTGTCTGAGCATACGAGACAGTCTCGGCAAATGTTGGCCTTGGATTCGCATACGCCTCTCGCCTGCTATAATTGTTCCTTATTCCGCTGATAAACCTCTGAATTTTTATCCTCTCGAGGTATCCTCCAAGACTATCTCCATAACCTAAATGAGCTAGTCTCTCAATCTCACAAGCAAATTCCTGCAAGGTCTCGTTGGACTTCTGATAGCGGTTCTCTAATTCCATCTGGTAGATTTGTCTTCTATGCTCGCTACCATAACGTCTTTCCACGCCTCGCATTAGTGCCTCATAGTCGTCTCTCTCGTATGCAGGAATTATTTGCAAAATTTCCGTTGCAGGTCCCTTTAATGCCATGAATAGTGCAGCTGACTTCTTCTCCATGCTCCAGTTATTTGCTCTAGCCGTCTTTTCGAACTGAAGCTTAAAGATGTGGAAAGGGGTGGTGCCATCAAAGGATGGTGGTTTTATGCTAGGGGTGCTCCTCGAAATGCTTGGACGATTCGAAAGCAATTCGTGGACACGTACTTCCAATTCGCTAACTTTGGTCGCAATTAGCTCCTCTACTTTGCTTTGCCGACCTTCTAACTCGTTGACTTTGGTCTGAATAAGCTCCTCTATTCTGTCTTGCCTTTCCTCGATTACCTCCTGTCTCTCCTTGAGTTCTGTGTATTCTTTAACAATACTCTCCTGAAGCTGTATGAGCCGGGATGAAATACGCGCTTCTTGGTCTTGCATTTGCGATGAAATGTGGGCATTCATTTGTGACATGTTGGTATCCTGTTCATCCAACTTCTCTGAAATGTTGGTATTCATTTGCGACATCTTGGCATCCTGTTCATCCAACTTCTCTGAAATGTTGGTATTCATTTGCGACATCTTGGCATCCTGTGCATCCAACTTTTGTGACATCTTGGAATCCTGTTCATCCAACTTTTGTGAAATTGCAGCCAGTAACATGTTCATGTCCATACTCGTAGATGAGCTCGGAGCCTTTTCTTCAACTTTAGTTGCTGACTTCTCTGAATCTTCCGTAGTCTCAACAGCCTCTTCCTTCTCCATTTCTTTCTTGGATGTCTCCTCGTCCTCACGGCAGAATTCATATTCGCTCAAATCTATGCCTTCTGCTTCCAAAGCTTCTCGCAGCCGTGATTGTAGTTCAGCCTTATTCCCGGTTGAAGATAATCCCCTCTTCGCCAATTCGTTTTTGAGCGGTAGTATCGTTAAATCTTGAATCTTGACCATTTTCAAATATTTTTGTTGTTGTTGTTTTTTCCGGAATTTATTTAGCAATCCCACTTCTGACACCAATTGTAACGAGCTTGCTAAATTCACCTCGATTATTCTCCTTTTTGTTTGAGTCCGATCACTGGATTACTAAATAAACTCCCAACATTTATTTGTTCGGTTTCTTCACCGTCAGGAATATATTTCTACAATTTTGTCTTTAGCCAACGGCTTATTTTACAATTATTTTTACACACTTATTATCTGATTCACTCAGCTTATCCGTTTCTCAAACACACACAGCTCACAGCAGTGTTAACTCCACTAAGTTGTCTACTCGTCTTTTCTTGTGATAGCGGCTGCCTCTCTTTTTATACCTCAACAGCGTGTATTTGCTGTCTACCCTTTTGTTTGTCCTTGGTATGGGTAATTTGCATTATACGGCCGCTTCTTTATTTTCTGTCCTTCCGGGAAATGGTATTTACATTGTCGATAGTTTTGTTTGTCCTTGGTATGGGATTTTCGCCACAATATATTTCCGGATGTGTTTAATATGTTCTTCAGGTGCGGAATATACACATATGCAGTTTTTCTTATATACTCATGAAAAATATTGTTAGCACATTGTTGAAATATTACCGGTGCGTTTTATGTACCAAAAGGCATCCTAAATAATTCATCTTTTGCTCCATTCACGGAATATACAGTATTCTGTCTGTCTTTTTTTAATTCGAATTTTTTTTAAATCCAGATTCAAAGTCCATCGTCGAAAATATTTTTACATTACATAAATTTTTAATGATCATATTAATATGATCCAATCCGATCTGTTACTGTTTGTGTGTTTGTCTTCTGAAAATCTACAAGCATTCTTTTTTTGAGTTTCTTTTTTTTTTAGAATGGTTCAAATAAAGAAATCATATGGATTCTTACTTGATTGAATTATAGGTTTATGAAGAAGTTTTTGGATTTCGGTATTCACGGAGGCATTATCTTAAGGTTACTGTTTGGTATAAATAGGATATTCATTATGTCCTAATTGCTGCGTGGTAAATGATAAAATCTCGTCAATTTCTTCATTCCTTCTCATTATCTTCCTAATATCTTCCTCGTTGACATATTATTTATTTGTAATTTTTATTTTTATTTTCTAATTTCACAATTGTTTTTGATGTTTAAAACTGTGTCCCTTGTTCACTTAATATGATAACAAACTCTTGTAACTCAACAATCTCAAAAAATAGTAAATGTTGATTATTTAAATTTTTATTTCTAAGATTTCAATGACTTAACAATATTACAGCTTAGCCTACAAAAAGAGTCATTCAAAGTGCGCCTTGGGCCTTCGAGAATCCCCAAATAATTAAAGAGAGGCCATTACACCCAAAAAATCTTACTGTCTGTCTTACTTACTGCCTTGAAAATGATAACTGCTAGACTGTCATTGTCAATTCGAAGCGTTATAGTTGTATGATAACCGAAATTTTTTTGTCTGCAATTGAAGAACATGACTTGGACAATATGTGCCTCCAACAAGATGATAATCTCTTGTCTTGGTGATGTCAAACGGCCAGCGAGATCGCGCTATTTGACACCGTTAAACGGATAATCTTTTAACACCTGAGCACTTGAAAACCAACATTAATCAAGTTATAGTTATGTTTACACATAATGCCAAGGTTAAAAATTTATAATAAAAAAGAAATTTCCTGAAAAAATGATTTTAAAATGCATTTATTTACGTTTATTTTGGAAACTGCAAAGTGAATAACACTGTACAACAATGACCATGCATTTTGTTTTGCTTTTTCGGACCGATTGCCAAAACCATGAAAATTCCATTGACTTTTTAAAATACTTGTACACAATCTCCATGATCCACTCTTTTTACCCCCACAATCACATTTACACAATTTTGACCATGTTCACGTTTACGAATAGAAAATCAAATGAAATTCATAAAACATAAACTTGACAATTTTTACGTATAATTAATGAAAAAAAATTAATTATTTGCCAGAGAGTTCTTATTAGTAGCTCATTCGAAAAAGATTACTGTTATATTACAAATATTATACTAAATATAAATTTGAAGTTTATAATAAAAAAATGATCATTAATTCTTATTAGTAGCTCATTCGAAAAAGATTATTATTATATTACAAATATAAATTTGATGTTTATAATAAAAAAATAATCATTAATTCGCCGGCAATAGCCGAGTGGTTAGCACCTGGTTAAAAAACAAGATAATTTTTAAAAAGTTTTTGTTATTGGCCAGCCGGTACAGGGTTTATATTTTATTCCATGCTAATGAAAAATAGTTTTAATTGTCAAATCAAATTTTTAAATTTTTGAATTTTCTCTCTTTAATTTATATTTTTGTGCTTTTGTCTTTTATATACAAACATATGCATGTCATTGTATCACATATTTACAGTATATATGAATGAAAATATAAATTTCTTATAAAAAAATATTAATTAATGATAAAAATTTGCTCATTTCTTAGACGTTCCTTTATGTTTGGATCAGCGAAAATCTGAAATTGAAAGAAAATATGGTTGCAATTCGTGTTGTGCTAACATATATACACATAAAGCAGCATGTCGATGCCCTGCACTTTTATCTTTCATTTTTTTTTTTTGCTTTTAGCAAACACATCAAATGCACACCAATAATTAGGAAATACAAAATGTTGTTGCGTGGCAATGCTACATCCAGGTTCAATTTATTGAATGCCATTCAGTAAAATAACAAAACATTAATTGAAATATAAAATTATTATCTTAATTTACATTAATATGCTTCTTACCTTAAAATTCAATCCGCAGTCGGCAACAATTTTGTTGCACGAAAAATTTTTTTTTTTTCAAATTAACAAAATGTCAGAAAAAAAAGAACAAATGAATATGAAAATTATTTTTGACAACTGATAATAATAATATTGTAATTGTGTGGGTGAAAGAGCAAAAAGTTAGGAATGTGCTTATACATTTTTTGAATTTAAGAGGAAACTGGTTAGACAATGTCATGTCATTAACTTATAAATATACACATGCATGTTTACATAAATTATAATAATAATTATTATTTATTTATTTTTTATATAGATTGTGACATCGGAATATTACAATATAGCTCAGGTTGGAAACACCATCGATGTAAATGCTGATGGCGCTGAATTGGGAGAATCAAGATGTATATGTTAGTATATATTTTAGTTAACACGGTATTTTGTAAAAGTACTTAGTAGGGACATAAATACTATTTTATGCTATAAAATAAAAAATAATGAATGTTTTTGGACCAATTTTTTTTTACATATTTATTGATATATATTTTATACAAAAAAGCAGTGTTCATTCGAAATGCCCGCCTTTGGCAAACCATGTCCTCTAAAACTGTCCACAATTTGTAATCCAGCGGGTTCAAATCAGGACTGCCAGAGGGCCACTGTTCAGAGGAAATGAATGCTGGTAAATTGTTTTTGAGTCAGATTTGGGTCGTTTTAGCTTTATGGGCCGGCGCAGAGTCTTGCTGAAAAGTCCATGATTGGTTTTGGAACATGGAATGGTTAGTGGTCTTACAACAGCTTCCAAAACGGTTGCTTGGTAAACTTTGGCCGATGTTTTGACCCCTTGTTCGCAAAAATGCAAGTCAGTTACCCCATCGTAAGAGACACCCCACCAAACCATGGCTGAAGCTGGGTGATGACGTTTTTCGAACTGCGGAATCAGTTCAGATGCTTCCTTAGATGACCGTGAATACACCCTATCATTTTGTTTATTAAATTTTTCCCGCACAGTAAAAATTTTTTCATCGGTAAACAAGATTTTTCTGTGCAAGTTGTCAGTGTGCTTCACCAAAAGACGTTTGCATTTTACCACCCTATTTATTTTCAAAGCTGCAGTCAACAAATGTCCGGTACGGCGTTTGAAATCCCCAAGTCCCAAGTCTTTTTTAATAATTCGACTCATGGACTTTTGCGAAACATTCACCTCCCGGGACATGATTTTCTGTTTTCGGAGCGGATTTCGCAGAATTCTTGATTTGACAGCTTTGATGACTTGCGGCGTTCGAACTGTGTGTGGACGGCCCGACCGGTGGCGGTCTTTAACATCCCCAGTCTCCTCAAACAGTTTTATGCACCGGTAGACGAACATGCGACTAATGCCGAGCGGACGGAGTGTTTTGAAAATATCACCTTTTTTCATTTCACACTTAAAAGCTCTATAACAGCGATACGGTTTTCATTATCTGACCATTCCATGTTGAAAACTCACACAATTTAGAATTCCCGATACAGACTAACGCTTTACATATTTTATAAATCATATGGGAATTATGTGGTATGCTCAATTCTTTTATTGAAATGCGTGTGTTTAATGTTGTAACAGTATTTATGTCCCTACCAAGTAATATACATATCTATGTAATATGTAAGAAAAATAACTTATAAAAAAATTGAATTAAAAGGTTTTTACATGATGATACTTGCATGTCATGGCTTGTTTAAGAAGATGCAGCTCTTGTGTATAATTTATTAATTTTATGTATGACAAGATTTTAAAAAGTCTCGGAAATTGTGACTTCATGGACATATTCCACCTTATTTTGTGGCGCTATGTTGACAATTATGTAATTTACTTACAGCTATCTCTAATTTTTTTTTTGAGATACCAGGCGAAGTCAGATTTTTCTCCGCCTAATATTCCAACGAGGTAAAAGTCTTCTTTCTCTGCACCACCAGCCGCTACTGCATAGAAAATATAAGGACTGGAATTTTTTCGTCGATAATTCATTCATTAAACTGTGTCAAAGAAAATTGAAAAGTACGCTGAAACAAGTAGAAGTTCTTAATTTAAAAAAATACAAAGAAAAACTGACGACAAGCATCAAACCTGGAAGTTATAAATGCGTCTCAGCAAAGAAATCTCCAGGCTATAACCTTATTACACCAAAAATGCTAAAGAAGCTATCAAAAGTTGCACTAGCTCTGCTCTCTGAACTCTTTAATGGCATTCTGAAACTAAGTTACTTTCCTAACATGTGCAAAAAGTCGCAGATATTAATGATAGTCAGGCCTGGTAAAAACCACACACAGTCGTCTTTTTACAGACTGATAAGCCTACTACCCTGTCTTTGAAATAATTCGAGAGAATCCTGCCATTAAAGATATCTCCTTTTCTCCATCATAACAAAGTGATACCAGAACCACAATTAGGTTTTCGTAAAAATCATGATACTATCGAACAAGTTAATGGAGTTACTAGTGATATTAGGAAAGCTTTCGAGCTCAAGAAGTATTGCTGTGCAATATTTCTAGACGTAGCACAGGCGTACGATAAAGTTTGGCACAAGATCTGTTATACAAATTTTTTTTTAAAACGGCGTTTCTAATTCTACAATATATTTGAGTCATATCTGTCTAATAGGCGCTTACCCAAATACTATCAGAATTTATCACTGAGAAGTTTTCAGTAAAAGCTGGTGCGTCTTTGAGCCTAACTGCAGACATCCCAGTAAATCGAAAAGTATAAACATCGACTTACGCGGAAGACAAAGTAATATTATGCCGTGATCAGAAGTGATTGATGATCATTTCATTTACATCGAAGAATGGCTGACAAACTGGAGAATTAAAGTCACTGAGCAAAAGTGTAAGGACGTTACATTAATACGTTACATAACATCCATAAATATGTCCTCCAATTAGATTAAATGACCCAAATATTCCACAAGCAAATGATGTAACTTATCTCGGAATAGAAGGCGAAATAGCCATAAATATTTTTTTATTTTAAATTTATTTATTTAAATTTTTAGTTTAAATTAGCTTTCCCATAAAACTCTTTCTAAAACCAAAATACAAAGTACTTATTTAAATGGAGTTATAAAGCCAATTTGGATGTATGGTATTAAACTGTGGAGAACGACCTGTTCAACTAATACTGAGAAGCCAAAATCCTGTACGTAACGTAAACATTCATAAAGATCTTCGTACCCTACTGGTTAAGCCTGTTAAGGGAGCGGAACGTAGTACCTCACAAAACTGAGAAATCATCCTAATCCGTTAGTTAACGCTTTGTGCAACTCAAATTCCAATTCTCAACTGTAATGTAGAGATGTTCCTGCCTTCTAAGGAGAGCGCCACAGTTAGATAGGGGATCGGGGCTAACTCGACCTAAAACGTTTTTAATTAGGTTTTAAGACTTGTACGTCTTACTTTGGTTTATCTAGTGAGTGAATTAAGTTTGCCCTTCTTTATAAAAAAAAATTATTTAAATGGTTTAGTTGTTCAAGTCTAAATTGATTACCTTTATTGTTATAATTATTATTTATTTTTAATTATAAAACGTAATTATAAAAGTTCTTATGATTGTTCTTGTTCTAAAATGATCATATCGAATGTAGAGTGAAATGTTTCGTTATCTTCTGTCATCTTTGCATCCGTGTTATGATGGCATGTATAGCCTGCATAAGTGCAATACTTTGTACAAAGTACAAATTTCGGAATTTGGGGGTGTCCGGCAGGAGGTTGAAACCACAGCAAGTGTTCGGCAAAAAGATGACCAAATATTAGTCTGAAGAAAATATCAAACATCAGATCTTTACACTTTATCATATGTGAGGTGTGTTTTTGCGCCTTTGTTAGCTGTTATCTGTCACAGTAACAATCACCCAAAGTTGGTAATCGCGTCATCATTTTTATCTATGTTGTGTGTAGGCAAACTTTCTGACTAAATTACTGAACATACAAAGAGGCTTAAGTTTTTCATTGAAATTTTAAGCTCGACTTTTTTTAGGTAAGAATCTGTGTTTTATATTACATTATTTCATTTTATTTTTTTGATTGCATCTATAGAAGCTGAATTTATAAAGGTCAGAACAGGAGAACAAATACAACAATTCCCGTGTATTTTATTGTCAAAAATTTTTCGGCTTCTAAAACTGCACAAAGTTTGTTCCACTCTTTTTTCGTGCAAATTACAATCCCAAAATAATTCCCAAGATAAAAAAAGAAAATTTAATCAATATATATTAGTTATAAATTATTTTATTTATGGTAACTTTTCTGTGTCACTTTCACTGTCATTTGGTTTGATTAGTTATTGCTTTTTTGTATTTCTTCTGATGAAATAAACATACAACACATACATGTCTTCTGGAATTTTTCTTTTTGATTATAATAGTTTCTATTCAAATTCAGTAGTATGGATTAGTACCGTTTAGCATTTCGACGTAATCTAAGTATATGTATTTTATACGAAAATAGTCGCTACAATATTGAACTCGACATACTGTGACCGAAAATTCAACATTCAACAAATTTCTACAGCCCAATTAAAGTTATGATATTTGGTAACTTATCAGTCAATATTTTCACGAGCAACTTGTTATTCCAATAACTCATGCTGTTGTTGTAGCAGCTTACTAAACCCTGTCTAGGAACAGGTAAAACTAGTCAAAGTCTTCTAATTCAATATACAGACCTTAATTGTGACATGGGAGTCTCTCGAGGCAGATCGAGCTCATGATCTGAAATTGTAGTGCTTAGATTCTGAGAACATCATTCACAGGAAGAGAGTTCACAAAGCCTGTCGGTACGGCATCCTGCCAAATAGTTCTCGTCTACATTGCTGTAGTCGTGGTAGTCTAGTAATCCCTTCCTGATGTACCTGGGTGGTGGTTCGGCTCCAAGTAAGTATCTCCTATGATGAGCCCGTCGGTAGCATCCCAAAAGATATTGTTTACACAGTGAAACATCCTTCTCCTAGTTACGGAGCATAGGAGGTTTCCTGTGACGGTCCTTAGGGCGGTGTTTTGGCATGCTTGTAGCTTCTTCAATTGCGTCTCACTTATCCCATGCGTCTAATTTGTTGCGGCTCTGTGCTTAAGTGGCAATTGCAGTCCTCTACGGAACGACGGAGTGCAGGCTGTCAAAAGTGACTCCCAATAACTTGGGTTGTTTATAGCCGGAATGGTTAGGGAGTGATGCATAGATCTTGGTTGTTGTTGCCGTGTAACCCGTTGAGGTGGTTGCGGGTATCCATAGGCGTGGCCACATAGGTGGTGGTGGTTAGCGGCTGTGTAGCATTTACAGGGGCAACATATACATATGTCACTAACGAGTGGTGCGCAGGCCAGAGCACGACCGATTTGAATAATGTCGCTTTCCGACGTACTATGATCTGGTACACAGGTGGGAGTGGGAGAATGTTGGGAGTTATGCTGCGGGGAGCTCCGTTGGGCCTTGGAGGTTTGGGGGGTTACCCAAAGTGGGTAATTGTGCTGAAGACACTGCCGTAAAGGCTTGAGGCGCAGCTATGCGCTCACTCACTCCCTGTGAGTCTTAAGGCCTGAACATGTCTGAAGATGACTTAAACCATTTCACAGGTTGCATATAATCGAGATGCAGTAATGGTGGCGTCGTTTTTGGCACTTGCAATAGAAGTAATCCGTCGATTGGTTTCGACGCTAGCCATGATTAGAAAGATTTGAAGTAACTCTTCCGCAGGGTGTTGCTCCGTTGAGGAACTAAGCCTATTGTCACCTGAGCACCTAAACGGGGTTAAGTCGCCGGATAAAATCCGGGTCAACTCCGGTATGTAGAACCGGCTGCCGTGAGTGTCTAGGAAGGAATCCTGAAATCCCTTAGAGAAAAAGCTGCTCTTGTGAAACAAAAAATCGAAATCGAGTAGCAAAATAAAGGAAAAATATGATAAGGCGTTGAACTCCAAACGGGTTTCAAGACGATGATTTAGTGCTGCTGGACAACCCACAACGGAAGAATGAAAGTGGTTCACCTGGAAAGGCTTGCAGCGTTTGGAACAGATAGTATGTCTGACCGGACGATGAGATTTAGGTGGAGGGTAGTATGACGGAAATACGAAATACAAAGGACAGATAGAAGAAGCGGCAGTGTGTCGGAAATCCTAAGTACAAAGTACAAATAGAAAGAGTGGCAGTGTGATGGAAATCCCAAGTACAAAAGACAGCGAAAGGAGGGGCAGCAACTATTGTAGACAGACGAGTTAGGGCATGAGGGTGAGTGTTTGGACCATCGTTAGATATAAACGGAGGGGCAGCAGCTATCGCAGGCAAACGAATATTCAGCCTATTCTTGAGCGCGTGAACAAAATGTTTGGACCATCGGCAAGTATAAAATGAGCGGCAGCAACCATCACAGGCAATGGAGTTGAAGACTCAGTAGTAATAACACTGGTGCAAAGTGAAGCGGAAAATAATTGTGTGGCAAAGAGTTGTAAAATAAACCGTAGTGTATAGTGTAGGAAGGGGCCATGTGTAGAAGTTAACGCAAGTGAGGACAGATTCTGACTGCCCTGTCTGGGAGTGGCCAGAAACGATTCTTTTACATATGGTTCAAGCAGCTCACGTCTTCCGGTTTTAGACCAGGTATGCTGTGGGTAGTCAACAAACGTCCATTTGGAGACGAGCTAAAGTACGACGGCGAATCCCCTGCAGTTGTGCGTAGGGTTTGGAATCCAGCATATAAAAACTCTACTCCAATGAAAAATTAACAAATGCCTCGGATGAGAGACCCCTCTTTTGATGACGACCCCCGCAAACGTTTAAAGGATCACGATTTGGGGACATGCACTTGCACATGTCCGGTCCCTTAATTGGGAAGGTGCCGCTGCCCAGCTGGTTGATGTCCTAGTAAGACTAAAGGCTGGCATCACCGTCGTCCAAGAAATGCGATGGACAGAACAAGGACGGAGGAAGATGGGTCCTTGTGAAATCTATTATAGCCGCCATTTAAAGGAGCGCAAATTTGGTGTTGGATTTGTGGTGGGAGAGAGGAAAGATGCTTTCTATGAGAGCCTAGAACGTACTTATGAGCGCTGCCCCCGTCACGATGTCAAAATTGTACTAGGCGATTTCAACGCCAGAGTGGGCAAAGAAGGTATTTTTGGCGCAACAATCGGAAAACTCAGCCTCCACGACGAAACATCCCCAAACGGGCTGAGACTGATTGACTTTGCCGGGGCTCGAAATATGGTTGTCTGTAGTACCAGATTCCAGAATACGAAAATTCATCAAGCTACATGGCTGTCGCCAGATCGTAAAACAGGCAACCAAATCGATCATGTTGTGATAGACGGAAGAAATGTATCCAGTGTTCTGGACGTACGTACGTTCCGAGGGCCAAATATCGACTCTGATCATTATTTTGTAGCAGCAAAAATATGCACTCGCCTCTGTGTGGCAAAGAACGCCCGTCAACAAACGCAAGGAAGGTTTGACGTCGAAAAGCTGCAATCACAGCAGACAGCCAGCAAGTTTTCTACTCGGCTTGGATACCCGCTCT
Organism: Neoceratitis asiatica; assembly: GCA_030068015.2. Taxonomy (NCBI): domain Eukaryota; kingdom Metazoa; phylum Arthropoda; class Insecta; order Diptera; family Tephritidae; genus Neoceratitis; species Neoceratitis asiatica. Next base: position 71,610,533 of record CM061525.1, on the reverse strand, counting down.
CTGGTAGCACTCATCAGCGACTTGATATAAGGGAGCTGTGGAACGAAATAGCAAATTCCTTACGTAACACTGCTTCGGAAACAATTGGTTTTCAACAATACCAGAAAAACAGCTGGGGCGATGAGGAATGTCGAACTGCAATGGAGAGAAAATAGACTGCCTACCTCGCAACTTTGCCATCGATTACAACACGTGCGGGTTGGGATAGGTACCGAGAGCTGAAGAGGGAAGCGAGACGCTTTTGCAGACGAAAAAAGAAAGAGGCCGAAATGCGTGAGTATGAAGAGCTTGAGAAGCTGGCCGACAAGGGTAATGCTCGAAAATTATAAGAGAAGATGCGGTGACTTACTGAAGGTTTCAAGACCTGAGCAAACTCATGTAGGGACCATGGAGGTAACCTGGCAACAGATGTCCATAGTATACTTAGTGTATGGAGTGAACACTTCTCCAACCTGCTCAATGGCAGTGAAAATGAAAATCCCGGAGATGGCGAACCCGAAACCCCAATCGATGACGATGGCATAGAAGTGCCATTACTCGACTATGAAGAAGTTCGAATAGCGATTGCCTGCTTAAAAAAATAAAAAAGCGGCGGAATCAGATGGCTAACCGGCAGAACTATCCAAATACGGCGGCGAAGAGCTGAAAAGGAACATGCATCAGCTTCTTTGTAGAATATGGTCGGACGAATGCATGCCTGACGAATTAAACCTAAGTGTGCTCTTCCCAATCCAAAAAACGGAGCCCCACCGTCTGCGCCAATTATCGTGGGATAAGTCTCCTTAATATCGCATTGAGGGTATTGTGTGAAACATTAAAGCTTGTGTGGCTTTGGACCTGGCAAATCCACCATTGACCAGATATTCACCATGCGCCAAGCCTTGGAGAAAACCCGAGAGAAAAGAATCGATACACAGCATCTTTTTATCGATTTTAAAGCTGCCTTCGACAGCACGATAAGGAAATGCCTCTACGCCGCTATGTCTGAATTTGATATCCCCACAAAATTCATACGGCTTTGTAAACTGACCCTGGATAATACCAGAAGCGCAGTCAGAATTGAGAAGGACCTCTCCGAGCCATTCGGTACCAAACGAGGTACCAGACAAGGACATTCTTAATCGTGTGATTTCTTTAATTTGATGCTGGAGAAAATAATACGAGCTGTAGAGCTAAATAGACCAGGCACAATCTTCTACAAGAGTGTGCAATTGTTAGCGTGTGCCGATGATATTGTTACGATTTTGCTGATTAAACCTCGATGATTTCCCAAATCCTTCGGGTACGATCTCTGGATTGTTAAATAAAATCGCCAACTTAATTTTCAGTTTCTTTATTTATAAAGAATTTATTTAATGTCCTTTTGATTACTCAGTAATTCACAATTCAATTACAATTTACTTTACTATTTACAATCACTTGTATACAACTTTCCCAATGTACTGTTTATTAGTTTACTGTGATATAATCTCCAACGCGTTTACTTTACGACTGATTGCATTTGCAGTCATGTGTCCCCCTTTTATACTTGTTTGCTTCTTCTCTCTTCCACCGACAGAATTCGTATTGGCCCAGGTCGAAGCCATCTACTTCCATTGCTTCTCGCAGCCGTGATTGCAGCTCCCCCTTATTTCCAGTTGTACATAATCCCCGTTTTGCAAATTCCAGTGCAGTTTTCAATAGTTATCACACTTCTGACACCAAATGTTACGATTTTTGGATTGTTAAATAAAAGTCGTCAACTATGCTTAGAGTTTCTTAATTATAAATTAATTACCCTACGTTCATTTATTCCTCAATAAATAAAATTTCGCTTCTCAATTTACAATAATTTATTTCACAACTTTCACAGTGTCCTATTCATACCTTGCAGTAATGTTATATCCAACGAAGTTGCATTATAACTGACCACCCAGCAATTGTATTTCACCTTTATATACTAAACCGATTGCGCCTGGATTGATCACCAAAGAGCAGTGTCATTAAGTTCCCTAATAATGGATATTTGCTGATTCATGGTTCAAATTACATTGTGATCGTATTACTGTTGAACCTCTAAAAAGCTAGCCTAGGGTTTCATGGCGGTCGTCTTCGCTATTCCACCAAACATCCAATTTTGTGTGGTTACTACTAAATTCAATAAACCGTTTTTGTACCTATTGCCTTTCCTGGTGGAATCGTTCTTGTTTTTGAATCTAAAATCTTTATTTCGTTTGATAGAAATCTTTCTGATTTCCTTATTCTAAAATTTCTATCGATTGAATAATATTGTTACGATCTTGCTGAATCAACCTCGATGATTTCCCAAATCCTTCGGGTACGATCTCTGGATTGTTAAATAAAGATCGCCAACTTAATGTGCACTTTCTCTATTTATAAAGAATTTATTTAATGTCCTTTTATTACTCAGTAATTCACAATTCAATTACAATCGTGTGTCGCCCTTATATACTTGTCTGCTGCTTGAAAACGAAACTCTGGAATAATCGAGTCGTTACGATAACGTCTCGTTTTACGCTCTAGAACATGCCAGTTGCCGGCTCCTCTCTTTCATCTGACATTCGCTTCGCATTTTCGCCACACTGCCCTCCACCTAAGTTTGATCGTCCCGTTCAGACACATTCGCTGTTCCAAACGCAGCGAGCCTCTCTAGGTGGACCACTGTCATCTTGTTTCGGATACATCTGGATTCGATACACTACGTCGTTTAGTAGTTTGATTATTTTGTATGGACCTTTCCAATTGCATTGAAGTTTTGGGGACAAACCTCTCTTCCGTTGTGGATTGCACAGCAACACCAAATCTCCATTTTGGAAGCCTTCGGAGTTCATCGCCTTGTCATACCTAGTCTTCATTTTGTCACTCATAATTTGAGTTCGCTGCCTCACAAGAGCATATATCTCTCTTAACTCTTCCTCGAGAACAGTAGACACTTCCTTCCCAATTCTTCTCGCATCATCAATTATTCCAAATTTTAAATCGCTGGGCAACCGAAGTTCGCTACCAAACAGTATCCTCGCAGGTGTTTGACCTATTGTTTCATGTACTACGGACCGATATCCCATCAGGAAAAGCGGTATGTGTACATCCCAATCATCTTGGTGCTTGCCCACTACTTTCCGCAAGTGCTCTTCCAGGGTCCGGTTGAATCGCTCTACCATGCCATCTGATTGAGGATGCAGGGTTGTCGTTCGTGTTTTTCAAATACCAAGTATCTGGCAAATCTCTTGGAACACCGCCGATTCAAAGTTTTTTCCTTGGTATGAATGCAATTCTATAGGCGCACCGTATCTGGTAACCCAATTGTGAGTGAATGCATCCGCAACTGTTTTCGCTTCCTGGTTTGGAATTGGGTAGACCTCAGGCCATTTACTAAAATAGTCCATAACCAAAAGAACGTATTTGTTTCCTTGTTTACTCATAGGGAATGGACCGGCTACATCCATGGCAACCCGCTCAAATGGTGCACCTGATTTATACTGCTTCATCTGCTCATAACTTTGGCCCTTTAGCTGCTATGCACTCCGTGCAATTAGCAATCCGCTCAGCGACCGATTGACGACAGCCAACCCAATAGAACCGCTGCTTGATCTTCTCCAGCGTTTTTGTAATGCCTAGGTGCCCTCCATTAGGACCATTATGGAATTCCTTAAGAACACCCGGATTCTTAACCTCGGAACTACTATTAGCTTTCGAGAGCACTGGCCATCTTCACTTTCCCATACTCTATGCAAACAGCCAGATATCAACTCTAAACTGTTCCATTGCGCACAGTATGCCTTCACGATGGGACTTCCCGCTGCCATTGGTTCCTTACTTGGCCGTCTATTCATTTCCAATCTGTGCATTAATAATTCCAAGTCCGGATCTCTTGCTGACATTTCCTTAAGTGACTTGCCTCCCACTCTTCTGGTGGTGTAACTGTCATTAGCCGGATGTCTATTATGTCTTCCTTACCCTCGACTTTTGAGCAATGCTTACATTCCAAACTACATGGTCGACGGGACATATTACCCTTGCGGTGCTCGATGGTGAAGTCATAACTTTGCAGCCTCTCAATCCACCGTGCAAGTTGCTCTTCGGGATTCTTGAACTGTAGTAGTCACTTCAGCGCTGCGTGATCCCTTCTAACGCGGAAATGTGGACCATACAAATATTTGTGGAAGTGTTTGATGCAATCCGCAAACGCTAGTAGTTCTCTCCGAGTTACGCAGTAGTTCCGCTCTGGTTTCCCAATAGACCGGCTATAACAGGCAACTATCTTCTCCTGCCCATCAACCACTTGTGAAAGTACTCCTCCTACTCCATAGCCACTAGCATCTGTGTCCAGAATAAATGTTGCACCTGGAACCGGGTACGCTAGCATAGGTGCAGTGCATAGTCGTTCTTTTAAAGCTTGAAAAGCCTCCTCTTGTTCAGTTTTCCACTCGAAAGATCTATTTTTCCTTGTGAGTTCATGGAGACTGTGAGCTACGCTGGCGAAATTCGGAACAAAGCGGCGATAGTAAGTACACAGCCCAAGGAAACTTCTTAATTCATGTAAATTTCTGGGTCTCGGCCAATCCTTCACTGCTTCTATTTTTTCCTTCGCAGTACAAACGCCCTTCGTGGTTACTTGATGACCTAAGTAATTCACCTCCTTCTTGAATAAAGAGCCAGCTATTCTCTGGAAAACTTCTTCCAAATTACTCGGATGTTCGTCGAAGCTCTTTCCCAAAACGATGATGTCGTCCAGATACACCAAAAAAGTCTTCCAGTGTAGTCCATTGAGCACATGGTTCATTAATCTTTCAAAAGTGGCAGGAGCGTTGCATAAACCAAATGGCATTACCGTAAATTGCCATAGACCGTTGCCAACACTAAAGGTTGTATTCTCTTTATCTTCTTCACTCACTTCCACTAGCCAATACCCGCTCTTAAGGTATAGTGTTGAGAACCATTCTGTGCCAGTTAACGAGTCTAGTGTATCATCGATTCTGGGCAAAGGATATCTGTCTTTCTTTGTGACATCGTTTAATCTCCGATAGTCCACGCAGAACCGCAACTAGACATCTTTCTTCTTTACGAGTACTACCGGAGAGCTCCATGGACTTGCCGATGGTTCGATAACATCGCTTTCGCTCATTTCCCTAATTATTTGGCCAACAGCGTCACGTTTGGCTAGTGGAACGCTTCGAGGAGCTTGACGAATTGGTCTTGCGTCACCAGTATCAATGCTATGCTTCACTACGTTGGTCCTGCCTGGTTTGTTGCCATCCTTGTCGAATATGTTGGAGTATTTACGGATCATCTGGCTGGCCTTGTGCTTGTACTTGTCGTTCAACCCTTGCGTCCATGCATTGATATCTTCCTCCATCTCCCTGCTGCCAATAGAGTCGATTCCAGATGAATCATTGCTGTTAATAATGGCTTCTACCTCTTGACATTGCCCTAATACAGTTCTACTAGGAATTTTTACCGATGATCTGAAGACATTTAATACTCTCACTGGGATGCGTCCATTCTTTCGTGTCTTAGCCAGGGTTTTTCCAATAAGTAAGTCCAGTGTAGAATCTCAATCAATCTCCATTAATTTTCGAACAAACAACTGCTTCTGACTTCGGTGGAATCAGTTCACTGCCTTCTAAGACCACTTGTTTGCTGCTGTATGTGGAATCGTAGCCAATGCTTAGTGGTACTTCCATGTTCTTATACTCCATAACCTTGTTATTCAAGTCGATCTTGATAACTTGCTCCATCAAGAAGTCCACTCCTATGATTACCTCATCTACGATCTGCGCGACTGTAAAGCTGTGTAACATCGTCACATTCCCTATTGAGACCTCACATGTTACTTCTCCCACCAATTGTGTGTCCTCACCAGTCGCCGTTTTCAATATTGCTCCAGGAAATGGTCTCACTTCTTTAGCGATCAGGTCAGTTCGAATGATGGAGTGTGATGCGCCCGTATCTACTGTTAATATTCGCTCTCGTCCATCCACATATCCACCAATACTAATGTTGCTCGTTTTTCTGCCAATTTGCGAGACGGATTTTATGGGGCATTCAATTGCAGGAGCCAGCATACGCCCCTTTAGACTGGCTCGGTTTAGTTTAACGACTGAGAAGTTGATGGTTCAGCCTCCTCAGTCTTCCGTTTTCGCTGTCCTTCCTGTATGCTGGAACCCGTTTTGCATTCGCGTGCGAAGTGACCAGGCTTTCCACATTTAAAGCATTTTCCAGCTTGATTCTTGACACCAGAACGATTCATTCCTTCTAATGACTTCAGAGTTCTCAATATTTCGGTCATCACATCTGCTGTTTCAACCTCCACTTTATTGACTTTGTATGCTGGTCTGCTTATGAGTGCCGCCGTTTCACGTGTTTGAGCATACGCAACTGTTTCAGCGAATGTCAACTTTGGATTCGCATATGTCTCTCTCTTAGTATAAATGTCTTTTATTCCGCTGACGAATCTTTGTACGTTCACCCGATACTTCTCTGATGGATGAGCCAATCTCTCAATTTCCGCAGCATATTCCCATAGAGATTCGTTGGGTTTTTGGTCGCGCTTTTCTAGCTCCATCTGGTAAATTTGTCTTCTGTGTTTGCTACCATAGCGTCTTTCCAGGGCTCGCATCAATCCGTCGTAATCATTTCTCTCATATTCGGGTATAGTTTGCAAAAGTTCTGCCTCAGGTCCTTCCAACGCAACGAATAGTGCAGCGGATTTTTATTTGTTATTTGTTTCAGCCGTCTTCTCAAACTGGAGCTTGCAGACTTGGAATGGAATTTTACCGTCAAAGGATGGTGTTTTTATCTTGGGAGCGTTCACTGAAGTGGTGGAACGATTTAACTGCAAATCCCGGAAACGACGTTCGAGCTCGTTGATTTTGGCTTCAATTAACTTTTCTATTTTTTCTTGCCGACCTTCCAATTTGTTCACTTTGGTCTCAATTAGCTCCTCTATTTTGTCTTGTCGCTCCTCGATTTGATCCTGTCTTTCCTTAAGTTCCGTATTGTCTCCCACCAGATTTTGCTGTATTTGTGCAATTGTTCCTTCTAATCCATCACACTTTGCATCCATCTTTTCTGATATGTTGGCATTGATTTGTGAAATTGCAGCCAACAACATGTTCATGTCCATACCCGTAGATGAAACAGGAGCCTTCTCTTGAATCTTACTTGAGGGCTGCTCCGACTCCTTAACAGAATCACTAGCCTCTTCCTTGTCAACATACTTGATAGATACATCTTCATCATCGCGGCGGAACTCGTATTGGTTCAAGTCGATACCTTCGACTTCCATTGCTTCTCGCAGTCGCGAATGCAGCTCTGCCTTAATTCCTGTTGTAGACAATCCTCGCTTTGCCAACTCCTTCTTTAGAGGAGGTATCGTCAAATCCTGAATCTTCACCATTTTTTCAATTATTATCCTTTGGGATTTATTTAACAATCCCACTTCTGACACCAATTGTTACGATCTTGCTGATTGAACTTCTATGATTTCCCAAATCCTTCGGGTACAATCTCTGTAAAAATCTTCAACTTAATTCGCAGTTTCTTTATTTATAAAGAATGTAATTAATGTCCTTTTATTATTCAGTAATTCACAATTCAATTACAATTTACTTTAATGTTTACAATCACTTGTATACAATTTTACAATGTACTGTTTTTATTACTTTGCTGTAATGCAATCTCCAACGCGTTTACTTCACGACTGATTGCCTTTGCAGTCGTGTGTCGCCCCGATCAGACACATTCGCTGTTCCAAACGCAGCAAGCCTCTCTAGGTGGACCATTTTCATCTTGTTTCTCGGCCTCCCAACGGTTTGGATTCGATACACTACGTCGTTTAGTCGTTTGATTATCTTGTATGGACCTTCCCAATTGCATTGAAGTTTTGGGGACAAACCTCTCTTCCGTTGTGGATTGTACAGCAACACCCAATCTCCATTTTGGAAGCCTTCGGAGTTCATCGCCTTGTTATACCTAGCTTTCATTTTGTCATTCATAATTTGAGTTCGCTGCCTCACAAGAGCATGTATCTCTCTTAACTCTTCCTCGAGAACAGTAGACGTTTCCTTCCCAATTCTTCTCTCATCACCAGTTATTCCAAATTTTAAAACACTGGGCAACCGAAGTTCACTACCAAACAGTATCCTCGCCGGTGTTTGACCTGTTGTTTCATGCACTGCGGACCGATATCCCATCAGGAAAACCGGCCTTTAGTGTCGGAAGGATTGGCCGAGACCCAGAAATTTGCATGAATTAAGAAGTTTTCTTGGGTTGTGTACTTACTATCGCCGCTTTGTTCCGAATTTCGCCAGCGTAGCTCATAGTCTCCATGAGCTCACAAGGAAAAATAGATATTTTGAGTGGAAAACTGAACAAGAGGAGGCTTTACAAGCTTTAAAAGAACGACTATGCACTGCACCTATGCTAGCGGACCCGGTTCCAGGTGAAACATTTATTCTGGACAGATGCTAGTGGTTATGGCCCAGGAGGTGTAATTTTACATGTGATTGATGGGCAGGAGAAGATAGTTGCCTACTACAGCCGGTCTATTGGGAAACCAGAGCGGAACTACTGCGTAACGCGGAGAGAACTATTAGCGTTGGTGGATTGGATTAAACACTTCCACAAATATTTGTATGGTCAACATTTCCGAGTTAGAACGGATCACGCAGCGCTGAAGTGGCTACTACAGTTCAAGAATCCCGAAGGACAGCTAGTGAAGTGAAGATGGCCAGTGCTCTCGAAAGCTAATAGTAGTTCCGAAGTTAAGAATTCCGGATGTTCTTAAGGAATTCCATAATGGTCCTAATGGAGTGCACCTAGGCATTACAAAAACGCTGGAGAAGATCAAGCAGCGGTTCTATTGGGTTGGCTGTCGTCAATCGGTCGCTGAGTGAATTGCGAATTGCACGGAGTGCATAGCAGCTAAAGGGCCAAAGTCACGAAGTCATGGGCAGATGAAGCAGTATAACTCAGGTGCACCATTTGAGCGGGTTGCCATGGATGTAGCCGGTACATTCCCTATGAGCAGGCGAGGAAACAAATACGTTCTTGTGGTTATGGACTACTTTAGTAAATGGCCTGAGGTCTACCCAATTCCAAACCAGGAAGCGAAAACAGTTGCGGATGCATTCACTCACAATTGGGTTACCAGATACGGTGCGCCTATAGAATTGCACTCAGACCAAGGAAGAAACTTTGAAGCGGCGGTGTTCCAAGAGATGTGCCAGATACTTGGTATTCGGAAAACACGAACGACAGCCCGGCATCCTCAATCAGATGGCATGGCAGAGCGATTCAACCGGACCCTGGAAGAGCACTTGCGGAAAGTAGTGGACAAGAATCAAGATGATTGGGATGTACACATACCGCTTTTCCTGATGGGATATCGGTCCGCAGTGTATGAAACAACAGGTCAAACACCTGCCAGGATACTGTTTGGTAGTGAACTTCGGTTGCCCAGCGATTTAAAATTTGGAATAACTGGTAATGCGAGAAGAATTGGGAAGGAAGCGTCTACTGTTCTCGAGGAAGAGTTAAGAGAGATACATGCTCTTGTGAGGCAGCGAACTCAAATTATGAATGACAAAATGAAGGCTAGGTATGACAAGGCGATGAACTCCGAAGGTTTCCAAAATAGAGATTTGGTGTTGCTGTATAATCCACAACGGAAGAGAGGTTTGTTTCCAAAACTTCAAAGCAATTGGGAAGGTCCATACAAGATAATCAAACGACTAAACGACATAGTGTATCGAATCCAAACCGTTGGGAGGCCGAGAAACAAGATGAAAATGGTCCACCTAGAGAGGCTTGCTGCGTTTGGAACAGCGAATGTGTCTGATCGGGACGATCAGACTTAGGTAGAGGGCAGTATAGCGAAAATGTGAAGCGAATGTCAGATGAAAGAGAGGAGCCGACAACAGGCATTTTCTAGAGCGTAAAACTAGACGATTATCGTAACGATGCGATTATTCCAGGGTTTCGTTTTCGAGCAGGAAACAAGTATATAAGGGCGACAGACGACTGCAAAGGCAATCAGTCGTGAAGTAAACGCGTTGGAGATTACATCACAGTAAAGTAATAAAAACAGTACATTGTGAAAATTGTATACAAGTGATTGTAAAAGGTAAAGTGAATTACTTAGTAATAAAAGGACATTAAATAAATTCTTTATAAATAAAGAGACTGCAAATTAATTTGGCGATTTTTATTTAACAATTCAGAGATCGTACCCGAAAGATTTGGGAAGTCATCGAGATTGATTCAGCAAGATCGTAACAATTGTATATATGTACACTTTAGAGAATGAGATTCCCACAGAAATAATATTCCTTGTTGAATAAAATGATATGTACAGAAGTTGTTATTGCAGAATGTCTTTTATATTTTATTTATGTATGTAGTTATTTGTCTAAATAGAAAATTAATTGAAAGATTTTAGTTTAAAATTATGGGTATAAATATGTTGCATATAAAATTTGTATTGAAAAAATTCAAGTTGAAAACACATAGGGAAAAATAAACTTTGAAGTGTGAGCTTAAAAAATGACTTTTATTTTAAGAAACTGATTAATACGGGTTTGTGCAATGTTAGTTTATTGAGTTAACTTAGATACTATGCGCTGGCGGCGTTGAAAACCAATGTTATTTTCGAGCCACCCAATAAAAAACTAAATTCAGTTTAACTGAATAATGTATAGTGTACTTAACAGAGCACATACACAAATTTTTATAAACCGTAGTTGTAATTAAGTACATTGTACTGTATATATATGTATGGTATATAGCATACTAATTAAAATGTTTTTATTTAATAAAACTACAATATTCAATAAAATATATTTTGTTGGTTTCATTGGCATATGTATTTAACACTTTTATTAAATTATATAACAGTAAAATTACAACAAAATTTGGTGCGTTTCCACTTGGGTTAGAATTCCGCACTTCAGGTACTTGTACACATACGCTTTCTTGTTTCACCCATTCAGTTTACCCCAAACATATAACTGTCCCTTTCTAATTTCTCTCGTCAGATGTATGTATGTTAAAAATATGATTATATATTATTATATCATTTTAATATCTATTTAACAAATTATTTATTGTAATGGATTAATATCTAAAATTTTACAATTTATTATAATAACTAATTATTCTGTCGTATTAACAAATTACAATATTGAAATTTTAAATTAACTTAACTAATTATTAAAATAATTTAATTCTAATTTCCGGAAACATGATCTGAAAACATAAAAAATGAGATATTAGAAATAATGTAACATTATAAATTCATAAAATAATAATAATAGAAATTAAAAATTTAGTTACAGCGCAAAATTTGGTTATAGGAAGTTCAAAAAAATTTGTATTATTATTATTATTATTATTATTGTTTTTTTATCACCATTTAAAACACTTGCACTTTTTTTTAATTTGCTTACACACTGCACTTGTTTACATGGAAAAAAACTTAGTAATTATGAAGAACAGCGGCTTTTGTTTAAAATTACTCAAAATGTTTGGGGTTCCTTTCCAAAATAAGTATAATTGATGTGTATTTCATTGAGAGTTGGGGAAAGCAGAATCTTGCAATGGTTTAAAAGTCCTGGGCCAGGTTTTGACTTGCATAGTATATTCACACAACTCTTTTTATATATATAATTTGCTTGCATATTTATTGTTATTTTATAGATTATTTCACGAAGTACGATAAAGTCAAGCATTTGTAGTTTGTTTGTTAGCAATATACAGGAGGACTCCCTGTACATATGCATGAAAAAGTACAACTAAATATTAATCACTTTTAAACTATTTTGAAAAAACTACACATCATATTATTTAAACAAAAGCCACTGTTCTCATAATCAGCATAAATTAATAAAAAAAATTAAAAACAACTACTCACTGTATATAGGGTAGACATTGTAAAGAAAATTTCACGTCGTTAAGGAGCAGCTGCAGCTACCGCAAGCAAACGAATAATCAGCCTATTATTGAGCGCGTGAACAGAATGTTTAGGTCATCTTCAGGTATAAAAAGAGCGGCAGTCGCTATATTCTCGATTCACGCTCTAGATAATTTCAGTTATCGGCTTATCTCTTTTATCTGATATTCGCTTCGCATTTCCGCCACAATATGCAATTCTGCATTTAAAATAGTAAGCTTATTTGGATTTGTGAGATTCATATAATATTATATACAAAATTATATGAAGCTAAGTCGAGGAAACTCGATTTTAAAATACTGCAATTATTTATAGAAAAATTCTTTAGTTTATTTGCTAGAGTAATTAAGAAACAGTGGTAAGTCTTTAAAATTTTATATTAACAGATGTTTACTAAATACACCATATTAAAAATTAAATGTACCACATGATAGTTCGAATGGCAACCATGACTGAGAATGAATTCGTCACAAAATTTGTAAATGTGTTTGTGAGAAAATAAAAATGTTTGAATGTGTTTGTAAATTTTTTCTTTTTAAGGGGAAAGTGGGTAGTCGTGGTTGGCAGGGTTGATTCACCAGCTCTATGCTGAATTGGGGGGTCCTAAAATTTGTATACCTTATTCGTCACTTTTGATGTACTCTTTGGCCGTTTTTTTATTTAAAGTAAAATCTTCAAATTTCCTTAAAAACAAGCTTTTCTTAATTACACTTATTTATTATATACTTACATATTTTTACACATCTTAATTTTCAGCTGTTCTCCTCTAACTTTGAATATATTTCAAAATGTCGATGGCAAAGATGCTAAACTAAATACTTAAAAAGCGCGCTCTTGAACGGAAGACGTATTGGATAAACCCAACTAATTCCATATTTTTTCTTTTTAAAATATAGTAGGGGTATTATCTAAGTCTAGGAAATGCATGCAACGTTACACGGATAGGAAATTTTTCCAATTTTTTTTCCTGTAAACTAATCGAATTTTTTATAAGGGAAAATATATACGATTATAGTAACCGTGATTTCGAAAACATTACTTTTAAACGTCAACTTCTATATATATGTATGAATGTTCATTTGCAATGCATTATAAAATATTTCATGTTGTAGAAATTCAAATTTACTCTCAGATGACACATAATCGAGTGATGCTTTTGTAGCCTCTATCACAGCAGTTTTAACATCATTCCGAATACTGTTAAAATTAATAAGCGCTGCAGGCACTAAATTGCTTATATAGTAATTATATTTTTTGCCGATTTTACGTTGATTCGCAACTAACATGGCTTTTGCACCATTGGTCATCGTTTCCGCATCAGGAAATTGTAAACCTTTCGATAAACTCTACTCGGAAGATGATGAGGAGGTGGCAGTGTCGAATCAGATTTGAAATGGGATTTTTAATAATGCGTTTTGGCTCATATATATATATACATATTTCTATAAATATATATACATTAATCGAAGGTTTCCGTTCTGATTCAAAATGCACCAAATGCACAATTAGAAGGGAATATTGTGGAAATTCTTACTTCATAGTATGGTAGTATGGTGCATGGTATCAGTCACCAATTCTGCCGAATTAATTCAACCTTTTTAAGCTGACCTACCACAACCCAATTTTTCGTCATTGCTACAACATCAAAAAGTATACGTGTCACATTTACTGCCAAATTTGCAGCACGTCTACTAAACTGCGCCCAGCTCCAATATCTAGCTTTTGTTGTTTTTTGTTTTTATGTTCCAATGATGTTGGTTTTGTGCAATTTCAATGCAATCCATTCGAAAAGTATTATATGGGTACTATGTTTTCGTTGCGGCAGTGGTTTGAGGTTGCAAGCTGGTCGATTACAATTATGTATGACTGAAAGGATCGTATTCTATTCCCTGGGTATCCAATACTGATCGGATTAGGAGCAGCATTAAAAGATTTTTCCTATGAAGGACACTTAATGGACAAACTGGCCGTAAAGACGGGAAAATCTGAAATTATACGGGAGATATTGTATGAACATGCACACTTTTTTCTTCTGTTGTTGTGTTGGTTGAATCCGTCCAGAGGTGAACTTTAAGAAGGTCTAAGTGCAGGTTATTGATGACGGATTCCATTGTTTCTACAAGGAGTACAGCTCCACACAGATCCAGTCTAGGTAAATATATTGTTTCAACTGGGATTTTTTTTTTGGCCATAATCAAATTGACGTAGACTTTCCCCCTTGAGATAACTATCAGAAAAACAATTGCTGCATGTGCTTTTTATGATGCGTCATATAAACAGTTTATCTCTGCAGCTTCAGATGGTGAGAAGTAAACCCATCATGGTATATGTGGACGTCGTTAATTTCTGTATACTTACTCATAAATTGCGGCCACCGATTCATAGTAGACGACATAGTCTCATCCCAATCCGTTCCCTCTAGCCAAAAGTTTGCATCAGGATTTTAGCGACAATTAAGATAGGTGCTAGTCAATCAAAGGGATCTGAATGTATTGCTCTCTTCGGGAGAACATTTCCGCAGTCTATATATTAAAGTAGAAATAGTTGGAATGAGCATCCCACCAGATTCCAAAAGCTTTCACCGAGCTGGTGTCTTCAAGCTCCGGAAAGTCTTCATTTATCAATTTTGCTGTTATTTTTTTGTCCACTGCGCAAGGGAAACCAGATGACTTCAGTGCGCGATACGTTTTCCGCACAGAACCATTATTTTCGAAATAAAATTGCACTATTTTCAAGCGTCGTTTAGGCGTGAGTCTATTCATGATGAATTGCCAAACCAAACTGAGAATAAATCACTTGACAGCTGTTAAATCGGTCACCATCTTGAAAAGTAATGCCAACTTAAAGTTCTATACCTCTATAAAAAACACTCTATATATTTGGCGCTCTGTGACCGCTGAAACTATTTTTGGCCGATTTCCTCCTCCAAATTGTGCTTTTATTTAATGTCAGAAATACACTCCTAGGGCTTGGGAATGCCCCTGCCAAACATTACTTTAGCATAATACAAGTATTTTCAAAATTATATTATACATTATTATCCATTTTGCGTTTTATTCGGCTACACTTTCACTTTTTTCTTTAATTTATCAAATCCTTGAGTAGTTGGACGATTATGTGTATCATAATCTCTTCTTAAAGCATGAAACTTTTTTTTTGTTGGTTTCAATAATTTTAACGCGTTGTGCGGTTCTTAAGCGACTTTTTTCATAAATGTCTAACTTTTAACTACCACCACTAATATGTATGTATGTACATATATATATTATGACCCCTAAGAAAATTATCTTGGCCTCAACTGACTGGTTTATATACCTGAATTTAATATAAATTGATTATGTACTCTTTATATACATATGTATGTATGTATATTCCGAATAGAAGTTACATTCTTATTTGTATTTGTTGTCCTAAAAAAATTGCCTCATCTTTCGGTTGGTAAATCCAGAAAGAAACGGGACACGTTTTTCCACCAAAGTTTTCGAGTATATGTTATATGTATTTTTGTACATATTCAAATAACTATAAGTATATACATGTATCTAAAATGTTTATAATAAATATAAAATATATGGGCAAATGCTATGGGGTTACATACATACATAGTATATGTATTGACTATGAACATTGCGCAACAAAATATGGTATGTACTTGTATATTAAACAAGTGATTGAATGCATATATACAATAACAAAAACAAAGTAATCTAAAATACTTAACCTAAGCAATACGTTTTTTCCGACTAGGAGATAATATTTTCAGCATTGTGACAACAGGAGCTTCGAACGACATGGAAACCACGAACGATAACAAATACGAGGCTACAACAAGTCCAAAAAACATTATGACCTTTAAATAAATGAAAAATAAAAATTATAAATTAGAATAGAAATACGAATAAATATTTTTCAACGATCAAATGTAAAAATTCCTTGAACATTATTTTCTATCGCCAGTTATGCCTTGTCATGTTTTCGTTAAAAAATATTACGTAAGTCTCTACGGTTTTCGTCACTAGATGGTGACTTTAGACAACATTAAGCTGATTATGTCAAACTAAGTGTCTCAAAGCTGACCGAGAAAAAAACATAACGTGACGTTACGAGCAAGATATGCTTGAATTTTTAATCCCTTCAGAACTTATACGGCTATATAATGCCACAAGCGCAGTCTGAATTGGGAAAACCTCTCCGAGTCGTTCGGTACCAAACAAGGCTTCAGATAGGGTGACACTTTATCGTGTTATTTATTGAAATGTCTGCTGTAGAAAATAATAGCAGTTGCTGAACTAAATAGATATCGTAAGTATTACTTTTCCAGGTTATACAAAGAAACGAGGCGAATGGGTTCTTGAATAGTAATTACCCAACAGTCGTTTCATTGTATGTATAGGGTTTTTTTTATGGAGGTATAGAACTTTAAGTTGGCATTACTTTTCAAGATGGTGACCGATTTAACAGCTGTCAAGTGATTTATTCTCAGTTTGGTTTGGCAATTCATCATGAATGGACTCACGCCTGAACAACGCTTGCAAATAATGCAATTTTATTTCGAAAATAAGGGTTCTGTGCGGAAAATGTATCGCGCACTACGTCCAATGATACGGACCAATTATTCCACCAGCCCATAAAGCACACCAAACAATCAGTTTTTCTGGATGTAACGGTATTTCAACATACACTTGAGGGTTACCTTCACTCCAAATGCGGCAATTTTGTTTGTTGACGTAGCCATTCAACCAGAAGTGCGCTTCATCGCTAAACATCGCTAAAATGGACGTAATGCGCGATATGTTTTCCGCACAGAAACATTATTTTCGAAATAAAATTGCACTATTTGCAAGCGTTGTTTAGGCTTGAGTCTATTCATGATGGATTGCCAAACCAAACTGAGAATAAATCACTTGACAGCTGTTAAATCGGTCGCCATCTTGAAAAGAAATGCCAACTTAAAGTTCTATACCTCCACAAAAAACACCCTTTATAAGAGAGGAGTACTCAATCACGTCAAGAGTTTTACAGGGTAGTGTTCTTGGACAAATATTTTATATACTGTTTACCAGAAGTTCCACAAAAGAAAGTGAAACACATAAAAGCAAAAGCGTGCCCTACTGTTAAATTCAACAATGAACCTATTCCGCAAATTAATAAGTCAAACTCACATGATGTAAAAGAATTTACATGTCTTAGAAAGAGCAACACTGAGCCAGTAGCCCACTCCAAGTTAATCGGCTATTATATTTAGTAAATACAATGGAGTCTAGAATTGATCAATGGAAAAAGTTTTGTATTAATGACCAGGCTATAATTGTCAGAGAATGGATAGGAAGTTTTGATGCACCCGTCCTGCAGACCGGACTTATCAATTATCTGATAGCTATTTGCTTCGACAAAATTGGCCGCCCGGATAGCCAATGAAAGTCATCTGGCCAAGTTCTTCGCCAATAACTACCATTAAGCTACACAAAAAGGCAAAAATTCGAAGATAATAATGTTCAATATTTACTTGATTAAAATTAAATTCCAATTAACAAAAATTTTGCTAAAAAATATATAAAAAACCACGGAGACTTTTTTAACATATACATGCATATTTTTAGTTCAGGTCAATAAAGCTCTAAAATAGATTTTGGTTTTTTAGTAACTACCGCTTTATGAGGTATACTCTTATATTTAGTTTAAAATAAGTCTCACGAAAGTGTGAAGCAGTACAAAACCAGGAGAATGTAAAATTTTTCTGTGTTACCAATTAGTTTAAGTAGTTCATGTCGCAGAAAAGACCAAATACATTTTTAATGTGCTTTAACACTACGATCATTCACAACACTGTGAAATAAATTTTTTTTAGAACACAACTTAGTGTTTTTCTTTTGTCCTTTCTTTTGTGAGCCGACAATTATAATATGAAGCAAATTGTACCAATGTATAAATAAATAAAACTGGCTTTATCTTTTTTTATTTACTAATGTTTATGGGAGTTGTTTTTAAATATTTCAGTTGGTTTTAAAATGACCATCCTTCTTGTTCATTTTCAAAAACGAATGGTGGTAGCATGGCCCCATAACAAGGAAATGTCGGGCTATGTGTAAGGAGTATTTTCTCACATAACTTTGTGAAATTGAGAAAAACTAACACTATTCGTTTATTCATAAAGCTTTTTGGTGAAAATAAGTAAAATTCGAAATCAATTTTAGAGATTTTACTTAAAATAACTAAATGTTAAAATTCTTCAGTTGACCTACAAAAAACATGTATGTACATGTACATATGTAAGTATGTATTTGTATATCTACAAGTATGTATATTTTCTATGCAATGTTTCTTTTCCTGTATTCGACTCAATAAAAATAGGTTGCTAAGAACAAACTCTTGAAAGTACTCACCAGGTATTAGCATTTAATATATGTATCATTTATAATCTAATCAGGAATAGATTGCCATATAAGTTTCAGCGTAAATGTTTATAGAAAATTGAATCCTTTAAATTAAGGATTTTGATTATATTGTATAGAAATATATGATTACATATGATGTTATATTATTTATTAATCTTTTTAATGATATTACTCCAAAAGTAAATTATCATTTTCTGAAATTATTATTGTTATTTAATATATGCACATACATATGTATATGAGTATATTATTATGAATGTACAATAGTCGCCGATATGTGCTTTGAATGGATAAATCGACTGTTTTTTTTTTTAATGAATTATGAATAAATAAGAATTGCAGTACCAATGGGAATATTATCTAAAGGAGTCGCTTCATCATATTTTAGTAGTTCTGGTACCCCTCCTTTCATGTAGTCTAATGTAGCCTTTCATGTGAGGGAGAGGCTTCTGCGCCAGACCGAACAAGGTTTTGCTTCGCAATATTTTTCGTTTTATACTACATCCTTATTAAAAACAATATATGCTATTGAATTGAATAATTATTTTGTGTTAAATATATCTACCTTACTCAAAAAAAAAAATAAAAAATTATTAATTCATTATGATCGAGTCTTATTTGATAATAACTACTTATTAGTAAAAATTAGAGAACAAATTTGTTTTTATTTTAATCTGAAGCTTTTGAATTTGTATCAATAATAATTATTTATCGAGTTTTATTTGAACACTCAAACAATAATTATCATTATTGTCAATGATTGAAAAAAGATTATCCGAGGTTGAGCGATATTTCGAGCGAAAAAAAAAACAACAATAAAAGAATAACGATTGTTGTTTGAGAGTTTAAGTAAAACTCGAAAAGTAATCATTATTAATTGATTAAAATTATAAAAATCATGAAATGATAAATTACTTCACAGAGAACACAAGATAGAGCCTTCTGATGGAATCCGTTTGTTTATGCGGCTTTTTTAAATAGATGATCTTTTCCAGAAAAGAAAATATAGATAAATTTATTTAGGGTCCCTGTTTTCAATATATTTTAAATGGCTCGATACATTTTAGTAGAACCTTCCATTTCATGTAAACTTTAGCGCTGGAACTGGGGTTTTAATATACGAGTATTGGTAAAAAGATATGATTATTTTAATGTCATGTTATACAAAATTAAAAATATAAAACTTCGAAGCATTAATATTAAAAGCTAATATTTGATAAGTACTTTATAGAGATATCAAGCAACTCGTTTTTGTGAAAAAATCATTGCAATGTTTGACCCAACATTATGGATATATGTACTTATCCATGTTAAATTGTAAGCGGCAGCGTACCATATTATCTCCCCCAAGGTGAAGCGGCGCATCAGTATTTAACGCCACGGACCGTATGACAATGGGATGCACCAGATACGCACAGTAGGTGACTCTTGAGAAGGGGTAGAGGCAAGGAGCCGAAAGTAATGAATTTATGTAGCCGCCATATCCTGTAGAACAAGCAGTAATGATCCATGCCAAAGATAAAGCCCAGGCTGAGTGACTAAGTGAGCTGTAAGCGGCAGCCATGAATTGTGATAAATCTGCACGGTACAATCCGAATACAAGTACAAATAAGTTAAGCATTGACAATATCCAAAGCGTTATCACAATCAGACGAGGCAAGCGAATTTTACAGTTAGTACGAAACAATATCCAACCAACAGCCATGCCAATGAGATAGGGACCTAAACGAGTCCAAGGTTTATCGTATATTTTATCAAAAAGCGCTAGCGGGTCGTCGGTGTCGGGTCGATGATTATTAGTAAACGCTATAACAGCCGTAGTGATCCAGGACGATACCAGAAAAAATAAAGTGGTGCATGCTGATATTTTAAAATGTTTTACACCAATAATTAATATGATGGCTCCTATTATATAAAATTGAGTATCATTGGCTAGATACCAGCTCCATAGCATACACTATAAGAAACGGAATAACACGATTTTCAGTTAAATTGGCATTATTTAAATAATTGTTAAAAAGAGTAATTTACCATTTGATCAACTGGAAATAGCGTATTAATGTAAAGCAAATTACGCCACCAATATTGTGGGCAAGTTTCGTGATCCAGTGTCGGAGGATCAAATATGGAATAGGCAGCTAAATATTTCATGGTTACTTGAACAACTCCTAATACGAACATGTATGGCGCTGTCAACCTGTTATGTCAAAAAAATAGAGGAATGATATATACATATTTACCATATATTATTGCATTGTATAATCAGTACGGCATAAATCTACAAACCTCATAAAACGATAGGCTACAAGCCCAAAAAAGTGTGCGGTTCCAGCTGTCAGTTCACCTGAACCCTTCGAGAGTTTATTTAGATTTCCTTTGGCGTTCGTGCGAAAATATAAATATGAAACCAGAAATCCACTAATAAAGAAAAATGTATCCACGCTAAAAGGTCCGTTTGTAATAGCTTGGAAGAAAAAGTTCCTCTCTACCTCCTTGCGCATCTCCATATTATCAGAGTATTTGAATACGACAATGCATGTATGTCCGAGGATGACCCATGCCATTGAAAAAGCGCGAAGTCCATGTATGGAAGGTATGGTATCTGCTCCAACATTCCGATCGAATATAGCATTAAAATTGGTAATGGCGGAAAATGAGAGCAACAATTCAGAGTATAATCCTATTTTTTCCGGTTCGTGAAGATGGCCTTCCAGGTGTTCATCTGAAGTGCTGACTGGAACCCCACTTATTCCACGAGGAATATTAAGTGCCATATTCATCTCCTTAAGTGATTGCGTTATAGACTCTTTCTTAAGCGATCCATGTGCCATAGAATCACTATAATCAGAGGATGCACAACCTATTCCAGACGATGTTTCACTGATATTCATCATTTCTTTATCTTGGCGAAGGATAGCGGCTTTCAACCCCCGAGTTAAATAAATTTCGTACAATGTTCCGGCAAAGATAAGTACGAAAACCAAAGATGTAGACATACTACAAAATATTAAAAGAAGAGTAAAATTAATATTGAGTTCTTAGTTTAGAGTGAATAGTTTCGGTCAAACCGAACAGTGAATATCCTGCTGTACTTTTAGAGAACGGTGGTGATTGTGGGCTTAAATACATACATATGTATGCATATCGGCTATATCTGATAGATACATACATAGGTGTTTATTTCGTATTGAATTTCTTATTAAATAATCTTTTGTATATAAATTTTGATTTTCGTATGTCGCAGTGTTATATTGATCGAAACGAAATCGATACCACTAGGTATTTAGAGGCATCAGTTTACCCATTTATTACACTGCAAATAATGCTGGCTGAAGAGTCTAGCTGCACACATTTAATGAAAATTCAATTACAGAACCCCTTTATTGAATGAAACAAATATGTATGCGAGGATGGCCTTGTAAATGGCTGAAAATTGATTAAATTTGTAACATACGTTAGATAGAGTCGTCGATGCATAATGACATGAAAAGGGGTAAAAAAGTAGTTTTTGTAAGTTACAAAAGTAACAACAGCTATGTACATTGTCGATTGCAACATTTTCTGGATTTCGCTAATACAAAACAACAGTATTTTGTGAAATTATTAGGTGCATGTAAATTATAATAATAAACAACATAATGGGTAGGCCATCTGCTGCTTGCTTATTGAACTTTGACTTATTTTAGCTTTGACATCATTAATGGCATTCCCGATGCGTCAAATATTCTAGATTTGCGAAAAAAATTGGGAAATATTGAAAACTTACTTCTAAAATTGGGCACGAAACTCCAGGCAGCTTGTGAATTAAATTGTGCAACGGGCTCGCCAACAGGTTCATTGGTTTGCGTACGTGCTCTTCCAGTGTGTTCTAAGGAAAACCATCCGGAGACGATTTATGAATAGCAGCAGATGGCCTACCCATTATGTGTAAATTCAAACTTCTGAAACAGTCCTTACACAGCATGCTGTCTTTTATTTACTAATATAATATAATAATTTCTCTCTTAAGTAAACACTGGCCAACATTGGTTTTGGTGGCAAGGAAGTGTGAAATTTTTTTATTTGCGACGCTGTACTAACTTCATAAATACCAAAAATATTAATTTTTTACGTGTAGCCAGAATTCAGAATATTCCAGAATTTTAACTGAATTGAAAAAATATATATTTACGCCAATAACAGTATTTCTTTAAAGTGATTTTTGTGAATTGCGTATATCAGAACAATAACGTTACATCCCCTGATAGTTGTCAGCCATCATATGCTGATCTATCGGGCTCGGTACCTCTCTTCCATGGTGTTTATGTTCTGTGACTGTGTAGATAATACATTTTGATGGAAACATTATATTCTAAGTTTTTGAAATTGTCCAGCATGTAATAATTTGAGAGTATCTTGAGAAATTAGTGTCTCTTTTCAATATTCAATTTTATCTAACGCTTTCACAAATTATTTCAATAAACTTAGTTTAATGTGCAAAATGTCTTTGAATTACTTTTTTCTTTCCATTGTATACGAAGTGTGTTCAAAGGAAAAGGTGAAAATTTTGCTCACTGTTTTCTTTGATTACAATCGTGTTGTTGCTCAAACGATCGGAATTGTGGAAAAACAAATCGTGGATTCTGCATGAAGATAATGCACCGGTTCACACGTCAATGCTCACTCGTGATTTTTTGGCCAAAAACAAAACTGTAATCATGCCTCAACCACCGTATTCACCAGATTTTTCTCTCTGCGACTTTTTCCTCTTCCCAAAACTAAAAAAACCAATGAAAGGAAAGCGTTTTGCCGCACTTGATGAGATCAAGTCAGAATCGAATAAAAGGCTGATACAGAAAAGCGCATTTCAGAAGTGCTTCGAGGATTGGAAAAAGCGTTGGCACAAGTGTATTATATCCGAGGGGGATTACTTTGAAGGAGACAAAATAGATATTGATGAATAAATATATTACTTAAAAAAAATCAAAATTCACTTATTCATTTGAAGACACCTCGTATGCACCCCGAATCTCATGTTGCTTTTTCCCCACTGGCAGTCTGTTTCAAATGTTCATAGAACATTTTGCAAACCTTTTGAGATATTCACGAAATGAAAATATGAAATCTGTTATAGGTTTCTTCAACTTTTTAACTGTGTGTTTCCCAATGAAGTAACAAAACACATATGGATAATTGAGACATTTTTCGCTGTGAAAACTTGATATCAAAATCAATTTATTTATAGAAAAGTTTAAAAGAAACCGTGCTAATTACAGCCGTAATTATGCATAAGTAAAAAAAAAAAAATAACAACTAATCTAATAATAGATGCCAAATTGAACGGACGTCTTTTTGTTTCGCTCTGTGAATAACTTGAAGTGCTAAGTTTGTGTATCCTCACTGATCCTCATTTACTCCACTTAAAGTGGCAATTGCTGAACAAAGTGAGACAACCAAAAGGAAAAAATCGTCGGTAGTGCAAACTGGCAGTGATTGCTACATCAGCGAAGATTTACTTAAAATATTTTAAGCAAAAAGCAAGCACAGCAAAAGAGATAAATAATATCAAAAGCTTAACACTGTGGGCTCAGCTATGGAAGTTGACATTAATGCATTAAAAGGTAATAGATCTGCCCCGCTATTTGTTATTAGTTATTGCCAAACCTCCACCAATATACATATATGCGGGAGCGCGGATCTAATTATCTTGTCTCTGACTTGGCGAAAACTATAAGTATATACAAAGAATTTCCTTTTATAAAGCAAAATATCGACTAGACAAAAATCCAGGTACACAACGAAATATCGGTGGAAAGTGTAGTAATTGTGGCAGCACGGCCAATTACAGATGTTGAACAGTTTATAAAGATGAAAAGCCCATGGTGACAAAGCTATACTAATAAAAAACCGTTTAAAGCATAGCTTTATTCACTCCAATGCAACAAACTGGTTATAGTAAACTTCGGTCATTCTTAAAAATAAGAGGGTTGATCTTCTTTTGGCTGCGGTTTACTATGAGAAAATCAATTTAGTGAATTTTTCACAACTCTAAGTAATAGGTTTTCAGCTGGAAGAGATTACTATGCGAAACATACTCATTGGGGCTCGAGACTTAGAAAGCCAAAAGGTCGCCAGTTACTCGTGTATAGTACGATCATGAGTATCAAAAATTGGTTCGATTTTATCTCCATAAGACAATTTACTGGCCTGCAGATCTAAGGAAATTACCTTATTTGCCGAAACCAGTGCTAACTTATCTTCTGATCATTACCCAATAATCAATAAATTGAACGAACAACCAATCGAAAGTGAGCATGCTTCTCGGTTTACTACATTCAGAACTAACCTGTTTAAATACAAAAAACACATAAGCAGTCATACACAGGCCAATCTTTAAATGAGACACTGATATTGAAAACGAGATACTTGTATTTAACAGTATGCGAGCTACAGCAGCAACTATAGCAGCACCAGAGCAACCAAGAAGCAGAACAATGATAACTAATAGCGGAATAGAGTTGCTGGTTCGAAATAAGCGACGATTGCTTCATGAATGGCAAGCCAATCGATCTAGTGAAGTCGTTGTCTCACAACGTTTCCATTAAAAAATCGCTTAGGAAAGCTAGCAAAAATCTTAAGCCATAATATAATATGCTATAATAAGTCATCACAAATGCCCTATTTCCGCCACGAAAGTGTTAGATAAGCACCTTAAACTGATTGAAGAAAGGCTAGTAAAATGGCGCACAGAAGTCAATAAAAATAAGTGCAAACACATCACTTTTACATTAAAGCCAAAAACATGTCCTATTGTCAGGCTCAACAATGTACCCATTCCGCAAGCTAACGAAATCACATATCTCGGTATTCACTTGGACTATGAATTTGGAGGTGACACATCTCCATCAAAAAGGCGCAGCAGAAGCTTAAATTTACCAGCTTGTATTGGCTCTTGAGCAAGTAATCTGGGCTCAGCCTTGAAAACAAAGTCCTTCTATATAATGCGTTTGTAAAACCTATATGGATGTATGGAATCCAGTTATGGGACACAGCTTGCGTGACGAGTATATAAGTAGTTATAATACAAATATACCAAACCTAAGCGTTAAGAATAATAACGGGCGAACTATGGTACATGCGTAATGAAAATACCACTAGAAATCTAAATATACACACCATCAAAGAAGAGATTTTAATCGTAACACAAAAATGCGTAGCAAAACTGCACAATCACCCGAACTCTTTGGCTAAGACCTTAGCGTCTACAACAAGCCATACTCTCCTGAAGAGGAGAGACGCATCAGCCTTATAAAGGCAACGTCATGCCAGCAAACCATTCCTGCTAATGGGTTATTATATGTTAAAATAGTTTTTTTTAATTTGGGTACTTATTGTGAGGCTTTCGATATCGAAGCAGATTCAGTTAATAAAAACAAATGTTAAAAGAACTAATCAAAATATTTTTTAAAAGATTTTTTCATTTCTTGATGTGTTTTATGATTCCGACTTCAAACTCCGATTCCACTTTTATGTGCATAGGCACAACAACTAAAGAAAAGCAAAATTTTTATCATATAGTGTTTGCTTGGAAACGCTACTCCAGCAAAGAGAAAAACTTTCTGACTTTTGCTTGAACAGGATGTAGTAAAAATTACACAGCTTGCTGCGTAGGACCTGTTTGCTTTAGTAGTGTAATTTTTTGTTAATCATTTATTACCTATCTTGGACATTTTTGCAGTTTGAATTAGTTAATTGTATTAAACATGCTTCCTTCTTGCTATATTTTAGTCCTCTGTAAGAATAATGACTTATATAAAATTTGGTTTGCAACAATTTGTCGCTTAAAATTTCTAAGAGGCTTTTTGAAATGAAAAGATTAGTTCAGAAAACTTTTTCCGTATTAGCCGGAACGTTTTCTGAGCATTATAGAATTCCTTATTTTCAATATGTGTTTAATTTTTTGTTTAGTATATTTTGAGCTTTTCGGTCGTTTATTTTAAAGCAAAAACTGTGTTTTTGTTCTGCCTTAACGCCAGGTCGCTGGACATTGAGAAAAAACAAAGAAAAGACTAACATTGGAGGGCTACGGATACAACAAATACTGTGCTATGAACTACAAAGAAGATGTGAACAACGTAAATTGCGCATACACAGCAATCATTGCGAAAACGGGAAAAAGGATTTGAAGTTAATGTTTAATGTTTAATGTATCTTTTATATTGTATGTAGTCAAATGAAGTTAAAAAAATGTGACATCACAAAAAACATCAAATATGTTAAGCAAGTGATTATATTGTGACGGAAATCATAAATAAGAAGAACAGATTGAAATGAGTAGCAGTGTGACGAGATTTCCAAATAAAAACAGACAAAAGAAGCGGCAGTAAGATGCAAATTACCCTTACCAAGGACAAACAAAAGGGTAGACAGTGTAAAGGAAATTCCACGTCGTTAAGGATAGACGGAGCAGCTGCAGCTACCACAAATACGAGTAATCAGCCTATCCTTAAGCGCGTGAACAGAATGTTTCGGTTGAGCGGCAGCCGCTATCAGAAGAGGAGACGAGTAGACAACTCAGTGGAGTTAACATTGCTGTGAGCTGTGTGTTTTTAGAAACGGATAAGCTGAGTGAAGCAGAGAATAATTGTGTGCGATAAAGAATTGTAAAATAAGCCATTGGCTATAGTAAAGAATTGTAATTATCAAAGACTTAATAAACGTCGAGTTAATTCCTAACGGTTAAGAGGCCAAACGAACAAATCTTGAGGGTTTTATTTAGCAATTCAGTGATGGGACTCGAAGGATTTGGGAAATCATCGAGGTAGAAACGAAAAACATTACAAAATGTTTAGGTACGTTTGGAAGAAATGTCTTTGTATGTATTTTGACAACTATGTAATTATGTTTTCTATAAGAAATAGACTACCTGAAGAAGATACAAAATGTATCGAAACGTGTAGGAGGCAGAAAAGAAAACCCAGTTTTTGCTTTAAAATAAACGGCCGAAAAGCTCAAAATATACAACACAAATAATAATTTTTATTTGATGTTTTTCACCTTCTTTTAAGTCATTTTCTTTCACAATAAACGACATTAAGAAATTGATGTAATTAGTATCAAATTAGCTAGAATTGCTTTAATTGTAGATGGCAGCAGGAGGTGTTAGATGCAAAAACAAAAATTAAGAGCCTTAAAAGATAAATTGTTTATCAAATATTTACTTCTTATTTCTTTTGTATATACATACCTATAAATCGATTTACGAAAAGTGTGCGTTCCTGAGAAAATGGCGTAAATACAGTACAGCAATACGTTAACCCACGAAAATCGAAAATTCACGGAAATGAGCTTACGTTATTTGAATTACGACTCTTCTTAATTAATTGTTTAGCTATGTATTTAGTTATGATTTGTACTTTTTATAGCTGTTGCTTTTTATTCGGTAATAGTTTTTTATGAACATACTATATATTCGGTTCGGCAATTGAAATTACATTATTATGTAATATATAATTTAATGACTTATTTGGTCAATTGCTTTATTTAGTTAGCGTGAATTAATAAAAACTAATGGCGCTCATTACCATTTGTAATATTTTTTGAGGTTCGTCAAAACAGTGAATATCAAAAAATTTAAAATGTTAGCTCTTTACATTAAAATGAAAGTAATTTCGACATAATTTAGCGAACTTTGGAAATCGTAGTTATATAACAAATTGTGGAAAATGGAGTCATCTGTCATCAACAGTTCATAAAATATTAGTTGAAAAAATATTGTATAAAAATTAGGATTGTAAGCACTTTAATCTCTACACCACAAGCAAAATGAACAGAAAATGTCCAAACCACAAGTTTCCAAAACGAGTTTATTTATAATATCAGATCTTTTACTTAAATAAATTGTTATTTCAGGACATAATTATATATATGTACTTCCATTTTCCATTTTACACAAATTCCAACAAATATATAGATTATACTTTATATATTGTAACGTTTTTCGTAGCTACCCTCGATGATTTCCCAAATCCTTCGAGTCGGAAAAAATAAAACTCTCTGATATGTTTATTTGGCCTCTTAATCATCAGGAATTTACTCAACGTTTATTTTGTTCACGATAATTACAATTCTTTACTATACACAATGGCTTATTTTACAATTCTTTATAACACACAATTATTTCCTGCTTTACACAGTTTATCCGCTTCTAAAATCCACAGCTCACTGTAATGTTAACGCCACTGCGTTTTCTATTCGTCTCTCCCTGTTATAGCTGCTGCAGCTCTTTTTTACCTGAGGGTGACTCAAACATTATATTCACGCGCTCTAGAATAGGCTGATTATTCGTTTGCCTGCGATAGCTTCTGCCGCTCTGTTTATGCCTAAAGATGGTTCCGGTCAAGAGCTAACTCGTCTGCCTGCAGTAGTTGTTGCCATTTTTTCCACTGGCTTTTATACGGGGAATTCCCATCATACTGCTGTTCCTTTTGTCTGTCCTTTTTATTTTGAATTTTCGTCATACTGCTACTCCCTTTGTCTGTCCTTCCTATTTGGGATTTTCATTACAATATATTTGGCGCTATACAACCCCTGAGGCGATTTTTCGGTCGAGCTTGTCCTCCATTTTGTGGCTTTGTGACTTGATGTTTTACTAACAAAAGGAATGATCTAGGGTTTATTCTTAGCCGCCTCCAATCGGCCGATGAATTTTTATGAGGAACTTTTATTTCATGCCAGAAATACACTCCAAGGCCTTGACATTCCTTGCCAAGGGGCGACAGCAATTAGAAAAATTAATTTTCTATAATTTTGGATATCGCTCGAACCTGGACTCGAGCCCAGGCCTTCCTAGTTGTAGTATGCAACGCTATTGCTAACTAAGCACTAAACTGATCTGATGACACATAATGTTTTTTGACATTTGAAAAGTCCGCTTTATTCAATCTTGCAACTAAAATTTAAATATTTTCATAATATTCGCGAAAACACCCATTATAAAAATGGTTTTGTCATTTCAAGCAGGCAAAACACATAGGCGTTCAAATATAGAGTACTCAAAGCATCGTACAGCCCTACAAGAAGATAAACTATCATATGGTCAAAAAACAGCTGAGATCACCTGATCGAAATCGTCCACTTTTTCACTCAGGGATGTAATAAATATGACTGAAATGAATAATAAATTTAAAACTTAAACTAAATAGCAGGACTCAAAAAGTAGCAAAACGAAAACAATTACCAAAAAAAGGTAAATAAAAATAAAACTCAATAAAAACCAAACCATTTTGAAATAGATTTATTGTTTGGTTTGTTACAAAACCAAAATTGACAAGGGATGACGAAAATTCGTTCCGATATAAATCTAGTATCCACCCTGTTGGAAAAACACAAAACCAAATCAACTCATTTTGAAATATATCATATAATTCAGGTACATGCATTCTACACAAACTACTAAGTCAAATATAAATATCTAAAACGTTCATAAATTTTTAATTTATACCCGCCGTAGTAATAAAGCTAATACATTACATGTCCATCAATAAATTCGTTTGTTTTTTTAATCTTCTAAAACTTAAGGTAAACTCTGTAAACAAATTCAAAACTTTTATCGGAGTCATATTTAGCACGGCAATACACTCGACTAAAAACTAGCGGTTTTGCTCAAAATTAAGGGAAATATAGCAAAATAGTTGATAGGCAACCCGCGACTCGTGCCTACGGTTGGTGCCTATTCCCCAAATTCGCTTTTTCATTCCTTTATATTCTTATTGCAATTTCTGTTCTACACACAGCATTCTGTTAAACATGTGTGGGTAAAAACCTGAGAATGTGTGTGTGAAAATTATGAGTTTTGTTACTTGTAGACCCGTACAATGACTCAAAGTCCCAAAAAGGTTCACTATGCATTATTTGCTTGTTGATTAACTTTTATCAACTTTATGATGTTGCTTTTAATTGTTTGGTTTAGAGGTAAGGGAAGAAAAGTATTCGAGAAAAAAATGTATATGCGTTTATAAAACTCGATTATGTACACCCAGATAAACATTACGAAGATTTTATGATTGAGTTTTTGACTTCTATAAATTTAAATATCCACCAGAAAGTTATTGTACTCTTAACAATACACAGGAAAGGCAGTATTTATTATGAAAAATAGGAGCAAATCGATTTACATACTAGATTATTATCTATAACGCCTTTACTAGCCGAATCAAGAGAATATTTAACATTTTTAAATTTATTTATCTACGGGCGTTTCTACAGAAATGTAAATCGCTGCTAAAAGATATCAAATGTGTAAAAGGATATTGTTTTAACATCTTTTTATAGGCAATCTATTAGATTTAGCTAATATAAACAAATTTTACATTTATAGATAACATATTTCGAAACTTTCGAATACAACTACCAACAAGTGTAATATTTATATTTTCAACAATTACATATATTGCATGTGTATTTTCAATTACTGATCTTAATGACAGAAACTGCGCATTGATTTTTGCTCTATTATATCTAGACTTATATTTAAAGAATATGAGCAAAATATAAAGCATCGATATGAACAATTACCGTATACTTTTACTGTGATTTGAAGTATATTTCGATGTCTCGTGCGACATTGAAAATAAATGTTTGTTATCGGTGTATTTATGTACATATACTTATACGATGCGAATTTATGGCAAGTGAAGTTGTCCTGCCTGTTTGTTCTTCCTCTCAATTACACAAACAAAATTCAACGAATTCGAAATTTGACAATAAGAAAGTAATTTTACATAAACAAAATACACTAGGCAAATTGAACGAATTCGTCTCTTGGCATTTCGAAAGTAAGTTTAATAAAACAAATTGTATAGGATTTTTGTTTTTTTATTCTTGCTACTACCGCTCCAGACTTTTTTCAAACATTTTCCAGCCGAGCACGAGCATTTCGTGTATTTTGACAGAAATTTTGACTTTTTTCACAAAACCTTATATTTTGTTTTAAATTTATTTATTCAAAGTGTTAAAATTATTGAAACACCAAAGAAATTTTGACAAACAAAATTAAATTTTTTTTGTTCTGCTGAGCAGTTGGGCAATGAACGAGTATTATTATTCTGGTATGAGAGAATACGCTAACGTATTGTTACGATTTCGCTAAATTATCTCGATGATTTTTCAAATCCTTCGAGTCTGATCACTGGATTGTTAAATAAAAGAATAAATATAAAGAATTTACTCAATGTTACTTTATTAATGAATAACTAACAATTTAACTCAATATTTACTATCACTGGATTCGATACACTATGTCGTTTAACTGCGAATCCCGGAATCGTCCTTCCAATTCGTTGACTTTGGTCTCAGTTAACTCCTATATTTTTTCTTGCCGACCTTCCAATTTGTCGCTCAATTAGCTCCTCTATTTTGTCTTGACACTCCTCTATTTAATCCTGTCTTTCCTTAAGTTCTGCATTGTCTTTTACCAGATTTTGCTGTATTGTAATTGTTCATTCTAAGAATGATATCTGCTCCCTTTGCTCAACCATTTGTGCATCCAACATTTGTGACATCTTAGTATCCTCTGCATCCAACTTTTGTGAAATCTTGGCATCCTCTACATCCATCTTTTGTGACATCTTGGCATCAGAGCATTCAAATTTTTTGTCATGTTGGCATTGATTTGTGAAATTGCAGCCAATAACACGCTCATGTCAATACCCGTAGATGAGCCAGCCTTTTCTTGAATCGATGCCTTCGACTTCATTGCTTCTCGCAGCCATGATTGCAGCTCCTCCTTATTTCTTGTTGTAGATAATCCACGCTTTGCCAATTCCCTCTTGAGAGGAGGTATCGTCAAATCCTAAATCTTTACCATTGTTCAATTATTATCCTTTGGGAATTATTTAACAATTCCACTTCCCAATTGTAACGATTTTGCTGAATTACCTCGATAATCTCCACAGTCTTCGAGTCCGATCACTGGATTGTTAAATAAAAGTCATCAACTATATTTGCAGTTTCTTATTTTATAAAGAATTTATTTAATGTTCTTTCACTTATATTACAAAATTCACATTGTACTATTTTTACTTCACAGTAGTGTAATCACCAACGAGTTAACTTTGCGACTGATTGCAGTTGTGTGTCGCGGCTATATACTAGTCGATTGCTCGCAACTAACCGCCTGGAATGATCGAATGGTTCTCGATAACGAGTGTTCTAGATTTACGCTCTAGAACATGCCAGCTATCGGCTTCTCTCTTCCATCTGACATTCGCTTTACA
Source organism: Neoceratitis asiatica (assembly GCA_030068015.2). Lineage (NCBI taxonomy): Eukaryota > Metazoa > Arthropoda > Insecta > Diptera > Tephritidae > Neoceratitis > Neoceratitis asiatica. Next base: position 71,577,933 of record CM061525.1, on the reverse strand, counting down.
TTTTCGCCGCAATATATAAATTAAGATAAGATAATTCTGGTTGAGTGTTAAATACGTATATGTGTGTACATATGTCAAATCGAATATACTTAAAATACTATATTTATATGCAACCAAATATATACCAAAATATTATTTCCAAATTTATAATCAAAGCTCATTTAGATGAAAAACGATTTGTTTTTTTTTATTTCTCTTTATATTAACGTGGATACAAAGGTTAAAGAAAGTTTTATTTCGAAAATAATTTACGAAATTTATAAAAATAACAAAAAGCTCTATTATACATTATCATCAGAACTGCATATTACTTTCTGATTTCAAAAAATTGTAGTTAATCTTAAAATATTCTTTGATTAATCTTGAAATATTCTCAAATGGAGAAGATTTCTTTTATCCAATTTGTTTTTCGACGTTTTGTGATATAGCCTCCTATTTATTAGTTGGCGTATATAACGTGCTTACATATATGTATACGGAAGCACATGACTATATATGCAATTGCTCCCGCGCTTTTTCGTACATCAATTCGGCATATATGTACATACATACGTATATAAATATCGCTAAGAATATACATTGTTGCCAAGATTTTTAAAGTAAAGTCGTTAAAGTTCCAGTAGTAAAATTACAGTGGCAACGGCATATAATATATGTACGTAATAATTACTGGCGATTATGTTCCCCTTTGTTTTTTAAATTCAATTTTCTCCGTGTTTTCCCGTATTATTTATTTTTTCTTCAATTGCCTTTGCTCACCAAATTCAATTAATAATGGCGGCATTAAATTTGTACCCAGATCAGGTATTCGAATTTAATGCGGGATTTGAAACAAAGACTTTTGCTCATGCTGGCAATAATTTCAATAGTTTGATTGTACCACCATGCGATACGCAGACATTTATTTAGCCAACATTTTGACATCTCTTTACTATCGATTCAGACAAGTTGAAAAATTGTATTACTTAGTTTAGAAAACGAATGGGGAACCATGCAAAACGCCGTTAACAAATCTAGGATCTGAGTCAGCATGGCCGAATTTGAAATCCGCTTATGAGAACAAACGCGCTCTAGTGAATAGGCAATTAAAGATATTGTTTTCAATTTAGGTTATTCAGACGGATGCTGCAGCAGCATTAAAGGAGTTGCATCGTGTTTTGAATGGATGCATTTCTGCTTCAGATATGTATTAGGCGGATGTAACTATTTGTTCAAACAAATAAAAAAATAAAATAAATAAATGGGAAAGTGCGTTAAGAGATAAAACAGCTGTGCCAAAATGTAGTCAAATGAACGAATTCCTTTACCAGCGGTTTAAGTCTGATTCTTGAATCAGATCAAAAAGAAACTTGCTCTCGTAACAAGTGTTTCATAACCCCTACTATAATAGATGATTTCATTCTAAAATATTTGCCTAAAATTCGTTTAGCTGATTGGTGGGGATTTATACCCTAAGGTTATTCTGGTTGGAATGAGTCATAGTTTCCACAGCAACCTTCTATCTCAAGAGACCGTGTTCGGGAGGAATCTAAAATCGGCTGAAGACTCGTTCTGTGAAGAGTTTTACCCGAAAATAACCACTCAAAATTCTGATAGAAGATATGTAGTATCACTACCTTTGAAAATCTTGTATCCGATGTATATAAAGTTAGAATCATTTCGTCATATAGTCTTACGGCAATTTGTTTGCAACGAAGTTAGGCTGTTTAAAAATTCTTCACTTAAAACTGAGTATTACTCCGTAGTTGTAGAATACTTGACTCTAGGTCATTTCTATCTGCCACATCATGCAGTTCTAAAACCAGAAATTACTTCAACGAAGCTGAGAGTAGTGTTTAATGCATCAAGCAATTCGTCTAATAGAGTTTGTCTGAATGACATATTGCATACAGTGCCAGCCTTACAAGCAGACTTACTCTTTTACTTATAAGGTGATGTATAAGTTCGTACTTAGTTCAAATATAGACAAGATGTTTCGCCAAATATAAGTTAATCCTGATCACACGCCTTATCAACGAATTCTTTTTAGACCTCTAGCCAATAGTGAGTATCAGATTTTCAATTGAAAACAGTTACTTTTGGGATTAATTGTGCGTCTTACCTGGTGACTAGGACACTTTTACAACTAGCTCAAGATTCGCAGGAATCGTTACCATTAGCTGCTCAGATTCTTCGAAATTCAATCTATAAGGATATGCAGCATTTCACGATATCTCTACGGCTGTGGAATTAAGCGATCAGTTAATAAAAGCGTTAGGGAGTGCAGGATTTTCACTACGTAGGTGGGCTTCAAACACAAAGAAAATTTTAAGCAATCTTCATAAAGATCACCTTTAAGATAGAGAATTTTTGAAATTGGAAGAAAAAAAGCTCAACCAAAACACTAAGAATCAGATGAATCGCTAGGTTTGATCACTTCTACACAATTTATATGTAAAGGATGTCTATACAAAGCGGGAAAATTTGTCAATGATAGCGAGACTCTTAATCCAGCGGGTTAGCTGGCACCTACAGTGGTGGTAGCCAAAATAGTGATGCAACAAATTTGGTCGGACGACAAAAAAACATTTCTCTTCCCCGTTTGCAATTATGTGGAGCAATCTTGATTACAGACTAAAAATTGTTTTAAATGAACTTCGGCGAGTCGAGTAGCGATAATTCAAGAAGTCGTTGAATTTAGACACTGGCAACATATGGATTCTTAGGATAATCGTGCAGATATCGGTAGTCGAGGATCGTAACCGAAGGATGTGCATTCAAATGTTTTATGGTAGCATGACCCGAAAAGTTAAGGTCAGTGGCCTCGCCCGCCGTTTAAAATTGAGGACATAACAATGGAGGCAAAGAAAATACGGGTGCACGCATCTCAAGTCACGTACCCACGTCAATGGTCGTCCAAATAATTCTCTCGTGTTATCGCACAACGAGATATACCTTTTTCTTTTACCATTTAATATTAAATTTTTATTAAACTAAAATAAAATATTTATTCATTGTATAACTCTTCATAGAACTAATCAACTAGTCCTACGTTTGGACCGTCAGCAGTATTGGATTCCAAAATAATCTAATAAAATCTGCTACTAAAAGTTGCAAAAAACCAATTTTACATAGAAAAGAGGGACAGTCCCAGGTAATTGCGCCACTGCCTGAAGAAAGAACAATCCTGTCCAAATCAAAAGTTTCTCTGGCAGAGCTTGCAAAATTACGAAAGGATCCCAGCGGGTGCTCCACATATGGATAGATTGTGGGAAGCTGGAGTCAAAAGTTGTAAGTTTCATTTTCGCTGAGTAGAGAGTTCCTACAGATTTACAATTGAAAATTTCCAAACTTTGCTTTGTGGAATAAAGTAGAAGCCTGTCTCAATTCTAGGTCAATTTCTCCGAGCACAGTAGACTCAACAGACTGCTACTTTCCAGTCGGGGTCCCTCCTGCTCTTGACCTGCAACAACATTCACTTCGATGGCAAGATTAATATTTAAAGGAGCTCCACAAGCGCTACAAATAGAAGTTTCATCAGCGTGATAGACTAACAAAGGTATATCATGGCAAATCTAAGAGAATTAGAGTAGCGGATATTCGCACACAATAGGGAATGATAACACGCTCTATTTCCAAATTAGTTATGAAAGTTTTGTTTTCCTTCTTCTTACAGATTTACATAATGGATATAATAGAAATCAGTTCATCTGTTTCAGTTAAGTCTTCAGTTTTTTAAACATAGCATATTCTCATACTGCAAAGAGATGTCAAAGCGAGCCAACTATCTGGCACCATAACTGTATTCCCAACATGCAAGGGCTCTTCTCGATCCTTGCTCAGTAGCAAACTAAGAGTTGTTAAGTTCTAATAAATGATCTGTAAAAACGAAATCTCATGCCCATATCTTCGTAAATAAAGAGGTTATGGTGCCAAATTATTTTAAAAATTCGATGATTTTCATACTAAGATTAATTGAAAACAGGAAAATTTTACTACCTATGCCATTCTACAACGTTTTGAGCGATTCGTTGAGATAAAAAAATAAAAATAAAAAAAATTAATTTTTATTTTGGAATGGAATAGTTTTCTTAGAAAACAAATTTTATTTTTAATCATAAAAATAAAACTCAGAATATAATTATTATTTCTGAAGAAAATTTTAAAACTCTAAGTGCAATGAATATTGTTGATGATAAAGAATAAAACTCAAAAGGAAATTATTATTTTTGATCAAACAAGTTAATAAGTAAGATAATGATTACTATTGATCAAAAAAAAAAAAACTTAGAGATAATAATTACTATTGAGGAAAAATAAAAAAATTTGAGGATAATAATTATATCTGATCGAAAGCAAAAATTTAAATTAATTATTTATTTCACTGAATTTAAATATTGGGCAGAAAAATGAAAGTTTGAATCCTATCTCAATAGAGCGATACGCGACAAATTCATATGCGTGTAAAAGACAATCAATAACATTTAATACATGCAAAATCGCCCTTAATTGGGAAATGGCAGAAATTGGGACGAAACAAATTGGTGCTAAAGATGAGTTAATATGTATACAGGGCGTTAAGGTCGCAGCAGAGAACATAGAATATAGAGAAGGTCCATGACGTGCCGATTGTCATTTCATTTCGCTTTTTCACTGAGCCAGAACACGATGGGTGCATTTCACCCCAGGCATGGATGAGCTCTTTTAACCATTAGTTAACAGTGAACTAGCAGAAATCATGTTAAAAATTAGAAAATTAATGCAAAATAAATGTTAAATTGATAAAACCTGTGCGAGATAAATGTAAGCACGTAGATGGTTATTATCAGAATATTCTGAGCTTATCAATTTTTGATGATTTGCTTTTAAAAATGAGTATATTTTTATTAGATATTTCTGAAATTTAAAAATGATATATTTTTATTTACCTATTTTTTATTTTTTGCTAATATTTTTTAATGAGATATTAATACTAATTATATCCTAGTATGAGAATTAATTCTATTTGAAGCAGATTTAATTATTTTTAGTAGCAAATATCAAAATAAATAAACAAATCAAATTCATCCAGTCAATTACCATATGAGCGTGCGTACAAATAAGCGTGATAAGAACAAGCACGCATGCTCATATTTCCACATACATATAAATGTGCATATATACGCACATGTGCTGATATGTATGTACGTACCTACGTTTATATGTAAACAAGCAAAAAGCATTAACATCCAGCAAAAAATACCATTACCATGACAACGCTAGTTTATATTGCAAAAAAAAGTCATCATCGCCAACGCACACATCTCCCTTCGCACGACTCTCCCACAAACCAAAGTGCCAATAATTAGAAGTTGAAGAATTTTGTGTCTTCACTGAACAATTGTAAAACGCACTCTCGATAATCCGAACTGAGTTCTTTACATTTGTTAAAGGGATGTTTAAAAAAGCACGTGATTATTTTTAAATATATTGTTTTTTCATTAAATTTATGTTTAATACTTCGATATTATCGAAAATTTTATAGAAACTAGATATCAATGAGCAATTATTTATGTAGAAGTACTGTAGCTAGATGCACACTGCATGGTTCAAATTTGATATGCATATTCGTGGTACACAAAGTTCACTGTACCTGAATTTCTACACCAAAATGTGAAAAATAAAATAAATGACATAAAAATCAAACATTGTTGTAGGCTCGTGGACAAAAGGCACGCGGGAAGGCAAGGAATTGCTTGCTGGTCAATATGAGCTAATAGGCAAACAGCGAATTTAGCAGCAGGAAGCCGAATTGCTTCATTTTAGCAGACAAAGTGAATTTTAGTCGAAGTCATAAGAATTTGAAGTGATGCTTGTGGACGGCATATGAATGCTACGGGTTCAAGGGAAAAGGGCATGCAAATGTATGTTGTTGTTGCATAAGCTATTTGTTATAAGAAGAAGAAGCAACTACAACAAATACCGCATGCAAGCCCTCTTTCCTTCTACTCTTTATCAACAAGTACTTTTCTCGCGACGAAGTCAAATTTTGCCAAATATTAAAAATTGATGTTGAGCTGACGACAATGCGAAAACACATACATTCAAGCATTTTAATACGTATACGCGAAACATATACAATCATAACAATGCGAATTCCCTTCCTTCATGCATCCCCCAATCAACAAACATCTTCTCCGCGACGATGACAAAATTTATTAAAATACAAAATTTAAGTTGAGCTGAAGCAAAGACAAACACATTCAAAGGTCCATGTATGTATACGAAAAATGCATACATACAAAAGGGTTGCCAACTTCTTATCTCTGTGCCCCGTCATCCAAAAGCATTTCTTGGCGATGATTGAAAAATTCGCCAATCTAATAAAATCAAAATACGAAAAAGAAGCGAGGATTTGAACTCAAGGAACTTTTGTCGTGTGCCAGCGCAAGGCATCAGCTTGCTTCATATTGAGGTAACAGGCGAACAGCAAATATAGAAGAGCGATGATAGCTTTTGTATGGTTTGCTTCATTTCGGTGGTTGACATTTGACTTTTTGCCGGAGTCAAAGGAACTTTTTGCTATTGTTGCTTTTAAGTAACATTTCGCGAACATGATTTTTTGTATTTGGGTTTTTTGTCACCGTCGCGAAGAAGCAACTTGTTAGCATGGGTATGCGGGGCATGTGCGCGGTGGTTTTATGAATAAACGCACTTTGCTTTGTTGTACGGCGCTTGCGTCTATGAATGAAAATGTTATTGTTGTATTCGATTTGAGTTTTGTACTTTTGTATGAATGCATACGTGTACATCCAAATAGAGTGTGTGCATGCGTGTATGTATGTATATACAGATTTCTTGACACAGGTCATTATTTTCGATAGTGAATGTACATATGTCATGATACATATGCATATATGTAAGTAGTTAGATAAGAGCATATGTACATACATATGTATGTCTATTACAGGATATCAAATTTTAAATTGAAATTTTAGAGTACAAATAAACGCTATTGCGAAATGCCGACGGCATATCAACATACATATATTGAGAGTAAAAATGAAATATTTTCTATCATATAATATAGAAATTTAAAAATGGTATGAAAAATATTGATAACGTTTCATAATTTCATCCCTAACCCAAATTTTTTTTAATATATTGTGAGGAATATTTTCCTTTATTTGATAAGATGCCGAAAAATTCTTTATCTAAAGCTAACATACACCAATGTTAGCTGCAGATAGGAAATTTACATTCATTTTCTCATCAATGTTATGCATCAATAGCAAACTCTGTTACTTTTTGGCGGGCTGTGGGGAAATGCTAAAAATACAACCCTATGCACTCATCGTGTTCTAGCATCGATTTGACATATTCCACGATTTTTCGTAATTGGTCCTTCTCGTTATTATACGATCTCTGGTCGCAGTATATTGTAGTCACGAAGTCATAACAAAGAATTTGTATATTGGATATTTTCAAATGCAATAAAAACGGACACATAGCGAATCGCTGCTTATCTAAGCAAACGGACATGCGGAAAAGTGTAAATGAGATTGTAGAAGCAGCAAGAATAACAAGCATTTCACGAGATATGGAAATAAAGGGTGTTTCTTCCAATAACTCTGAATGTGTAAAAGGAAGGAGGAAGGACTATGGAATTAGAAGTTGATACTGGAACTTGTGTAACAGTTATATCTGAAGTTAATTATTGAGAATATTATAAAAATTTTGAAATAAATTTAGGGCAAAGAAAGTGTATTTTTGTAACAGGTACCTATCTAAATTGTATTGAAAAAATTTAAGTTAATGTAAGCAAACTGCTTTGTAATGAAAACAATTTATTGGTGTTAATTCTAATCAAATCTGAAAGAGACTTTAAGCCGCTATTCGGTGGAAGTTGGTTAAACACTTTATACCCTAATTGGAGGCAAAGTTTTAGCTCGATTAATGCAATTTTCCGCGTGTGTTTAGAAACGTTTCAAACCATTGCATCGAACATTTTAGGGGAATCTTTTCTAAAAATATAACACACTTGGAATAAAAGGAATGATGGAAGGGGATACACCCGCTTTCTGAAACTTATAGTCTTATAGTTTTCGAGATATTTAAAGTTGAAGATGCAAAAATGTTGTCTTTTACTCTACTAATTTGTTCGTAAAGCAACTACTTTCAATTTGGGTGTTGCTACATATAAAGAAAAAATATGTAAATAAAAAAGAACTAAAACTCAAAGTGAAGGCTCTATGTGTATATTTCATTGCCTCAGTTAGTTTTTGGAAAGGGTCTTTCGGGATTTCCTTTATCCATTTTCGTTACATTTTCTAGATAAAAAGTTTCGAGTTGCATACTGTGCAAAGTGAAACCAATATCAAAGAACGTATATGAATAAGAAGCGACATGACGGTCTCGTAAATTGGGTTTTTGGGAAAGAGCGTATCTGAAATGAGCCGTTTTGAGTTTCCGCCTCACACTCTTCTTTTGGAGGGGAGATATAAAAGCGAATTCGCTATGAAGCTTATCAAAACAAAACAAAAAGTCAATTGCAGGAGAAATAGAATAAAATGTGCGGAAGGTGCTGTGGTAAATGAAAATAAGTGAATTTTTGCTAAATTATTTATGGAAAATTGTTTAACATCTAAAAAAAAGTGGCATTAAAGATTAAGTGAATGTGAGAACTAATCAAAGTGTAGTGTAAAAAGTGTTTTGTTTTTGTTATTATTGTGGATTAAGGGAGTGTATGATAAATTCTAACAAAACAAGTGTAAATTTTCATGTTCTCAATGCATTTGTTTAATACAAAATCTATGCATTTTTACATGAGTGTTCATATGTTTTGTTGACATCAAAATTATATATACATATGTACATTATACACTTATAAAATCTTAAAAACTGCATTTTTTTTTTTCATTACTATAAAAAAAAAACAGAGATACTCACGTATTGTATAAACCCTTTCTACATTTGTATGCATTTAACAAAATTAAAGATGTGGTCTGGTTTTACCATCAAGTCACTATTAATTACCAATAAGATCGTTGCATCTAAACCAGTCGTTGGCGCCGTGGTTAGAACACTATCTTTGTGATTTTCTTGCTCAGGTTCGAATCCCATCAAATGAAAAAATTTTGTTTTGCTTTTTTCAAAGGAATTCCTTTCGCTGAACATCAATTTTACATTTTTCAGTAGGGGTTTTCGCCTTGTCTAGGAAATACATGCTATGCAAATATTTCCTATGGAATTATGCTAGAGATCGAGAGCACCCCCGTTGCAAAATTTTGAAATATTCAAGTGAAACAATAACAACCACACAGGCACAGTGTTACTTTTCCTTCACAGGGTTGCATTTTCCTTCTTGCTGGCTGTTGGAAATAAATATACATAGGTTTTGGTATAGCATATTTTTCCTATCGTACCATATGTTTTTGCATGTGTTTTGTTATTGTGCTATTGTCGCAGCATGCATTTCCTAGACAAAGAGAATAACCCTAATTTGCCATCGATTGTAAAAATCATAAGTAGACGAAGCAGCTTGTTGATGGCGGGTGCAAGGGAAGAGAATTGGCAAATTTTTGTGTATGTATGCGATTTTCGTATACACATATTGGTCCCTTTGAATGTGTGTGTCCTAAACTTTAGATCAACTTGAATTTCAGATTTTTGTAAATTTAGTCATCGTCGCGAGCGAAATGCTTGTTGATGACGGGTGGAAGAAGGAAGGGCATGTGCATTATTAAGATTGTATATGTTTATCGTATACATATTCAAATGCTTGAATGTATGTGTTGTCACATTGTCGTCAGCTCAACAATAAATTACTGATTTTTGACTTTTGGTCGCCGAAGCGGCTTTTGGCAGCGAGAGTAAGGGAAAAGGGATCGCACAATACTTTGTACGTATTCGTTTTTTTTTGTATACACATATGTACATTTTTTGGCAAAATTTGACTTCGTTTGAAGAAACTGTTTGGTGATGAAGGATTAGAAGGGAAGAAGAGTTGTTTGCGGTTGTTTTTGTTGCTTTTATGCAAATAGCTTATTGAGTAGAGAAATGTGTAGAGCAGTAAAGCGAGCTGCGCATATGGATTGTTGTTATGATTGATTGTATTGTAATGACTTGCGGTTTTGAATGAATAATGCTGCTTTAGAAGGTTATAAAATTCTTGGGTTTGAATGGCTTTGCGCATGCTATTGCATATTATAGATATAAATGCACATATGTATGTATATGTACATATATAAATAAATACAAACATTGGTACTTATGTATAAATGTTAGTACCTAGAATCCTGCAAAAATATATAATTGTCTAAGTCCATTAAGTAGTATTTTATTTTATTTTATTATATTGCAGATATATCTGAATTCAAATATTATTTTTTTAAATTTTAATTCTTATGGATATTAATCAAACATATGTACATATCATGCCTTTATTTACAAACATATATCATTGTCATGGTGACTAGCAAAAATTGCAAAAAAAAAAGATTCTTCGCGTAAATAAACGCAAGCGCATCGTTAAGACTGAGTTTACACACGAATACTTCTGTCGAAGAGACACTTAGTTTGTAGGGGAGCGGGTGACGACGAAGAGAGCAGTGTACCGACACTGTTGTGCTCGGTTGTTACGCTTTGTTATCTTATTCGTTGCTGTAAAATTTGTCATTCCTTCTCACATTTATATTTACATTCTCTGAATGGTTGCTGTTATGTTATACAGTTGCATACATATTGTTACGATCTTGCTGATTAACCTCGATGATTTCCTTAATCTTTCGGGTACGACCTCTGGATTGTTAAATAAAATCGCCAACTTAATTTGCAGTCTCTTTATTTATAAAGACTTAATTAATGTCCTTTTAATTATTCGGTAATTCACAATTCAATTACAATTTACGTTACTATTTACAATTACTTGTATACAACTTTCACAATGTACTGTTTTTATTACTTTACTGTAATGTAATCTCCACGAGTTTAATTCACAACTGATTACTCTTGCAGTCGAATGTCGTCCTTATATACTTGTTTGCTGCTTGAAAACGAAACCCCTGGAATAATCGCGTCGTTTTACGATAAACCTCTCGCTTACGATAATCGTCGTTTACGATAATCGTCGTTTACGCTCTAGAACGTGCCAGTTGTGGGCTCCTCTCTTTCATCTGTCATTCGCTTCGCATTTTCGCCACAATATGATAACGCATTATATTGAAAAATATGTAAACACTTGAATAGGGGTGGAGTGCGTAGCAAATTGCGAAAATGAAATGAGATGAAATGGCAGAAAATTGCCATGAACATAGTTTCCCCGTGTGAACGTGAAGGGAAACACCAAAAGCAAAACTGCCGATTAAAATCGACAGTAGTATTCGTGTGTAAACTCAGTCTAACAAAGCATACATATGCCATAACAATACCTCTCCCCGCATGCAGCTCTTCCGCAAACTATTTTATCCTCACCCAGAATAAATATGCTCTCGATAATGCGAATATACGAAGATGAAGACATATGCTTTATTTCTTTGCCTTGGTATAATTACAGAATATGCGATATTTTTCAATCAAATGTTTGGCGCAGATGTTAGAAGCGTATGCTTTTGGTGCTTTTGTTTTTGGTGCGGGTTCAAATACCATTCGCTGAAGCTATTCAGAAATTTTCGTATTAATTATTTTTCTATTTTAATTTTTTTATTTTTTGTAAAATTATATTTTTATTGTTTATGAATCATAAAAGTAAAACATTAATAGTATATTATAAATAGTATAGATAAAGTGATTGTTTCTGAACTACCTATTAATATTTTATTATAATTACTTGGTAAAATATTTTAATTTTGTTATTAGGATATACATATGTATCTAAAATATCATATTATAAATTTGAAATTATGGAAATATTTTAGTGTGTCGACGGCGTATTTGCTATTTTTGAGGTATATGTACATACATACATATGTACATACGTTGATTGGGGACAGGACGACATGATCAGTCCTAAATATACAAAATGTTCATATACTCATTAAATCATATATTTCGAAGTTCAAATTGAGCTGTGGCATTATTACTTAAAAAAAATTATAAAAAAATTATTGCATAAAATCTTCAAAAACCCTTAAAGATGCTGCTAATTTCTACTCCTACAATTTGTATCATTCGTCTGCATCGTTTCCTTCGCAGCAAAAAGCAAAAATTCTAAGCGAATTGAGGCTACACATTTCCCCAACCCTGAAAATGGTACCTTTCGCATTTGCACAAAGACCGTATGAGTCTTGTCGTTTCTTATAGTATTTACGTTCTTTGCCGATATTAGCCCGGCATAGGGTTATTTTTGTAAAACGCGGCCAAATGCCGCCAATTTAGAGAAATAAACACGTTTCCCTTAAAAATACTGTACAAGGCGAAGATGGTGTTGGTCCATCTCAGGGTGATTATTTTAAAGCGCCGCGCTGGGCCGGACCGGCTTCGTCTGCACAGTATTTTTAGGCGAAACATCTTTGTAAATTGGCGGCCTGGTCGCGCTCTACAAACATAACCCTAAGCCGAGTTAACCTCACTTTTACCTTCCACAATATTTTTAAGCTAAAACCTTTCTAAATTCCCTTAATGAATAATAAAAAATGCTTAAATTTATTATTATTAAATTATTTTTATTTTTATGCCGTATGGCAACACCACTTCTTGTTATTGTCGGGCATTTCTATTGCAATTCGTTTCGATATTAAAATTAATTTTTTTTCTTAACAAAATAAAATAATGTTACGATTTTCCTAAATTAATTTGAGTCCAATCACTGGATTGTTAAATAAAAGTCGCCGACTATATTGACAGTTTCTCAATTATAAAGAATTTAATCAATCTTCATTTATTGCTCAAAAACGAAGAACTCGCTTCACTAGCTACAATCACTTAACCTATAATTTTCACAGTGTATTATTTAATGTTAACTCCAAAGAGTTTTCTTTATAACTGATTGCTCTTGCGTTGTGCTTCGACCTTATGTACTCATCGACTGCTCGCAAATAACGCCTGGAATGATCGACATTATTCATAAATCCGAAATAAAACCTATATTTAGAAAAGAAGAAGAATTATCCGGGTAATGTTGTGAAGGCATATTAGTTCCAATCTAGAAAATCTAATTAAAATTTACATTGATTGTAAAGTTACCACCAATAGGTTTGTGGAAATTCAACATTATCCACTACCGAGAGTTGACGACATTTTTCCAAATTAGCCAATTGCACGTCATTGATTTATCGAGAGCATACCAACAGTTGAAGGTATCAGAAATTTCAAAAAAATATGTCAGCATAAATACACATAAGGGATTGTACCAGTATACAAGATTCGTGGATGACGAATGCGCCATAAATTTTTCAATCTGTTATGGATGAAATACTTTTAAGTATTCCTGGATCCAAAAAAGCCGATTATAATGACGGGTAATGTCAGACCATTTGTAATAGGAGAAGTGCTAACTCATTTAGTAAATGGTATCGAAAACAGGTTTATTTGCATCTAACACCTAAATCATTCAGAGGGTAATTATTCTGAAATGCATAGAGACACTTGCTTTTATGTTTGGCCTAAAAAAGGATCAGAAATATATTTATGATCACAAATTTACAGATAAGGTGATAAAAACAGATATTTAATCCTATCACAGCATCTAAACTTCGGCGATGGGCAGTTATACTATCAATATGTAGCTATGAGAATTCTTTTGTTTGTCAAACAAACCAAAAAGTACCGAAAGAAATAATTACGAAGTATTTAATATTACTTAACAAATGCAATACGAAATGCTCACTCAAAGTGTTAAGAATACAAAATTGAGTCTAGTAGTAGCAAAAAAAAAAAAAAAAAAAAAAATCCAAAAATAAGGAATCAGCCAATATTTGTTCTACTTGATCTACTCGTATGTATAACAATGAATTTAATTGAAAGTATATATTGTATTATAATTGCTTAAACCTATATGCTTAAAAAATAAAACATATTCAAACATAGGTATATGAAATTTTGAAGTATAAGTAAAATATGCAGTGGTAAAGCTTACGATAAAAAAGAGGAAAATGTTATGTAATTAGAGTTAGTACCAGTTAACATCAGTACAAAATAATTTGCTTAACATCACTATAATTTACTAAACATCACTAATATGCAAAATGAGTAGAGGAGCCCAAATTACTACGGTTAAAAACGAGCTGAGATCAGTTGATCGAAATACTCCCAGGGTTCTAATAAATATGACAATAATGAACTAAAGGGCGATTCCGCTGGAGACGATTTTTGATATTAATTTTTAAATCTCAGTTTTGTTACGTTTTTTTATACCAATACAAAGAGTAGGGTAAAAATTTAATAAAGAATCAACTTTTAAGAGCTTAAGCTATTATTTGAAAATTTTGGCGCACGAAATCGTTATTACCGCTGGTTTGAGGTTAGAGGTTATATTTCGCTGATGAATATTGAGTTAATAACATTTGTTTGTTGTCTTATATAAGAAAATTAAATATTTATTATTATTTTTCTGACAATATTAATTAAATGCGAAACCATTGTTGGTCAGTAGAAGTAAGGAGTAATAAAAGAAAAACTTGATTCAGAATAGAAGGTATGTTGTTAAAAAAATTAGTTGCAACCGCGATCAAAAAATATTACAATCTCCGGCGCAACACTTATGACTTAACGATTACATTGTTGCTTGTCATATATATTTCAAATATAAAGTTTTTGATATCTTCATATCTTGCTTATAATTACTGATTCCTATTTAACAAAAGTTTACTGTTAATTTTTTCCTTCTTTTCTGTAAATAGATCAAATGGCAGAACAACAGCAAAAGAGACTGAAATATCAATTGGCAAGGCTCTTTTTTTATATCGAAATATTACGTTTTGCCAGTCAACGAAACTCCTCATAATGTTTGTGTAAGTACAATACACTCAAATTATATCAAACTTTTTACTGTTATTTCAAAATATGTGACAAATATTTCCAAAACACACCGAGAGCTGTTAAATTAGTTATCGTGTAATATCGATAATAAAAATTATATGTGAAATGATTGCAATGTATGCAAAAAATGCAACATTCGGAATACTATCCTATTCCTGGATTTTGGAGAATCAGACACCTAAACAGATCGTATTTAACCCGTTTAGGGAAGCGTTTAATGAACTACATGAGATCCCTACGAAATTTTTTTAGAAAACCTGATCAGGAAGGAAGCCACTGTACAAATTAATTTTCCTGAAAACTATGGATTAGTTAGTCAAGGCGAAATACAAGCAGCTCATTGGTGTCACAATAAGCGGTGAACTAAGCCACGGTAAATATACAGTTCATGTTATCCTACTGAAAATTTTTCAGTACATTCAATCAATAAATAATAATATAAAATCTGTACATGTAATAGATTGATTAATTTATTTGTGTTGAATACTATAAAGAGCAACTCGCGTAATAATTAGCAAGTTCCTCCTAAACTCCAGCGTTTATTTTGCTGCGCAACATCTTTATTTCCCATTTAAATTGGAACATCTTTATTTCGCATTTAAATTGGGACAGCCGCCAATCCTATAACGAAATTTCAAAATCACTGTCTACGTGAAACAGCTGCCATTTTGTAATAAAATATCCAGCTAAGTAGGACTCCCGCCAACAACATTAAACCCAACTAGTGCTTCATCAAATACCCCGCCACCTAACGTTCAATTGAGTATGCCGTCATCTATTGCTGTATTTAACGCGCCACCAAGTAAGGCCACACCATATATGCCGCCAATTGCTCAGCCAGGTATGCCAACACCAAGTGCTTCACATGGAGCTTCATCCAGCACGCCGCCATCAAGTGCTCCATCAAGAACGCCAGTAAATGATATTTTTGCCGCCGCCGCCATACCAACAATAACAAGTGTACCGTTAGTGAGCACCAACGTTTTTACACCAAGTTCTTGTCAGACTCAGCAGGTAAGCGAATACACCACTCTTTATAAAAATGCCCCTGTCAGTGTTAATCCACGTGTCACCGTACCGACCATAATCAAACTCGTAAAAGAAAATTTGCTTTAAAGCTCAAAAACATTTTTCATTACTCACATAAAGATTTTATTTTTTCAAGATATAAATAATAAATTAGAAAATATAAATATGACTAAATGTATGCAATGCTTCAGCTTAAAGTAATTTTGCCAGCCCAAAAAACGGTGCCTACATTTAGGATTTTTAAATTTTGAATTAATTTTTATTTCATAGACTTATCTGATCGAATTTTTGGATTTTTTTGCTTTGAATTTTATTTTAATAGGAAACTGCTTGAGTTGAAGCATTATTTATACTATATTTGACTTTCTTTACACACCAACTTGTAAGTTTTTCTGCCATACTCTTTTTAAATTTTTTTATTTTTTCTTAACTTAAAGAACTTTTATTAAAATTTAATAAAACATAAAACTTTTCAGTACTCAGAAATTTGTTAGAGCTTGGCAGGTCAAATTCGAAAGAAGGCAGCAATTCGATATTGCTAATCCAAGGCGAGCTAAATGACTCTTGCTTTCCCAAAAAATTTGCTGTCGCTAAGCCCAGGCTTAAAATAAAATAAATTCTTTTGCCATGATTGATTCCTCCTGTATTTTGCAGATGGAGAACATTGTAAAGCGAAGTGGGCCAACTGAATGACTTACACAAGGGTGTAATTTTGCATGTATTTTAACAGTATCATTCCGAGCATGCACCACCTGAGGAAGTCACAAAATCTTACCGTAGTAAGGAGGCGCTGAACTTGTATAATTCCACACACACTCCTTTAACTGCTGCCATCTGACTCAGCGAACAGATGGTCACATAATCAAGATGCGCATAAAAAAAAAGCAATACAACCAAAAAGGAGGAGATGAGCGAGGTAAATAGGTTTCCCTCTAAAGTCGCTAAGTTATTGATGGAAGATGCCTCCGACCTTGATAGCATAGCATCGAAGAGTTCTGCAAGAAAGAGGGAAAAGAGAAAGAGGAAGGCTCGCTTCCTTTGCCAGCGCCACTGTCGTCTCCTCTGCTGACGTCGACGCCAACGTTATTGCAACTGCCAGCGCCGCTTCTGCCAGCGTCAGCGTTCCTGTTTCTGCCAGCAACGACGCCGTCTATTCTGCTAACGTCGACGCCAACGTTCTACCCGCTCCTAGCACCGCCTCCTTTGCTAACTTCAACGTGACTCCATCTGCCAGCAGCAGCTGTACCACATCCTACATCAAGTTCTCCTGGTTTTTCTGCTGGTATACGATCTTTAACTTATGACGCCGCGCAAGCTAACTTTCTTCTTGCTATGCAGCAGAAAATCCTTCAGTTGGAATTGCAGTCCAACAAGCACAAGCTTGAATTATATGCAGTGAACGCAGCATTCAGTGCCGTCAGCCACGTCGCCTGTTACCAGCACTAATGTACCATTAAACTATGGCATGCCATCGTTTGTGCATCCAACCGCAGCGTCGCAAAGCGTTCCCGTCCAATCTACCTGCAACTCACTACTATGCAACGATACCATGGTGTCAAGTAAATCCTCAGTCGGGGTACTCAACGATGCCTCTTTTTTAGCCACGAGGCAGCGAGACACTTTGAATCCGGTCCCATATTTAAATCAACAGCTACTTACAGTCAATTCAAACGCGTTATTCAATGAACAGTCCACTCCTTATGTCAAAACCGCAACACAAAACAGTCCTGTCGTTTCCAATAATGCTCTGCCACAGACTCTTGGACAACCAAATAGTATTTTCCAAGCCATACCGCCTAACGTTTCTACTATGCAACATAACGAAGCCCCTAGAACTGCTCACATATCAACCGCCATGCACGTTGACAATCCAGCGATCAGGTCTTGCAGAACAACAACAGTCATGTTACGTTGGTCAATGCTATGCCACCACCAAGAAAATTATTGATTTTCCGTCATCTTCAGGTCATGCAGAGGATTGGCCAATATTATACGCAGCATTTACAGAGTCGACTTCAGACTACAATTATACAAATTTTGAAAATAATCAGCGCCTTAATAAGTGTCTTAAAGGAGATGCGAGAGATGTAGTTAAATCTCTTTTGATACACCCTAATAATGTAAGCTCTGTTGTGGAACAACTGCACTTTAGATTTGGTTGCCCTGAAATGCTCATAAAGAGTCAACTCAGGTTGGTACGAGATGTGCCACCTATTCCAGAAGCAACGTCAAGGGAGCAGCGTACCGAAGAATGCATCATTTGTCGAGGTGACCATAAAATCACTGACTGTCGCCGTCTGTTGGAAGCCGCTCTGCCAGATCGATGGAAAACAGTCCAATGATTACGTCTTTGCTTTAGTTGTCTTTGGCCTGGTCACTCCACTTGTAATTACCACCGTCGTAAGGTTTGTCCAGTGAAAGGTTGCTCCAAGTTTCACAATCTGCTTTTGCACGAAGGGTTTAATAGTGGGACGATCAAACCTTCGAATGGTCCTGAATCAACAAATAATAATAATAATAATGTTCTTAGCTGTCGCGCACATGCAGACGAAAACTTGTTACTTCGAATAGTCCCCGTCACGCTGTACGGACCAAATAAGCAAGTAAATACTTATGCCCTCTTAGATGAAGGTTAATCAATTACCATGATCGACGACGCTTTAATAAAGGAGCTCGGTCTTAAAGCACAACAACGTCAGGCAGAAATTCAGTGGTTCGGAGATAAATTCGTTAAAGAATCCGTCGCTATTGTTAATTTATTCATTAGAGGAGCGGAAATGAAGAAACGTCATACGCTACGCAACGTTCGCGGAGTTGTAAATCTGAGTATACCTACGCAAAGTCTCAGTCAGAAGGACATCAGCAACGCCGTCAGATATCAGAGTATAAACTTCCGGTACAACCATATAAAAACATCATGCCAAAAATTTTGATTGGCTTAACAAATAAAATTGAACCCTACGCTGCGTTTACTGATCTAGGTTGTGTCATATTTCGACCATCGACTAATTTGCCGCTTAGGAAGCCACCGTGCCTTCATATCAACACATCGGATTGTCAGATGAATAATATGATAAAGGAATATTTTAGTGTAGAGTCGTTTGGAGTGAGAGCAGCGCCACCTATTGAAAATGCGGAGGACATACGAGCGAAAAGGATTATAAGATTCTAACGCAAACGACAGTGAAGGTGGATGGTCTGTTTCAAACTGGGCTGTTGTGGAATTGTGACAACCCCGAATTACCGGAAAGTTATAGCATGGCATTGAAACGTTTGGAAGGTATAGAAAGGCGAATGGCTAAAGATAAGGAGTTTAGTGATGCTTACTGGGACATTATCGAAACGTACGTCAAGAAAAACTATGCTCGAAAGCTGCAACCACACGAAGTAGCTAAGGTTAATCCTAAGACTTGATATCTCCCTCATTTTGCAGTAGTAAATCTCCATAAACTGGGTAAGCTGTGACTGGTTTTCGACGCAGCCGCAACATCAAAGGGAATCTCGCTAAATTCCCAATTACTCAAAGGCCCACAAGAGTATCGTCCATTGGTGTCAATTTTGTTTAATTTTAGGGAAGGTGCCGTCTGTGCGGATATACAGGAGATTCCACCAAGTCCCAATCCATCCGGAAGACCGATGCGCCCAGAGGTTCTTGTGGCGTAATGGCGACAAGCGGAAGTCTCCATGACATTTGGTGCAGCATGCTCTCCTTGCTTAGCTCACTAAGTGAAAGTTAAGAACGCCTTGCAGCATAGAGACCATGATCCGCGTGCGGTTCAGGCCATAACTAACTATCACTACGTTGACAGTTTCTCGCCTGCCTCCGAAGCCATACAAATCTCGGAACAGGTTAGAGACATTCATAAAGGAGCAAGTTTTCATCTACGGAAGTATAGATCAAATGTCACTGAAGTCACCGATGCGCTGGATGGCGATACCACCGCATTATCAATAAAGTCGAAGGAATCCGTACCATAGGAGAAAGTTCTGTGAATGTTGTGGCAGCCACTAAATGATAATTTTACATACCGCGTACAATTCCATGGGAGTTCTGCATCCGTCATAAACGGAGATGTTGTGCAACGAAAATATTGTTGTTGAGCATAATAATATATATTTTCGACCCATTAGGACCACTGTGCCACATAACTGTAATGGCCAAACTGATGATGCGTGAGATTTGGAAGTGAAATCTGGGATGGGATGAACAAGTCTCTGATAAAATTTTTGCAATTTGGAGCCGTTTTCGGTAACAGCTGCCGAAAGTTTCTAAATGTCAAGTTCCACGTCACTACTTCCACAAAGGGAAACCAGAATGTTTTTGTCGACGCTAGTGAAGACACATTCGGGGCGTTAGCTTGTTGGAGGTCTGAGAATTTAGCCGGTGATGTGGAGGTATCAATTGTGTTCGCCAAAACTAGGAGTGCGCCACTTAAACTACTTTCAATTCCTAGACTTGAACTGCAGGCAGCGTTACTAGGATCACGTATAATGTCAACAATCGTTGGGGAGCATACGGTACGCGTTAATCAATATATCTTTTGGAGTGACTCAATCCTTAGTACATCTAAGTCGTCTGATTGGAGATGGGTGCCCTCCAAGGAAAATGTGGCTGATGAGGCTACTCGTTTTAATATAGACGTAAACATAAGTCCGTCCTCTCGATGGTTTACAGGTCCGGCGTTTTTATACGAACCAGAAGAAATGTGGCCAAAGGATGTTACAGCCTACTCGAATATTGATGATGAAGAAAAATTACGTCCGAAATTTTCACTTTTGATTGGTAAGAGATCTACTTATACAATCGATTTCGAAAGATTTTCAACGTACACTAAACTAAAAAAAAGTTGTCGCCTGGATTCTCCGTTTCATTATTAAATGCAAATCGATGACACAGTCATTAAATACTACATCGCATTACGGGTTGACAGCTTTGGAATTAAATTCAGCTGAACGTCTACTGTGTCGTCAAGTTCAAAACGAAGGAAATAACGATGAAATAAACCGGCTGAAAGAAGGTCTCAATGTAAAAACAGATAGTTCGATATATTCTCTTGCACCATGGAAAGATTCTGAAGGGGTGCTCCGTGTCCGCAGTCGCCTGGATGAAGTAAACTGGCTTGTCTACGATGCAAAACGCCCTATAATTTTGCCGCCTAAACACTTCGGGGTGCTACGTGGAGTTATAGCCAAATGCAACGTTTGCAGAATAAGGAACGCAAATCCTCTAGAGCCACAGATGGGACTTCTTCCAGAAGATCGCGTTCCACCCTATGTACGTCCGTTTACATATACTGGCATGGATTACTTCGTGCCTGTTAATGTCAGGATTGGGAGGGGAACAGAGAATAGATGGGTCGCTCTGTTTACATGCCTGACGATAAGAGCTATCCATCTTAAAATTGCCCATGACCTCTGTACAGATGCATGTATACTGACGATGCGCAATTTTATGAACAGAAGAGGCGTCCCGAAAATAGTACGATCTGATAAAGGAAAGAATTTCGTTGGAGTGGATGGTGAGTTAAAGCGATTTTGAGACTTGTTTGATTGTCACGAGTTTCAGAGCGAGCTAGCAATGAGGAGTGTGGAATGGATTTTCAATTGTCCAGGGAATCCTTCTGCTGGCGGCTCCTGGGAGCGCATGGTGCAATGTGTGAAGAAGGTACTGCGGCACATGATGAAGGAATTGAACCCAAGGGAACACACATTCCAAAGTCTTGAATGAGGCCGAGAACATAGTAAACTCTAGTCCGCTCACACATCTACTGGCTTCTCCAGAACAAGAGGAGCCTTTGACACCGAATCATTTTTTGTTGGGTAGTACAAATACAGCGCAGACACCTGGTTGCGCACAACCGCTGGTGCAGTGTTGTTCTCTACGTAAGCAGTGGCATGTGGCAATGCCTATGTGAGATCGATTTTGAAAGAGGTGGGTACAAGAGTATCTGCCAACACCGTTACAAAA
The DNA here is from genome assembly GCA_030068015.2 of Neoceratitis asiatica. Classification (NCBI taxonomy): domain Eukaryota; kingdom Metazoa; phylum Arthropoda; class Insecta; order Diptera; family Tephritidae; genus Neoceratitis; species Neoceratitis asiatica. The sequence continues at coordinate 71,556,002 of CM061525.1, read as the reverse complement.
GGGGGATTTGGTATTCATCTGCGACCCCAACGAACCTAGAAAGGAGTGGCGTCGTGGGAGAATACAAAGGGTATATTCTGGTAAAGATGGTCAAGTTCGTAGAGCGGATGTGACAGCTTCCACAGGTGTATTAAGCCGTCCGACATCTAAACTAGCAAAGCTCGACGTAATTGATGGTGAATATGGCTCGATTCACGGGGGTGTGGATGTAATAGATTGATTAATTTATTTGTGTTGAATACTATAAAAAGGAACTCTGCGTAATTTGTGTGAGCTCCAGTTTTCTACTCCTTCTGTTCCTATATTCGTTTGTCCCGTTATTTTTGAGCGTACTTATAAAAGATCATTTTCCGCTATTTAGTCATTTCTTGTAAGCACGCGTAGCAAACGGATGGAGTAAAAAACTGGGGTAAGTAAATAGATTATCATTGCCGTGTGAAACTAATATGTACTTTATTTTAAGAAATCAACTTGCTAAAATTGGTATGTTCGTCGTAAACTCCAGTGTTTAATTTGCTGCGCAACAATACATATCTTCAGCGACTATTGTGCCGCTCAGTTCAAGAACCGATATGTAATTGAGAGTATGAATACTCTTAAAGCAGAACACGGATTTACTCACCTTGAATGGAATTTTTTTTCTGCTTCAAATGGTAAAGGTGCCGTCGATGAACTCGGAGGACGTCTGAAAAGATCAGTGGGGACTGCTGATAAAGCTCAGAAAATAATTGTTAACAACGCTGAAGAATTTTATAGACTGGCTCGTCGCTTTTCTCCAAAAATTTCTTTTACATTTGTAATCAAAAAACAAGTTGAAGAAGGAGAAACCATGTTAGATAATAAGTGAAAAGGACTACAAAATATATCTGCCAATCAATCAAATTATTTAAAAAAAAAATGAGGAGGTAAATTAGTTTTGACAATTTCTACAATATTTAACGCGCTATTCATGGCATACGACTAAAATAAGTGTAAAATGGGCTCAAAAATTGGGTTCATCGAATTCTTTCCTGCAAAAGAAGTCGTGGAGGCCATTTGAATGATGTTATATTCAGAACATAATTATATCGATTGTAATTCACATTAAATAAAAAACATTTGAATTTTCTTAACAATTAGTGTGTTTTTTTTTTTTAAATCATATCACTCTAATTGGCAAACGCTATATGATCTCATATCTTCAATTTAAAGCTACATGGAAATGTTTAAATTCACTACAGTGAAACGTGTTGCACCTCTGCCCGGATAAAAAGTGAATAATTTATAATATTTATTTCTTTTATCAATTTTATTTAAGTTAATAATTAGTTTTTTTGTATTCTCTTTCTCCACTTTGAACCTCCCCTGATCCTATTTATATATTTTATTAAATGGTTTTTATATAATTTTTTGTAAAACAGATTACAATTTAATCCTGACACCAGTCATTTATTTAAAAAGAGTTTTTATTTTCTTAGCAAGGAGCCTTGAATGAGTCTAAATGTTGCACCCGCGAGTACGGAGTCGACCATAAACTAAATTACCAGATAAAAAAAATTAAAAATTTAAAAAAGAGAAAAAGTTCATAAAAAAATTAAATAAATATAGAAATTCAATAAAATCTAAACTTTTTTGAAATATATCTACAATTCAGGTACATACATTCTACACTAACTACTAGGTCGTATATATATATATATATATATATGTGGCGTACCAACATAATTATATCACTTTAAATTTTCTTAATTACATTTTGATTTTAATAGATTTAAATTATTAACATTTTTGTCCACACTACAACACTCAACTATTCCAATATTTCGTTTAGCGCAAAGCAACGCTAGTTTTTGACATTACAGGCTGTTCTACATTTCGATTACGTTCCCGCTCTCCGTTCCGCCACAATCGTAATTAGGTATTCAGAGTTACGATCCAATCGAAAGAAGAAGAGGAAGAGAGAATACATTTTCGAAATCAGCTGGTTGCATGTGAATATGTGAAATTGAAACAAAACAAAGCAAACAATTGCAAAAAGTCTTTGTTCAATTCAAATAATTATTAATTTTGTTTTGTTTTTAACGTTTAATGGAATCAAGAGCCTGGGCGATATTTCATGAGGATTGAGAGACAAGTGTCATCCGTTTCAGATGAGTGATGAATTTTAAAAAATTGAGCTTGTAATTGGTAAACTTTTATATAACAAATCTCGTTATTTAGATTCAAAAAAACTTCAAACTTAATAAAGATGCTTTTAAATATTTCCTGGCTATTTTTTCACAAGAAACTCAATCAAGTGCTTTGACATGGTTATCTCCACCTAAACGAGTAGTAGCTGATTTGCGATCTTTTGCGGAAGGCTGTTACCAACACAGAGTTGGTGCAGTTTATTACATAGGAATGTGTCACACAACAGTGTTAATGTCATTACACAATTTTCTCGAAATCATGGAATCTTTTACTGATGGATCAATTGTATTCGGCAATGTTATTTCAAACCTCTCTAATTTTTCATGTTGCTCTTGTGTTGTATCAAAAAGCGCCATTAAGTTCATGAAACTAAAAAAAAAAAGACATCGTTATGACTTTTCCAATTACAAACAAAAACATGTTTTACTTACATTTTTGTTAAAATTATGTTATTTAAGTACACGAAAATATACAATCGAACTCTGCGCCAACTAAATTACAATGTACAAAAATGTAATTTCGATCGAAATGCAGAATACATAGAATTGGATAAAATCGAAAAGTTCGAAGATTGATCGAACCGGAACGTAACGCAGAATACCACTTCCGCGGAACGGAGAAAATTTCCATTCGAGTCGAAATGCAGAATAAGGCTTATTATGTTATTCTTTCATTTGCGCTACGGTTCATTCGTACATTTGTTCTTAAACTCACTCTCTTTCTCATCTGGCAGCCAATGGACACACATCTTATTCTAAGTATCAAAAACTATTTTTAATAAAAATTATAAACTTGAATTAAACATAAATTCCGTGTTTAATTCTAAACTGGTGACCCCGAACGTTTGGACAAATCGGAACGTGGAAGAAACATTTGCCGTGAATTTGTAAGAAGCAGATTTGCAAGTTCCAGTACCGGCACATGTGGTGAGTGGCTATATAACCTTATTTTCACTGGCACTGAATAGCCACACTATCTGGATGCTGCTAATATACGCGTGAAAACGGACTGATCTTTTCACACACCATGAACGACAGCATGGCAGTTGGTAACAGCGGTGGGGAAAATACGCTCACCGAACATTTTGTCACAGCGCCACGAATCCCGCTACCACAAATGAGTGAGGAGAACATCGAGGCCTATTTCTACGCTTTGGAGTTTTGGTTTGAAGCCTCGCTCGTATATTCTGATGTTAGAAAATTCCATATCGTATTGGCAAGCCTTTCGCCAAACAAACTTCTTGAACTTAAGCCAATCATCGAAGCTGCGTCAGTAATCGACAAGTTCAACTACATAAAGCAGAAAGTTACTGACCACTTCACAGACAGCCAGCAACGGCGCTTGCAAAAGGTTCTCAAAGACATGCCACTTGGCGACCGCAAACCAAGCGAACTGTTTAGTGAGATGAGGCGTGTTTCTGGCACCACACTTAACGACAGCTTGTTGCATGACTTGTGGGTAACGCGTCTCCCACCGTATGTACAAGCAGCTGTAATTGCAGCAAAAGTGTCATTGAATGAGACAGCTAAAATTGCTGACTCTATAGTGGAGTCCATCGGTTGGCAAAATGGTCACGTGGAAGTTGTTTCCACTCATAACGAAATTTCCAACCTAAAAAGTGAAATCGCTGAGCTTACACGCAGTATGCAAAAGCATTTGAACATGAAGGATCACCACCTTCGCTCAAGGTCACCTTCGCGAGCAAAGAGAGTACGGCACACCGAACAACATACATCAGAAAATTTTTGTTGGTATCATCGCAAATTTGCCGACAAAGCAACGAAGTGCCGTGAGCCGTGCGCCTTTGCCAAAAAACCATTACATCAATAACGTTACTCAGCTGCAGCGATTTCAGGTACCGGCAAACAAACTGAAGTCGCCAGCAACTATCGGCTTCGTATATTTGACTCGTCGTCAAAAATTAATTTTCTTATTGATACTGGCGCTGATGTATCAGTAATACCGCCAAATACGAAGACAGCTAGAGTGAGCAACTCCGAGCTAAAATTGTTTGCCGCAAATGGTTCGCCTATTAAAGTATATGGTGAGGCCATTCTAAAATTAAATTTAAAATTGCGTCGTGAATTCGTGTGGAATTTTTTGATCGCCGACGTTTCTCATGCTATCATAGGCGCAGATTTTTTAAGTAATTTCGGGATTTTAGTCGACCTAAAAAATAGGTGCTTACGGGATAGTAAGACCGATTTAAAATCAGTTTGCGCGATTCACAAAACACTTGTCATGAGTGTAAAAACTGTCGACACTGGTTCAAGTTTCGCTGATATATTGCAAGAATTTGTAGATATCACCAGACCACGACCAGTGGGTGTCTCTACAAACTCCACTGTAGCACATCGAATCATAACGAAAGGACAACCGGTATTTTCACGCCCACGACGACTCTCGCCTGAGAAATTAGCAGCTGTGCGCGCTGAATTCGATTCTCTTTTGAAACTGGGAATCTGCCGACCATCAAGCAGTAGTTGGGCCAGTCCGCTGCACATGGTGCGCAAGGCTGATGGAAGTTGGAGGCCCTGCGGAGATTATCGATCCCTCAATGCGCAGACAGTGCCCGACCGTTATCCGCTCCCTTTCCTGCAAGATTTTACAAACGTTTTGGCAGGTAACAAATTTTTTTCGAAAATAGACTTGCAGAAGGCGTTCTACCAGGTGCCTGTGCACCCCGACGACATCTGCAAAACGGCGATAACAACGCCATTCGGTCTATATGAATTTACTAAAATGACTTTCGGCCTACGAAATGCAGCTCAAACATTTCAACGCATAATTAATGAAGTATTTCGCGGCCTTGGTTTTGTTTTTACATATCTCGACGACGTATGCGTGGCTTCGAAGTCACTAGAAGAACACCGTAACCATCTGCAACAGGTATTTAAACGATTGCGTCAATACAATCTCACAATTAATGTATCGAAGTCGGAGTTTGGCGTTACGAAACTAGTGTTTTTGGGGCACTAATTACTAAGGATAGTATTCAACCGCTTAAAAGCCGCGTAGATGCTCTTCTTAATTTCAAACGACCAAGAATGGTAAAAGAGTTGAAGCGATTTCTTACTGTGCTTAACTTCTATCGTAGATTTCTTCCTCATGCAATGGAAACTCAAGGCCCTCTCTTCGATATGATAGGCGGAAACAAACGTAACGATTCTACTCAGCTAGTATGGTCTGAAAAGACTTCACGTAATTTTGAAGCTTGCAAGGAGCAGCTAGCGAATTGTGTAATGCTTGCGCATCCAGTACTCTACGCGGAAGTATCACTATGGGTTGATGCTTCAAATTTTGCCGCAGGTGCCGTGTTGAATCAGGTCGTGAATGGATGTTTCCAACCCCTCGGCTTCTTCTCTAAAAAATTTACTAATGCCGAGATGCGATACAGCACGTATGACCGAGAGCTGACAGCTTTGTACATGGCCGTTCGCCACTTTCGCTACATGATTGAAGGTAGAGAGTATCACGTTTACACCGACCACAAGCCGTTGGTGTACGCATTTCAACAACGCCTGGATAAAGCATCTGACCGACAAGTAAGGCAGCTTGACTTCATCTCTTAAATAACGACAGATATTCGTCACGTGAAGGGTGAAATGAACACAACTGCTGATTTTTTATCACGTATTAATTCGATCGATCACGCACTCTCGACTACGCTCAACTTGCGGAAGACCAAAAGACGGATGACGAACTTATTTCTCTGTTATCAGGTGACAAGATTCATTCACTTAAACTAACTAAATTTGCCGTATCTTCTAGTTTACAAAGAGTATACTGCGATTTTTCGACCGGTAAGGTGCGCCCATTCATCACGAAGAAGTTTAGAGCAAACGTTTTACATTCTATTCACGATTTAGCACACCCGGGCACGCGAGCTACTGCACGACTTACGTCTCAACGCTTCGTATGGCCATCTATTCAACGCGATAGCAGAGAATTTGCACGAAATTGCATTAAATGCCAAAGGTCAAAGACTACTCGGCACAACAGAGCAACACTTCAGCGGATAACAACTCCATCGCAACGTTTTTCGCATCTTCACATTGATATCGTTGGACCTTTCCCTCTGGCTGATGGCAACCGTTATTGCCTTAAGATAATCGACAGGTTCACTAGATGGCCAGATGCCATTCCTATTCCCGACATTACAGCACCAACGGTAGCAAAAGCCTTGTTAAATCATTGGATTTCCCGCCTTGGTATTCCTGTAAACATAACAACTGACTTGGGCAGACAATTTGAAAGCGCTCTTTTTCAAGAACTACTGAAACGCCTTGGAATTAGCCACCTTCGAACAACGTCATACCACCCTCAAGCAAACGGAATGATTGAGAGGTGGCACCGTACTCTAAAATCAGCGATTTTATGTCATAACCACGAACGCTGGACGACATATTTGCCACTAATATTACTAGGATTGCGGTCTGCTTTCAAGGATCACTTAATAGCTAGTCCCGCTGAACTTGTATATGGGACCACACTTCGGCTCCCTTCGGAATTTTTTGTGGAAAGCAAACCAGCAAGTAGTGAACATGAATTGCTTTCCGAGCTTCGTCGGGCTATGCAGGACCTGAAACCAGTTGACGCAGCATGGCACTCAACTCCTAAAGTCTTCGTGCATCCTTCACTAAAATCTTGTGATCAAGTCTTTATTAGAGATGATGCAATTCGACCATCGCTATCGCCGCCCTATAAAGGCCCGTACAGAGTTCTGTTTCGAACACCGAAGTACTACACATTAGAAGTGGCAGGAAAGCGAGTTAAAGCCACCATCGATAGGCTCAAACCCGCCTTCATTGCTTCCGTGCCAGGCTACTAGGAGGGGAGTATTGTGGCGTACCAACATAATTATATCACTTTAAATTTTCTTAATTACATTTTGATTGTAATAGATTTAAATTATTAACATTTTTGTCCACACTACAACACTCAACTATTCCAATATTTCGTTTAGCGCAAAGCAACACTAGTTTTTGACATTATGTTATTCTTTCATTTTCGCTACGGTTCATTCGTACATTTGTTCTTAAACTCACTCTCTTTCTCATCTGGCAGCCAATGGACACACATCTTATTCTAAGTATCAAAAACTATTTTTAATAAAAATTATAAACTTAAATTAAACATAAATTCCGTGTTTAATTCTAAATATATAATGTTTTTTCATCCGTTTCTATTCTTATTGTAATTTCTGTCCTTCACACAGCGATCTGTTAAACATATATATGTATGTGTAAAGAAGTGACAATTGTGTGTGTGAAAAATATACCCTGCAAACAAGGCGAGTACTCCATGCACGCGTGAAATATATACTCCGCGCGGACAATAGAGTAATCCAAAACTTGCCACAATTCATACAAAAAATATGGTCCAATTAACATTGTGATGTCGTAGGGCTGGACCATATAATCCATCTCTGCATAATACCCGAGTACTCCATGGAGTACCTACAGGGGATTATATTTTGGGGTATATGCCAAAAATTACATTCGAACATACTCTTTAGTTTCGAATAGCGTTTTCTATGGTGAAAGTTAGTAAAATATAATATTTTTTATATACATTTATATTTATATTAATAGACTATTGTTAATAAATATATAATATCTATTAGTTTGCTTATTTGTTCTACGTATTGAAATAATAATGACTTATGCACTCCTTTTGCGTACCAGCAGAGCTCAACAACGAAACGAAACTGACTCAGTTTCATTTCCACATATTTTCTGCATACGAGTATATAACTTATTGCGCAATTGTAACTTCGTGTAGTGATTGCGATCGGTATAACACGAAGAATGGTCGTGACGCGCAAAGCTAGTGTAAACACATGAGTGGTTTTGTATGTTAAAAGAAGAATGCGATATATCATTGTTGAAATTTTGTGGAATTAATATACTTACATATATCGTATGTGTTTCCACTCATTTGTAATTTAAAAAGTTCTTAGAACAGTTGGCAGACTGTGAAATATCAACAGAAATATTCAGTGTAAATTTAAAAGTAAAGTTCTTCGGAACATTTTTTTTTAGCGATTTGTTCAATTTAAAGGGAACAAAACTTTGAAACTTGAAGAATGTCTAATACAAAGCAAGATTCGCTACGTTTTAACAAAAAATTTCAGCGTTTGAAATGGCCTTTGGAAATTCACCGCAACTACGATGCCTTTGTTTGCGTGTGTCTGTATTTAGAAATTAAAGAATGTCGTTCGTGCAGTTCTGTAAAAAATATCCATTTTTAAATGCATTAAAAGCATTAAATGCAAAAGTTTCACCGGAATTATTGAATTTATATACCAGGTATGTGCGCATATGTTAAATATTAACCTTGTTTTTGTAAATCGAATTCATTCATTTTTTGGTTATTTACTAATGCAAACTGCCGAATTAGTTGCCGTACAAGAACGTGCTGCTGAGGGGAAATTGACTCATCTATCATTGATACACCAAACTCATTAAAGGCTTCCCCAGTACTATAAGAGCGATGTAACGACTTCTCATAGACCAGATCGCAGTGAAATACCAACAATGACTATTTTGCAACAGGCGATCAACTGGAATTAAATTTGATCTGATACCTTTATTTGTATGAGCAGTTGTTCTTACTAGATGCTTTTTTATGGAATTTTGACGTAAAACCTCATATCGATTATATGGGGGCTATATGATATGGACTTCCGATTTCAAATGCCTTAGTTTTTTTTATTTTTTATTTATTTACTTTTTTTAAATAACTTTAGCCTTAGCAAAAGTGCTAATTAACATAAGAGCTGTTAGTTTTGCCTTTTGTCAAAAATAAAATAATATTTTGGCATGTTTTTCACTTTGAATGCGTATGAACGTCCCATACGGCATAACAGAAATACTAATATGTGGTTCATTTCATGTGGCACAAAGTAAATATTAGAGTTGCTAAGTATACAAATTTTTTTTTTAATTTAAAACATATGTATATGACTGAAATTATTATTAATTGCAGAGAAGTTTAAATTTATATGGGATTGAGATAAGAGATTTCGATATTTTTGAATTATTTTTAAGTGTGCGCACTACAGTGAGAGTTTTTAACATTTTTTTTTTTAAATTTAAGTCAATATAATTTTGCATTGCACTCGCTTTTCATATCTATTCAAAGTTTTATTTTCAAAACATAATTAAATTAAACGCGTAACCCATGTCTTCTTAAGCTATGTAACATAATTTATATTCCGTTATGCATAATCACTGTCACAGATCGAAATTTTTTTGTTAATAGATTTATGTATATAAAAACATCTAACCATTGTGAGTGTAACGATTTATCACGTATACTCGTATATATATTATAAAAGTGATGTAATATGTTACTATAAAGAATTATAATCATAATTTCAATTAAAATCGTTTAATAAAACTTCAAACTCACACTAAAATCCAAAAGGTTTTGTCATTGTATAGATTGAATTTCTTTTTGCTCGGCATACGTACGTCCAATATCTTAACAACTCGTGTCGCTGATGGTTGCTGTGCGATTTCTGCTAGAATGTCAACATCTTTGGGGGAACAGCTTGAAGGTAAGCAAACGCCAACGTAGAGGGTTCTAGTCTAAAAAAATACATTACACATGATAGAAACTTCAATTAAGGAAGATTAATTATGAACAGAATTATACCAAACAAACACAGTAATCGTGTATCTTAAGAAACATTGAAAGACAATTTTTAAATGACCATGATTATCGCAAAAAAAAATAACTTTCATGAAAAAAATATACTTTCGGTAGGACAATTATAATATATTTTATCTGCTTCTTTTTCCATGCTTGCAGCAATTCTTGAAAAACCAGGAGCGTAATAACCCTTTTAATTTTGGCACATGCTCCGAAAAAATTGTGTAAATTGGGGTATTAAGATTAAAGGCACATTATTATTTTGCATATTGTCCAAACACCTTACGACTTACGGCCTTAGACCGAGTATCCTCCGGGCTAAAGTGATAAGACGAACTGTGTTGTGCATAGGGTTTTTGAACCACCATATAGAAAGCCTGTCTCAATGAAGAACAACAAAAGTCCTCTGATGAGAGGAAGACGCCCGCTAACGTGTCAAGAAACACGATTTAGGCCTTTCACCTCGAATGTCCGGCCCCTTAATTGGGAAGGTGCAGCATTCTCGCCGTTTGATGCTCTCTAATGCTACGACTAAAGGCTGAAAACAGCGCTGGTATATGAATGAACTTGAGAACCTAATATCGGCATTGCTCGTCAATACACACAAGGAAGGTTCGACTCCTGCTCTCCGGGAGCACCCATCAGCCACTCCATATACATATAACAGTGCAACAGCATCTCAGATTTCCTACGTGCCGCTTATGCAGATAGTTGAAGCATGGTGTTTGGCGTGTCGTAAGGGAGAGAAAGCATACCAGATACCTCGCACTTTCGTGATCGACCAACCGCAGCAGGCGCGGTGTGGGATAGATGCCGAGGATTAAAGAGGGGAAGCAAGATACAGACGAAAAAAGAAGGAGGCCTAAATGCATGATTATAATCAGTTTGAGCAGCTGGCCGACATGCTCGAAAGTTATATTCAAAGATGCGGCAGATGACAGAAGCATGCAAGAATATGCCATATAAGGTCCTATGGAGTGAATTTTTTTGTGTTTATGAGATTAAAGCGCACCGTCTGCGAACTGATTGAACCTTATCAGTGTGGCTTCGTACCTGGTAAGTCCCCCAATCGACCAAATATTCACCATGCGCTAAGTTTTGGAAAAGACCCGAGAGAAAAGAATCAGATTACAAAGCTGCCCTCGATACCGCTATATCTCTGTAATACTTAAACGGCTACGCAAACTTAAGATGGATAATACCAGAAATTCACCAGATTCGGTAAGAACATCTCTGAGTAGTTCGGTATACTATGAGATTTCAGGTGGCTTTCTATGGTGTGATTTCTTAAACTTTCTTGATGCTTGAGAGAATAATAAGAATCGCAGAGCTAAATTAAAAAGTGTACAATTGCTGAGGTATGTCAATTGTATGGATATCAGCCTTAACAAGCTCGAAAATTTCAAAGAAACTTTTATGCTGTTGAGGAATGAGCAAGGCTTATAAATAGAAGGATATGACGAATGAAATATTGTATGTTTATTAACGAAGTTGGTTAAATTTTGTGAGAAGAGACAATTCTTCCCTTCTAAAGAACAACATTGCGCCAGCAATCAACTCCTGCTAATGGAATTTATGTTTTAGTTTTAGTTTAGTATAAGATGCATGCGCAGTCATCTTTTTGAACCCATTTATGTTTTTTTTCTGTATGTGTTTTACGTGTACGTTTCGGAAAATTTTTCCCATTTTTATTTTTTTAGTTCACATATACATTTCCCAAACAAGAAATACTTTTTTTAAAAATAATAACTATCATGTTTTCGTATTGCATATATGATCCTATTGCATCGGTGGCGTTAACGGTTGTCGTAACCTGTTTTCTATAAAACTTGCAAGCAATGAACGAGTATCGAGCTCGCACTTCTCAATACCTACTATATCTATCTTCATATATACAACTTCACAATTACCTGATTTATTTTTGTAATTCATAACCGAGAAAGAATTGCTGGTAAATTGTACATATTTCTTTTGGTACAATTAGTATATAATAAATAAATACATGTATGCTTAAATTAAATGTATTCATAATTACCATAAGTGTAGGATAAGTTGCGTTCAAGAAAAACTTTATAACAAAAAAACCCGGAATAAATGGAGGTTTCTCATTGTAGATTTCTGTATAAATCTGCGTATGCGCCTTGGAAAATGGAAGACCAGAGCTGATACCTTTTTTTTCTTCATCGTAGTCTTCATGATAGATAGATTCACAAAGCGATAATGAACCCAACCAGTAGTTGTTTCCATAGAAAAATCCAGATGTGTAATGACCAGACGCATCGTACACTAAAGAAAAAATTTGAAATTAGTTCGTTTTTAAAATAACATAAATATGTATGTATGTATGTATGTATGTTTGTTACATATTAATTCTAAATTCAACTTATTTTATTACAATCCTTATTTTATAGAACATGTGCAAGTTAACGTTAGCATTGGCACAACTGTTCATTGATAAAAGTAAAGAAAATCCAAATTAAGCCAATTCCAGATAGGACTTTTCCGCCACGTCGCGTGATAGATTGTCTTTGACCCGTTGACAATAGCTGATCTTAATATCCATTCATGGTTATTGTGTCATACAAATGGCGTTTTTCACTTTGCTATCAAAGTTGAAAATGTCACGCATTGCAGTAAAGTACTCTCTGCCATCGACTTAAAGGATATCAACAGGCACAGCCTAAAGCTGCAGGCTACGCCGTTAAAGCATCAAAAGGCAAGTGAAAATATATGAAATCTCCTCCACAACCACAATGCTGCACAACCTAGAACGCCTGAAAATAGTTGCTTTAATCTTGTGACAAGCAGCTGCTTCAAACATGTCCCAACTTAGTTCCGGTACTTACCAACATGGCTACAATGTAATCGGTAATTATTTTAAAATCCTTTAAATATTTTACATAAAATTCATACAATAAAGTGTGAATTTTTTAATAAGATGCTAATATGAATTTAAACAAGGCCTACAACATAATAAACAATTCAAAATTTTATTAAATAAATAGTTTTATTCACATCGTATTGTTATATTTTTAATCGAAAGATAACTTCTCTACAATTTGGTATAATGACATGGTTCGTTTATTTATTTTCGTTATTTGTATGTTATGGATGTTATATATATTTGTGTGGGCGTGAGTAACTGCTGGTTGATTGCACATTTTCACAGCGGAAGATCTTCAGTTATGACTTACGAAATCGAAAATCGAAAATTCAATCCGTGACGATCATAGATTGACTGTGGATGAACTTTGTTCGACGTTTCAATCACAAAAACCATCGGATATCGTAAACTGTTCGCGAGATGGGATTGAGGAACTACTTCGAGGAAATCAAGAATAAAATTATACTACCAACACGGCCACACCACCTAGCCATATATTAAAATATATTCTTATTCAGATTCATAACCTCAAGGGAATTGAAGACGAGTTTCCTAGAAGGGACAACCAATATAAAATTTAAAATTAAATTTTTTTGTGGTAAATAAAGTTTGTTTTATCTAAAATGACTAGCGTTGAATAAGTGAGTTTAATAACCAACATAGGTTAATTGTTAGTCTGATAACCTCGGAGGAATAGTTGAGTTGAACGAACAGTTAACCATAGCTCACAGCTTTTTTTTTACGAATTTTGAAAACGAAACGATTAATAAAAATATACACAATGAAGAATCACTATATTTACCGGAATTTTCGGGCGGTTCTGCTCAATACGTTAACTTTCGTAAAGCAACAAACGTAATAATATACCTTTATATAGGAAATGCAATAAGAAATCCATGTGCGTTTTAATAGTTAATATTAAAGAACGAAATGGCAGGTATTGCAAACGACATAATGACAAAACATGACACGGGTTTTAACTTTGACGCTATTACTAGGAGGTTAAGGTAGCATGACTTAAATAGATGTCATCGATGTCAAAGTACTGAAAAAGTATTGACACGAAACCACAACAGAATAGTGATTTCAATAGATGTAATTCAAATATGATTAACACAAATATACTCTAAATTTCTGTACTAAAGCACATCTTACACAACATCAGACTTCTTAAAAATATATTCAGAATTGAAAATTATAGAGTGATACTTAGTGGAGGTGCAGAAAGCATGGATGAAAAGAGGAATTAATCAAATGGGAGCCCTATGGAAGCGGATTGCAGGGCCACCACACCATGACGATTATATTTCTATTTCAAATAAAATAAATGATTTAATTTAAAACAATAACAAAGAGTTTACAACAAATTATGAAAAGTTTAATGTTTAAAATATTAACTAATCTAGTAAAAAATACAGCAGGCATTTCTCATGAAAAGAAATATGCGTAAGCAAAAAATAAAAAGGAGTAATCCCAAATTCACATATACTTCCTATCAACGAAATGAAAGAAATTAATATTGTCATGTTTCATAAATCTTTTAAACAAAAACTAAGCTAATTGCACTAAATTTAATAAGATAATAATAAATCAATAGTAACATAATCGACAGAGCTATGTTACCTTCCGGACAGCATATATAGGGTTTTCCAATAACAGTGATATAATTTCTTGAAAAAAAAAAAAACACACACATACTAATTGAATAGAAACTTCAATTGTTTTTTATTTAATGTGAAGTACAATCGATACAATTAAGGTCTGAATATAACATCATTCCAATGGCCTCCACGACTTCTTTGGCAGGAACGAAGTAGTCTAATGGTGTTAAATCACAACTTCTTGGAGGCCATTCAATGTAACAATTTCTTGAAATAATTGAATCTCAACCTTTCTCGCAATAATTCGGTTGTTGCTCGTGCTGTGTGACACGTAGCCCCGTTGTTGAAATCAGATGTTGTTAAGATCAACTTCTTCCAAATTGTGGCCATAAAAAGTTGGTTATCATCGATCTACACCGCTCTCCATTGACAGTAAAGGTGCTACCAGCTACACTTGTTCATGAATAATTTGTGGATTTTCTTCGCACCAGAATCGACAGTTTTGTTTATTTACCGCACCGCTCAGATGAAAGTAAGCCTCATCGGAAAATGGCAAAAGCGCACGAAAAGTTGCAATTGCAGAACGATTAATTTGATCTTAATATTGAATAATTTGTAAACGTTGTTCTTGCGTATATCTTGCAATGATAAAATTGTAAACGTTACTGAATACAATGAAAAAAAAAAGACAGATCATGACATACTAAAAATGGCCAAAACGACACTTAGAAATCATATCATCCCTATTGGAAAATCTTTCAGTTAATACCAGTGAAATAAATGAAGCATATTAATAAGTTTTGAAACGAATCTAATTATAGATAATTACATAATTGTGAAATTTGTTAGATGGGTTTTGTCAAAGACAGTTAATGAAAATTTATGGAAATGAAGTATATTTAATAAGTTTTGAAACGAATCTAATTATAGATAACTATATAATTGTGAAATTTGTAAGGTGGGTTTTGTCAAAGACTGTTAATGAAAATTTATGTAACCTAAAATGCTGTTCTGATGAAAAATGCGCGTTTCATTATTGGCTAAGTGGTATTAAGGCTTGTTATTATCAGTTGTTTTAGAGAGTTTCGCATCTAGTTGTTGTTGTAGCGGCTAGTCAACCCCGTCTAGGGTCAGGTAGGTCCAGTCTTAGTCATTGAGGTCATCTAACGGGAGGCCCAGGTGTTAACGGACTCTCGTTCCGGAGTCGCGGTAGTCAAGTACTCCCTACAGTAGCATTCCAACAGATATTGCTTACATATCATAATATTATGCTCCTTAACCGGTAGCATAGATGCTTCACTATGTAAGTGATGTTCCGGCGCCATCAAGAGGTTTCCCGTCAAGCTCTAATGGATGCTTGTAGCTTCTTCAACTGCGTCTCGCTAGTCCCCGGCGTCCAAATGGGAGCAGCATAGTTAACGACCGGCCGGCCAATTCACATTAAGTTCTGGTCGGTACTCCTTCATTTAGCTGGTGAAATCAGGAGTCCGTCCTCAATGTCTGATAGTGACACTACGTTATTGACCGTGTCGAAAGCTTTCGACAAGTCCAGTGCTACTAGGATAGTTCTGGCACAGGGCTGATTTTGGATGACGCCATGAACTATCTGAGTGTTTATGACGTTAAGTGCTGTTGTGGTATCTAGTCATCTTTTGCAAATGGTAGAATATTATGCAAAATTCTAGTTAAGTGCAAGTATTTTAAAGATAAACCCATGCCATTTTGTTATTTATATAGCAGTTCCCCTGGAACGGGTATAATAATAATGCCCGCCAAAGATAATATGATATCAAATTTACTCACTTACCTATTATCTTTGGGCCTCGATTGTGTCTTGTTGCCAGCTCAAACTGCAAGATCGGGGCCCAAAAATTAGTTGCGAGTGGAAAAAACGAGCTTATGTATACATATATATATATATATATATATAGAAGTATATTTAAATTATTCCAAGCTAAAACAAATGTTTCAAAATTTTCGTAAACTAGCATTGCCGCCGAAAAAGCAAGAAGCCATTGCGCATATATTTGTTTAATTACTTCGAATAAAATTGGCTTATATGTTCAATGTACGATGTATGAGACAATTTTATTAAACAAATAGTACTAAATACTTTAGTTATGAAAAATATTTATTAATACTATAAAATACTAATTGTATAATAATTTTAACATGATTTCCGAAGCTTAAGTTTTTTACTTACGTAACTCAAGGTATATTCATAGCATTAATAATAAAAATAATAATATAATAATAAAATTTCTAATAACTTAAAGAATTAACTAGTCCGATGAAATTTTCAGTATTTTCCTTAAAATTGGACTACAAGAGTTGTTTCAGAGATCACCACATCTCATCAGAGATATCTCATGACATGGATCGAACCAACAGATCATATCTTATCAGGCGAGTGATCTGAACAATCAGCCAATATCAGCCATCCAAACTGTAGTTGTAATATTCAATTCATTATTCACCAATAATTATTAAGCGTGCTAATTAAACTGCTATTTTACTAAATATAGTGATTTTTAGTTTTTTGCAATTCTGTATACTTTCAGGTGTTAATTGTCTACAAAATGAATCAGCAGAATTATAAAAACGGATTCAACTTATATATTTCCACCACCGAGCCATTCGTACTATGTTATTTCTTGGTGATATGCTCTGTTGGAGTACACAGTTTGTCGTAACGATCACCGAGTGATTAGTGGTTCGATTAGTTCGTATCTACCTGCATAGAATTTTTTTTTCTCAGGTTTAGTCGTAAGAATATAAGCTAAAACAGGCCTTAACTTTTTTTTCTGGCTTGTGTTATTGAGTGGTCAATTCGAATATTGAAAGAGTCTTTGCCGTCTCGATTCTAAAAGTTAAAATAGTAAAATGTTTGTATGAATTGGTACATCCAATAACATCCAATGCCTACATTTTACTCTTTTTTATTATTATTAGAATGAGCGAACAAAAGAAAATAGACAAACTTTCAAAAACAACCATACGTTCACTACACGCCTTCTAAAATGTTTTCTCATTATGGAATATAAATTATAAGTAAAGGTAGTTTTTTATAGAGGTATAGAACTTTAAGTTTGCATTACTTTTCAAGATGGCGACCGATTTAATAGCTGTCAAGTGATTTATTCTCAGTTTGGTTTGGCAATTCATCATGAATAGACTCACGCCTGAATAACGCTTGCAAATAGTGCAATTTTATTTCGAAAATAATGGTTATGTGTGGAAAACGTATCGCGCACTACGTCCATTTTATCGTCGTAGCGATGAAGCGCACTTCTGGTTGAATGGCTACGTCAACAAACAAAACGCCGCATTTGGAGTGAAGGTAATCCTCAAGTGTATGTTGAAACACCGTTACATCCAGAAAAACTGACTATTTGGTGCGCTTTATGGACGTAGTGCGCGATACGTTTTCCGCACAGAACCATTATTTTCGAAATAAAATTGCGCTATTTGCAAGCGTTATTCAGGCGTGAGTCTATTCATGATGAATTGCCAAACCAAACTGAGAATAAATCACTTGACAGCTGTTAAATCGGTCGCCATCTTGAAAAGTAATGCCAACTTAAAGTTCTATACCTCTATAAAAAACACCCTATATTAATGGAGGTTTATTTTCCCATTGGCATTCGCAAACCATTCGCTAATTTTAGTAGAAGCTAGTTCAGTGAGACAGTTAAAAAACATTTCCTGAGGAACTTGTGTCGCGCGGTTAAGGCTGATCAGTGATAATGATAGTCTTCAACGGGCTCTTCGTATTATTTGTTTCTGTGACAATAAACATTACATATACCCATCGTTAAATGTGAGTTTCAGCATGTGCTTTGCACTAATATGCATGGTTCTTTCCGCCGTGTAGTTTCCTGGGATGTCCTTGTGTCCGAGCACCGAGATCACGTCTGCGTTGGATTTTTTCGAGAGCTTGTTGAGTGCCTCCACATTTCATCGCGATTAATGTCTGGATAAAATGGCAGTTTGTTTGCCAGAATATATTATAATTGATTTTCCTGCGACCGTAGATTTGATTAGCCATTCGGTGGCTTCCATGATTGTCATAATTTCTGCTTGGAAGACGCTACATTGGTCTCATATGTTCATGTTCATATGAATTGAGAGCATCGACAAGTATAACTGTCTGTAAAGATGGCTATGTCTCTCTGATCTACCAAGTTTATGTTTTATCATTCACCCTGCCTGAGGATTTTGTTGAATAGCTTTTGTCAAAGCAAAATCAACTGTGCTCATCGTACAGCCCTACAAGTAGATAAACTATCATATGGTCAAAAAACAGGTGAGATCACCTGATAGAAGTAGTCCACTTTTTCACTCAGGGATGTAATAAATATGACTGAAATGAATAAAACAAATTTAAAACTTAAACTAAATAGCACGACTCAAAAAGTAGCAAAACGAAAACAAGTACCAAAAAAAGTTAAATAAAAATAAAACTCAATAAAAACCCAATCATTTTGAAATATATCTATAATTCAGGTACATACATTCTACACAAACTACTAAGTCATATATAAATATCTAAAACGTTCATAAATATTTAATTTATACCCGCCTTAGTAATAAAGCTGATATATATACATTACATGTCTGTCAATAAATTCGTTTGTTTTTTTAATCTTCTAAAACTGTAAACAAATTCAAAACTTTCATCGGAGACATATTTAGCACGGCAATACACTCGACTAAAAACTAGCGGTTTTGCTCAAAATTCAGGGAAATGTAGAAAAATAGTTGATAGGCAACCCGCGGCTCGTGCCTGCGGTTGGTGCCTATTCCCCAAATTCGCCTTTCATTCCATTATATTCTTATTGCAATTTCTGTTCTACACACAGCATTCTGTTAAACATGTGTGGGTAAATACCTGAGAATGTGTGTGTGAAAATTATGAGTTTTGTTACTTTTAGACCTGTACAATGACTGTGCTAGAGACAACATTTCTTCGTGTTCTGTCCTTTAATTCTTCGAAAGTTGAGTTGTGTTCATTCTATCTGCGTTTCAACTCTCTTGAAGCTCGCCGTACAGGTCTAGAAGAAGTAAATTGAGGATAGTTGTCAGGGCTTTGAGGGAGGCAGTGGTTGAGCTCCTGTTATGAGGGCCGACCACTGAACTAGTTTGCTCATGAACATATTTTTTTTTTCCGAGTATACGTCATCACATGGTGACGCCTACAATATGATTGATCTAATAACGGTTGTATATATCATAAAGGTTTTCTTCTATAGAGCAAGCTCACAGGCATGTTGGGCGTACCAGCTTACGACTGCCAGAGAACTCCATATTCAATCACTCCAATTTCGCTGAATTCCGATATCATCTTACGGCTACAAGTTTGGCTAATGGTATCATTGTTATATTTAACAATATTCGTTTTGCCAGGATTGTTACCGTATTTGCGGAATGTGGCTGAGTATTTTCTTAGTCATAAATTAAAATTTCTCATCCAATTTTCCGTTCATCCAGAGGTGTTAGGCCATGTCACTTTCACGTTTTGCTTTCAATTTATTTAACTTGTTGCCTTAACCTCTCGACATTGTCCGAGATGTCAAAATCTTGCTTGCTGACTTCAACAGGTGGGCAAAACAATACAACTGTCGGAAAACATAACATCTACTCGGACCACTATCTTGTAGCAGAAAACATACGCATTGCTTTCTCAAATCTTTCATTTTTGATCACTAAGAGGTGATCTAGCCACTAATACCAGCAGTATATTGAATTTACGCAGGGAGCACTTTTCAGCTTTCGATAGTGCGAAAAGAAACTGCCTTTGTTATCTCAACAATTGTCCCATTAATTTTGCTTCCTCCAGACTGGGAAAAAGCCAAGACGAATATTTAATGTCATCAAACATCCAGTTATTGTTGACAGTCATAAAATAATTTCATTTATGTTGGAACCAACATAAACACCAATGACAAATTGTCATAGTCAAAATTTTCAAACATAAGATCATGGAGCTTTTCATCCTTAACCCAAAGATATAATGAACAATCAGAATGTATGAGATACATATATTAAGAACAGTGAGCTTACCAAACAAATCTCATAGCCATATAGTTTAACATGATGGCAACCCTCATTACAGTTGTAAGGCTTTTACCCACTAATCTCTTGTAAAACTCAATAGAAAATATTGCAGCTATGTGTGTTAATGAAAAAATTATAAGCAATTATGGAAGGTCTAAATTCAGTTGTAACCAAATATTTCGGTTATATGAAAGCAAATGTATAGAATTCGGTCGAGTTAGGTCGGCTTATATTTTAGAGTGTGAAGTATTCCGTTACACGGACAAACATATACATTGCCTACATCAATATTTATTAAAATTACATTAATTCCGATTTATATATATATATACATTCGTATCTAAATCGATATAACATGCAATTACATACAGCCGTTAGCTGAATAAGTCTAATATACCTAAGCGGTGGTCTCTAGGTGAGCTCTTCTGGACATACACTTACAAACATTTAAAAATATTTATAATGTTCGAGTATGCTGCTATTTCAGGGCAAGATTCGGAACAAGGTCGATTGTGCGAAAAACACTTTAAAAAGCGTTTAGCTGTTACGTGCAAAAACAATAAATTTTTTGCTATAATCATTTTGTTTGCAGTCTTAAACACATGGTTATTCATATTTATTTATATAATAAAAATGTATGTACCCATTTTTTTATAAATATCTACCCTATAGCGTAGGTTATTTAAGTTAATTTTTGTACTTTTCATGAACATGAAATTGTATATTAACTTTGGTATGAACTACTTGTACGTAGATGTTTTACCGATATGATATGGATTTTGAGCTTAGTTGAACCAGCCGTGTCTGTTCATCTGTCTATGTGTTTGAACACAAATTAGTCCCTTACATTTGGAGATATTTAAAGGCTGGAGATATTAAAAGGCCAGATCATATATTTCACCTACACTGATCTGTTCAGATACATATGTTATTTCATTACCTGATTTTCATAATATAATCTAAGAAAATGAAATTTGGTGTTCTGTTAACAAATTAGAATTAAATAATAATATTGAGAATCATCCAGAGAGCGAAAACAATCATTATTTTTACTTTTTAGAAATAAATTGTAACTTTTTGTTCTAAGCTAACTAATGTATGAAAATTGAATTGATATCAAACGTAATTTTCCATAAATTTTGGAGCTTCGTAACCGCTGAAACGAGTTTCGATTTTTTTTTGTTTAGTGCATGTATTATATTCTCTAGAATTAATTTAGGAGAAACGAAAGCACTTTTCTGAAACTGATTGGATTTTACTATTTGCTTTATTTTTATTCATTGAAATTGTTAGTTTTAATTATTGAATTCCGTGAATTAAGTAATTTTTTAAAGTTAAATGCTCATATTTCTTGATAAAAATATAAATCTTTCATTAAGTTATAAATATATCCCTGCGATTTTTACCGTGGCGTTTTTCAATGCCTTAAACCTGTAAGTTTCTTGGCCAAAGCCTTATATGTATAATAAGTATGAAAATTGTAATCTTCATGTCAGTAAGAAAGGTGATAACCTCTTCTTTATATAATTTCGTGCCATAGTGAATCTTCACCCTCCAATTTCCAGTATTTATATCTCGACTTTTCATTAACCGCTGCTTTACGTTTCTGAGTCCAAGTACGAGTCAATCCTTTGTTTCTGTTGCAGGTTACCATTAACTTGTAGGTTACCATTCTAGTAGACACTAGGCAGGTGAAGTGGCGAATATAATTAGAAAAATCAATTTTCTATAATTTTGGATGCTGCTCGAACCTGGGCTCGAACAATTGTAGTACGCAATGCTAACCACTCGGCTATTACGCCGCCGGTATATTACTGGTTAGAAATATTTATATACAAGTATAGTATATTATTCAATAGGAAATATTTATTTAAAAAATTGATATTTTCCTATATTTATATATCAAAAAGCTTGTGGGAGCTATAAAAATAATTTTTCGATTTTGATGATTTTTGTTGTTAAGAAATTTTTTTCATGATATGTAAAGAAAGTACGAAATTTCATAATTTCATAAGCAACATATGATGGTGCAAACTATTTTTCCAAATTCTGTGTACTCTCCTATAGAAATACTCAAGCAGTAAGCTTAAAATCTATTTAAAGTTCATACATTGGTTAGTACAGAACAAAATTATTTTGCAACCTACCATTTATTGAATAGGTGCTTTACGTTTTAAGAAATTCATTGTGATAAGAAAAATGAAATTAATTTTTTTGAATCGAAAAGAGTGTTCAGAAATCATTTTTTATCGTAACAATGAACCTTAAAAATATTTATAATTTTAAAGTAAATTTAAAAAATCTAAATATCATGAATACTTTTGATGATATAAATTAAGCGCATAAGAAAATCGAAATTTTTAATCAAAATTCATAATGATTACGATCTCTGTATTCATCTCAATCAGATGACTGTAACGTACTTACATATGTGTACATATTGTTACGATATTGCTGATTAACCTCGATGATTTCCTTAATCTTTCGGGTACGACCTCTGGATTGTTAAATAAAATCGCCAACTTAATTTGCAGTCTCTTTATTTATAAAGACTTAATTAATGTCCTTTTAATTATTCGGTAATTCACAATTCAATTACAATTTACGTTACTATTTACAATCACTTATATACAACTTTCACAATGTACTGTTTTTATTACTTTACTGTAATGTAATCTCCACGAGTTTAATTCACAACTGATTACTGACTGACTCCTCTGCAGTCGTGTGTCGCCCTTATATACTTGTTTATTGCGTGAAAACGAAACCCATGGAATAATCGCGTCGTTACGATAATCGTGTCTCGTTACGATAATCGTCTCGTTTTACGCTCTAGAAAATGCCAGTTGTCGGCTCCTCTCTTTCATCTGTCATTCGCTTCGCATTTTCGCCACACTGCCCTCCACCTAAGTCTGATCGTCCCGATCAGACACATTCGCTGTTCCAAACGCAGCAAGCCTCTCTAGGTGGACCACTTTCATCTTGTTTCCTGGGCTCCCAACATTCTGGATTCGATACACTGCGTCATTTAGCCGTTTGATTACCTTATATGGACCCTCCCAAACGCATTGAAGTTTTTGGGACAAACCTCTCTTCCGTTTTGGACTGCACAGCAACACCAAATCTCCACTTTGGAAGCCTTCAGAGTTCATTGCTTTGTCATACCTGGCCCTCAATTTGTAATGGTTTCGTGGTTTTGGCCCTTTAGTTGCTATGCACTTCTTGCAGTTAGCAACCCACTCAGCGGTCGATTGACGACAACCAACCCAATAGAAACTCTGCTTGATCTTCTCCAGCATTTTCTTAATGCCTAGATGCTCTCCACTAGGACCATTGTGAAATTCCTTAAGAATATCCGGAATTCTTAACCTCGGAACTACTATAAGCTTCCGAGAGCACTGGCCATTTTCACTTTGCCATACTCTATGCAAACAGCCAGATATCAACTCTAAACTGTTCCATTGTGCCCAGAATGCCTTCGCGATGGAACTTCCCTTTGCCATTTGTTCCTTACTTGGCCGCCTGTTCACCTCCAATCCGCGCATTACCAATTCCAAGTCTGGGTCTTCTCGCTGACATTTTCTTAAGTGGCTTGCCTCCCACTTTCCTGCTCGTGTAATTATTATTCGCTGGACGTCTATTATGCCCTCAGCTTTTGAGCATCGTTTGCATCGTCTTTCCTCTCTGTTGAAGCCCGACTGGCATTCGCGTGCGAAGTGACCTGCTTCAACGCAACTGAAGCACTTTCCACCTTGATTATTAACACCAGAACGATTCATTCCTGCTATCGACTTCAAAGTTTTCAATATTTCAGTCCTCAGATCTGGTGTTTCTACCTCCAAACGCTTCACTTTGTAGGCTGGCTTACATAGCAGTGCCGCTGCTTCACGTGTCTGAGCATACGCAACAGTTTCAGCGAATGTTAACTTTGGATCCGCATAAGTCTCTCGCTTGGTGTACACGTCCTTAATTCCGCTGACGAACCTCTGGCGCATTACTGCGCCATAGTTATCCCTCTTACATTCGGGAATAGTCAGCAAAATATCCGCTGCAGGTCCTTTCAACGTTACAAATAGCGCAGCGGATTTTTCCTCTATGGTCCAATTATTTAACTCAGCCGTCTTCTCGAACTGGAGCTTGAAGATCTGGAATGGAGCTGTGCCGTCAAAGGATGGTGCTTCTACCCACGGGCCGTTCATCGATCTGGCTGGACGATGCAACTGCAAATCTTGGACACGTCGCTCGAGCTCGTTGACTTTGGTCTTAATTAACTCTTCTATTTCTTCTTGCCGACCGTGCAATTCGTTGACTTTCCTCTCAATTAGCTCCTCTATTTTGTCTTGTCGCTCCTCGATTCGATCCTGTCTTTCCTTAAGTTCTGCATTTTTTATCACCAGATTTTGCTGTATTTGTGCGATTGTTCCTTCTAATCCATCCAACTTTCTTGAGATGCTGGCTTTCATTGCAGACATATTTTGTGAAATCTCCGAAATTTCAGCCAACTTTTGTGAATTACGGGCATCCTGTGCATCCATCTTTTGTGACATCTTGGCATCCTGTGCATCCAATTTTTGTGAAATTGCAGCCAATAACATGTTCATGTCAATACCCGCAGATGAGCTAGGAGCCTTTTCTTGAATCTTACTTGATGGCTGCTCTAACTCCTTCGCAGAATCGCTAGCCTCTTCCTTGTCAACATCCTTCAAGGATACGTCTTCATCCTCTCGGATGAATTCGTATTGGTTCAAGTCGATACCTTCGACTTCTATTGCTTCTCGCAGTCTCGATTGCAGCTCTGCCTTATTTCCTGTTGTAGACAATCCTCGCTTTGCCAACTCCTTCTTGAGAGGAGGTATCGTCAAATCTTGAATCTTCACCATTTTTCAATAATTATCCTCTGGAATTTATTTAACAATCCCACTTCTGACACCAATTGTTACGATCTTGCTGATTAACCTCGATGATTTCCTTAATCTTTCGGGTACGACCTCTGGATTGTTAAATAAAATCGCCAACTTAATTTGCAGTCTCTTTATTTATAAAGACTTAATTAATGTCCTTTTAATTATTCGGTAATTCACAATTCAATTACAATTTACGTTACTATTTACAATCACTTGTATACAACTTTCACAATGTACTGTTTTTATTACTTTACTGTAATGTAATCTCCACGAGTTTAATTCTCAACTGATTATTGACTGACTCCTCTGCAGTCGTGTGTCTCCTTATATACTTGTTTGCTGCGTGAAAACGAAACCCCCGGAATAATCGCGTCGTTACGATAGTCGTGTCTGGTTACGATAATCGTCTCGTTTTACGCTTTAGAAAATGCCAGTTGTCGGCTCCTCTCTTTCATTTGTCATTCGCTTCGCATTTTCGCCACAATATGTATCTCCTGTGCAACTACTCGTTCAAATGTGTAATTTCGTATGACGAATATTAATTCTGTCGAATGTCTTTAAAGCTTTTTTTTCCAAAAATCGAGTTTTAAATGATGCAGTGGCAAGCAAGTCTGGGTACTTATTAGTGTACATGATTTACAGGCAAATATCGTATGTACATTTGTATGCATATTTATTTCTTGTTTATAGTTTCCACTAACGACATACATTTTTTTTTAAATATTATCGTTAATTTAAAATATAAAATCAATTGGTTAATTGATTCCAGTAATTGGGCAATTTAACGAAAAACTTCGATTGAAACAACCTAAAAACTCTACAAGAAGTCACTTGAATTATCTACTAGTTCTAGAAAAAAAATACCAGCTCCAAAAAAGTTATTTAAGCTACTGCTATTTATCTAATATTTACATATGTACACGCATAATATTTTAATTCATTATTTCAATAAGAATGCCAATTAACAAAAGCATTGCAATAGATACCCAACAGTAATTTCAAACATTATACTAAAAATCATATAGCACATTTGTCCACTTAAGTGAACTCACTTCTAACTGATTTTGCATTTTGCATATTTGGCAGGAATCAGAATTTCACAATATTTGATAGCATATTATTGTTTACATTGCACACATTAAACATGTTTCCTTTACTAAATTCCCGGGTGTCTAACAAGAATTTGTTTTAAAGTGGTGTATATTGGAATATTTTAGTTTTTTGCACTGTATTAAAGTTAGCAACAAAAATTACCACATATTTTAAATGTCAGGTATGTGAGGGTTACTTTTTATATTTCGGGTTTAGAGTACAAAATATTCTCCATTAAGATCTATAAAGTTTTGCATGCATTTGAACCAATTGTCGAAGCACTTTTGCCACTCTGATTGATATATCTCCACCTGGCGGATGACTTATCAAATCGATGTTTTCAGTGCTCAAAAATGCAGTTGTTTTAGTCGATGTGTGAGAGGTCGTATTGTCGTGAGGAAGATTTATCCGTCTTCAGTAGCTGCGTTTAATGATTTCCTGAAAGACAACTGACAAACAAATGGTTGTGTACCACTCATAATTGACTGTTCTGCGCTGTTGTTGTTGTTGTTGTTGTTGTAGCGGCAAGCCTAGTCCCGTTTAGGGTCAGGCAAGTTCAGCTTTAGTCATCGAGGTCATCTAACGGGAGGCCCAGGAAACGTGCTGTTTCGACGGGGTCGGACCAAAGGGAGAGGGGTGTTAGATGAGTCGGGTTAAGTGGGCATGCAAAGAGGTGGTTAGTGTCGTGCGGGGATTCTTTGCATGCGGGACATGTGTTAGGTATGTCAGGGTCGAGTCTGGATAGGTAGGAGTTTAGCCTACTGCAGTATCCAGATCTTAATTGTGTCAAGGTTACGCGGGTCTCACGAGGCAACTCGAGCTCTTGTTCTGCAATGGGTGGTGGTTTGACTCCGAGAACACCATTCACTGGAAGAGAGTTCAAGAAGGTGTTAACGGACTCTCGGTGAATGGTGTTGATGGCCTGTCTGTACGCCGTCCTGTCCAGCGGGTCTTGTCTGTATTGCTGTATGTCGTCGCGGTAGTCAAGTACTCCCTTTCTGATGTGCCTAGGTGGTGGTTCAGCTTCCAGTAGGTGCCTGTTGGGATGATCCATGCGGTAGCATCCCAGCAGGTACTGCTTACACAGCATAACATTATGCTCCTTAACTGGGAGCATAGATGCTTCACTGTGTAGGTGGTGCTCCGGCGCCATCAGGAGGTTTCCCGTCGCGGTCCGAAGGGCGGTGTTCTGGCAGGTCTGTAGCTTCTTCAGCTGCGTCGTGCTAGTCCCCGGCGTCCAAATCGGCGCAGCATAGTTTACGACCGGCCGGCCAATTGCCTTGTACGTCGCCAGCAACGTTTCTTTGTCTTTCCCCCAGGTGCTGCCGGCTAGCGATTTGAGGATTTTGTTGCGGCTTTGTACTTTGGTGGCAATTGCAGTCGTATGCGGAGTGAAGGAGTGCAGGCTATCGAATGTTACTCCCAGTAACTTTGGGTTATTTGTGGTCGGAATTTTTACACCATCGACCTTCACATCGAGTTCTAGCCGGTACTCCTTCGTCCAGCTGGTGAAAAGGGTGGCAGAGGATTTCGCAGGTTGGAGATGTAGATGTCGTGCAGCGAAGAAGTTGGAAAGGTCGGCGAGGTAGTTGTTTACTGAAGAACAGAGGTTATCAATATCCTGGCCAGACGCCAAAATCGAACAGTCATCGGCGTATGAGATCAGCGAGACGCCCTCAGGTGGTGGAGGAAGTCTCGAGATGTAAAAATTAAACAGCATTGGGGAGAGGACACCACCCTGCGGGACCCCTTGTTTAATTTTCCGTAGCTTAGATGTTTGACCTCGAAACTCAACCGATGATCGTCGACCACTCAGGTAATTCATGGTCCACCTCTTCAACCTAGGCGGTAATGAGGAATCCTCAATGTCCGATAGTAGCACTGAATGATTCACTGTGTCGAAGGCATTCGACAGGTCCAGTGCTACTAGGACAGTTCGCGCACAGGGTCGATTTTGGTTGAGGCCATGAATTATCTGGGTGTTTATGGCGTTAAGTGCAGTTGTGGTGCTGTGCACTTTTCGGAAGCCATGCTGATGTGTAGCTGGGCTCAGGTGGTGTGTGAGGGACGGGAGCAGCAAGGCCTCAATTGTCTTCGCTACTGGGGAAAGGAGGGATATCGGACGATATGACTCTCCTTTATTTGCGGGTTTCCCCGGCTTTAGTAGCGGGACCACTCTACCAAGTTTCCACACGTCGGGTATAGTTAAGGTGGTCAGGGACAGATTGAGGAGCTTGGTGAGATATTCTGCTCCCGCTGGACCCAAATGTTTTAGCATCAGCATGCTTATTCCGTCGGGGCCGATGGATTTGGAGGCTTTCGCCTTCCCGATAACCCCCTGAACCTCTTCCCTGGAGAAATCAAGCGTCGCGCTGGTGTTCGGTAGTTTGCGCAGACGGCGGGTTATTCGTCGTTTCGTTTTGTCGACCGAAGGGTGCAGTGTAAAAAGCCGGCTAAAATAGCTCGCGCACCTCTTCGGGTCCGACGAGGCGTGATCACCGAATGAAATTTCCACCCGATCATCACGTCTCGTCGGATTTGACAACGATTTGACGGTGGCCCAGAGCTTGGTCACCCCAGAGGAGAGATTGCAGGATCTTAAGTGCTCCTCCCACTTGTTCCGCTTGTGGAGATTTACCTTGTTCCGAATCTCGGCGTTGAGTTCCCTGATACGGGGATCGCCGGGATCGGCCAGGCGTAACGTGTCGCGCCTTGTCGCCAAAACCGCCGCTTCGGTGGGAAAATTGGGGCGGATTTCCGCGATTCGACCTGCAGGTATGAAGCGGGCGGCAGCAGACACGACAATTTTGCGGAAAAGCTTTTCTGCAGGGAGGACGTTGGTGGGAGTGGGGAGAGCACTGAAGGCGTTCTCAGTAAATTCCGTGAAGCCGGTCCAGTTAGCTTTGTTAAAGTTAACAAATGTCCGGTGGTCCACGGAAACGAAGTCGGGAGGCCTGTCAATCGAGATGACTATGGGCAAATGGTCTGATGCGAGCGTAAGCATAGGTCGCCAATCTATGCAATTTATCAGACCAGCGCTAGCTATTGTAATGTCAGGCGAGCTATGGCAGTTGCCCACAATCCTGGTGGGGGCTTCGTCATTCATTGTGCAGAATGTCGAATCGTCTATCTGTTCCGCCAGCTCCATTCCTCGACGATCATTTGACAGGCAGGAATGCCAAAGATCGTGGTGCGCGTTAAAGTCGCCCAAAACCAAGCGGTTTTCGCCTCTGAGTAGCGCACCTATATCAGGACGGTATCCAACCGGGCAACTTGTAACGGGAGGAATGTATATATTGAATATTTCGAGCTCGACATCGCCTGACCGGATAGCTATGCCCTGACATTCTAGGGTAGTATCCCTGCGGTCGATGTCGCCGTCGATAAGACGATACTGCACGGTGTTATGTAAAATGAAGGCCAAGCCTCCACCATGATCTCGTTCGCGATCTTTCCTTATGATGTTATAGCCAGCCCGGCTCAGAAGATCTGAGCGGGCGCTTAATTTGGTTTCCTGGATCGCGGCTATTGGCAGGCGTTCCCGGCTCATGAAGTCAACTATCTCGTCGATCTTTCCTTGGAGTCCGTTGCAGTTAAATTGTATTAGTCTAAAGTGTCTCGGGGGAACGTTCGTAACACGGGGGTGAGGAGTTGTGCGTAGATCTTGTCTGTTGCAGCTGTGTAACCCGCTGTGGTAGTTGCCGCACATTGGTGGTAGTTGGCGGCTGCGTAGTGTTTGCAGGCGGGGGCAGACTCCTACAGCATGGGGCAACGAAAGCACTACTCCACTCACGAGTGGTGCGCAGGCCAGAGCACGACCGAAAGTGGCACCAGCCAGTGCAAGAATTGCATTTGACTGATGTCACGTTCCGCCGTACTATGGTCTGACACACGGAGCAGACTGTGCGGGGTACTAAGAGCTGCTGATTAGCCCCCGCACGGGATGTGGAGCTGGATGGGGGTGGGGGAGGGTTGGGGGAAGATGATTGGGAGTCATGCTGCGGGGAGCTCCGATGGGCCGTGGAGGCCTGGGGGGAGTTACCCAAAGTGGGTAAGTGTGCAGAAGGCACTGCCGTATGGGCCAGAGGCGCAGCTGGGCGCTGGCAGCATGGGGCCACGTAACTCGTGGTCCACTCCCTATGTGTCTTAAGGCCTGAGCAGGTCTTAAGATGACTCCATCCATTGCACTGATTGCATCTAACCGAGGTGGAGGAATGGTGGAGTCGTCTATGGCACACGCAGCAGAAATAATCCCTCGGACCAGGATTGGTTTCTACACCAGCCCTGATGAGAAGGATTTGGAGCAGGCCTGCTGCGAGATGTTGCTCCGTTGATGTACTAAAGCTAAAATTACCTGATGACCTAAACGGGGTTAGGTCGCCGAAAGGGTGACAGCCCTTGGCCGGATAAAATCCGGGTCAACTCCGGTGCGTAGAACCGGCTGTCGTGGGAGTCGTTCTGCGCTGTTCTAGTGGTTCGGTTGCGACACGTCCAGTTTTTCCAAGAAAACCAAACTTTTTTATTTATTTTCCATTTTTGGATAATATAAACTGATAGTTTAATCTGCATGAAATAGCTGTGGGCCACTGTATGTCTACATTCCAACATGTTCCGTTGTCGCAGTAACTGCTTGATGTGACCCTTTTTCCTCATTGAGATAGCGCCCCTTTTAACTTCTCTTTCAACCTCCATACTAAGAAATAATTCAACTGGACCTTGACCCACAACTTGAAAATATATTGTACTTTGTTTCTTAATTAAGACGAGTTCTTGCTTTAGCGCACTCGCAATGAGTAAGTCATCTACATACACAGCTAATATATTTATTTGCTTACGAGATGTTTAAACAGAATTTTTACGAATGTTTCATGCAATTTCGCGATCTATTGACGTCCAACTTGCTTTAATCCATACAAAGCTTTCTTTAGCTTTAAAACTTTGTTAGGTCGCTTTTTGCTTGCCGATGCTTCAGGCTGCACCGTGTAAATTTCGTTGTATACATTCCATCAATATAATATAAGTATAACTCATACTCACCAGTTAGCCCGAGAATCATGCGAATTTTGAAGTACCGCACCACAGGACCAGCCTAGATTAACTAGCCATCGCTTAATCCACAGTGCTTGGAACATTAACCTCATTCAACAAATTGTATTTTTTCTTCGGTCTCCTCGGTTTAACAAACCGCACTAATTTTGGGCGAACAGGACCAATACGCTGAACTTTAGATTCTTCTTTGTTTTCTTCTTGTGACGACTCGTAGTCACTCACTGAATCATTAACTTTTCCAATACAGTTCTTATTTACTTCTACTTTATTACTTTCGTGAGCATTTGCTCAACAGTAGCTTCAATAAACGATACATCAGCCAAAAGTTTTATCTTTGCAGCCGGATCAAACAAGCGATAAACTTTTGATGCACTATCGTAACCAACCATTACATTCATTCATTCATTTAGTTTTAAATTTCCCTTTTTTATATCTTAATATATAGAACAAAACGTTTTAAGATGCGATGAAACCGGCTTTCTCCTATAACAGGCATCATAAAGAGTTATCACATCCGACGCCTTCGCCGGTGACCTACTTCGCAAATAGGCTGCAGTATTTACATTGTACAGGTCTACAAGTAATAAAACTCATAATTTTCAAACACACATTCTCAGCTCTTTACCCATACATGTTTAACAGAACGCTGTGTGAAGAAAAGAAATTGCAATAAGAATATAATGGAATGAAAAAGCGAATTTGGGGAATAGGCAACAACCGCAGGCCCGGGCCGCGGCTTGCCTATCAACTACTTTTCTACATTTCCCTTAATTTTGAGCAAAACCGCTAGTTTTTAGTCGAGTGTGTTCCCGTGTTAAATATGTCTTCGAGAAAAGCTTTAAATTTGTTTACAGATTTACCTTAAGTTTTAGAAGATTAAAAAAACAAACGAATTTATTGATGGACAAGTAATGTATATATTAACTTAATTACTACGGCGGGTATAAATTAAATATTTGTGAACGTTTTAGATTTTTATATACAACTTAGTAGTTTGTATAGAATGCATGTACCTGAATATATGGCATATTTAAAACAAACATCGGTTGTATTGAATTTTTATATATATTTAGCTTTTTTGTGAGTTATTTTTGTTTTGTAATTTGTTAATTTTTGTACTTATATAATGCACTTCGGTTTATGTTGTACATTTAGCATTCATTTTGGTTATATTTATTACATCCCTGAGTGAAAAAGTGGAATATTTCGATCAAATGATCTCAGCTCAGCTGTCTCTCAGCTGTTTTTGGATCATATGGTAGTTTTTCTACTTGTAGAGTACCACCAGAGTATAAGGGAGTATGGAAACTATCAGGTGATTTCCAGGAACCAGCCCACAGCTGAGAACAGTCTATGTATTTGACAAGGACGTATAGGCGTTGAATTTAGATTTTGACAGCTAGTATGGTGGAATATTGTGCAGCGCAAGGTTGCTTTGATATTTTGTTAAACAACTTAATTAATAGTTTTCCTAAAATTTTTCATTTCATGAATATATTTTATATTTTGTCGATAGGAAATATAGCCCTTATAAAAATATTCTATATATACTTTAATATTATATTGAAATAATCGTGATATTCGAAGTTTTATTTAAGCCTTTTTTGTTCAAATTGTAACTGCATAGAAATTCACCAAAAAATAAGTAGTATGATTATAAGCAACCTTGTCGGGGTGAATATCATATAAATATTATTTTTCAAAGAAGTTTGTAGACGCTATCAAATAAAGGTATGTAATAAAATTATTAAATCTTTGTACATTAGTAATATTTGCTATTAGATATTGCAGAACATAATGGATATGTGCGGAAGTCACCAGCACAATCCAAAATTATGTGTTATTCGCAGGACGATAAATCCCACAACTTACAAAACACAGTTTGCACATAAAAGAAAAAAACATTGAGGAAAGTAAATTACCGCGCTTATGAACTATACACAAGAAGTCGGGATCTATATATTATATGCTGGAAAACAATGCCGCTGTCTAGTGAATCTTATGATCTCCATTATGTTTTGACAAAATGAAGATTAGTGTAGGACTAAAAGTGGGGCGTTTTTCGGCGACTTTTCCGTTTTACAGTAAGAGTTGCGCATGGGAAACAAAGCTGCTGATGCAATTTTATTTAATTACATAATGCCTTATAGAGCTCAAATGCGGGCAATGGCATTTTTACATTGCGAGAAATTTTGGTTAATTGTTTGCTCATTAGAAAAACACATACATATGTGACATGTCTTTGAAATAAAAATATTTTGTTTATGAAATTTATAGCGTTTGTAGATTGTCAGAAAACTAAAAGCCGTGTATGTATATGGAATTGGAAAAACATGTTGCCAGGAGCTATGTGAAAATCTTTAACCATCTGAGTGGCGATATTAATTGCATATGTGAATGTATAATATATAATTTTATACTGATGAACTTTAAATTATTTTCAGTAAATAAAAAAATTAAGAAAATAGCTTTGTTACTTATTTGGAATAGGATAATTTGAACAGATTGAACTTTTTTATAATATTGAAATATGTAGGTATGAAAAGGGGAGCGCTACCGATTTTTAATAAATTTATTAAATACAAAGCTTTCAATCACAAATTCATGGTGCAAACATATAAACACATATATATAAAGCTACTAAAACATAAACAATTAATTTTCACAAGGGGTTGTCTTGTACAGAAAAAGTATGAAATTAGTAAAATTTGTGAAAGTCAAAAATGTAATATTGTAATTAATAATAGACATAGAAGAAAATACCAAATATTGTTTGACTTAATTTTTCTTTATTCCTATTATATTTTTCTTGCTAAATTTTATTAAATAGGTAACAAAATTTTGATATATATGTTCTCCCTTCTTTTCTTTATCAGAACCAAATATAAAAGGTACTAAACAAAATATTCTCAGTTTAACGGAATGGTATCAGTCAATTAGAGCTAGGTGAATTAGTACTAGATTTTTAACATATCATATTTATAAAATATATGTAATTAAACGGACTCAGAGTGAAAAACAAATCATTTGAAATTTTTACTACTACATATACTACGTATATTAATACTAAAAGAAATATAGTACTTTACGAGATTAATTAATTTTTTGCCGCTGTGCAAACCCTTGCACGCAAATCTCATTCCACCATACCAAACGATCCATGCGACATCTCGTGATGCTATTTTGCAACGAGGGCGTATGGGAGTTGAATTTTGTACGTCAAATGTTAAAAAAAAAAGAGTTTCCATACTCCTTTATACTCTGGTACCACTCTGCTGCGGGGTACTGTAAATCGGTGTAAAAATTCACATTCTTTTATATATTTCTGAAATGCATTATCACTTCTAATGGTTTTTAGTGAAGTCCCAGCTTGACGCTCTGCGAATATTTTAAATTCTTTGATTTCTCAAAAACTTCGTTTTGTGCTTTAGAAAATAAACGATTACATATCTAGACATATCATTTACAAATATAAGTATATTTTGCGAAACAACATCTGATTGTTCAATTGAATTACACAACTGTGCATGTGCCAATTCAAGCAATTCGCTTGCTCTATTTTTACTTGCTAAAACGGCTTTGTACCACAATTACTTTGCTTACATAATGGGGCGGAAATGCGAAGCGAATGTCAGATGAAAGAGAGAAGCCGACAGCTGTTACATTCTAGAGCGTAAACCGAACAATTGATTCAGTATATAAGGGTGAAACACAACTGCAGAGCAGTCGTAAAGTGAACGCGTTGGTGATAACTCTACTGTGAATTAAAAAAAAATACATTGTGAAAGTTGTAATATAAATGATTGTAAACAGTGAAGTGAATTGTTAGCTATTGAGTAATAAAGAAGATTGACCAAATTCTGTATAATCAAGAAACTACAAATATAGTTGGAAGCTTTTATTTAACAATCCAGTGATCGGACTCGAAGGATTTGGAAAGTCATCGAGGCTAATTCAGGAACACCGTAACAATATGTTACTCGTCACATTTCTTGGTACACTTATTTCAAGCCCGTTAACTAATTTATCTTCCACAAGTTGACGCATGCTACCATAGTTCAAATGGCCATGTCTAACCTGCCATTTCAAAGCTTCAGTGGGCTGCAAAGAATATCATGTCTTTATTAGTTGTACATACAAATATAACACCAGTCTTCTCCCCACGCTACAACCACTATTTACTGTCCTTGACACTGATTTGAAATTGCATTGCAAGATAGGAACATACAACACATCAATTAGCTGTATTTCTTTTTTTTGTGCTTTTATTCGTAATTTTCTTTTTTCTTTCGCTTCTATTGTTGCCAGCTAGTATAATGTTTTCGTTATATTCATTTAATTCATAGAATACTGTGGCGAAAATGTAACGCGAATGTCAGATGAAAGAGACAAACCGATAAGTGGCATGTTCTAGGGCGTAAATCGAGAACAATTCGATCATTCGAGGCGGTTGGTCTATAGAAGGAATGAATCGTTCTGCTGTCAAGAATCAAGCTGGAAAATGTTTTAAATGTGGAAAACCAGGTCTTGAGGAAGATGGACCATAAACTTCTCAGTCACTAAACTAAAACCAGGCAGTCTAAAGGGGCGTATGCTGCCTCCTGCAATAGAATGCCCCATAATCTCCGTCTCGCAAATGGGTAGAAAAACGAGCAATATTACTATTGTTGGATATGTGGATGGACGAGAGCGAATATTAACAGTGCATAGGGGCGTATCTCACTCCAACATCGCACTGAACTGATCGCTAAAGGAGTGAGACCATTACCTGGAGCAAGATTGACACCCAAGTGGTGGGAGAAGTAACATGTGAGGTCGCAATAGGGAATGTGATGGTGTTACACAGCTTTACAGTCGTGCAGATTGTGGATGAGGCAATAATAGGAGTGGACTTCTTAATGGGTCAAGGTATCAAGATAGACTTGAATAACAAAACTATGGAGTATAAGAACATGGAAGTACCACTAAGCATTGGTTATGATTCCACATACAGCAGCAAACAAGTGGCCTTAGAAAGCAGCGAACTGATTCCACCAGAGTCAGAAGCAGTTGTTTGGGCGAAAATTAATGGAGATTGTGGGACAAGCGGACGTACTTATTGGTAAAACCCTGGCTAAGACACGAAAGAATGGACGCATCCCAGTGAGAGTATTAAATGACTTCAGATCACCAGTAAAAATTCCTAGTGGAACTGTATTAGGACAATGTCAAGAGGTGGCGATGATTCATCTGAAATCGGCTCCATTGGCAGGAAGGACGTGGAGGAAGACATAACTACATGGACGCAAGGGTTGGAAGGCAAGAACAAGCACAATGCCAGCTTATCCGCAAATACTCCAACATATTCGACAAGCACGACAACAAACCAGGCAGGACCAACGTAATGAAACATTGCATTGATACTGGTGACGCTAGGCCAATTCGTCAAGCTCCTCGAAGTGGTCCACTAGCCAAACGTGACGCTTTTGGCCAAATAATTAAAGACATGAGCGAAAGCGATGTTATCGAACCATCGGCAAGTCCATGGAGTTCTCCGGTAGTACTTGTGAAAGAGATGATGGCCAGTTGCGGTTATGCGTGGACTATCAGAGATTAAATGATGTCACAAAGAAAGACAGTTATCCTTTGCACCGGATAGATGATACAATAGACTCATTAATTGGCACAGAGAGGAGTCTCAACACTCGACCTTAAGTATTGGCAAGTGGAAGTGACTGAAGAAGATAAAGAGCAGACAGCCTTTAGTGTCGACAACTGTCGGCAACGCTCCTGTCACTTTTGAAAGACTAATTGACCATGTGCTCAAAGGACTACATTGGAAGACTTGTTTGGTGTGTCTTGATGTCATCAGCGAATTGGAAAAAAGCTTCGATAAACATCTTAGTAACTTGGAAGAAGTTCTCCAGAGAATAGCTGGCGCTGGTCTTAAACTAAGTTCTAAGAATTGCTCTTTACTCAAGAAGGGTAAATTACATAGGTCATTAAGTAACCACGAAGGGCGTTTGTACTGATAAAGAAAAAATAGAAGCAGTGAAGGATTGGCAAATTTGTATCGCCAATTTGTACCGAATTTCGCCAGCGTAGCTCATAGTCTCCATGAGATCACTAGGAAAAATAGATCTTTCGAGTGTAAAACTGAACAAGAGGAGGCTTTCCAAGCTTTGAAAGAACCGCTATGCACTACGTCAATGCTAGCGTACTCAGTTCCAAGTGCAACATTTATCCTGGATACAGATGCTAGTGGTTATGGCATAAGAGGTCTAATTTCGCAAGTGATTGATGGGAGAAGATAGACAGGAGTAGATAGTTGCCTACTATAGTCGGCGTATTGGGAAACCAGAGCGGAACTACTGCGTAGCTCGGAGAGGACTACTAGCGTAGGTGGTAGCGATGGATCGCATCAAACCGTTCCACAAATATTTGTAAGGTCAACATTTCCGAGTTAGAACGGATCATGCACGCTAAAGTGGCTACTACAGTTCAAAAGTCCCGCAATATGCACGGAAATGCTGACGCTATGTCCCGTCCACCATGTAATATGGAATCTAAGCACTGCTCAAAAGTCGAGGTTAAGGAAGACATAATAGACGTCCGGCTAATGACAATTGCACCAGCAGAGGTGTGGGAGGCAAGCCACTTAAGGAAATGTCAGCAGGAAGATCCGAACTTGGAATTCAAAATGCATGGATTGGAGATGAATTGAAGGCTAAGTAAGGAACAAATGGAAGCGGAAAGTAACAATCGCTAATGCATACTGGGCACAATGGAACAGTTAGAGTTTGTTTTCTGTTACTGTCTGTTTGCATAGAGTATGGTAAAGTGAAGATGACCAGTGCTCTCGAAGGCTAATAGTAGTTCCGAGGTTAAGAATTCCGAATGTTCTTAAGGAATTCCATTATGGTCTTAGTGGACGGCACCTAGGCATTACGATATCTCTGGAGCAAATAAAGTAGCGGTTCTATTGTATTGGTTGTCGTCAGTCGATTGCTGAGTGGATTGTTGATAGATGCAAGGAGTGCATAGCGGCTAATGGTCCAAAATCTCGAAGTCATGGGAAGATGAAGCAGTATAACTCAGGTGCACCATTTGAGTGGTTTGTCATAGATGGAGATGGCTATAGAATTGACCAAAGAAGAAACTTTGAATCGGCGGTATTCCAGGAGATGTGTCTGATGTTGGTAATTGAAAAATACGGACGAAAGCTCTGCATCCTCCATCAGATGGTATGGTAGAACGATTCAACCGGACCCTGAAAGACCCTTTGCGGAAAGTAGTAGTGTAGTAGTATCAGGATAATTGGTATATTCACATACCGGTGTTTCTGTTGTGATATCGGTCAGCGGTGCACGGAACAACGGGTAAAACACTTGGATCCTGTTCGGTAGTGAACTTCGGCCGCCTAATGATTTGAAGTTTGGAGTAAATGGTGATGCGAGAAGAATTGGGAACGATGCGTTGTGTCTTAGAAGAAGAGTTGAAAGAAATACATGGTCTTGTGAGACAGCGAACTCATATTATGAGTGACAAAATGAAGGCCAAAGGCTTCCAATATGAAGGTTTAGTGTTGTTATACAATCCACAACGGAGGAAAGGTTTATACCCAAAACTTTAATGCAATAGGGAAGGTCCACATATAATAAGATGAAAGTGGTCCACCTAGAGAACTTTGCTGTGTTTGGAACAGCAAACGTGCCTGATTGAGTGACTTGGGAGGGCAGTGTGGTAAGAATGCGAAGCGAATGTCAGTCGAAAGAGAAAAGCCGATAACTGGTACGTTCTAGAGCGTAACGTAGAACATTCATTATCGAGAACAATTCGATCATTGCAGGTAGTTGTGAACAATCGATTCAGTATATAAAGGCGAAACACAAATGCAAAGCAAGGCAGCAGTAAAGTGAACTCGTTGGTGATAACACTACTGTGAAATAAAAGTAGCACTTTGTGAAAGTTATAATATAAGTTATTGTAAATAGTGAAGTGAATTGCTTGTTATTATATTGAGTAAAAGGAACATTGAGTAATTTATATATAATTAAGAAACTGCAAATATAGTTAGCTACTTTTTTAACACTCCAGTCGAAGGATTTGGAAAATCATCGAGGCTAATTAAGCGAGATCGTATCATTATTTTATTTCATTGAAACGAAATTTGTTTTGAAACTACTTTTTTGGTGTAAACGATTGGAAAGCATATACAAAAACATATAAAAGCAATGGGGTTGAAACTGCGCAAATACATCGCTCGGTAAGCCTTATTCATTCAACTTTTGTGTGCAAGTTAATACCCCTAATGTTTAATATTTGAAATAACGAGTAAACAAAAATGCAATATGAGATGCCTTCTTGCGTAACCAAAGTTATATAACAATAAATGTTTTTTTACTTCTGCTGACGACACACACGCGCTGTTGCAATCCTGGGAAAATGATTATTCAGCAAATTGATGAACGACAAATTACGTTAGAGTTAAGAAATTAATCTGTAAAACAGTCAGTTCTAAGTTGAATTCAAATAAATAAAGAACGCTTCAGACATTTGTCTGAAGCTATTTTTAAGAAAACAATAATAAACTGGAATAATTTAATTGGCGCCCAACGTGGGGCCGGAAACAAAAAAATCGTAATATTCTGAAAATGAAAAAGTAAGGATCGGTTCGTGCCGGCAACAAAAAAATCGTAATATCCTTAAAATGAAAAAGTAAGGAACGGTTCCTGAAAGTAAGAAGTAAAGAAGATCGGAACAAACATCCAGTGTGAAATAAAGTAACTGCAAAACTTTAAGTTTTTGTAAAAACATAACTGAATTTTATAACAAGTGTTAAACAAATAATATTCCTAATTGAAAAAACAAAACAAATTTTGTGAACAATATTATTAAAAGCTTGAAAATTTAATTTGACTGCAAAAAAAATCAAGGAGTTGTTTTTAAACCTATATAGTGTTTGAAATAATGAACTCTTTTTGCATTTAATAAAGAAAAGAAAAACTGAACTAAAATTTTTAACAAGGATAAATTCAAGTAACACTTCGAAAACATAAATGAAGGAAGTTCAACAAATCAAAAGAAAGGACCTTTCCCTTAAGAAAATATACAAAGTGAACTTTCAATTCTATGGA
The DNA here is from genome assembly GCA_030068015.2 of Neoceratitis asiatica. Classification (NCBI taxonomy): domain Eukaryota; kingdom Metazoa; phylum Arthropoda; class Insecta; order Diptera; family Tephritidae; genus Neoceratitis; species Neoceratitis asiatica. The sequence continues at coordinate 71,515,471 of CM061525.1, read as the reverse complement.
AATTTATGTGAAATTTTGAATGCGACACATCAGACAATTTTTAAGAAGAATTTTAATGAGGACAACCTTACTTGTAATTGCTCCAAAAGCCGATTAATAAAAATTTAAGGAAAAGGACGACACCTAAACTGTGTAACACACCAGAGTTCCAGCGTTGTTAATAGAGAATAGTTATAAGTATCCTGTAAGCAAAATTATTATTTTTATATAATAATTTGTGCAAAAGAAAATTCCAAAAATAAGCGTTAAAATAAAATTTAGAAAACTCATGATTTTATTAAAGTAATTATTAAAATAAATGTTTAACAGTAAAAAGAAAATTTTTAAATTGTAAATAAAGATTGAACTTAAATAAAAAAAACTAATCTTAAAAATACGAAAGATTAAGATTTAACAGAAAAAAAGAAATTTATAGGAATGTGTTAAAATAAATCTAGAAAGAATCACTTCTTAATTATTCAAGGTTAATTGAAAAGAGTTGCGAAGATGTATCCTATCCAGATCTAAAGTAAAGTGTTAAAATATTCTTTTGATAAAATATTAAAGCAATCGGTGAAGGAATAAAAGCTAATACAAGAAGATAAATTAAATTGAAGATAGCTCGTAAAGCTACATAGAAGGTTTTTAGAAACGATCAGTGAATTCGAATTGCTCTAATGCCTGCAGAAACAATTGACGAGTTATCTAACAGACTCAATAGGTCACTGACAATGGCTAACAATAGCACAACATCAGCGTCAGGACTGACGGAAATGCAAAAGAGTCAGATAAGAGATTTAACTATTGGTACCATAAAAACAGGTTCCTTGCGTAAAAAGGTAGATGAATTAACTGAAAATCTCCACAAACTCACTAGTGTAAATACAGCTGAAGAATATATAGTAACACAAATTGATGAGACAATATTGTGTGACGAATCTTTAGATGTTATAAACACATTACTAGCATTTAATGGTAAGACATCTTATATCATGAGCCAGTACAGAAAAGGCAGTCGGCGCTATGATGCCGCGCTAACAATCCTGAGAAACAAAATCACTGATGAAGCCAACATTGCTCTAACCAATCACGGTACGGTCCTAAACCTCGAAGCCATTCTTAGTCGACTGGACTTTGCTTACTCGGACAAGAGGCTGATCCATATTATAGAGCAAGAACTTAGCATCATGCGACAAGGACACTTAACAGTCATTGATTACTATAATGAAGTAAATTCAAAATTAACAGCTTTGGTTAACAAAACGATAATGACTCATGGGTCTAATTCTGAGCTGACTTATGGGTTGAATAAAAAAAATCGGCAGTACGCACTCAGAGTGTTTACACAGGGCTTAACCCACCATTAGCAAATATATTATTCTCACTATCTCCTAATGGCTTGCGGAATGCTCTTGCTAAGGCTCAAGAGCTTGAATCCAACAATATACGTGCAAACTTTGCACTGCAATTTAATCGGGGATCTAATATCAGTCCCATGACAAAACCACACAACAATCTGAGATTCCCTCAGCGCAATGAAAGAAATGCAACAAAAACCAATTTTTTCCAAAACCAACCGGTCCATGCAAAACCAATACCTATGGAATTGGACAGCTCCGTCAACGTACAACAGAAAGTACAACCTTTTAATAATAACGTTAGACCATCCTTTAGCAATAATTACTTCCCACAGAGAGAGAATGTAAACAATTTCACTGGCTATGGACGAAATAACTTCCAGCCAGCCATTAAACGACAGCATTCTACTGCCTAACCTAGCTTTCAGCCCCAACAGAAGTTCCAAAGGGTAAATAACATAGTAGAGAATGCTTTTTTAGAAGAAGGACTGGATTGCCAGTTTTCTACCGAACAAGGTTAGACGGGAACAAAGTAAAAATTTTGATTGATACAGGAGCAACTAATTGCTACTGTAAAAGGAATATTTTGCCAAACAGACAGAAATAAGTGATAGGGAAGCAAGTGAAAACTATTCACGGCTTCTCAATTATAACTCATTATTACGAAACAATAATTTTTGGTATTAAATAACGTTTTTATGAATTAAACGATATGGAGTATGAAATAATAATAGGAATAAACCTTTTAAAAAAAAGTAAACTTTATAATAAATCTGGTGAAGGGAACAATAACTTATAGAAAGAAGGTAGAAAGAATTTATATGGACATAGATAAAATAGAAACTAAGGAAGCCTTCTTTAATAATATTTTAGACATAGACACACTACGAGATAATAAGAGAAATAATATAGAAATAATGCATTCTGATATATGTAGATACCGTACTACCATTTCGTACGGACGTGAGAGCGTAAATCAGAACAATTGTTGAAACTCCAATATGGAGTAAACAATACCCTTTTCCGCCAATGCTTTTATAAATAATGAAATAAATAAATTGTTAACAAATGGGATTATCCGCCAGAGCAAAAGTCCTTATAATTCACCTATATGGGTTGCGCCAAAGAAGGGCGAAAATGAAGACGGGACGCAGAAAATGCGGATGGTCGTGGATTACAAAAAACTGAATGAACAAACGATTGCAGATAAATACCCCATACCAGACTGCAAAGTAATTCTTTCGAATTTTGGAAGAGCTAAATTCTTCTCTACCATAGACCTTGAACCTGGCTTCCACCAGATTTTAATGAAACCAGAGGATATAGAAAAAACGGCATTTTCCGTAAATAACGGAAAATATGAGTTCGTAAGGATGCCATTTGGCTTAAAAAATGGTCCTGGAATCTTCCAGAGAGTCATGGATAATATTTTATGTCGCGTCTATATAGACGATATCATCGTTTACTCGGAAAGTTTAGAATCCCGTATTGAGCACCTGCAAACTATAATTAAAACGTTAAGAAATGCTAACATGAAAATATCTCTGGACAAATCCAAATTTTTTGAACAAGAAGTTGAATTTTGGGTTACATAGCAGCGCATAATGTTATTAAAACTGACCCGAAAAAATTACAAGCTATTTCCGAATTTCCCAAACCAACGACGCTTAGGCAATTCAGAAGTTTTCTAGGAATGACGGGTTATTATAGAAAATGTGTATCAGGCTACGCATCAATCGCAAGACCTTTAACAAAATACTTAGGTGGAGAAAATGAAAGGATTTCACAGAACATGTCAAGGAAAACAGAAATTAAATTGGATGATGAGGCCATAGAAGCCTTCGAAACACTAAAAAAACTATTAATAAATCAGGTTGAACTCACACAACCTGACTTTTCAAAGAAATTGTCCTCACAACAGATGCCTCTAACGTAGCAATAGGAGGAGTATCAACACAAGAAGGTAAACCAATTACCTTCATCTCAAAAACACTGAATTCAACGAAGCTAAACTATGCCACCAACGAAAAAGAACTTTACGGCATTGTTTGGTCTTTAAAGACGCTCAGAAATTACCTTTACGGTGCTAAAGACTTGGAAATTCATACAGACCACCAAACTCTAACCTTCGCAGTTTCTACACGAAACCCAGATGCAAAAATTAAGAGATGGAGGTCTTTTATTGAGGAATTTTCACCGAAACTAGTTTACAAACCGGGAGTAACCAACATAGTGGCAGATGCATTATCAAGACAATTTTTTTGAATAATTTATCAGATGATTCACCATTTACAGGAACACAATATTCTGCTGAAAGTAGCGAAAATAATATTATACCTGAAGCAAAAAAACCATTGAATGAATTTAAACAACAAATTTTGTTGTCTAGAAATAATTTCACTATTCATGAGTCAATCACAAATTTCAATCGGACTCGACATATTATTGAATATGATTCCCGAGAGAATCTTCTAACAATATTGAAAGAATTCCTACAACCGAAGCTAGTGACAGCAAGATATTATACGCTGGAGGACTTGTATGATTTTAAAGAAACGGTAAAAAATGTTTTCTCTAACAAATTCGTTTTCACACAAATATTTGCTGTAGATGTTTTAAATGCAGATGACCAGAAGGTTATTACTGAACAAGTTCACAACAGGGCCCATAGAAATTATAAAGAAAATTGTAAACAAATCTATAGACAATATTATTGGCCAAAAATGGCAATGACCATTTTAGGCAGTATACAAAGCATGGCGGCCGCGATAGCCGAGTGGTTAGCATTGCGTACCGACATTCGGAAGGCCTGGGTTCGAGCCCAGATTCGAGCAACATCCGAAATTATAGAAAATAAATTTTTCTAATTGGGTCGCCCCTCGGCAGGGAATGTCAAGCCCTCCGAGTGTATTTCTGGCATGAAATAAAGCTCCTCATAAAAATCCATCAGCAGTTCGGAGGCGGCTTAGAATAAACTGTAGGTCCCTCCATTTGTTGGTAAAAACATCAAGACGCGAAACCACAAATTGGAGGTGTAGCTCGGCCGAAAATCGCTTCAGCGGTTACAAAGCGCCAAATATATATATATATATATGTAGATATATATATATAGCATTGCAACATTTGTAATAGATCAAAATACAACAGACACCCGCAAAAGGCCAAAATAGGAGAGACTCCTATTCCCGAAAAAGAGGGTGAAGGTAAAATATATTACATGTATTGATTCTTATTCTAAATTCTTAGTTATTAAACAAATTAATGATAGGTTAAATTTAGGTGAAAAAGTAATGGACGTTTTCCAAACGCGAAAAAAAAGACTTTAGATAACGAACCCGGCTTTACAACGGCTCAGTTTAAGTCATTGATGCAAAGGCTAGGAATAGAATTGTACTATTGTACCCCTAGACACAGTACTAGAAATGGAATAGTGGAAAGAGTTCATTCCACTTTGGTGGAATTAGCGAGATGCATTAAAGAAGAATACCATGTGCTAGATGATTCCGAATGTTTTTACAGAGCAACCCAACAACACAATAAATCAATTCATTCAGTAACGGGTGAGAAACCGACTGATATTTTCTTTAATAAAATTCCACACGACAACTTAGTAGACCAACTTAAAAAGGCACAAGAAAAGATGCTGCAAAGAAGTAAAGACAGTACCACCGAAGACTTACCAACCGAATCACATAGTTTACGAAAAGAAAGTTAAAGAGGACTTAGGAAACAAAGTCAAAATACATTCACGAGACCGAATAATTCATAAAACCAATATTAAAAATTAAATTTTAATCTCTTTCAGAATATGGCCAAATTAATAATAATGTTTCTTGCAATATTCCAAAATTTGCAAATCAGACGTACAAATACTAGACTACTCGAACGCACAACTAGTCACAATCGAAAAGGGACAAGCCAGGCTACAGACAGGAAATTTTAAAATTATTTATGAATTCGACCTTGAAAAATATAATGACATAATGGACAATATCGGAAAGATGATAACAACACCAAATATTCAAAATAGTCCTCACTATCCATTTATATCCTTGTTGATATCACAAATAAAAACACATTTAAGTAATTTAAAAATTAATAAAGCCAAGAGAGCATTGGATTTTTTAGGTAGTGCTTGGAAATGGTTGGCAGGTAGTCCTGATCGCCATGACCATGAAATAGTTTTAAATAAATTAAACAATGTATTAGAAAATAATAACAACCAAATATTAATAAACAAACTCACAACTGAAAGAGTAAATGAAATTACCAACATTACCAATAAAAAATGATGAAAAATGAACATTCTACAGAAAAAGATATAATTTTAAAATTAAAATTTAAACTTGAGGTAATAAAAGAAGAAATTTTAAATATTGCATATGCGATATATTGCGCGAAAGCCAATATTATAAATTCGTATATTTTGTCAAATGAAGAAATTAATACAGCAAAAATATTGTTAACAAAGAAAATTTGCCTTTTATAAATCTTGACGAAGCTTTTGAATTTTCTGAAATCAAAATAGCAACTAATGGCAAAATTATAATTTATATTATAAGTTTGCCAACAGTTAAAAATAATGGGTATTTTTAATGCGGCCTGTAATTGTTTTTGTATTCAAAGGCCTATTTTTGTTAGAAACATTAATTTTTCATTGAATATTTTGTTATACAACAAAGAAAAAATGGTAGAAGTGACAGCTGTTTCGGAGATCACCACATCTCCTCATCAGACTTCTTTTGCCAGGAATCGAACCGACGGATTCTGGCATCACGGGCGAGTGCTCTACCAACTGAGCCAACGCCTGCCATGTAATCTGTTGTTGTATTATTCAATTTTTTACTAACCAACAACTATTAAGTGCGCTAATATTTAGCCGCTATTTTACTTAATGTTGGGTTAGCGAGATGTTTGTAAAACTATAGAAATAAGAGTTGTTAAACATGATAAAAGAATAAATAAAATGAGCTTCAAAGAAATACTGATTTGTGAAAAAGAAATATATGGAATAAAAAATCAATGCAAAAGTTATAATCATTTGGAAATTTGTTTAAATAATGATGTAATAGATTTAAGACATGATAATTGTATAACTAATCTTTTAAAAAGTCGTTCACCAAACTGCACCGGAATAAATAATCAACACATCCCGGATATAGAGGAAGTAACATCTGGTATTCTATTCCTGAACCAGTTTAATGAGAAGTTACAATACAGAACGAAACTACTTTGCTGAATGGAACATTTTTAATACATTTTAGCATTACTACCATTGAAATTCAAAGAAAAAAATTTCACAATGAACAGAAGGTTACCAGCAAGCCGCTACCCGCTCTACTTCAGCCTTTATCCAATTCTAATATAATCGAAGAAATTTTTCCCTACAAATGCTACACCAACTGAATGCTAACAACACTAAACACATAGGAACATTCGAAGAAGAAAGGAAAATAAATTACGTTATAAAATATTCCTTATCCATTGTAACAATAACCATTATGATAATCGTTGGCAGGGTTATTTGGATGCAGAAATCTAAACATTCAATTCACTTCACTGACAAAGCCATAGCAAAGATAAACGAGTTATTTAAACCAAAATCTTCAAACGAAGACATTTGAAACTCAGGGAGGGAATAGTTAATACCCCTAATGTTTAATATTTAAAATAACGAGTAAACAAAAATGCAATATGAGATGCCTTCTTGCGTAACCAAAGTTATATCACAATAAATGTTTTTTACTTCTGCTGACGAGACACACGCGCTGTTGCAATCGTGGAAAAATGATTATTCAGCAAATTGATGAACGACAAATTAAGTTAGAGTTAAGAAATTAATCTGTAAAACAGTCAGTTCTAAGTTGATTTCAAATAAATAAAGAAGGCTTCAGACATTTGTCTGAAGCTATTTTTAAAAAAACAATAATAAACTGGAATAATTTAATTTGCGTATGTGGTTAAAAAATAAAAGGGTACGAAAAGAAGAGTGCAGTACAATAATATATGCATTTGTTTAACGCTTCAACACGAAGTAGTTTTCACATTTTGTTTTTATTTCAGATTTTCTGTGGTTCACACCCCAAGGTTGACATCTATTATATAATAAATATTGTGACGGAAATCCCAAGTACATAGGACAAATGAAAGAAGCGACAGCAGCTACCGCAGGCTGACGAATTATCGACATGCTCTAGACAGCTTAAACAGAATATTTGGGTCAGCCGAAAGAAGTGTGAAGCAGAATATAATTGTGTGTTATAGTGAATTGTAAAATAAACCACTAAATAAACGTTGAGTAAATTCCTGACGATGAGGAAGCCAGACGAACAAAATCTTGGACTTTTATTTAGAAATCTAGAGATCGGACTCGAAAGATTTGCGAAATCATCAAGGGTACTTACGAAAATCGTTACAATATATAATGGATTATATTTATGTTCAATTTGTTTTTTTATTTACATACATATATGTATGTAAAATTAAGGCGGCTACGAATAATAATAAATACATAAGTAAAGAAAATAAAGGAAAAAAAATTTATTTTATCTTAAAAATTTTAAGATTTTAAGATTTGAAAAACAACCCTGCGCCGGTTGAGAACGGAAATTAGAAAATGACAATTGTTTGTTTATGAAATAAAATTAATGCGTGAAACAAGGAAATAGATCATACGTATAATTGCCTATGATCTTACCCAGTTTTTTTTCCAGTCTTGAATAAACGTTTCTTCAAATTATCTAGTTTTTTATCCAGTTTTGTCTGGTGGGATATTTGTAATTTATTGATATTTACTACTAGTGTGTTACATTAGCGTAGGCGCGATTATAGCCGAATCAATAATTGCTCCCAATTAGTTTCCTCTTCTAGCATTTTGACGCCAATTGGACATACCGAGCGAAACCAGGTCCTTCTGAACTTGATCACGGAGTGGAGGTTTTGATTCGTCGAGAGAGGACTACTCTTCAATTGCCTACTCAGTCCAATATAGCAACTGTTGGCAAGTGTTTCTGCGTTTGATTTCAAGGCAAGACTTTGTTGGTGTTGTCGATGCTGGTTCCAAGACATAACATTTTCTACAACTACAAAGTTATGACGTGGGATCCAAGACGCGAATGCGCTGACTGTTTGCTTGATGGTAGGAGATATTTCGTCTCGTTCATCCCAAGACCCATTCGCTTCGCTTCTTTGCCTACCTGAAGAAAACACATCTAATTGCGGTTGATGTGGCCAAATTTATCAACATTATCGGCATACGCTATGAATTGTACACTTTTGTAAAATATTTTTATATTTTGCAGGGATACCAAATTCAGACATAGCGGCATAGACGCAGTTTTTTGTGCTATAGAAGGCAGCTTTAAAACCACCGATGAAAAGGTGATGTGTAACGATGTTTTTTTCAGACGCTTTTTCCAAGATTTGCGGCATGGTAAATAAAGGGTGTTTTTTATAGAGGTATAGAACTTTAAGTTGGCATTACTTTTCAAGATGGTGACCGATTTAACAGCTGTCAAGTGATTTCTTCTCAGTTTGGTTTGGCAATTCATCATGAATAGACTCACGCCTGAACAACGCTTGCCAATAGTTCAATTTTATTTCGAAAATAGTGGTTCTGTGCGGAAAACGAATCGCGCACTACGATGTTTAGCGATGAAGCGCGCTTCTGGTTGAATGGCTACGTCAACAAACAAAACTGCCCCATTTGGAGTGTATGTTGAAACACCGTTACATCCAGAAGAACTGACTGTTTGGTGCGCTTTATGGGCTGGTGGAATCATTGGTCCTTACTTTTTCAAAAACGATGGTGGCCAGAACGTTACAGTCAATGGTGATCGGTATAGAGCCATGATTACTAACTTTTTCATTCCTGAATTGAATAACCATGATGTCCAGGAGATGTGGTTTCAACAAGATGGCGCAACATGTCACACAGCTCGTGCAACAATAGATTTATTGAAAGACACGTTTGGTGACCGCCTAATTTCACGTTTTGGACCTGTGAATTGGCCTCCAAGATCTTGTGATTTAACACCGCTAGACTACTTTCTGTGGGGCTATGTAAAGTCATTGGTTATTGCCGATATACGGCCACAAATGTTGGAAAAAGTCATCGAAAATTGGACTTCCAGATTGGACTACATCCGCGCCGCGCGTCATATGCCAGAAATCATATTTAAAATGTAATGCCACAAGATTATCTTTCGGATAAATAAAATTCATGTCAATCGAATAATCCATCGTTGTTTTATTGCAACTTAAAGTTCTATACCTCTATAAAAAGCACCCTTTATAAGGCCAATGGTGGATTTACCAGGTCTAAAGCCATACTAATAAGGTCCAATGGGTTTGTTGGCGGTTGGTTTCAGTCTCTCTCACAATAAGCTCGATGGGACCTTGTCTTCTATATAGAAGAGGTTTATGCCAAAATAATTGGCGCAGACCATGGGGCCCCCTTTTCATGGATTGGGTAGGGCACTAAATCGATTTCGTACTTTGTCATAGTCGGGTGTTGGAATGTTTATTTAAACATCTTCAATTGGGAGTTCGGGTTCACCATCTTCGGTCGTCGCACTTTTTCTGCCGTTCACAGGTTGGAGAAGTGTTCCCTCCGTTAACTCAGGATGAAACCTTCTGTAAGTCGTCGCATTTTTTCATGGAATTTTCGAGCATTACGCATGACGGCCAGCATCTCAAGCTCTTCATACTCATTCATTTCAGCCTCGTTTTTTCTCTTTCTTTCTCTTGCTTTCCAAAATTCAATTGTTTCTGCATCAGCGATACTTAGGGAGATCCGATTCCGCAGTTCCACACATGCATAGAACACTGGAGACATGTTTTCCGTTTATCACAACATGCTCGATTTGGTTGCGCGTTTTTCGATCCGGAGACAACTATGAAGCTTGTATTGTATATATTTTTGTGTGTCGGAATCTGGTCAACGATATTCCGGACTACGGCGAAGTCGAACAGCCTCAGCCCGTTTGAAGATGTTTCGTCATAGAGGCTGAATTTTTCGATTGTTGGCGTTGAAATATTCAAGCACGATTTTGATATCGTGGCAGGGCAGCGCTCCCGGCGCTCACAGAAATCATCTTTGGTCACATCGTCCTTCTCTTCTGTGGAAGCGTGGTCGCAAATAAGCGATATGCTGAAGAACTTCGCTTTGATTCGGATTGTGGTTAGACGTTAATCCACCGTGAACTCAGCGAACAAACACCAAATTTGCGATCCTTTATATGGTCACTTTAGTAAATTTCACAAGGACCCACTTTCTTCCGTCCTTGTCCCTTCCATCGTATTTTGTACGGCGCTGATATCAGCCTTTAATTTTAAGAGAGCATCAACCAGTTGGAAAGCGGCACCTTCCCAATTAAGGGACCGGATATTTCAGGTGCATTCCCTTAAATCGTCGTCGTTTAAACTTTTGAAGGGGTCGTCATCAAAATGGGAGTCTCTCATCCGAAGCATTTTACAATTTTTCATTGAAGCAGGATTCTCCCCAAACCCTACGCCCAACCACAAGGAATTCACCTTCTCACTTTAGCTCGCCTCCAATCGGATGTTTGTTGGCTACCCAGTGGATACTTGGTTTAAGACCGGAAGTCGTACGCTGCTTGAAACATGTGTACAAAAAATCGTTTCTGGCCACTCCCAGGGGAATTGCACTCAAAAACTTTCCCCACTTGCGTGAACTTTTAGACGAGGCGCCATTGATATTTGCTTATCTTGTTAGTTGATGTAGTGGCAACGGTCAACTTGTCCTATATCTGATTATATTTAAATAGACAATATTTACTTCATTTGAGGATGAGTAATTCTCAGAAATCTTTCACTAAAGTTCAAAATGATTCGCATTATATATATATAGTTGTACATACATATGTAGGCAATCAAAATATCTAGGCGTCTATTTAATGTTCTCTTCCATTTGAAATTTGCTTAATTACTTAACATACATGCTATGAAGTGTAGAATATTAACTTAAGTATATTTAAGGTCAGAAACAAAACATTAAATTCATCTTTAAACTTTTTGCTATTCGTAACACTAATGCCTGTCATATGAATATGCAATACATACATAAATGCATAAATGAAAAGCATCAATCTTCAAGACGTCATTAATACTTCTCTTTCAAAAATTTTTAAATTTATGTTATCTAATAATTTTTTTTAAATGAGCAGCGAAAGTTAGACGTTTACTGAAATTTTAATTGTTAAATGATTAAACGGACACTAGTTTTACATTTAGATTATAGATAAGTCCCAGAATTTATACTGACATAATTAAGATGAAGATTAAATTGATTTAGACATGTCCACCTGGTTGTCTGTTTAAATACAATCTAGTCGTCAATATAGGAGACATTTGAACGATAATTTATGAGGAGGTTGGTTTATAATGTCCCACTGCTCAGAAATGAATTTTCTAATTTTATGCAACTAAAGCTATATATTTTCGTGTTTTGTATTAACTAATACTGACTTTCATCAGAACTGCTCAAATTAGGCAGGAAACTATATTAAGTTTCGTAAGTGCATTAAGATCTCTCGTGAATATATATGTACTCGTATATAACATACTTCTGTGAAGATTTCCAGTTTATAAGTGTAAAAAAATATCCGATATTAAATCTTAAATTTAAATTGTTTGGACTTGTGCTTTCTTTATTTAATAGATGGTTTTTTGTTTGTAATGTGCAACAGTTCAGTCTTCAAAGTTAAAATTGAAACATCTATAAAAATTCACCAGTCGTGTTTATGCGTTCTTGTTGGCTATCTTTGGCACTAAATGACCACTAAAATATAAAACAAATATCTTTTTTTGGGCACTTGTTATTGACATTTTCAATAGTTTCCTTCTTTTAAAATGTTATTCACTCTAAATTGTTTTGCTTTGCTGAATTTACCAATTCCCTACGGTTAACCGAGACTTTAAGCCAATAAATGTATGAGGTCATAAATCCGAAAGGCAGCTAAACATTCAAAAGTAATGATGAAAAACTATAGTTTTCGTAAGTTCTTTTGTAACAATTGCTAAAACCTATGCCCGAAACCGAAGGATAACCTTAAAAATGTTGCACTGTGTAATGATTTTTTTAACTTATTTACGCAGTCATTTACTCCTGTATTTGGTTAAACCCACCTAAGCTTTACAGTAAATGTACAAATCTTAAAACTAAATTAAAAACGTGGTAGCTCGAGTCAAATCTGAGCCCTTTTCGAACTGTGACGCTCTCTTAGAAGGCGATAACATCTCTTCGCTGCAGACGCGCCCAATAGTGCTCTTCGAATTTCGGACTGAAATCTCTAATTTTTCTCAATATTAGTTGCACAAGGTCATGGAATACCATACATCTAAATAGACTTTGTTGACGTTGTAAGCACTTTGTGATCCACCAATTTAAGCTAGCTGTTTTATTTTCATATGTAATATTTTTCCATATCTTTTTATCATGTTTCCCACGTTATTCTTATATCTAAGTGGATAACGAATATTTACATGAATGTATGGCAATAAAATATTACCGGAAAGTAAGTAAAGTGCGTGAGAACTAGGAGTCAATGAAATAATTTATTTAAAATTTTAGTGCAACTACTACTATGTAGAAGAATACTAAATTCAGATGTTTCGCAACTATATCACCACCTCGAATGATCGATTAAAATGTGTTTATTTCTAATTTTTATCTATATAATTATTGAAATTGATAGAGTATTCTTTGGTAATCCGTTGAGCAAATGTACTACTTTTCTATACTTATTGCAGATAGTCATATATCGCGCTTCACATTGGTAAGCGGTACAACCTTTAAAATTAATTATAATACAGTGCGATACTTATCATATCGAAAATTTTTTTAAAAACAAGTTTAGATGTAAAAAGTGAGGTTATTGAATTGCGAGCGTTCATTGCTAAACATTTATTCGGCTACTTGTGAGTTATCAATCGAATAGGATTAGTTTCGTTGTTATTTAGGTAGAGTTTTATTCTTCTTTTCAGACGATTAAAATACGACGATACGTGATTTCTAAAATTTCAAAAAGCGCCATTCTGTTATTTGTTAATTCCTTCATTGTCTCTGTATTTAGTGCACTAATTTTTCATTCCAACGATATCCGCATCGTCAAGTCTGCATGTAAACTTGCGGGAAGCCATTATGATTTTCTATTTGACAGTCAAATCCTGAGATTGACAGCAAATGCGAATTGCTGTCTGTGGGCTCTCTACTCAACTCAATTTCATTCAATTAGTTCACATTAATTTTTCAACTCTTTGTAACTTAATAACCGTCTGTAGTTTATTGAATGTGTTGAATTTAAGCGAGGCGAATTTTTTGGATCCCGCTGGTACGTATACATATATTAATACAATTTATACAACTTAGTACCCAATGGATCTGAGCAGATATTACACAAAAGACCCGAGAAGATTATAACGATTCTTTTTAACGAAAGTTCCAATTAAAGTCTGAATCTGCTGTGGCGATCTAAAGGTTCGAATATTAATTCTAATTAAAACGAAAACACTAATTGATTTACATATCATTTAAAACGTAATTAGTCTCTTGGTTGTGATTCTGGACTCTCCAAGTTTTGGTGTTTTTTATGCTAGCAAAACGGCCGTGTAACTGGGCATCTCTATGTGAGAAAAGATTGGCAGTCGTATTCAATATGAACTTGAACAACAAAAGTTCACAGCTGCACCATTTGTAAATCTACAACATACTTTCTTCACATCAAACTGGAACCGTTTTTGCCAGGTAAAAGTTTTAATTTCCACATTCATCATGTTTTCTTGTAGATAACCAAAGGTCATGTAATTTAGGGCTAAACAATAGATTACTCTAAATAGTAAGATCGAATTATCTTTAATCACACTATTGGCAGAATATAGAGGAGAAGGAAGCTATCAGCCGAATTCTCAAAATCAGCTAATATCTGAAATCGCCTATGTCTTTGACGAGAACACCTAATATTTTTAAAAAAGTTTGACAAAAAATTGCTAATATATATAATAATAATACATCTAATTTTTTTGACGGAAAATATGATCTCTGTTATTTCTATTATATATATTTTCATTTTTTCATTTTCATATTTTGCTTAAGTAGTACCTAATAGTACCGGAAATTCACCTATAAAACAGTAGTATGGAAATAAGCAACCTTGTAGGGAGAATATTACACATTCATAAATTCTCAGCAAATTTTCATGAGGGCTGGCACAAAAAGGTTCGTCAAAAATGTACTATAATTTTGTATATTAACAATTTTTGCTTTCGAGAATATAACGAATATGTTCAAAATGGGCAAATAAAAGGACCAACACTTTTACTGCCACGTTGATGGACCATAAACATACGAGCGACCTTCAATTTACACAAAGTTTGTGTTTATATACTAAATTAATATTATCAATTATAACTTAAATGATCATTCATTATTATTTTAACGTGAAGTAATATAAAATAAATCTGTCAAAGGATTGGAGTATTGTCGGAGAAGATTTTTGATAAATTATGGGGAAATTTTTAATATTCAAAATTATATGCTAAAAATATAAATGTGTATGCTTATGAAACAACTATATTCCTATTTTGCACATCAAAAACTCTTGAACATTTAAAATACGTATATAAATATATGACTATATGTTGAAGTGTTAAGCAATATAACAGATGTCTAATAATTAATTGTATGTCTTCAAAAACAAACTTATTTCCCAGTCGTTCAGAAAGACGGATTAGAAAATAGACAACAGCCAAATACGAGGCACCTCTTAGTGATACTTATTCTTCCACAGTGGTGGTAAACTAATAATTGTGTTTTGTTTTTGTGCGGATATAATCTGTTGCAACTTCTCATATAAAAAATTTATTTGATCATAGGAATATATGAGCTACATATATTTTTAATAAGATGACGTTCTCTCTTCTCTTCATTTACTCCCTATATACCACAAGCACATCCGAATAAATCGAAATTACTTGGAAAATTGCGCAGTTCATGGTGGAATCATTACAAGGTGTGATCAATAGACCTCACCTTTTCTGCAGTCTTATTTCTGTACTGTTTTTTAAAATAGTAAAAAAGATAATTTTAGAGAGTTATTTTTATGACTACACTTTTATTTTAAAATGAAATGAATAATATATGAAAATTGCTTCAGCGGTTATAATATTTACATTGTAATGATTTTCGTAATTAACCTCGATAATTGCCCAAATCCTTCGGTGCGTCTACTGGATTGCTAAATAACAGTTACAAGATTTGTTCGTTCGGCTTCTTAATTGCTGGAATTTACTTATCATCTATTTGCTCCACAATAATTACAATTCTATTTACTATACTCAAACTTACAGATATAGAAAGCTGTATTCGATTATTGCCACTAAAATTTCTAGAAAAGTCGAAATTAAGACACCGCTTTTGACATCGAAAAAATGGAATAAATGAGTCATCCACCATTATTCCAAACATGTGGCAGCCAAAATGGGTTTTTATTACCTATGATTATGAACAACGAGTTTTAAGATGTGCGATGGAAAATCAGTTGTGAGTTCGAATCACATTTTGCGGATAAACAAATCGCAGTGCTATAAATTTGCTACTCATGTTTTCGTGGAGAATATTGCTAAAAGAAATAAAGCCATATCTAAAAGCAAATACTTTCCTTTAAAAAAAATTAAGTAGCAATCCTGGCATTGTTGATAGAAACATACTCTGTTTGAGTTGATGCAGAAATTTTAAAATAGTTCATGAAAAGCGGCTCATTCCAAGGGGGCAAAGATTCTACTAATATGTCCAACATTCCAAAATCGAATTCAAAGTCTTCCGAATCAAAATGAAGCTCACAAATTCTCGAGATCTTCAGTAGTTCTATTCCGCAACCCTTTCCCGATTTTTTGCCGTTTCCCTTGTTGCATTTAAAAAAAAATTCGCTTGACATTTGTACACGTCGTACGACACAAAGCACAAGAAACATTAGGCATTTTCTAGATGCTAAAACCACATTCGAATATTGCAATCAAAAACGAAATATGAAGTGTGTTCAAAAACTATCGAGAACTTTGAAATATCACGGGCTTAGGGAGCCACTTTTAAACTATGCAATCAGAGCACGAAGAGTTTCGGCGTAATATCTGCGTTTCCAAGGCCATAAAGTGACGTTGAAGATAATGAACGCCTTGGACGTCCCAGCGCATCAACGTGCAAAAAGTTAATGAAACGGTTATAAACGACCACAGAATCACAATTACAGAATTGGTTAAAGTTGCCTTAATTAAAGGAACGAATTTCTGAATGAATGTGAAACAGCCTAAAAATACAGTATTCGGTCTTCATGGGCTTTCACTTTAAGTTGTAATACTTTTACCTGCGAATTTCGGTCGAAAATGCAATAATTAATAGAGCAAATATGCTGCTAATTAGTTAGCCTTACGATTCAGACTAATTTCCAGATATTGAAAATAAAATAATTTGAATTGAAACTCTCGAAATTATATTTCGAAATTTTTGATTTTGACATGCAATTTGAAATCAATTATCTGCTGTGCCTAGCAACACCTTATTCGCTGAATCTTATTCGAATGCAAAATACATACATATGTTACTTTCGTGAGTCGCTGTACTTAGTTATACAGTATATAAAACTCTGGTGTCCCGCTGTTTGCTAAGAAACTTCTCCGAAAACTTGGGCCGATTTTTATGAAGTTTTGGCGCAAAACATCTATTTTTCATACCGGTAAGTGAACCAGAGATTGACCTCTTCGAAAAACTCGTATTTATGGTTCAATTTCCTTGAATTTTGGTACATATGTCGTTCTTTGCTTATATTAGCAGCGGTACTACTTTTCTCTCAGGGAGGTTTACTAGGCACCGATACGATTTACTTGTAATTTGGTGTACAGGTAGCTTTTTGCTTAGATTAGCAGGACACTGCTTCTCTCGTCGGAAAGTGAACTATGGACTGATCGCATTTATAGTAATTTTTACTTGAAATTATCTTTTTACAGGAGTTGGTCCGACCTAGTTGTAAAAATATATAACTGTGGTACGATTTTGCTCAATTTTTGGATGATATGCCTTAATGGAATACTTATGCTTTCCGGAAATGGACGAGAAACCGTGAAAGGGATCACGAATAGATTGACAAAAATTAATATGATTTCGATATAAGCAAATATCATGCAGAGGTATGTATATTCGTTGCGCAATGTTATTATTCTGTGGGTTACCAGATATTCTTATACATTAAATTTTAATGTAAATAAGAATAGATCCGACATTTTCCTGCAAGCGAATAAGCGATTCACACATACAAATACGTGTCTAGATCAATAATATAGTAAAAAACTAAATTTTATGTATTAGAAGATGCTTTATTAGGGCTTGTTATCATTCTTTGCAATTCCAATTAGAATAAATATTGGATAAAAACATAGACATAGACATTTATTTCATATCTGAAATACACTCGGAGGACTCGGATTTCCCCACCGCGAGGCGATCGTAACTAGAAAAATAATTTTTTTTATAATTTTGGATGTTGGTCGGACCAAGGCGTAATCCGTGGCCATTCGAATGACAGACTCACTTCTAACCACTCGGCAATTGCGACCGCCAAATAGTTAGTTTCTTGTAAAATGATTCCCAAAACTACATACTTAATGTACTTACTTTTCATCGCCCACATATGTGCTGCATTCAAACTACTCAAATATTGCTCCACATCCTGGGAGCAATTAGTATCAATCGTTTGCTTAACACGGATCCAATGCTCAGCTATATGAGTTATGTCGAAGATATTTAACATATTCTTGAGTCGTTCAACATTTTGTGGGTTCCATGGCTTGATTGCAACTTTGCTCGTGTTCATTTCACCGTAATGCTGCCCGGATACTTGGTAAGTTTGGTTGCTTTGATTGGTTATCATTGTTGCCGAAGTTGTGTTAAAAATTTTTAACGGATCGACATTTCGGATCGCACCATCGTATTCAGGTATACATTCCAATACCATTAATAGCACAATAAAACAACCAAAATGCGGGTTCTTTACTTCACGAAGCAAAGGGGCATACATATTGATGGAAATATGTCAATAATTTTAAAATTTGTTTTCACTTTTTTAAATTATTTTATAATAGGATTACTTATTTTGACTAAGATTTTCTCGCATTTCGTTATTGAAATCAACTTTACACACTTTCATATACTTGTAATTAGCGTTTATTTGGAAGACCCCGTTTTATTTGCTTTTTTAATTTCACTTAAAAACGTAACACTGAAGAACTGTACACAATAGGGTTGGTAACAAAAGTTAACAAATTTCATAAGCACCACACACAAAGAAGAAACAGAGCTCAAGCTGTGATTTTCAAATGTATTTCAATGCAATTTCAATATGGTAATTTCCATATTCTCTTTTGTTTCACTTTTTTTACTGACATAATTGTATTATGAAATTTATCTACAACTGTTTCGTAACTTTAGGTCTATGTATGCTTGTATAAACACATATATATGTATGTATGTTAAATAAAACACTCTTACTTTCCTTATTTGTGAACAATACGTAATCTTATAGTATTTACGTCGCTCAACGATCACAAGTTGATTTTCATTGCATTCGCAAACCAGAGAGCGGGCGAGTATATGAAATACCGCGAGCGTTGTTGACTGAATTGTACGAAAGCACAAATTCGAATTGCGGCTGCGCAACGACGCAAGTTAACTCGTTGCCTTATTTGTAAAAATTCATACATCAACAAAATTGGACGAAGGTTACCGACACGATGCCGTGGTTATTGTATGAATATTAGTTGCTTTATGCCCTCTCGAAATAACTTTTTGTTACATCAGTGAGATCATATTACAATTGCTTATGAGAGACTACCATCCTAGTTTTTCTCTTAAAAAAATAAGATAAATAAATAAAACAAACGAGTTATAATTCAGTGCAGTAATTAAGCTTATATTTAGATGTGATGACGACTAGAGTTAAACACGTCTTGACTAACTGACCAACGAAAGTGAACTGAAAAGCATTTCCCTTTTTTCGTATCAAGCAAAAATGTTTACACAATCGACATGGTAAGCAATGGCCTCAATCTTAGAGGTTCGCAAATACTTGGCAATAATTTTTCCATTCAATATGGTCAGCAGCGCTACTCGCTCATATCAATAAAATCCCTCCTCGATCTCAGTTATGCGCCATAACGTAATGCACTAAGAAGATGTTACAAAATGCACACAATAATTTATATTTAGTAGTTTTAAATGTATGCGGTTAGTAATAGTTGGTTACATATATACAAAGTTGGCCAGGGAAATTAGGGCAAAGAAAATATTAACTAATTTTGTAGAAGTTACAAGATGAAAGAAAATCACTAATTCAAAAATCAATTTTTGTTAGTTTGGTGTTATTTATGAATAGGTTTGGTACGATGGGACAAAATTATATTAAAGTATTAAATTGTGATATACTTCTAAGTGTCCTAAGGCTAATAGAAGTTTAAAGAAGAAGTAAAATGTTATTTGCCAGTATTTAAAACTTCTTTCCTTAATATGATCACTTGATATTTCGTAGCTACCTTGCTCTAGTTCTTTTAAATTGCAAATTGACTAACGAATTGAGCACAGGTAATTAAGTGATTTAAAAATTTTGAAACCTGTCTTGCGAACGTCCTTGTTTTTTTTTTTTTTAATGGGAACCTAATACAAATCATTTTACAAAATTTGTTAATTTCCTTCCGTAAGAAAAAATAATTCTCAGAAGTTATGCTGTAGCTTTCAACAATGAAATTAGCCGGCCTATTGCTAGTCATTACATTTCTAAATTTTTTCTCTAAATGGTAGCGCCAAAGATATACAAGTAATAAATAATCTTCAGTTTTTATTTCGCTAGAAAAAAGTTTCCAATTTTTTGTTTGAAGTATTCAATTTTTATTTATTAAAGTCTATACATGTAATTTGTATACTTTCTTCTGACGCCTGATTGGGCATTTGAAGTTTTCGGTTAATTACTTTTATTGTAGGAATTTCGTTTTAGTTTTACCAGAAATTTGCTGCAAAGATGATCAACTTTATCACAAAATAAAGGCTCAAACAATCATGAATATATGATAACCTCTTTTAATTTGTAGGTTGAGCAGTATACAAAATTAAATTTTTATACAGATTTATATGTTGGTAGTTTTTAATGAGAAAATTCCGTCATTAAATTTAAAAGCGTTATCAATTTATACAATTGCTTCCAAACGAAGTTATACTATTACTATACATTGACATATATGTACATATACTACTATAATAAAAAATTTACTGTTTTTAATTTTAAAAAATTTACTCAACTTTTATTTATTACTCAACAAATAACAGTTCGCTTCACTATATACAACTCTCACACTCTACTATTTTCTCTTTACAGCAGTGTTGTCACGAATGTGTTATTCTTCGCATTTTTTTACCATAAAGATTGCTCGAATACATTTTTGAAAAGCTCGTAATGAAAGAGAATGTAGAATATAGAGAAGATGCAATTACGGATTAGAGTGGAAACTGTTAAGCATCTAAAATTTCGTCTCACGTAGTCGTACCACACTCCTGACATGATTCGCACCAAATTGCAGTAAATTTAACATAATTGAACGAAATTTTAAACTGATCTCCTCAAATCTTTAAAAAATGGTGTACTACATAAACTTATAAGTATAAATATATAATAAAATAAAATATATGTTGGATCATAAATTTATGTACATAAACTTATAAGTATAAATATATAATAAAATAAAATATATGTTGGATCATAAATTTATGTACATACTTACAGTTTGTCAAACAATTGTTTGCAAAATGAAAAACGTAATAGAAATTCAATTTAAACTTAAAATTTTAATAATAAATTAATATTTTTTAGTCTTTTTTTGTTTACAATACTGTTTAAACATGTATTAGCGATAAGTATACCGAGAAAAGATTCAAAAGGAAGAACCCAAACAAAAGAAAAATAAAGAAAACCTAAAAGTAATAAATTTGTCGCTGTTCATGGCTCACGCTCGTATTGCAATCATTTTAATGACATTTGTCAATTCTCTCAAGCTTATTCGAGGGTTTTTCTCAACTTCTTTCAATATTTTAGATTGATCCCGACGTAAAAGCTTCGGTGGTCTGCCTCCAGAGTTGTTTAAATGTAGTCTATTTTCGTTTTCTGCTCGTTGAATAATATTATAAACTGCCCTTAACTTAATTCCAAACATTTCAGCCAACTCCTTAGCAGTTTTCCCCTTGTAATAATGGAAATAAACTAATTGGATCAAATTTTCGTCGACTCGCTTGCCAGGCATTGCAAAAATGATTTTCAAATTTCAAAGAATTATTTGACAGCGACAAATTTATTACTTTTAGGTTTTGTTTGTTTTTCTTTTGTTTTGGTTCTTCCTTTTGACTTTTTTCTCGGTATATTTATCGCTTATACATGTTTAAACAGTATTGTAAACAAAAAAGACTGAAAAATAAGAATTTATTATTAAAATTTTAAGTTTAAATTGAATTTCTATTACGTTTTTGATTTTGCAAACAATTGTTTGAAAAACTGTATGTAATATCAGTATATCTTTATATAGTATTAACATATATTCGTATTATTTGTATGCAAATATACAAACATATCAATATCTGATGAGAGGAGCCGACAACTGGTATGTTCTAGTGCGAAAAACGAGACGTTATCGTAACGACTCGATTATTCCAGGGTTTCGTTTTCAAGCAGCAGACAAGTATATAAGGGCGACACGACTGCAAAAGCAATCAGTCTTAAAGTAAACGCGTTGGTGATTACATTACAGTAAAGTAATAAAAACAGTACATTGTAAAAGTTGTATACAAGTGACTGTAAATAGTAAAGTGAATTGTAATTGAATTGTTAATTACTGAGTAATAAAAAGACATTAAATAAATTCTTTATAAATAAAGAAACTGCATATTAAGTTGGCGATTTTTATTTAACAATGCAGGGATCGTCCCGAAGTATTTGGGAAATCACCAAGGTTGATTCACCAAGATCGTAACAATTGGTGTCAGAAGTGGGATTGCTAAATAAATCCCAAAGGATAATAATTGAAAATTGGTGAAGATTCAGGACTTGACGATACCTCCTCTCAAGAAGGAGTTGGCAAAGCGAGGATTGTCTACAACAGGAAATAAGGCAGAGCTGCAATCGCGACTGCGAGAAGCAATGAAAGTGGAAGGTATCGACTTGAACCAATACGAATTCCGCCGCGATGATGAAGATGTATCCTTGACTGATGTTGACAAGGAAGAGGCTAGTGATTCTGCGAAGGAGTTGGAGCAGCCCTTAAGTAAGATTCAAGAAAAGGCTCCTGTTTCATCTACGGGTATGAAGATGAACATGTTGTTGGCTGCAATTTCACAAATCAATGCCAACATGTCAGAAAACTTGGATACACAGGATACCAACATGTCACAAAAGCTGGATGCACAGAATGCCAACATATCACAAAAGCTGGATGCACAGAATGCCAGCATTACATCACAAATGGTTGAACAGAGGGAGCAGATTTCATTCTTAGAAGGAACAATCGCGCAAATACAGCAAAATCTGGAGAAAGACAATGCAGAACTTAAGGAAAGACAGTATCTAATTGAGAGAAAAGTCAACGAATTGCACGGTCGGCAAGAAAAACTAGAAGAGCCAATTGGAGCCAAAGTCAACGCATTGGAAGGTCGTTTCCGGGACTTGCAGTTAAATCGTTCGACAAATTCAGTGAATGCTCCCAAGGTAAAAACACCATCCTTCGACGGTATGTATTCCATTCCAAGCCTTCAAGCTCCAGTTTGAGAAGACGGCTAAAACAAATATTTGGAGCATAGAGGAAAAATCTGCTGCACTATATGAGAGGAATGATTACGACGGATTGATGCGAGCCCTAGAAAGACGATATGGTTGCGAAGACAAATTTACCAGATGGAGTTAGAAAAGCGCGGCCAAAAACTCAACGAATCTCTATAGGAATATGCTTCGGAAATTGAGAGATTGGCTCATTAAGCCATCGGAAACGCATCGGGTGAGCATCTCGAAAGGGTGACAATACAAAGATTCGTCGGCGGAATAAAAGACATTTACACTAAGCGAAAGACATATGCGATTTTTACACTCATAAGCAGACCAGCATACAAAGTCAATAAAGTGGATGTTGAAACACCAGATGTGATGACCGAAATATTGAGAACTCTGAAGTCGTTAGAAGGAATGAATCGTTCTGGTGTCAAGAATCAAGATAGAAAATGCTTTAAATGTGGAAAGCCTGGTCACTTCGCACGCGAATGCAAAACGGGTTCCAGCATACAGGAAGGACAGCGAAAATGGAAGGCTTAGGAGGATAAACCATCAACTTCTCAGTCGTTAAACTAAAACCAGCCAGTCTAAAGGGGCGTATGCTGGCTCCTGCAATTGAATGCCCCATAATCTCCGTCTCGCAAATTGGCAGAAAAACGAGCAACATTACCATTGGTGGATCATTCGAACTGACCTGATCGCTAAGGATGTGAGACCATTACCTGGAGCAATATTGAAAACGGCGACTGGAGAGGATACCCAAATGGTGGGAGAAGTAACATGTGAGGTTTCAATAGGGAATGTGAGGGTGTTACACAGTTTTACAGTCGCACAGATTGTAGATGAGGTAATCATAGGAGTGGACTTCTTGATGAATCAAGGTATCAAGATCGTCTTGATTAACAAGATTATGGATTATAAAAACATGGAAGCACCACTAAGCATTGGCTATGATTCCA
The DNA here is from genome assembly GCA_030068015.2 of Neoceratitis asiatica. Taxonomy (NCBI): domain Eukaryota; kingdom Metazoa; phylum Arthropoda; class Insecta; order Diptera; family Tephritidae; genus Neoceratitis; species Neoceratitis asiatica. Next base: position 71,491,312 of record CM061525.1, on the reverse strand, counting down.
CATACAGCAGCAAACAAGTGGTCTTAGAAGGCAGTGAACTGATTCCATCAGAGTCAGAAGCAGTTGTTTTGGCGAAAATTAATGGAGATTGTGGGATAAACAAGTTGTGGGTTGTCGAAGCAACACAAAATTCTACGCCGGACGTACTTATTGGTAAAACCCTGGCTAAGACACAAAAGAATGGACGCATCCCAGTGAGAATATTAAATGACTTCAGATCACCATTAAAAATTCCTAGTGGAACTGTATTAGGGCAATGTCAAGAGGTGAAAGTAATCATCAACTGCAATGATTCATCTAAAATTGATTCCGGAAGGACATGGAGGAAGACATAAATGCATGAACGCCATGGTTAGAAGAAAAATACGAGCACAAGGCCAGCCAGATGATCCGTAAATACTCCAACATATTCGACAAGGATGGCAACAAACCAGGTAGGACCAACGTAGTGAAACATTGCATTGATACTGGTGACGCAAGACCAATTCGTCAAGCTCCTCGAAGCGTTCGCTGTTAGCCAAATAATTAAGGAAATGAGCGAAAGCGATGTTATCGAACCATCAGCAAGTCCATGGAGCTCTGCGGTAGTACTCGTGAAGAAGAAAGACGGCCAGTTGCGGTTCTGCATGGACTATCGGAGATTAAACGATGTCACAAAGAAAGACAGCTATCCTTTGCCCCGGATAGATGATACACTAAATTCGTTAACTGGCACAGAATGGTTCTCAACACTTGACCTTAAGAGCGGGTATTGGCAAGTAGAAGTGAGTGAAGAGGATAAAGAGAAGACAGCCTTTAGTGTTGGCAACGCTCTATGGCAATTTACGGTAATGCCATTTGGGTTATGCAACGCTCCTGCCACTTTTGAAAGATTAATGGACCATGTGCTCAAAGGACTGCACTGGAAGACTTGAAGTTAATTACTTAGGTCATCAAGTAACCACGAAGGGCGTTTGTGCTGCGAAGGAAAAAATAGAAGCAGTGAAGGATTGGCCGAGGCCCAGAAATTTGCATGAATTAAGAAGTTTTCTTGGGCTGTGTACGTACTATCGCTGCTTTGTTCCGAATTTCGCCAGCGTAGCTAATAGTATCCATGAGCTCACAAGAAAAAATAGATCTTTCGAGTGGAAAACTGAACAAGAGAGCCTTTCCAAGCTTTAAAAGAACGACTATGCACTGCACCTATGCTAGCGTACCCGGTTCCAGGTGCAACATTTATTCTGGACACAGATGCTAGTGGTTATGGCATAGGAGGTGTACTTTCGCAAGTGATTGATGGGCAGGAGAAGATAGTTGCCTACTATAGCCGGTCTATTGGGAAATCAGAGCGGAACTACTGCGTAACTCGGAGAGAACTATTAGTGCTGGTGGTTTGCCTTAAACGCTTCCACAAATATTTGTATGGTCAACATTTCCGAGTTAGAACGGATCACGCAGCCCTGAAGTGGCTACTACAGTTCAAGAATCCCGAAGGGCAGCTAGCTCGATTGATTGAGAGACTGCAAAGTTATGACTTTACCATCGAGCACCGCAAGGGTAATACGCACGGAAATGCTGACTCTAAGTCCCGTCGACCATGTAGTTTGGAATGTAAGCATTACTCAAACGCCGAGGGTAAGGAAGACATAAGAGATGTCCGGCTAATGACAGTTACATCAGCAGAAGAGTGGGAGGCAAGTCACTAAGGAAATGCCAGCGAGATGATCGGGACTTGGAATTATTAATGCACAGATTGGAAATGAATAGACGGCCAAGTAAGGAACAAATGGCAGCGTAAAGTCAAATCGCGAAGTCATACTGGGCACAATGGAACAGTTTAGAGTTGATATCTGGCTGTTTGCACATAGTATGGGAAAGTGAATATTACCAGTGCTCTCGAAAGCTAATAGTAGTTCCGAGGTTAAGAATTCCGGATGTTCTTAAGGAATTCCATAATGGTCCTAGTGGAGGGCACCTAGGTATTACAAACACGCTCTAGAAGATCAAGCAGCGGTTCTATTGTGTTGGCTGTCGTCAATCGGTCGCTGAGTGGATTGCTAATTGCACGGAGTGCATAGAAGCTAAAGGCCCAAAGTCACGAAGTCATGGGCAGATGAAGCAGTATAACTCAGGTGCACCATTTGAGTGGTTTGTCATAGATGTAGATGGCTATAGAATTGACCAAAGAAGAAACTTTGAATCGAAAAACACGAACGACAGAGACATTTTACAATTCTTACTCGAGCTATCGTGTACTCAAAGAGAGGGAACTGAAGTTTTATATTCTTATGTTTATATCTACATATGTACATTGATTATCTTACAATCGTTAGCTGAACAAACTTAATAGAGTACATTGAACAAAATAGTAGAGTACAAGACGTTTTGCTTAAACATTTTTAAACAAAAATGCAGGGCGAGCATTGGAGCAACGAGCAGTCGCACACTTATTCTTTGCTCATTACTCGAAAATTTTCGAGCACGAGCACGAGCATTTCCAGTATTTTGACAAAAGCTTTGACCTTTTTCTCAGAAATATTTTTAACAATTTTAAATGTACTTTTACAAAGTATAAAAATCATTGACAGGCCAAAGAAATATTGACAAACAAAACAAAATAAAAATTTTCTACTGAGCAGTTGAACAATCAAAACGAAATTTATATTTGTTCAAAGTACACACATAATAAAAACGAAAGAGAAAAATTGATAGCATACTTAAACAGAACGAAGACGAAGAAAGTGCTTTAAAATCGAACGAAAAATGTTAAGGGATGTTTGCAATCATTTCAGTTTGGAAGAAAAGGCATAAGTTTTTATAATGAATCACATACATTTCTAGGTACATTATTAACGTTTTTGTTTTATAGATTCATGAAAAATTTTCGTTTGAACAACGATGCATTCAAACACATATTGTATATAATGCAAAGTGTTTTAGGACCAAGCCAAAAAACGTGTATAACAGCACTACGCCACGTAGTTGCAACTTTAAGATTTTTCACAGAAGGGGAGCCGGAGAGGATCAGAAAGTAAGAATGGCGCAATCAATTGTGTCCACAGCGCTTAAAAAGCCTGTATTTAATGAAAGAAAGATGTGTGTGGATTAGCTTACAAATGACAACCGAAGATTAAATAGAAGCCACAATGCATTTTTTAGATCGAGATGTCCTGCGATTCCCATCTGCATTGATGGCACTCATATTAAAATCATTCTACCTGCCCAAAAAAAGTTTCTTTTCCACAACCGTAAAGGATTCTATAGATTAACACAATGCTCGTAAATTAAACTTTAGAAGAAAACACAATAAAATATTATTAATATTTTCAGATATGCGATCATAATTTATTTGGCACACTGATGATAATTTTTCAGAACGAATCAGGAATATACATATTGTTTGAAAAATATTATTTTTAAAACTTATAATTAAGAGGATTGGCCACCTTTTGAGTCAGATTGTTTATAAATGTTAGAGATATAAAAGTATATTATAATATATTTTGCAAAATATAAGCGGAATTCATTTAATATATATTGTAGCGAATTTGCTAAGTTCGCCTCGATGATTTTCCAAATCCTTCGAGTCCGATCACTGGATTGCTAAGCAAACTCCCAAAATTTGTTTGTTCGGCTTCTTAACCGTCAGGAATTTATTTGTACAATTTTGTCTTTAGCCAGCGGCTTATTTTACAATTATTTATGATACACACTTATTATCTGCTTCACTCAGCTCATCCGTTTTTAAAACACACACAGCTCACAGCAGTGTTAACTCCACTAAGTTGTCTACTCGTCTCTTCTTGTGATAGCTGCTGCCTCTCTTTTTATACTTGTAGATGACCCAACCATTCTGTTCACGCGCTTAAGAATAGGCTGATAATTCGTTTGCCTGCGGTAGCTGCGGCTACTCCGTTCATCCTTAACGACGTGGAATTTCCTTTAATCTGTCTACCCTTTTGTTTGTCCTTGGTATGGGTAATTTGCATTATACGGCTGCTTCTTTATTTTCTGTCCTTCCGGGAAATTGCATTTACATTGTCAACAGTTTTGTTTGTCCTTCGTATTTCGGATTTTCTTCACACTGCCCTCCATCTAAGTCTGATCGTCCCGATCAGACATACCATCTGTTCCAAACGCCGCGAGCCTTTCCTCGTGAACCACTTTTATTTTGGTTCTTGGTTTTCCAACGTTCTGGATTCGATAGTCCGTACTATTTATTCGTCCAATTACTTTGTATGGACCTTCCCGCTTGCTGTGCAAGATTTTCTTCCGTGGAGAATCGTGCAGCATTACCAAATCTCCTTTTTTAAAGCTTTCAGGATTCCTCGCCTTAATACATCCTTCTACCTTGTTGTTCATAACCTTAGGGCGTTGCTCAACAGTTTTGCGTACATCTCTCAACTTCTTCATTAGGGCACGAGACATCTTGCCATTTCCGTACGTATTTCCTTCTGCTGCTCGTTCTTTACCAGGGACACTTTCTGTTGTACGCATGATCGTGGCCAATACTTAGCGGTAACTGCTCATTTCCATAATCCATCACTCTTTTCTTTAGGTCGATCTTCATTCCTTGACCAAGGAGAAAGTCCACACCAACTATGACTTCATCTAAGATTTTCGCTACTGGGAACTCATGCAACACTGTCATATTCCCAATGGTGACTTTACACGTGGCTTTTCCCAGAACCCTGGCATCCTCACCAGTTAATGTTTTCAACTTAGCTCCATGCAATGGACTTATTTCCCTGGTGATCAAATCGGATCGAATGATGGAGTTTAACGCGCCCGTGTCCACAGTTAGTTCTCGCTCATGTCCATCCACATATCCGCTGATAGTAACGTTGCTCGCCTTGTTATCGCTTTGTCTCGTGGAACCCATATTACAATCGCGAGCGAAGTGTACAGGCCTTCTACAGTTGTAGCAAATCCAGGTTCTCATCAGTTAGGCGGTTTTCGACTTTTCCCAGATCCCTTTCATCACGTCTGGGGTTTCCAACTTCGCACAGTTCGCTTTGTACGCTGGTCTGCACAAAAGCTCGGCCGCTTCCTTTGTCTGAGCATACGAGACAGTCTCGGCAAATGTTGGCTTTGGATTCGCATACGCCTCTCGCCTGCTATAATTGTTCCTTATTCCGCTGATAAACCTCTGAATTTTTATCCTCTCGAGGTATTCTCCAAGACTATCTCCATAACCCAAATGAGCTAGCCTCTCAATCTCACAAGCAAATTCCTGCAGGGTCTCATTGGACTTCTGATAGCGGTTCTCTAATTCCATCTGATAGATTTGTCTTCTATGCTCGCTACCATAGCGTCTTTCCACGCCTCGCATTAGTGTCTCATAGTCATCTCTCTCGTATCCAGGAATTATTTGCAAGATTTCCATTGCAGGTCCCTTCAGTGCCATGAATGCTCTAGCCGTCTTTTCGAACTGAAGCTTAAAGACGTCAAAGGATGGTGCTTTTATGCTAGGGGTGCTCCTCGAAATGCTTGGACGATTCGGAAGCAATTCGTGGACACGTCCTTCCGATTCGCTTACTTTGGTCGCAATTAGCTCCTCTATTCTGTCTTGCCTTTCCTCGATTACGTCCTGTCTCTCCTTGAGTTCTGTGCATTCTTTAACAACACTCTCCTGAAGCTATATGAGCCGGGATGAAATACACGCTTCTTGGTCTTGCATTTGCGATGAAATGTGGGCATTCATTTGTGACATGTTGGTAACCTGTTCATCCAACTTCTGTAGCAACTTGGCATCCTGTTCATCCAACTTCTGTAGTAACTTGGCATCCTGATCATCCAACTTTTGCGTAATTTCTTTTGTAATGTTGGCATTCATTTGCGACATCTTGGCATCCAACTTTTGTGACATCTTGGAATCCTGTTCATCCAACTTTTGTGAAATTGCAGCCAGTAATATGTTCATGTCCATACTCGTAGATGAGCTAGGAGCCTATTCTTCAACTTTAGTTGCTGACTGCTCTGAATCTTCCATAGTCTCAACAGCCTCTTCCTTCTCCATTTCTTTCTTGGATGCCTCCTCGTCCTTACGGCAGAATTCATATTCGCTAAAATCTATGCCTTCTGCTTCCAAAGCTTCTCGCAGCCATGATTGTAGTTCAGCCTTATTCCCGGTTGAAGATAATCCTCTCTTCGCCAATTCCTTTTTGAGGGGTAGTATCGTTAAATCTTGCATCTTGACCATTTTCAAATATATTTGTTGATTTTTTTTCGGAATTCATTTAGCAATCCCACTTCTGACACCAATTGTAACGAATTTGCTAAGTTCGCCTCGATGATTTTCCAAATCCTTCGAGTCCGATCACTGAATTGCTAAACAAACTCCCAAAATTTGTTTGTTCGGCTTCTTAACCGTCAGGAATTTATTTGTACAATTTTGTCTTTAGCCAGCGGCTTATTTTACAATTATTTATGATACACACTTATTATCTGCTTCACTCAGCTCATCCGTTTTTAAAACACACACAGCTCACAGCAGTGTTAACTCCACAGTTGTCTACTCGTCTCTTCTTGTGATAGCGGCTGCCTCTCTTTTTATACTTGTAGATGACCCAACCATTCTGTTCACGCGCTTAAGAATAGGCTGATAATTCGTTTGCCTGCGGTAGCTGCAGCTACTCCGTTCATCCTTAACGACGTGGAATTTCCTTTAATCTGTCTACCCTTTTGTTTGTCCTTGTTATGGGTAATTTGCATTATACGGCTGCTTCTTTATTTTCTGTCCTTCCGGGAAATTTCATTTACGTTGTCAACAGTTTTGTTTGCCCTTCGTATTTCGGATTTTCGTCACAATATATATTAATAAATGCGGAGTAGAAAACCAAAAGTATTGCGTAACTAAACTACGTTCCTTTTCTTTCCGGAGAGGAGTTTCATAAGAAAGGCTACGTTCGACTAAGCGGCCACGTTTTTATGGACGCTCTCGTTGCGGTGTGCTTTACTTTAAAATAAACCCACTTTATTAGCCCCTTTCCTTTAAATTTGGGCTATTCTGAAATACAATTTCGATCAGAGTTGCGTAATTATGTTCTGAAAGAAATAAAGTAAGGTAAGATTATGACGAGTTTGGTCTTCCCTATTTCGATTATTACGGAAATTTTCATTGGAAAAATTCGACGAGGTATTAGTTGGCAGTTTGAGTTTATAGTTTTATAATTTGTGACGACGGAAGATGAGCCGTGTGTAGAAGTTCACGCAAGTGAATACCATTCACCTGGGAGTGGCCAGAAACGATTCTTTCACGACTTCCGGTTTTTGACCAAGTATCCTATGAGTAGCCAACAAACATCCGTTTGGAACTGATTGATTTTTCCAGGGCCCGAAATATAGTTGTCTGTAGTACCAGATTACAACATAGGAAAATTCATCAAGCTACATGGCTGTCGCCAGATCGTAAAACACGCAACCAAATCGATCATGTTGTGATAGACGGAAGACATGTATTCAGTGTTCTAGATGTGCGTATGCTCCGATGGCCAAATATCGACTTTGATCATTATCTTGTAGCAGCAAAAATACGCACCCGCCTCTGTGTGGCAAAGAACGCCCATCAATAAACACAAGGAAGGTTTGACGTCGAAAAGCTGCAATCACAGCAGACCTTCAGCAAGTTTCTACTCTGCTTGCTCACCTGCTCTCTGAGAGCACTCATCAGCGACTCCATTTAAGGGAGCTGTAGAAGGAAATAGCAAATTCCTTGGGTACCGCTGCTTCGGAAACAATTGATTTTCAACAATACCAGAAAAACAGCTGGGGCGATGAGGAACGTCGAACTGCAGTGGAGAGAAGACAGACTGCCTACCTCGCAACTTTGTGATCGACTACAACACGTGCGGGGTGGGATAGATACCGAGAGCTGAAGAGGGAAGCGAGACGCATTTGCAGACGAAACAAAAAGAGGCCGAAATGTATGAGTATGAAGAGCTTGAGAAGCTGGCCGACAAGGGTAATGCTCGAAAATTCTATGAGAAGATGCGGCGACTTACAGAAGGTTTCAAGACCGGAGCAAACTCATGTAGGGACAATGGAGGTAATATGGTGACAGATGTCCAGAGTGTACTTAGTATATGGAGTTAACACTTCTCCAACCTGCTCAATGGCAGTGGTCAATGGAAACCCCGGAGATGGCGAACCCGAAACCCCCATCAATAACGATGGCATAGAAGTGCCATTGGTCGACTATGAAGAAGTTCGAATAGCGATTGCCCGCTTAAAAAATAAAACAGCGAGGTAGCGGATGGATTATCGGCAGAACTATTCAAATACGGCGGCGAAGAGCTGACAAGGAGCACGCATCAGCTTCTTTGCAGAATATGGTCGCACGAAAGCATGCCTGACGAAAGGAACCTAAGTGTGCTCTACCCAATCCAAAAAAACCCCCACGGTCTGCGCCAATTATCGTGGGATAAGTCTTCTTAATATCGCATATAAGGTCCTATCTAGCGTATTGTGTGGAAGACTAAAGCCCACCGTTAACAAACTGATCGGACCTTATCAGTGTGGCTTTAGACCTGGCAAATCCACCTTTGACCAGATATTCACCATGCGCCAAATCTTGTAGATGACACGAGAGTAAAGAATCGATACACACCACCTTTTTATCGATTTTAAAGCTGCCTTCCACAGCACGATAAGGAACTGTCTCTACGCCACTATGTCTGAATTTGATATCCCCACAAAACTCATACGGCTTTGTAAACTGACCCTGGCTAATACCAAAAACGCAGTCAGAATTGGGAAAGACCTCTCCGAGCCATTCAATACCAAACGAGGTTTCAGACAAGGAGACTCTTTATCGTGTGATTTCTTCAATTTGATGCCATTCAATACCAAACGAGGTTTCAGACAAGGAGACTCTTTATCGTGTGATTTCTTTAATTTGATGCTGGAGAAAATAATACGAGCTGCAAATCTAAACAGACCAGGCACAATATTCTACAAGAGTGTGCAATTGTTGCCGTATGCCGATGATATTGATATAATTGGTCATAACATCCGCACCGTAAGTGCTGCGTTCTCCAGATTAGACAAGGAAGCGAAGCGAATATGTCTGTTAGTGAACGAGGGCAAGACGAAATATCTCCTGTCATCAAATAAACTGTCGGATTCGCGACTTGGCTCCCACGTCACTGTTGACAGTCACAACTTCGAAGTCGTAGATAATTTCGTCAATTTTCGTTTCATGGATGAAAGCGCTCCAGCTTTGAAAGTATTCGATGGATTACCTGCTGGCGGAAGCAGTGGAAGAGGAAGACTTACACTCCGTTGGAAAGATCAGGTGGAGAACGACCTGGTATCACTTGGAATTTCTCACTGGCGCAAAGAGCAAAAAGAAGAAACGATTGTTGACGGGGCTATAATCGCGTAGGTGGTGCCTACGCCAAAGAAGAAGAAGAAGATTTTGTGACGACGAGTGGATGTCAACTGAAGCAAACTGGAATGAAGACTTCTCATGTTTGGATATTCGTCACACACTCCATTTATTCCAAACGTTAAATCATTAGGCAACCGAAGTTTACTACGGAACAGAATCCTTGCAGGTGTTTTACCCGTTGTTTCGCGCACCGCTGACCGATATCCCATCAAGAATACCGGTATGTGAATATATCAATCATCCTGATGCTTGTCCACGACATTCCGCAAGTCCTCTTCCAGGGTTCAGTACACCGTTTCCCATGCCATCTGATTGAGGATGCAGAGCTGTAGTTCGAGTTTTTCGAATACCCAGTACCAAGCACATCTTCTGGAACACCGCCGATTCAAAATTTCTTCCCTGGTCCGAGTGCAGTTCTATAGGCGCACTGTATCTGGTAACCCAATTGTAAGTGAATGCATCCGTTGCTGTTTTAGCTTTCCTGATTCGGAATTGGGTAGACCTCCGACCATCTAATAAAGTAGTGCATAATCATAAGAGCGTATTTGTTTCCTTGACCGCTCATAGTGAATGGACCGTCTACATCTATGGCAAACCACTGGTCCGAGTGAAGTTCTATAGGCGCACTGTATCTGGTAACCCATCTGTAAGTGAATGCATCCGCTGACCTCCGCCTATCTACTAAAGTAGTCCATAATCACAAGAACGTATTTGTTTCCTTGTCCGCTCATAGAGAATGGACTGGCTACATCTATGGCAAACAACTCAAATTGTGCACCTGAGTTATACCGCTTCATCATGCACTCCTTGCAGTTAGCAGTCCATTCAGCGATCGATTGACGACAACCAACCCAATAGCATCGCTGTTTGATCTTCTCCAGCGTTTTCGTAATGTCTAAGTGCCCTCCACTAGGACCATTAGGGAATTCCCTGAGAACTTCCGGAATTACTATTAGCCTTCGAGAGGACATATATTCATATCCGTATTTTTCGCGTTTTCACTTGGCCGAAGATTAAAATATTCCATCATGTAGGACAAATAATTAAAAATATTGTTACGATCTTGCTGATTAACCTCGATGATTTCCTTAATCTTTCGGGTACGACCTCTGGATTGTTAAATAAAATCGCTAACTTAATTTGCAGTCTCTTTATTTGTAAAAACTTAATTAATGTCCTTTTATTATTCGGTAATTCACAATCCAATTACAATTTACTTTACTATTTACAATCACTTGTATACAACTTTCACAATGTACTGTTTTTATTACTTTACTGTAATGTAATCTCCACGAGTTTAATTCACAACTGATTACTCTTGCAGTCGTATGTCGTCCTTATATACTTGTTTGCTGCTTGAAAACGAAACCCCTGGAATAATCGCGTCGTTTACGATAATCGCCTCGTTTGCGCTCTAGAACATGCCAGTTGTCGGCTCCTCTCTTTCATCTGTCATTCGCTTCGCATTTTCGCCACAATATGTTTCACTGAGAAACTTCATAAGTAATATGCATTCATATTTTCAGACGTGTTTCAATCTTAATCAAAACTCTTTGAATCTCATTATATTGATACCCATATTATTATATTTAATTTGTGAAATCAGTATTTTAAATTAAAACTTTAAAAACAGGTACGAACGTTTTCAAAAACATTTTCGTTAAGCCTTTCTTAAATATATTTAACAGATATCCATATTGTAAAATTTATTATCTTACAATAAACACTTTGAAATAAACTAAATATCCTCACTTTCCTACCCTTAAGGTAAATTTTTTTCTAACTTTCTGTGGGACCAGCTTCGAAGTATGCCCTATCCAAGATAAAAAAAATATCAAAATCGTACTCTGGTTAATTTTTTTTAATCAAAAGGCGGACCTTGGAGAAACGCTACCCCTCTGGTTAAATTTGTTTTTTCCATCTTTTTCTGCCACCATTATTTGACCTTTTTTATTCCTTGAGTTAAAAGCTTTTTTCAACTGCCGATGGTACCAATTTCAAGCTGTACCATTTCCAATTAAAAATAAATTATTAAAATCGGAGCATCCTGTAAAAAGTTATGCATGGTCTTCCTTCAAACGCAGACAATCGAGAACCGAGAAAAAATTAGCGAACTCATATATGTATATATTAGTTAGCACACTATATCAAACGTAAAAACAGATTTGCCCTGTTATGGAAGAAAGAACTTACAAGCACATCTCTAACTTGTTCATATGTCAAACATAGCAAAACTAATAGGCACCAACGATTTCCATATTGTGCCGCTTAAAAAGTTAACATAGATGAGACGAAAATAAAAGTATACTGCGAAAAGCGCTTTCGAGTAGTCGTTATATTTCTCTCAAAAACATAAGAATTCCAATTTTTAAAAGCTGAAGAGTGTAAAAGGCCTGATTGTTGTAATTAAGAACATTGAAGTGACATAAATTAAGCTCTAAGAGAGCAGGGCTTTGATGTTAGCGCGGTAGTAAACATAATTAATAGAAATAAAATACCGCAACCTATGTTTAAAATGGTTTTATTCCTCAGCTCAATTTTTTTCCGGGTGAGGAGAAGAAAAATACCTTCCGCATCATCATTGTGTCGTCACATCAATGAAATGTGCCACTTGCCACTGACGCTACCCTTAATGCTGCCGTACGATAGGCTTGGCTATAGTCTTGCGCCGGTTATCTTTCTTTAATGGGTCTGCCCATAGTTCTGCACCATAAAGTATGCATCATCAGGCATCTTGAGACTTAAAATGCCGTTGTAACTGACATTCCAGAGATCAGGACCGAGTAGCGAGCCCGACATTGGCTGCTTCTAATCTGGGTTTAATCATCCTTTCGAGCAGTTTCTCAGCGGTGTCCAGCATGCAGAGCAGCCGATATGCTGATGGGCTGTCGGGGTTTCCCTTTCCCTTGCTAATCAATACGATCGATTTTCTCTTCCAGATTTCTGGGAATAAACCGGCTTTAGACAAGTATTAAACATGTCCAGTAGTACTTTAGGACGGCTGATGGCATTACTTTTAGCACTTCAACAGGTATTCCGTCGGGGCCTAGAGATTTTTTGGACTTTAACTTGTTTGTTGTTGACTGCAGCTCTTCAGTTGCAAAAGGCGGTATCTCTGCAGGGGTTCCTTCAACATTTAATTCATTCACTATTTATTCGTGAGTCGGAAATAGGACGTTTACAATTCGGTCCATTTTGAAGGCGCTAAGTTGGGGCGGAGGTGCTCTGCCACCTAACTTTCCCATGACGACTTCGTACCCTAATCCCCATGGATTACTATTTAAGTCGTTGCGCAGCTTTTCCCATTTTTCCTTTTTACTTTTATCGATTGCGAGTTTAAGTTCTCTTTTCGCAGCGTGATATGTTTTTCTTTCTGTGGTTGCCTCTCTTCTGCTGATTATAATATATACTTATACACGCGTAAGGTGAAGGCAAGCTCTTCGCAATTGCGCTATGTTCTCACAGCGCGCTTAGAGTTCATGTTTACTGATTTCGGCATGGCTTTATTGCATGCTCGGGTGATCGCAAGCATTGTAGCTTCAACTGTTTTTCTTAAATTCCAAGGTTATTCTCGCTGAATGCATGTTCAGCAATTTCAGATATCAATAAGCTGGAGTTTAGTTTTGAAACCTTCCATTTACGCCTAGTGCAATGTTTTTTGTATTGTGTTGATCGGTTTTGTAAATCTATTGTGAATGATATATATTGGTGGTCTTCAAGTACCTCCCAGTTTTGTACCATACCTGCTATACGCTCTGATGCTAATGTGATATCAGGTGTACTTTCCTCGCATCCTGGTCATCTGAAAGTCGTTGCGGCGCCGGTGTTCGTCGTCGGGCAGCCATTTCGAGTTTTCATTTGCCTCTGGAGTCAGTATTTGGCATTCCCTATATGATTGCTTTCGAGTTTGGGTCTCAGCAATTACAAAATTTTCTTCTATCTCTCGCGCTACTTCTTCTATACTATCGAGCTTGGCTTGGAAGTCATTAATGCTATAGGTGTTAAATAGCAGCTGATTAAGGAGAAATGGTGGAATTTGGCCCAAACGTAGCATTTCCATTGCCTTTGGCAGTGGTGCAGAGCTTACTGCCGGTAGGAAGCCACATTGCGGCAGTTCCGCTGTTGTCGTTAAGCCATGTTCCATTCTCCTTCCTTTTATATTTTTCGCTTATAATGACCACGTCTTAGTGACTTTCGAAGTTCATTTGGGTCATTAGTGCATCTGCAGTTTTTCATCATTTTTGCATATTAGCTTGTAGTTCTTTCATTTTGGCGGACTACCTTTATATACCGCACAATTCGTAGAGCCCGGTATGTGATGTGTCTGTTTAATCCGAACATAAGCAACAGAGTGGTTGTCCTCAGCTCAACTTAACAAAAACGAAATTCATCCAATTTACAGTCTAAAATACTACCGTAGAATCACGGAGAAGAACCATTTAAACGGAATGGTCGCGTACAGCGTACGAATTGTTAAGAGTTTGGGCATATTAAATCTTACGTATATAATTTCTCCAAGTACAGGAGTAGAAATCATGATCCTCAATTTGACCAAGTGCATGACACAATTTATGTCAACCGCGCAAAGCATGATTCAAGACCTAGCAACAAATGAGCGATCTTAGGATATGTTTATGGAATGGCAATGGTGTTAATAAAAATATATTATCCCTAAAGTTATTTCTTCATAGTAATGAAGTTGATGATATGCTCATTTCGGAAACTCACCTCACCAATAAATATAATTTTTATATCCCTGGGTTTAAGTAGTACTGCACAAATAATCTAGACGAAAAAGCTCATGGTTGTAAAGCTGTACTTCTAAGGTACCGTTTAAATCATAGCTTTTCACTCCTACGTAACAAAATGGTTGCAGTCGACTTCAATGACTCTTAAAAACAGGGAATTTAAATTATTTTAGCCGGAGTATGCAGTCCTCCACGCTTCTTAATAACATTGAGGGAATTGTTATATATTTATATATCTAAAGACAACTAACTTATTGACCTTTAGACCAAAATAAATTACCTAATTTTATTTACTTTGCAGGAATTTTGTATTAAATTAACAGCCATTTGATAATCAGCATCTTCTTCTTCTTACAACATCAATATAAAGTAATAGGCTTGCCAGTTTAGCGGGATTTGGCTTACCTTATACAGCAAAAAACATGTCGGAGTTTGATGACTGTTCTGATCCGTCGAAAAAAAGACGTACAAGCGGCTGGGAAATTATCCTCAGGCTGGATAAAGAGAAAAGACGAGTACACGGTCACAATCAAATATTGTCAAGTTGATATTTTGGTCAAATACGAAGGCATTTGGGTTTTGGGAAATCACTTGCTTACCAAAAGACATCAGCAACTACAATAGCCTCAAAAGTTCGTTCGTTGCCTAAACAGGCTTTGTGTCCAAGACCTCGAAAGACCAAATCCTTAGTCTCGATTATCATATGAAAATTTTTCAAAACATTTTTTGCGATAGTAAAATAACTGCAAATATTTCCTGTGGCCACACAAAAGCCGTAGCAATCACACGAAATATTTTAGCACCATGAAGCACCGATATCAAGAGTAACATTTACATTTCGATTAGAAACGAGGCTTTAAGTGTTGGGAAGGTAAAAGTGGATGCTTATCTTTATATTCTTCTTTGGCGTTCGAACCCCTTACGCTATTATACGTAGGGCAACCCTTACGCGATTATAGCCGCATCAACAATAGCACACCACTCGTTCTTTCTCTTCGCTGTTTGGCGCCAGTTGAAAATACCAAGGGAAATCAAAGTACGCTCTCTACCTGCTCCTTTCAACGGAGTGGAGGTCTCATTCAAAGCTGGAACACTTTTATCAATTCAACCCACTTAAGCAGCGTAGCCACTGTCTCTTGATTTGCTGAACTATGTCAATGTCGTCGTATACCATCGTTCTGCCGTCTGCGGTATTCGCCGTTGCCAACACGTAAAGGACCATAAATCTTCCGCAAAACTTTTCTCTAGAAAACTAAAGTCGACATTGTCTAAGCTTATGCACCATATGTTAGGACGGAAATGATAAGCGACTTGCAGCGTTTACATTTGTTTCGTCGAAAGAGGGCTTTACTTTTCAATTACTTAATGTTAATACTGGTACTAGGTAGATGAAATTATCTACGACTTCGAAGTTATGACAGTCAAGCCGAGCCGTGAATGTGATGACTATTTATTCTATAACAGGAGATATTCGTCTTTCCCTCATTCACTACCAGGCTCATTCAGTTCGATTCTTTGTCTAACCTGGAGAAAGCAGGACTCATTTGGCTAGCCCGTCGATATTGGCCTAGCACGTTTAGAATACTAGATACATGTCACAACATCGATCGATTTGGTTGTATGTTTATAGATTCTGCGACAGCCATGTTGCTTGATGAATTTTCGTGCGATGGAATCTAGTACTGCAGACAACCATATTTCAGTTCCCGCCGAAGTCAATCAGCCTCAGCCTCTTTGGGAGATGTTTCGTAGTGAAGGCTCAATCTTCCGACTTTTGCTCCAAAAGTACCTTCTTTGCCACCTTGGCGTTAAATCGCCTTAACAGCGCTTATAAGTGCGTTCTGGGCTCTCATAGAGTGCATCGTTGGTTACTTCTAGTTTATGCAGATTGCGGCTAGACGTTTATCTACCAGGGTAAATGCCGGGACTCGGCGATGGAGTCTCTCTCCTTTCACAAACCCAACACCAAATTTGCTGTCTCTTAAAAGGCGTACATTTGTTGTCGATTTTATTAATGGTATTTTTTTGATTCTTTCCTTTTTCGATTTTTGCGTGGGAAATGACTTGCATACCCAAAAACATCAGCAAATTAAAAACAGTCGTCTCAGAGATTACTGGTTGCCTAAATAATTTTATTGTCAAAGACTAGGAAAGACCAAATCCTTAGTGTATGCTTATACTTAGGGAAGTGAATAAAAACCGATTTTTATTTTATTTTCGATTTTATTAAACAACGGTTTTTTACAAATGGATTATAAGAATTACTCATTTTAAATCGATTTTGATAAATAATACTATCTGTGCGCCGGATGAAAATATGGGTAAGTTTACTGAGCAAGTGTGATCTTTTTAGTTTTTCTTTTCATATTTGAAGTTTTGAAGGGTCAATTGTTGTTAACTTTTTAAATATTATAAAGATAACGCGACTGCATAATGTATATATTTCCAAAAGCTTTAAAAATGTGCAACAGCATATGGAAAGGGAAAACGCTGTTTTACAAGCTGATGAGATAAAAGTAATCATTCGATGTAAAAGTTATTTTTAATTATGGTCCTTAATACAATTTTTAGAAGTAGTAGTATAACAAAAATCAATTTTTTTATATATTTATCTCTAAACAAAAAAATTATGTTATTACTTATGTTGGCCAGTATTTTAAGTTTGATAGTGGAATTTGTAAAAGGCTCCTGGAGCGAACCGTTGAAATCAATATTCAGCACTTAGGTAAGATTTCGTCATTTAGACAGACAACGCAGTGGCCAATTACGACTATGGTGATAATTCCATTAGAAAGCTCTTCTCCTTGATTTCACTTAAATCGAAACTATTTACATGGGAGGAGCTAAATTACAACATAAAATGTTTTAAAAGACCAAAGTATTGTTGACTGTATAGAATACTGTGCCTTATGTACTTACAGTGTATGATTATCTACCGAAAGCACAGCAAACGACAAATGTATAATATGGTCAAATGTTTTTACAAAGTAAAAGGCTGATGAAATGCAAAATTTGAAGAAAAAAATATATATAATTTATATTTTCGGTATCAATAAGCAATGCTTACGGTGAGAATGTGATTAGCCTATTGAACAACCTCCATACGAAGGAAAGAAATCGTATGCTGCTAGATCTCTCAAGACTCATTATAAATTTTAGTATCAATTGTTGCTCGTTTACTAATTTATTGAAGACCCCATGTGGTTAAAATGTGCTCCAAGCTGTTACTAGCAATAACAAATGTGGATCTGAAGTTTTAATTTTGTTAAATTATCGTAAAGTAACAATGTTACTGTCTTCGATACAATATTTTATACTAAAAATAGCTCCTATTCGTAAAATTAAGAAAATGTGTGTATTATAAGTATGATTCCTTTTGTTTTACAAATTAGTTATATATTAAATCAGTCTACTTTTTCCCTTTTTGTTTCTATTGATCAAATATATTAAAAGTATTAACTAATAATTAATAATTGTGACTAATAGATGCAAAGTTTCGCCGCGTCAAATAAAGGGTGTGTTTTATAGAGGTATAGAACTTTAAGTTGCAATAAAACAACGATGGCTTATTCGATTGACATGCATTTTATTTATCCGAAAGATAAACTTGTGGCATTACATTTTGAATATGATTTCTGGCATATGACCGCCACGGCTGGCGCGGATGTAGTCCAATCTGGACGTCCAATTTTCGATGACTTTTTCCAACATTTGTGGCCGTATATCTGCAATAACACGGCGAATGTTGTCTTCCAAATGGTCAAGCGTTTGTGGCTTATCCGCATAGACCAATGACTTTACATAGCCCCACAGAAAGTAGTCTAGCGGTGTTAAATCACAAGATCTTGGAGGCCAATTCACAGGTCCAAAACGTGAAATTAGGCGGTCACCAAACGTGTCTTTCAATAAATCTATTGTTGCACGAGCTGTGTGACATGTTGCGCCATCTTGTTGAAACCAAATCTCCTGGACATCATGGTTATTCAATTCAGGAATGAAAAAGTTAGTAATCATGGCTCTATACCGATCACCATTGACTGTAACGTTCTGGCCACCATCGTTTTTTAAAAAGTACGGACCAATGATTCCGCCAGCCCATAAAGCGCACCAAACAGTCAGTTTATCTGGATGTAACGGTGTTTGAACATACACTTGAGGATTACCTTCACTCCAAATGCGGCAGTTTCGTTTGTTGACGTAGCCATTCAACCAGAAGTGCGCTTCATCGCTAAAAAAATAAAATGGACGAAGTGCGCGATACGTTTTCCGCACAGAATCCTTATTTTCGAAATAAAATAGCACTATTTGCAAGCGTTGTTCACGCGTGAGTCTATTTATGATGAATTGCCAAACCAAACTGAGAATAAATCACTTGACAGCTGTTAAATCTCGGTCGCCATCTTGAAAAGTAATGCCAACTTAAAGTTCTATACCTCTATAAAAAAACACCCTTTACATACTATGCTGCGGCCAAAAATAGTGATCATGCTCCGATTTTGTTAAAATCCGATAAGAGTACTTCATTTATTGTAGCGGGCGGCTAAATTGTTATTATCATGAAATTTCGTACACGCCCGCCACACATGTATGTAAATGCCTGAAAATAATAATAAATATAACATGAAATGCATATTATTCAAAGGTGACTCTTTCTGATCCCTAAAATATCATTAAATAGTCAGAAAAAACGTGTGTTTATTCAAAATTAATAATAATTATACATAACAAGATGTTCCTTCCAAACATCACATCCCACTACTACTGATAGAGTATATACATGTAATTAATGTGCTTGTATCTTTTTATTTTTAACTTTTTATACAAGTTACTAAGTAATATAAGTACACGATTTAGAAATTAATTGATCAGTTACAAATCTATATAACGTATAAAATAATATATTCTACAACTAGGAACTAAAACTATCACAACTACTAATATTCGTTCAATTTGTATGTAATAAAAGTATACGATTTAGAAATTAATTGATTAGATAATAATATAGAAAATATATAAAAAAATGTACTCAATTTTCTACAATTTAGGATTAAAACGTCACAACTACTAAAATTCATACAATCTGACGAATCTGAGTGGTTGAACCCGATTTTCTTGAAGTTCCAGATATTTAAAATCATATTTTATGTTAGCATCAACTTACCAAATTTTTTTATAAATAATTATATATCCAAGTTGATACCGAAATTTCAAATAATCACCAATCAATGTAGCATAAGGATGGGCTAATGGTCAGTATTGCTCTTTACAAGGCTGTTAACCCCTTTCTGTTCGGTTGGGTTTGACTTGTTGCGGAGGACAAGGTGTTAGCCAAAGAGTCGCAATTTCTATCTCTTTTATCATTATGCGTATATTTAGATCTTAGAAACTTGTATTATATCTATATTCGTCGGGTAAGTGTGCCCCAAAACTGGATTCTATATGTCCAAATCGATTTTATACTCGCATTATAAATAAGGACTTTGTTGTCAAGGTTGATTTCTCGTTTAAGAGCAAAGGCAAAGTTACAAATTTAAGCTTCAGCTGAATGCTTTTGGCTGAAATGCCTATTTAAGTTGAGCCATTATAGCGAGGCACGTTTTTGTTTTTAAAAATGATGTGTTTGTACTTCTTTTCATTAACTTTTAAGTTATGACTTTTGTGGCGACTTATTATATTAGTATCACCCGCATGAGCTGTCGTGATTACTTCGTCACCACGGCGTTCAACATTACACTAGTATAATTATAAAGGGTGTTTTTTATAGTGGTATAGAACTTTAAGTTGGCATTACTTTTCAAGATGGCGACCGACTTAACAACTGCCAAGTGATTTATTCTCAGTTTGGTTTGGCAATTCATCATGAATAGACTCACGCCTGAACAACGCTTGCAAATAGTGCAATTTTATTTCGAAAATAATGGTTCTGTGCGGAAAACGTATCGCACGTAGCGCACTTCGTCCATTTTATTTTTTTAGCGATGAAGGGCACTTCTGGTTGAATGGTTACGTCAACAAACAAAACTGCCGCATTTGGAGTGAAGGTAATCCTCAAGTATATGTTGAAACACCGTTACATCCAGATAACCTGACTGTTTGGTGCGCTTTATGGGCTGGCGGAATCATTGGTCCGTACTTTTTCAAAAACGATGGTGGCCAGAACGTTACAGTCAATGGGGATCGGTATAGAGCCATGATTACTAACTTTTTCATTCCTGAATTGAATAACCATGATGTCCAGGAGATGTCGTTTCAACAAGACGGCGCAAAATGTCACACAGCTCGTGCCACAATAGATTTATTGAAAGACACGTTTGGTGACCGCCTAATTTCACGTTTTGGACCTGTGAATTGGCCTCCAAGATCTTGTGATTTAACACCGCTAGACTACTTTCTGTGGGGCTATGTAAAGTCATTGGTCTATGCGGATAAGCCACAAATGCTTGACCATTTGGAAGATAACATTCGCCGTGTTATTGCCGATATACGGCCACAAATGTTGGAAAAAGTCATCAAAAATTGGACGTCCAGATTGGACTACATCCGCGCCAGCCGTGGCGGTCATATGCCAGAAATCATATTCAAAATGTAATGCCACAAGATTATCTTTCGGATAAATAAAATTCATGTCAATCGAATAATCCATCGTTGTTTTATTGCAACTTAAAGTTCTATACCTCTATAAAAAACACCCTTTATAATAATGGCCAAAGAATACTACCTTAGTGAATGCCTGCCGTTATTGGCTGAGCAGTACTCTCTGAATTTGAAAGTTTTCCTTATTTCATTAGTTATGCAATTAGCTTGTTCTATTATGCCATGTTTATCGCTAACACCAAATTGATGCGTGTGAATCATATCATTTTCATGGGGAAATTTTTAATAGCAGCACTTTTTTGAAAAATTTAGAAAGGCCAAGCAAGCAAGTTGAAAAGTCTATATGATGATTGCAGGGTTGCGTCTTTACCTGGTGTAGCTATTATAGTTATCTCTTCATTCCATGTCTCCTAGCTTTAATATCGCACTGAAAAGCTTTGCAAGAATAACGAGGGCAATGCTTTTTTGGTGTGATATGATGCTAGCCAGGATATTTTTTTTATCTAGGAGAATAATATAATATATTTCAGTTCAGGTATACAAAGTTTCCTAAATCAATCAACTCTAACTGTCTATTCATTTTGTCAATCTACATATATTAAAATCTTTACCTCAGAAATGAGAAGTTTTGTAAAATTTTGAAGCATCGTATAAAATTTTTAGCAGGGAAAAATTAAAATACATTCTAAAACGGTTTTTCAGTTTAAATATTTAATAACGAGAAAATGTGTGATAAAAAGGTTTAAGAATAATATAAAAGATTTAGCTTTACAAAACTCCGCTAATTTCATTCTTTCAACTCTTAATTAGGTTTAAGATTTGATTATTCATTTTAAGACATCCGATATCGAAGCAGAATCATTAAAAAATTCAAATAAATTTACGTTTACATTTCTGAAATTTGGCTCTTTTGTTTAAATTAACATGAATAGTAATTTTTCTTCTGGGAAAGCACCATGGTAGGCCTATTCGAAAAAAATCGGATGTTCATTTTGGTTGCAGTTTTCAACATATTTTGTCTAAGCATTTTCGGTCTTCGAGAGACGTGGATGGATGAGTTACAACCCTAGATGGTAAGTAGCGGTCAGCTGTCAAAAAGATTTATATCCATGACGAAAAGGCCAAACCACCAGTCGGATCACAACAGGCAAACTTATAGAGCATCAGAAAGCCAGCTCAAATTTGGCTATGAGAAGGCGGTTACCAGGTCCTGGCAGCGAGAAATCAAACCTGTCAACCGCAGAATAAATCGGCCTCTAAGAGCCCCATACTCAGGAGAACACCGAGAGTTGTACCAAGAGACACAGGTCCTCCAAAATACCCCAGACGGACGCGGGAATTGCGGGACCTTTCAGTTAGGTGACGAAAGATCACCATACCAAAAGGGGAAGGACAAGTCATATAAATCCAAAAGGCTTTCGGCCAATCAGTGTTATATTAGGATTGTAAGAGATAATGCTCAAAGTATATGCATTACACCGATGGACACCTCCGAACAATCTACTTGGTAACCAGCACTGCTACTCTAAGGGCGAATCTGCCGACACCGCAGTGCAATTAATTATAACCTCTCCTAGAATATATGACTGAATTAGGGGATATATTCGTAACCAGGTATGCTAAAAGAGGTACCCCTCAGATTTTAGTTCTCTCTGGTTATAAATCTCTCACTGACCATCTGCTTTGAAAGAATCTTACAGGTTTATAACACCAGGAGCACAGGCATAAAATTTCAGATCGGGCAAGTTGTGCATCGTAAAAATTTTAAACCAAACACGCAAATGGATAACTGCAATGGAAAGTTAACTCCGAAACATATAAAATGCGCATACAAAAAGATTGTTACATATTACGCGAAAGTAATTTTTGCTAAGTGGTGTTGCACGATTTTATGTGGTGTGTTAATGATACTTGGTTTATGTTAATGACACTTGGTCAGACTTGCCTACCCAACAATTTAAGGACGCAATTGAGTGTACTCTTATACACATATTTTCCAACCTATATACTTGAGCAATTAGTTTTGATTCGTGATAGTCAGGGAAAAATACTAATTGTTAACTAGAATCCAATTAATTTGCAGATTTTCTTTACTAGTTCGTCTTCCATATATTTTCTATACAAGCAACTGTCATATTTACGGCGATGCTCTACGAACTGTCATAAGTGTTTTGAATTTCTACTGCATCGAACCGTGAACCTTACGAGCAACAGCGATAACCCCTAACCACACAGCTATCGAGATGTTTTTAAAACAACAAAATATGGAGCACTTCAACAGAGCTTACTATTAAATGAAACTCAACCGTGGCGTATTAAAACTAATAACAACATACAAAAACTATGTTATTTCCATTATTGGGAAATAACAAAACAAATAAGAAAATATAGCATATAACTCAGTGATATGTTGGTGGAAGGTATCGGAAGGTATGAGTATATGTGAATAAGATACGTGTAGTGGTATTTGTCAGCTGAATTGCGTACGTCTTGGGTTGTATTATGAAGCTAAATAGAGCTTATATCAGGCCCAAAAACCACAAACGGCATTGAAGATTGTTGTGCCGATAGGAAAAAAGGGAAAATGAAAAGGAATAAATAAAATAAAAAGTGAACATTCAAGTAGCCAAACTTTAAAAAAAATTAAAAAATTAAATTGCTTTCAACGCAAAAATAAAATAGTTCGGAACTACCTGTCTACATAATTTGAGCAAAGTTTTGTTCAAAACTGGGTAACAGCATAAGCAATTTATTAGAGTGCATATTTTACCCATTTTCTTCTTATTCGTGTGACCTTGCTTCCTAGTTTCACCCATTAATTTTACTTCATAAAGACAACATACCGCTGTCCTTTTCTAATTTCCCTTGTCAACCGGCACAGTGACTTTTTTAATTTTGAAATTTCGAAGAATTTGAAATCAAAATAAAATACAAAATTTTCTTTATTTTCTTTACTTTTGTATTTATCTTCATTTTAACTATACAAATCTACATACATATATATAAATATAAATAAATTTATGCAATTTATAATATGTGTGTATAATATTAAATTTCACGCTTCTAGAAGCTTTATTGGCTGAGTGTTGATCAAAGCCTCTCATCTGGACATATCGCTGTATGGGAGCTATACGTTATAGTCGTCATATTTTGATTATTTTGAGAAATAATATATAATTTATTATGTATGTATATATAGCGCAACAATTTTCACGATCTTAGATAATTTCCGGCCCCGACAAATGATCATTTAATCGTATAAGTTCATCTGCCTATCAAGTTTGGTTGAAATATCTCAAAAACTGAGAGACTAGTTTGCGTTTAAACAAACGGACAGGCGGGCATGGCTAAATCAACTCAGCTCGTCAAAATGATATGAATCTTCTGGTACTTACATACTTCGGAGCAAAGTTAATATACCATCTCATGTGGCATTACCAAAACAAAAGTAACTAATCCATCTCAAGACAAGCAACGGTATAAGCCCGCACCACATCAAAAATTTCTATCGAAATATGCTAGAATTAATGCGCCAATTTCCTTTCATTTTCTTTCTATCTTTTTTTGTATTAATTTCAATTTTATATAATTCATGATATAAGAATTAAGAACTAGTTAAATGTAGGTTCTTTCGTTATCTAGATTTTTGAATTACCTCAGTTGAATTTTCAAAACGATTATAATTAAATATTGTTAAAATTGTTTCAGTATTTTACTCTTGGCAACTTTCACTTCACTTTTTAGTACTTTCTATCGTTTATTTTTATTTGCTTCAAACTTTTTACACTTTATCTCATTCCACTATTCACGAAATTAATTAAACCTTTATTTTTTACTTTTGCTCGGCTTTTATAATGTTACATACAACCTGCTGCTACATAACACAGGACACCCAAAAATAATAAATTCGACCTCATTCTCTGAAAAGGTGGACCAGTCCACTTCTGTTTTCTGTTTTGACAATGCTTTCTCAATAAAAAATTCCCAACCACTTCGTTTTTCATGCTGAACTAACAGAAATAATGGAAAAGCTGCTTCATGGGTTTTTCTACTCTAATATGGTAACATAACCTATTTACCTACCTACCTGATAGACGAAACTCTTCCTTGCCACACCAACACAGAGGTAGCAATAAGATGCAGATGAATCTTAAACAAACAATAGATTTACCTTTCGGTCTTCACCATTAGAGCCAGTATCAGATGACGGTGAAACTACTACAAGAATGAAGACAAGAGAGCAAAGGATCTATTCCTTTTACCGGACACTGATAGGAATTCATAATAGTAGGATCAGCTACTTCTCACGCAGCGTCACAGATATAGACGAGGAGGAGTCAGTGGAGCACCATTGCATTGTGTCCTCGGTATTTTCTCTTTAGACTGCCCTGTAGAAATTGCATTACCAACCGTCGACAATCTCGTGTTTTTTATAAAACAAATTAAACTATAACCATAAGTGCGCTCTATCAAGATTTAGGTGATTGATCAACCTAAATAACTAACTTTGATTTTGTCAAGATAAATTTATGGAGTATAATCTTGAAATTTCGTACTTTTGGTAATTTTTGGCTTGGATTAACATATAAAGCACTTTCTTTGCGGGAAGGGATCACAGATCGACGGAAACTAGTATGACGTTAGTATACTGCGGCTGAAGGTTGTGTCAGTTTGACGATGTACATTCCTAGCGGAGCAGTTCCTAGCAA
Source organism: Neoceratitis asiatica (assembly GCA_030068015.2). NCBI lineage: Eukaryota > Metazoa > Arthropoda > Insecta > Diptera > Tephritidae > Neoceratitis > Neoceratitis asiatica. Next base: position 71,465,891 of record CM061525.1, on the reverse strand, counting down.
TTATTGCACCTTTAAAATTATTGAACGTAAGTGTAGATCCAAGTTGTGGTATTCGGGTTACTTCGAGGCATTCATATTCACGTTTTCATGTAAGACTTTGAGTAGCGATAAAATGATTAATCTATTACTACATATAATATGCCGCTGTAATATTTCGATTTTAATTAGGATTTTTCAAATTGAAGAAAAATCAGTTTGGCACAACAACATGTGGACGGCTATTTTTTTATGGAATACAATTATTGGGCTTTGTTTACCCAACCAATATCTATGAAATATGTACATAGATTTCATCAAAACGTTACGAAAGCTGCACGGCAAAAATATGCATAGAGACCTTTAATGCTAATGGTAAACACTCATGGGGCAAATACCGGTCGCAACTGCATAATCATTTTAATCCTCTAGCAAATGCTTTATCCGGCCTAGCCAGTCGAATCCGCCTTCAAAGATGAAATCAGCCAGTCTTTTGAAGGATATGTTTTAAATGTCATACATTACTACCAATGGACTAAAAAGGCAATTTACTTGTAGTTGGGATTTCAATACTTATAATTCCAAAAATAAATTTCCTTTGTGTTAAAAAAAATTTGCGCGAACAGCAAAGAAGATCACAAGCAATCATTGTAGAACAGACTTGTCGACAGCTTTACATACATAATTTTGTATGTACAATATGTATATATATATGTAGGTTCATGTGCTTCTACTTTAATATAGTATGAACTATGTGGATGTTCATACATATATACATCTTAGAGTCTGACCGAAGTTCATGAAGCCGATTCCCAATATAAGAAAAGTTATTTTGAATAGAACTTGAACTTTTCAAATTACATGACTTGAAAATCGGTTCACGTATTAGGTGAAGTCAATTGAATTGGTGATAAAGGATCATAAATAAAACTATTTATGTATGTATCTATGCGTAAACATACGTTTATCACAATCACACTTTAGATGATACTCAAATATGCTAAGGCGGCCAATTTATAAATACAAATGTGGTACAGATTAGGTACACGAATACAACATACATTTATAACGGTCGAACTTCTTTGATTTGTTGTATGCGTCTTTATCTTGTTGCTCCAAATGGAACCAATTTAAAATTAATTTTCTCTTCCGCATGGTAGATAAAATCCTGCTATCCACTCAATTACTGCGGTCGGTAAAGAACTTTAATAGTGAACATTATTATACATTATCACACACGCCCACTTGTTCCTGTTCGTTTGTCTCTCAAAACCTCGAGAATGGCTAATCAATTGGCTAATTTTAGTCTTGAAATATATGTGGAGTTTCAAGGAAAGTTTAAACGACTAAACACATCCGAAAATGAATCAGAGACCGAACTATTCAAGAAAAAGAATACTTATGGTTCGATTTTCTTGAAATTTTCTACATACATACTTCTCCGCGGGAAGAGAGAGGAGCGACCTATTAAAAATAATCGTCCTATTGGCTAGATATAATATGAATCCGGTATAGAAATACCAAATAAAGGTATTCAAAGGAAAAGGTGAATTTTGAATTTTTTTAAAGCACTTATTTATTCCTCAATATCCCTTTCAAACTAGTCCCCATCGGCCAACGCTTTTTTTAATCCTCGAAGCACTTCTGAAATTCGCTTTTCGGTATAGCCACCAGCTCTTTCTTCGATTCTGACTTGATCTCATCAATTGTGGCAAAGCGCTTTCCTTCATTCATTTTTTTAGTTTTGGGAATAGGAAAAAGTCGCAGGAAGCCAAATCTGGTGAGTACGGTGGTTGAGGCATAATTACGGTTTTGTTTTTGGCCAAAAAAATCACGAATAAGCATTGATGTGTGAGCTGGTGCATAATCGTGATGCAGAATCCACGATTTGTTTTTCCACAATTCCGATCGTTTGAGCCGTATTGCTTCACGCAAGCGTTGCATAACTTCCTTGTAGCATTCCTTATTAACTTTACGACCTTTTGGCAGGAACCCATCATGCACCAAACCATTGTTATCAAAGAAAACAGTGAGAAAAACCTTCACCTTTTCTTTTGAACATACCTCGTATATGGTTCGTTCTTTGATCCATGTTAGTATATTACTTCTGCGGCTCTGCTAAGCAACTCCTTAAGTGGGTAAACCATATTTCAGCTGGTGCAAAATGATAACGACAAACAATGTACATATAAAAGATTACCTATCTATTTATATAACAATAATGAATTGCTGTTCGTTCATCTTGTCAAAACTCAAGAATAGCTTGACCGATTTTGATAAAATAGTATTTATGGAAATATTTATGGAAGTTCAGGGAAGATTTAAACTGAAGTGGAGAAGGGACCGTCCTGTTCAAAAAAAAAAAAAAAATCGAATGCTTGATTCGTTTTCTTGATACTAGTTAACATGAACCACACCATTTTTGTACTCCGGCTAGTATCCTATTCGAAAAAAACCGTTTTTGTGGTTCGATTAACTGGATATTCTATTCCTCCTAGAATCAAAGAACAATCTTTTTAAAAAAATTTTAAAAAAAGGAAATCAGACGCTGTAATACAGACGCACTTGTACAAATATTTAGCTACATCATTAATGTAATACAACATCTTCTAGTATTGTATATTGTCAAATAGATGATATATATTGTTAAATAGGTGATTGGTAAAAAATAATGAAAAGTTCAAGTTAAAGTTCAATGAATATAAAATGAAAAATTTATTATTAATTATAAGGTAGATAAATAATTAATGCATTCAATTATAGGGTGTTTTTTTATAGAGGTATAGAACTTTAAGTTGGCATTACTTTTCAAGATCGCGACCGATTTAACAGCTGTCAAGTGATTTATTCTCAGTTTGGTTTGGCAATTCATCATGAATAGACTCACGCCTAAACAACGCTTGCAAATAGTGCAATTTTATTTCGAAAATAATGGTTCTGTGCGGAAAACGTATCGCGCATATAATAAGCAAAATTTTGTTTAGCGATGAAGCGCACTTCTGGTTGAATGGCTACGTCAACAAACAAAACTGCCGCATTCGGAGTGAAGGTAATCCTCAAGTGTATGTTGAAACACCGTTACATCCAGAAAAACTGACTGTTTGGTGCGCTTTATGGTTATTGCCGATATACGGCCACAAATGTTGGAAAAAGTCATATTGGACGTCCAGATTGGACTACATCCGCGTCAGCCGTGGCGGTCATATGCGATTTATGGCATATATTTTTAATATTTAAAATATAATGCCACAAGATTATCTTTCGTGTCAATCGAATAATCCATCGTTTTTTATTGCAGCTTAAAGTTCTATACCTCTATAAAAAACACTCTTTAGTTATGTAAGAACTATGAACGTCCATGGAAGGTCCAGGAGATCCACGAGGTGTTTCGTTGGGTTCGGACCAGATATAGAGAGGTGTTAGATGAATTAGGTTTAGTAGACAAGCAAAGAGTGTTTATTTAGGTTCTTTCGGTATGTCGACCCGAGTAGCGTCTCGATTCTGTGGTGCTGCTTCCTCAACTGTATCTCGCTAGTCCAAGGCGTTTGATCAGTGCAGCCCAATTAATAACCAGCTGGTCGATTGTTTTGTAATTTGCGAGCAATATCTCTTTATCTTTCCTAAGTTACTTTGACGACATCAACTTCTACATTAAGTTCTAGCCTGTGCTCCTTCGTCCATGATTTCGCTGGTTGTGGTTGTAATTATCGTACAGTGCAGAAATGGGAAAGGATGGCGAGATAGCAATTTCGAACAAAGATTATCAATATCCTGTCCAGACGCCGATATCGAGCAGTCATCCAGATGAAAGGTCAGTAAAATGCCTTGTGGCAAAAACTATCCTTCCGCCGAACTATTAGAAATATATTCAGCGCTACTGGGACAGTTCAGTTTTTTAGTAGCAGGACCACTTTATCCAGTTTCCACATATCGCTTATTGTTAGAGTGGTCAAAGACTATTTGATGACCTTGGTGCGCTATTCGGCTTCCGCTGGACTCAGATGTTTAGCATCAGCATGCTTTTCCCAAAGCATTCTGGAAATATATCCGGTCCAATAAAGTAACTTCAAATATTCCAACCTCTATGATGCTAATTATGTCCGTCTGGAGTCTGTTACTCTAGTTTTCTGATTTTCTCCAAATCAAACTTTGTTTATGATGACGTTTTTTCTAAGTCCTCCTTTAACTTTGGCATCTCTTAATGGCATCTGTGTTCTTCAACCCTCACTGAAAAGTGATTTGGTGGGCTTTTTCTTTTTAATTTGAAAGAATCAATCTCTCACTCTCCACAGGTGGGAAAACTCGCGTATGGAACGCCAGTCTTCAAATCAGCCAATAAAAATTATGTAAAAAATTACAGGTCTATCTATCTAAACTTTCGAATTGCTGCAAACACATCGAGAAAATTGTAAAAAGTAAATTGTTATTTGCTATTAAAAACATTTTAGACCTTCACCAGCATGACTTTGGCGTATCCATTCTTCACTGTTAAAAAAAAGACGAAAAACTTCAAAAAAAATTTTTTTCTTTTAACAGCTGCCATTTTGTGATTTATTTTTTAAACTTTTTTTCAGTTCATACGACATCTAAATTACTCTACATTAAAAATCTTTTTTTGTTTTGTTTTCTTATTGCTAGGGTTGGAATCGTGGTTATGGTGCCACGCCAACCCCCCTTCATCAGCTGCTATTTTTTTATCGAATTTTGTTTTTTTTTTACATTTTTTTCTGTATTCTTGAAATATGAACTCATCAAAAACTGTATAGTAAAATTGTTGATTGCCTTTTTTACAACACTTAAATTATTACCTTAAATTCAGACGTCTAGACCGGGGTATTCTTTCATGATGCTTTTATGAAATCTTAAAACAGTCCTCATATAATCTTTCCGATATTGCTATCCTCAAAGTGAAAGAATTTTTAGATTTCGGAGCCATTTTTGACTGTGGATTTTCTATTGTTAACCACATAAGTTATATGGTTCAAAATCTTTTGCGAATTTAACCTTTTTTCGACGTTATGCTAAGGACTTTAGAGATCTTTATACTAGTAAAATGTTGTGCAACTCTCTTGTGTGTTCAAAACTGGAATATGGTTCTATAATATGGAATTCAATATACTCAACACCTGCCCATCGAATTGAAAGAGTGCAAAGAAGTTGTATCCGTTTTGTCCTTCAACCACTCTGTTTTGCTGACTAATATAATTAAAGCAAACAAAACGTAAACTGAAAAAATTTCTGAGAAAAATACCAAATTTTTGTCAAAATGTTCGAGCTCGTGCACGACTTTTGTTTATTGCTCATTGCTCACAAATTGCTCAGCCAGGTCGAAAATGTCTAACAAAATCTTGGGCTGGTACTATTATCAATATAACTTTTATCGATCTTTTTTTTTTATATGTTTTTCCCTCCCTAATTCATTTCGCTTAACAACAATTTGACTCTTAAACTTTGCTATTGCAATTGTTTCTAAACTATTTATATTATTTTTATTTCAGTGCATTTCTAACCATTTAGTAATTTTCTTTTATTTATTTTATTACTTTCATTTAAAGAAAATGGCTTGTTCTTTTGCGAAATGTAATTTGAAAAGCCACACTGAACGTCATATTGCATGTTGGCTTTGTGATGAGTTTGCCTCTGCTAAATGTTCCGGTTTAAATGGTCGTGTTCTCTACCTTATGTAGAAATGTCGAGGTAAACATATTAAAACTTTTCAAAACTACAAGGATTGGATTCCTTGAGGTAAGGATTTAAAAATTCTTAATGAAAAGTTTAAAAAATACGAAGATGAATTTAAATCATTTAAATGCATTTCTTTTCCTACCTCTCCAAAATAGAGGCTCGAAAAAACGAAAACAAAGTAAAGAAAGTCTAGTTTTAGACTCAATTACTATTGCCGAGCACACTCTTCAATACTCTGAAACTCCCTCATTGTGGTTCCGAAAAAGAGATCCGTTTTTGTGTTTTGATTCTCGAATGATACTATTGAGTGTAATTTGCGTTAATATATATTGGACAAAATTAAACCGACTAAATTTGATATCTATATATAAATATAGCATATCTTCATTTAAAATTAATGTATATCGATAGCTTCGATTCACTTTTAAATTCTTCTTTTTGGCCTAATGGTGTATTTGTGCGTGAGTTTGAGATAGAGCAGCGTACTTCACGTGACAATATGGCACACTTACCTGCTTAATTAGAGGCAAAAAACTGATAATGAATGATAACTGTAATATAACCATACTTATATACTACCAAAATATAATAGGTTTTAACACTAAGCTCAAAGACCTAAGTTTAAACGGCAAATATAAAATCCTGGTCTCCTCTGAAACCTGGCTGAAACCGAATGTATTTTACTCTGAAATCTTAGGTACTAACTAGAAATCTTTAGGAATGACCGTTTAAATAAACTTGGTGTTGGAGTACTTATTGGTGTTCAAACTGATCTTGCTGCTGAAGAAATTCATTTTGCGAAACGCAAAGTGATGGAATTTCTCTGTGTTCTGTTACCCCAAATAAACAAGAGTATTTATATTGTCGCCAGCTAAATCTCGCCGAATTCTGACTTCTCCAGCGTATCATGGAATATCAATGATAATTTACTTGTAGCTAGCTCAATGTCAGATAATGTTCATGATTTTCTAAATGAACTTTCTGACCAGGGTATTTTTCTAATAAATACGTTGGATTTATTATTTTTGGATACTTCTCGTCATGTTCACTTCTCTTGATTTATCTTAAGCATATCCCCCTAATTTAAAATATCCGATAAATGTTTCAAAACCACAAATACTCGTGTTTTATTTAAAAAAGCAAATTATATTAATCTTAGAAAAGCCTTATCTGCAATTTCCTGGCCAATGTACAACGGTGGTGTGGAAGAAAGTGTTTCCCACTTCACAAGTGTTTTACATTCAGTCTTTAGATAGTGTATACCTAAAGCAAATAAGCCAGCTCGTACCACATACCCTTTATGGTTCAATGCGGAATTGAAGTAAGTAAGTCAAAAAACTAGATTATACCAGCACTAGAAAAAGTCCAGTAAAGTTTATGACTGTTGTGCTTATTCTATAATTAGAAAGCAGTATGATATTTTAAATAACTCGTGCTACAAAAAGTAGAAGAATTCCTAATGATATTACCGCAAACCCGAAGACATTATAGTTTTGCTATTTCGAAACAAAATACTGTTGAATGTTCATCATCAATGAAAATAAATGATGAAATTTCTAGCGATTTTTATAGAATCGCACATATGTTCGCAGACTTCTTCGAATCCAATTATGCGCCGAATACACTTCCATCCACACAATCTGTTTCTTACCCTTACAAATTACCCTCCTTCGATTGCGTAAGAGCTCCTTGTATTACCGCTTACTACTACTTGAACACTCTAAAAAGTTCATTTACATGCGGTCTAGATAATATCTCATCTAGTGTACTCAAGCTCTGTACCGATTTTCTATATCTACCATCAACGAACATATTCAATGCTTCAATCAAGCAAAATACATTTGCCTCTTCATTGAAAGGGTCATATATTTTACCTTCACATAAGTCCGGTAATAGATCTTGTATTATAAACTACTGAGGCGTAGCAAAATTATGTTTTGTTCCCAAAAATTTTGAAGCTATTATGACTGACCAACTAGCTCACTTAGTGTAATCAATTATTTAATTGTGGGTTTTGTAAAAGTTAGTCCACCTCATCAAACCTACTGGAATTCACTACCCATGCCAGGAATGTTTTTAAAAATGGTTATCAACCCGATGTTATTTATACTGATTTCAGCAAAGCATTTGACAAGGTCTCACACTCAATACTTCAGTATAAACTCGATATGTGTGGGTTTAAACCATTCTTACTCAAATAGATTTCATCTATTTGACAGGTGTAAAGCAAAGTGTAATTCTTAACTCTCTTACTTCTTGTGAAATATCAGTAACATTTGGTATATCTCGGTCCATCACAGTTCCTCATATTCATCAATGATCTGCGAAATATAGTACATCATGATGTCAAGCTCTTTAAATCAGTTCGTTCTATGGAAGATAGGGAACTGTTGCAACTCGACCTAAATAATTAGGTAAGGTGGTGTGATGTGAACTGTATGCCGTTAAATTTAAACAAGTGCAAGTGTCCTACTCCAAAATTCAAAATCACAATGTTGAATAAGTTACTGGATCATTGACTTAGGTGTCACTATGGACCCTAAGCTAAATTTTATAAACCATATAAATTCCTGTGCCAATAAAGCTAAAGGAATCCTAGCTTTCATTAAACGGTGGGCTAAGGAGTTTAATCACCCATATATTACCAAATTACTCTACAATTCACCCCTTAGGCCCATTTTGGAATATGGTTCCGTTGAATGGAATCCACATTCTCAATTGCATAGTGATAAATTGGAGCCTGTACAAAAACAATTATTATTATTCGCGTTAAAAATTTACAGTGGGGTGAGAATAAAAATTTCCCTCCTTATAAAAGCCAATTAATGCTTATTAATCTGCCTCCACTCCAAATTCGACGAGGGATGCTTGGAGTTTTATTTTTAACTACGCTGATAAGAAGTATTATCAATAATCCATTCCTACTTAACTAGATTTACTTTAGTATCTCATGAAGACAATCTAGATACTTTAGACCCCTTTCCTTGTGCTTATGCAAAACAAATAACGATAAACGATTTTAATAACAAGTAACGATCTTAATTCTCATTATGCCAGCTTTGGTTCTTCTGACTCACTTTTTTGTATAAAGAAATATTTAGTGGGAGTTTTAAACTTATAAATACTTTTTTGTATAAAGAAATATTTAGTGGGAGTTTTAAACTTATAAATAATTTCTTTATTCTCAACGTTTCTCAATCGCAAATTACTTTATAGCAGGTGATGAGCAAATCTGTATCCGTGATCGGTCACGGATTTAGTACAGTACGGGCTGTACCTGGTTTTCGATTTCCGGTCTGTTTATTTTACGTTTATCCATCAGGCGCGCTCCTCGGGCGGTTGGGCTGGAAGTTGGGCAACACTGGGTTCATCATCGAAAAAAATTACTTATTCCAGCTATGAGGATACGCACAATTACACCACACCAGTGTAATAGACTTTTAGATCGAAATATAAATGCCTAAGGTAGTAATAATTTAAGCTTGAAAGTGTTTGGCAAAAAACCATACCTACACTCAAGTAGTCGTTTAGACCATAATATTCTATTATCTGGTTATAATTTCCTTTTTCGTTTATGGCGATGCTGTTGTAAGTAATTATAAAGGGTTTTCCGATAAGAGTGATATAATTTCCTTAAAAAAACACACTAATTGTTAAGAAAATTCAGATGTTTTTTATTTAATGTGAAGTACAATCGATACAATTAAGTTCTGAATATAACATCACTCAAATGGCCTCCACGACTTCTTTTGCAAGAACCCAATTTTTAAGCACTTTTCCCAATAAATCAAACCGCATGTCATGAATAGCACATTCTATTGACTTTTAAAGCTTGAAGAGAGTCTGGTTTAATGCTAAAGACCAATAACTTCAAATAACCCCACAAGAAGAAGTCCCATGATGTTAAATCACAACTTCTTGGAGGCTATTCAATGTCACAATTTCTTGAAATAATCGAATCTCCAAACCTTTCTCACAATAATTCAGTTGTTTCACTTGCTGTGTGGCACGTAGCCCCGTCTTAATGGAACCAGATATTGTTAAGATCAACTTCTTCCAATTGTGGCCATAAAAAGTTGGTTATCATCGATCTATAGCGCTGTCCATTGACAGTAACTTCTTAGTTGACGGTGCTACCAGCTTCATTTCGAAAGAGGTACGGACCGATGATTCCACCAGACCAAAACCCACACCAAACTGTCAATTTAGGTGAATGTAATGGTTGTTAATGAATAATTTGTGGATTTTCTCCGCACCAGAATCGACAGTTTTGTTTATTTATTTTATTCAGATGAAAGTGAAATTCATTGGAGATGATTTTCTTAAAAAATCGTTAAAGTTTTCAAGTTGTTCCAATGCAAAATTAGCAACGTTGTTCTTGAGTATATCTTGCCATGATGAAATTATAAATATTATTGAATACAATGAAGAAAAAGACAGATCATGATATGTTAAAAATGGCCGAAATGACACTTAGAAATCATATCATCCCTAATGGAAAACCCTTTATTAATACAATATTTATATATATAGCTTCGTAGTTTATCTCCGTTAGTTACGCTGTATATCATTTGTTAATTTGTTTACTTTCTTCTACATTGCGTGCTCGTTATATTATCTCTTTAAATAGGCGTTTATATAAATGTAAATATAATGAAAAAATTATCTCAATACTTACCCGAATTCTCCTCACCTGCATATATACCCGAACACTCAGTCGAACATTTTCCTTAATGAATTTACTCCCAATCTAAATATCCTTATCAGCAACCCCATTCCGTCCCGAGATTTCTTCCGAGAGAAATAATGTAAAAAAAAAAATAGCAATACCATTATCCAAACTAAACGGTTGGGAATTATCTTCAATAATTTTTAAGATTTATGAAAATTACTAATAGGTAATTTAAGTTGCGAAAATGATGATTTCTTTCATTACATTTCGAAGATTTTACATGGTGACGAAGCTTGAATAAAAAAGGACAGGAAAGTATAATGTTAGTTTTAAATTTGTGCAAAAACTAAAAGTTGTAATACACTCAAAATTATAGTGTTATACCCATATATATATATGCATATATATGCCGGTAATTATATATGCTGACAGTAATCCCTAAAATCTGAAAAGAATAAAGAGAAAAACTCCTGAGAGAAAAATTAAGAGGGATAAAAAGTAAAATTTAAAATAAAAGCGAAAACAAAACCTAAAAAAAAAATAAACAACTTTCCTATATTTACCATTTTTCCTTTGAGCGATGAAATGGAAAAGCAAAAAAAACAACATAAATTTTTGTCTCTCATGTTATCCATACAAAATTCTAAATATTAAAATAAAAAACATAACACTAGTGATAAAATCGCCAAAAAAAAAAACGTAAGCGGTTAATTACATACGAGTATATATCTGCTTAAATCTGCTTAAAAAAAGCAAAAACAAAATAAATACATACAAACATACATACCTACTCGCGTGAAAAAGAATTTAGTTACTAATAAAGTAAAACCAAGAATTGTAGATCCCCACGTACATTAAACCCCCACCACATATATGGCCCCATACTCACCCAATTGGTCCGCAACCCATTCTCAGAGCGTTATCATTACTAAACCTCATAAGCACGTTCCCGGATCTCGTTCACGGTGTATTCTCCAATCCATATGATAATTACTCCGGATGTGTGCGGAGGCGTACGAAACCCCCTTCGATAACGCCATGCTCAGGAAGAACAGGATAAGAGGGCTACTCAGCTAACTCAGAGCAAGCACGGAAACAAGCAGAAGCAACACACCGGTCACCATGATGCCCTCTACACAACCTAACCCATAAAAGCACTTCAGACACCGAAGTCTTTTATGGAGGATATGAAGATTGGCCCTCATTTATAGACATGGTCACGGAAGTGTACATTAACTACCCCTTTTTAACTTCGGTACAAAAGCTGAACCACCTAAGGCACCACCTTGAGGTAAAGCTGCTCTCCTCATAAAAAATTGTGCGCTGAATGATCTCAATTTCACCATAGCCTGAGACGTGCTTAAACCCCGATACAAAGTTGTTGATAGTCAAATCAACACGTTTTGCAACACCCCACCGGTAAACATGAAACACAACGAGAAGATTCAACAAATACAGATGACTATCAAAAACTGCCTCTTCACGCACCCGATGTTAATGTACTTTTACTTACCTCTACTATTCAAAGCTCTCAGAAGAAACTATTGCTCTATGGGAGCAGTCCCTAAGCTCATGAAAAGAGGTATCCATATGGTCGGAAATGGACGCTTTCCTCACAACTCGATTTGAAGTTTTACAGCAGCTATAGGCGGAATAAACCAAAGCTCCCCCTCCCCTTCACGCAAGCCTGTGTTAACGCATAACAGCCTCCGCAATAAAACGCAAGCGTTTCACACTGAACAGAGAAAGATGGTTCCAAGCAAGCTCTGCAACTCAAAATAATCAATGATATATATAAATATATATATTTGGCGCTTTGTAACCGCTGAAGCGATTTTCGGCCGAGCTCCTCCTCCAATTTGTGGTTTTGCGTCTTGATGTTTTTACCAACAAATGGAGGGATCTACAGTTTATTCTAAGCCGCCTCCGAACGGCTGATGAATTTTTATGACCTAATGTCCATAATTCTCAAATGAAGGCTATATAAGTATGTATTAAATATCGATATTGCAAAAATTTATCCCCAAATAAATGTACACCTACAAGGAAGAAATCTCCCGATAGTCCGATAAAAGACTTTAAACTAAGAACCGTCACAGATGACGAACGATATTTGGTCAAAACAGCGCTCTATCGATTAGCCGGATATGTCATTGCTTATATCTCAAAGCACTTAAGAGATGATCTCGCCTCGACTAGCGACTAGATGCATCGAAATTGTTAAATAAACCGGATTTCCACTAGAAAATATAGCAGTAAATCATAAATCAATGCTGAAAGACATTCTGCAGCTCGACCTCTTAGATCCTTTTTTTTCAATACCAAGAAGGAAGCTCAACAAAAACCCTTGGAGTGAAATTGAATTGAGAAGTTTTCATACTCAGCAACACTTCTCCAACAACTTTGGAATGACCTACTCGAGGGCAAAACAAGAATGCGGAAACTTACATTCAAACCAGCTGACATGCAGGCAACAAAATCACAAAGAAATCGCTGTCTGGTGCAAAAAGCCTGCGAGATACTAAACCAACTTTAGGACCTTGTCCACGTATTGGAAAAATAAATATAATTTAATTTAATGAAATGTAAAATTAATACATTTTTAAATACCTACCCTACTTACAATGCCCACTCCATTCCAATACTTACCCGAATTAGCCCCACTTGAATACTCTTCCGAATACGTGCCTTAATGATTTTACTCCCAATCTAAATACCCTTATCTGCAAACCACACTCCTTTCCCGTTTATTATTGTAAATGAAATATGTAAAAAATAAATAATGTAAGAACTGCACATGCTCGCCATTACAGAAACTAATGTGAATATTTTCATTTATTTTAAAAAAGTTGTGAATATTAAAATAAACAAAGAACCCACGACTCTATCCAAGATTATGCTTCCGAAATCTATAGATTAGCTCAAAACCACCCAGAGACTTATCAGCGTACACACAGCCGGAGACGTATGCGAATCCAAAATCAGCATTCTTTGAAGTTGTCACATATGCCCAAACATGTGAATCCTCCCGATCTACGCTCCAAACGCTGCAAGCCTCTCTAAGTGGACCACTTTCACTTTGTTTATTGATCTCCCAACGGTCTAGATTCGATACACTACGTTGTTTAGCCGCTTAATTATTTTATATGGACCTTGGATTGAAGTTTTGGGGACAAAACTGTCTTTCGTTGTGGATTCTATAACTCTCTTAATTCTTGCTCAATAATGTTAGAAGCTTTCTTTCCAATTCTTCTCGCATCACCATTTACTCCAATCAATCAATTTAAATCAGTGGGTAACCGTATTTCATTAACAAAGAATATCCTTGCAGGTGTTTTACCCGTTGTTTCATACATTGCAGATCGATATCCCATTAGGAACAGAGGTATGTGGATATCTCAATCATCCTGATATTTGTCCAAACATTCCTTAAGTGCTTTTCAAGGGTTCGATTAAATTGTTCTACCATGGCGTCTGACTGAAAGTGCAGGGCCTTCGTTGGAGTTTTTCGGGTACACAGGGAATGGATCGGCTACATCCATGGCAATTCTTTTGAATGGTGCACCTGAGTGATACTGCTTTATCTGCCCACGACTTCGTGATTTTGGTTCTTTAGGTGCAATACACTCCTCGCAGTTAGAAATTAATTTAAGGATCGATTGACTACAACCAACCCAATAGAACCGGTGCTTCATATTCTACAGTGTTGTCGAAATGCCTAGGTGCCCGGAACTTGGACCATTATGAAAGTCTTTGGAATCCTTTAATTGTGCCCAGATATTCTCTTTAGGGTGCTCGATAGTGAAGTCATAACTTTGCAGTCTCTCAATCTACCGAGCCTAGTTATCCTTCGAGATTCCTGAACTAAAGTAGCCACTTCAGCGTTGAGTTCTTACTCAAAAATGCTGAAATATTTGTGGAAATTAAAGATCTTGATGACATTATCTCTGTACCAATGGAAATCAAAAACCTTATATCAATATCTCATAAAGGGTATCTTAAATAAAGATCTTTATAACATTATCTCAATTTCAATATCTGGGAATTAAAACCCTATATATATACTATACTATTGTAATCGTTATAACAAATTTAAGATCTTGTTATCATTATCGCAGCACCAATAAGATCTAATAATCCAAATCCCAAACTAAAGATCTTGATATCAGTATCTAATATTAATATGTGGGAATCAGTGACATTATATCAGAATCTCATAATCAGAATAATAAACTAAAGATCTTGATAACATTATTGCTAATCAATTTCTGGACATTAAAAACCTTATATAAAAATCTAATATATGTCATCCCAAAATTAAATTTCGATACCTTTATTCAATTTCAATATCTCGGAGTTAAAACCCGGTATCGAAATTTCACAATTTTTCTACCAAAATAAAGATATTTATGACATTATCTCTGGGTCAATAGAAATAAAAAACCATGTATCAATATCTCCTAAAGGGTATCTTACGCGTTACGCAGTAGTTCCGCTCCGGTTTCCCAAGAGACCGGCTATAGTTCTTCTTCTTCTGTACATCTCCTATGTCATAGCCATCAGCATTGTGTACAGAATCAATGATGCACCTGGAACCAGGCACGCTATCATAGACGCAGTGCATAGCCGTTCCTTCAGAGCTTCCAAGGCTCTTTTTGTTCATTGCTCACCCCAAATATCTATTTTTCGTAGTGAGTTCTGAGATTATTAGCGACTACTACTAAATTGGCGTAGGCACTGCTTGTGCGATTATAGCCGAATCAATAATTGCGCGCCATTAATTTTTTCGCCTCGCAGGTTGGGGCCAATTGAAAATACCAAGCATAACCAGGTCACTCTGAACTTGGTCTTTCAAACGGAGTGAAGGTCTTCCTCCTCCTCGGTTTCCAGGTGCGGCTACTGCATCGAAAACGTTGAAAGCTGGAGCGCTTTCATCCATTCGGACGACATGACCTACTGGCGTAGTTGCCCTCTTTTTATTCGCTGAACTATGTCAATGTCATCGTATAACTCATACAGCTCATTGTTCCATTGTCTGCAGTATTCACCATTGCTAGCGCGCAAAGGGTTATAAATCTTTCGGAAAAACTTTCTCTCGAAAACTCCTAGTGCCACGTCATTGAATGTCGACATCCTCCATTCTTCTGCACCATACAGCAGGACGGGAAGAATGAGCGACTTGTAGAGTTTGGTTTTGATTCGACGAGGGAGGATGTTCCGCCATAAACAGTGTGTCTTGAATAAATATAATTTAGTGTCAAAGATGAATTATCTAAAGCAGTATTTGGTTGAGATACCGTACTGAAGTGCTCTGCTCTTTTCTTTATCAGATCTGACACTGGATCCAATAGTCTCAGCGACGCTTCAGTATTTACTGATGGCCTAAGATTTTTGCTGGCTTTACAAAGTGAATTTTTAGGGGAAACGTTGTGAGACAACGACGTTGTAAGAATTTTAATTTTTTTTGTCGTATCTTAATGCTATCCTAGGTCGGATTTTTGAATCGGGTGATCGGTGGGCTTGTCATTCTTGGCGCAAAGATAGATCGCTTCTAACAAGCAACTCGATTTCGCCCCCAGCTCAGCCTAGCCTCCAGTTGTTTAGAGTATAATTATTACGGTGTTTATACTTTTGGCATTATGTAACTTTTTTCCAGTACTTGATTTTTGCATTTATTACGTTGATGTAGTATCAATGCCTGTTTGAACCGCTGACCTTTTTTTTCCAACCGGTCTAAAGTACCACCTGCTGGAGACAGTAATTATGCGTTAGATTTAAGTGCTGGTACTATTGTTGGTGTTCAAAATAGACGAAATTTTCTACGACTTCATAGATACGGCTGTCAATAATGGCTGACTGTTTCTTTCATGATCGGAGATATCTCGTCTAGTCTTCGAACACTACCAGACCCACTTGCCTCGCAGTTTTGTTTA
The DNA here is from genome assembly GCA_030068015.2 of Neoceratitis asiatica. Classification (NCBI taxonomy): domain Eukaryota; kingdom Metazoa; phylum Arthropoda; class Insecta; order Diptera; family Tephritidae; genus Neoceratitis; species Neoceratitis asiatica. The sequence goes on along the minus strand of CM061525.1, from coordinate 71,449,625 downwards.
GACTGGAGAGAGCAGAACTAACAGCGCGGTTGTTGAGGCCAATTATATATCTACTATCGCGGTTCTACGCACCGGAGTTGACCCGGATTTTATCCGGCCAAGGGCTGTCACCCTTTCGGAGACCTAACCCCGCTTAGGTCATCAGGTAATTTTAGTTTTAGTGGATCAATGGAGCAGAGCTGCTCCAAATCCTTCTCATCAGGGCTGGCGTAGAAACCAACCCTGGTCCAACGGATTATTTCTGCTGCGTGTGCCAAAGACGACTCCACCATCCTTTCACATCGGTTAGATGCAACCAGTGAAATGGTTGGAGACGTTAAGACCTGTTCAGGCCTTAAGACCTTATGGGAGTGGACCACGCGTTACGTGGCCCCATGCCGCCAGCGCCCAGCTAAGAATCTAGCCTATGCGGCAGTGCCTTCAGCACATTTACCCATTTGGGTAACTCCCACAGGCCTCCACTGCCCAACGGAGCTCCCCGCCGCATGGCTCCCAACCTTATTTACCCAACCCTCACCCTCCCTCATCCAGCTCCACCTCCCGTGCGGGGGCTAAGCAGTACCAGTACCAGAATCGCGAGCGAGATCATGTTGGAGGCTTGGCGTTCATTTTACGTATGCAGTGCAGTGTCGTCTCATCGACGGCGATTTCGACCGCAGGGATACTACCCGGGAATGTCAGGGCATAGCTATCCGGTCAGGCGGTGTCGAGCTCGAAATATTTAATATATACATTCCTCCCGTTACTAGTTGCCCAGTTGGATACCGTCCTGATATAGGTGCGCTACTCAGAACCGAAAACTGTTTGGTTTAACGCGCATCACAATCTTTGGCATTCCTGCCTGTCAAATGATCGTCGAGGAATGGAGATGGCGGGAGAGATAGGCGATTCGACATTCTGCACAATAAACGACGAAGCCCCTACCAGGATTGGGGCAACTGCCATAGCTCGCCTGATATAACAATAGCTAGCGTTGATCTGATAAACTGCATAGATTGGCGACCTATGTTCACACTCGCATCAGACCATTTGCCCTTAATCATCTCGATTGAAAGGCCTCGCGACTTCGTTTCCGTGGACCACCGGACATTTGTTAACTTCAACAAAGTTATTTTACCCGGCTTTGCGGAATTTGCTGAGAACACCTTCAGTGCTCTACCTAATCCCACCAACGTCCTCACTGCAGAAAACAAATTCCGCAAAATTGTCGTGTCTGCTGCCGCCCGACTCATACCTGCAGGTCGTATTGCGGAGATCCGCCCTCATTTCCCACCGAAGCGGCGGTTTTACGCCTGGCGTATTGGCTATTCACACTGCTCCCTTCAGTTGACAAAACGAAACGACGAGTAACCCGCCGTCTGCGCAAATTGTCAAACACCAGCGCGACACTTGATTTCTCCAGGTTAGAGGTTCCGGGGGTTATCGGGAAGGTGAAAGCCTCCAAATCCATCGGCCGGCATGCTGATGTTAAAACATTTGGGTCCAGCGGGAGCAGACTATCTCACCAAGGCTCTCAATCTATCTTTGACCACTCTAATTATACCCGACGTGTGGAAACTGGGTAGAGTGGTCCCGCTACTAAAGCCGGGGAAACCCGCAAAGGAGAATTTTATCGTCCGATATCTCTCCTTTCCCCAGTAGCGAAGACAATTGATGCCTTGCTGCTCCCGCCTCTCACATACCATCTGAGACCAGCTACGCATCAACATGTCTTCCAGAAAGTGCGCAGCACCACAACTGCACTTAACGCCATAAACACTCAGATAATTCATGGTCTTAACCAAAATCGACCCTGTGAGCGAACTGTTCTAGTAGCACTGGACCTGTCGAATGCTTTCGATACAGTAAATCATTCAGTGCTACTATCGGACATTGAGGATTCCTCATTACCGCCTAGGTTGAAGAGGTGGACCATGAACTACCTGAGTGGTCGACGGTCATCGGTTGATTTTCGAGGTCAAACTTCAAAGCTACGGAAAATTAAACAAGGGGTTCCGCAGGGTGGTGTTCTCTCCCCGATGCTGTTTAATTTCTACATTTCGAGGCTTCCTCCACCACCAGAGGGCGTCTCCTTGATCTCATACGCCGATGACTGTTCGATTTTGGCGTCTGGCCAGGATATTGCTAGCCTTCGTTCTAAAGTAAACTGCTATCTCGCCAACTTCTTCACTGCACGACACTTACATCTACAACCTGTGAAATCCTCTGCCTCCCTTTTCACCAGCTGGACGAAGGAGTACCGGCTACAACTCAATGCGAAGGTCGATGATGCAAAAATTCCGACCACGAACAAACCAAAGTTACTGGGAGTCACGTTCGCTAGCCTGCACTCCTTCACTCCGCATACGACTGCTATTGCCACCAAAGTACAAAGCCGCAACAAAATCCTCAAATCGCTAGCCGGTAGCACCTGGGGGAAAGACAGAGAAATACTGCTGGTAACGTACAAGGCAATTGGCCGTAAACTATGCTGCGCCGATTTGGACGCCGGGGAGTAGCGAGTTGAAGAAGCTTCAAACCTGCCAGAATACCGCCCTTCGGACCGTCATGGGAAACCTCCTGATGGCGCCGGAGCACCACTTACACAGTGAAATATCCATTCTACCAGTTAAAGAGCATAATTTTATGCTGTGTAAGCAATACCTGCTGGGATGCTACCATATGGATCATCCTAACAGGCACCTATTGGAAGCCGAACCACCACCTGGGCACATTAGGAAGGGAGTACGTGACTACCGGGACGACATACAGCAATACAGACAAGACCCACTGGCCAGGACGGCGTACAGACAGGCCATAAACACCACTCACTGAGAGTCCGTTAACTCCATAGCTGATATTATGATTTGGTGTTGTCAAGCGTGATTTTATACAGCCGAATAAGATTCGCGGCATAGCGACATAGGGGCAGCGCTTTTTCCTGCTATCGAAGGCTGATTTAAAATCGATTAAGAAGTGGTGCGTGTCCATCCTTTTAACATGTACATATAATTAGATATTAATTGTAACTCGTCGACAATATTATGCAGAAAATCTGACGCACACTTTTTAGTCTTTGGCCAATAGCTCACCTGGTAAACTATCAGTTCCATGCCCCTTTGTTGTTCTTCAGGCGAAAAATTCATATTCGTACCTCGTCGTAGTCGGGTTATGGAATATCTATTCCTTCATCATCGATTGGGAATAAAGTGAGTATACTCTTAGCATCGGTCCCCAGATCGCTTAGGTCCTGCATGGGTGTGCTTCACCCTTGAACTGTAGGTCACCCCATTTTCTCTTATAATTTTGGAGCCTTTTTCTTTTTATGTCAGAAAATGCGTCTCACTTCTCTCTGCAACTCTACGCATCCATCCCACGCAGCCCGCGTTATGGTCGATGACAATGTTTCGAGGTAGGGCCTTTTATCTCCAATGCGCCACGACTTTCCTCATCGACCTTGTCGAAAACCAATAGGAAATTCTTTGGCTTTTGTACTTAAGGAGCTTAAAGTACCACACTTCCTTTATACCGAGTTATTGATGACTACTCTCAGAGAGCACGATTGCAACTCGAGTAGAAAATTGATTGGCCGTCTGTTCTAACAAGATAATGATCCGAGTCGATATTTGGACCTCGGAGCGTACGCACGGCTGAAACACTGGAGACATGTTGTCGATCTATCACAGCATCGTCAACATATTCGATTCGGAGGCAGCCATGTAGCTTGAAATATCCTCTTATATCGCTTGTATATATTTTCCGAATGCTATGCCGAAGAACGCTTCTTTGCTCACCCTAGCGTTAAAAGCTCCAAACACGATTTTGACATCATGGCGGGAGCAGTGCGATATGATTGTATTCCCAAGCACGCAATCTCGCGCAAGTTAACGACACAGTCTCGCTTTCTACCTATATTTGTCATCACTCGAGATCACTTACACGTATTTTTCATTAAACCACATAATAACAATATAACATATTTATATGTCAAATTTTTTATTATAATGATGTTTCCATCGTCGAATTTGATTGTCAACTTACACGTTATCAATATGAATTATACGTTTAAGACTGTACGTATGACAGGCTGCCAATATGACTGTACGTATTTGGTAGGCATATGCTGAAGTTGAAAGGCTTCTGACAAATTTACTAAATTCCTTACTTGTAAGCCTCATCAATCTAAGAGATACCTTTCTAAGAATTGAGGTATTCGTCATGACTAAATTCATCTTTGACATCTTTACCCATTTCTCAACGTTCATCTTTCCGTTCAGGTGGGTATCAATCTGAAATCCCAAATACATTTGTTATAGAGGACAAAGAAGTTGTAGTACCACCGAAGTAAGGAAAATTTAAATGCGATGTTCTGGCTTTATTTGGGAATATTTCAACTCCGTTTTTCCACTCATTGTTCATGTCATGAATGTAGCCTTCGTAAAATCCTACCTCAATCTCAATGATTGTGAAAAGAAATAGCTCTGATACCATCAACATATGTTACTAACTAAACCCTCATGCCTTAATACATAAATTAAATAAATTTTGAGTCGGTGGTTAACAAACAATGAATAAAAAATAACCAAACCGAATTTGCATTGAAATCTCCAGTGATAAACGTTAAAGGCCTTGGTCCAATGCAAACTGTCTGTGCTGGATTTTCTTGACTTGACTTACTTTGAATGCTGATATGAGCAAAGCGATGTAAAAATTTCGGCCAAAGTGGTAACCAGTAACCAGGTCTCTTTTACATCACATAAATAATTAACTTGCATTCAATTAATTAATGAAATTGCTGTCTGCGGCGCCGATTAAAAATTATTAAGATCCACTTACATTTAAGAATTAATTTTTTAGGTCGGTTCTTCGGATTCTTTTAGTTTTTATTTTAAAATATTGTTTGGCCACAATCTACTAATTACTACATACTTACATTCCTCTTAGTTTTTTTCTGGACAGAGAATTCTCTATAAACCTCGCCTATTTTTTACTCTTACGACAAGAACTTCAATCTTATGTAGGACCAAACTTCGAAGTATACCCTACCCTATATGCTATGCCAGTCTTACCACATGATAACAGGATCTGGTTTATTATTTAACTATGGATATTCGTTGAAATCAATGAATTATATCCCCTTCCTACCCCTAAGGTTAAAACTTTGCACGAATTTTGTTTGAAACCAACTTCAAAGTATACCGTATCCAATACAAAAAGAATTATCAAAATCAAACTAAGTGTTAACGGGATATGCAGGATTACACGTTGAAAACAATGAATTATCCCCCCTTCCCTGCCTGTCTGGCAAACATTTTTTTCCAACTTTCCGTGGGACGAACTTCAAAATATGTCCCATGCAATACCAAAAGAATTACTAGAATCAGACTTTGTGGTAGCAGGATATGCGGCATTATACGTTGAAATCAATGAATCATGTAAGCTATAATCTTTCTATTAAAAAAAGAATAATCAAAATCCTATCAGAAAAACAACTGGTAGATGAGGAATGTCGAACTGCAGTAGAGAGAAAGCAGACTGCCTACCTCGCAACTTGCGATCGCCTACAACACGTGCGGGGTGGGATAGATACCGAGAGCTGAAGAGGGAAGCGAGACGCATTTGCAGACGAAAAAAGAAAGAGGCTGAAATATATGAGTATGAATAGCTTGAGAAGCTGGCCGACAAGGGTAATGCTCGAAAATTCTATGAGAAGATGCGGCGACTTACAGAAGGTTTCAAGACCGGAGCAAACTCATGTAGGGACAATGGAGGTAATATGGTGGCAGATGTCCAGAGTATACATAGTGTATGGAGGGAACACTTCTCCAACCTGCTCAATGGCAGAGAAAATGAACGGCGGGAGCCGATGGCTTACCGGCAGAACTATTCAAATACGGCGGCGAAGAGCTGACAAGGAGCATGCATCAGTTTCTTTGCAGAATATGGTCGGACGAAAACATGACTGACGAATGGAACCTAAGTGTGCTCTGCCCAATCCAAAAAAAAGGGAGACCCCACGGTCTGCGCCAATTATCGTGGGATAAGTCTCCTTAATATCCCATATAAGGCCCTGTCTAGCGTATTATGTGAAAGACTAAAGCCCACCGTCAACAAACTGATCGGACCTTATCAGTGTGGCTTTAGACCTGGCAAATCCACCATTGACCAGATATTTACCATGCGCTAAATCTTGGAGAAGGCCCGAGAGAAAAGAATCGATACACACCACCTTTTTATCGATTTTAGAGCTGCCTTCGACAGCACGATAAGGAAATGCCTATACGCCGCTAAGTCTGAATTTGATATCCCCACAAAACTCATACGGCTTTGTAAACTGACCCTGGATAAAACCAGAAGCGCAGTCAGAATTGACTGCAATGGTGCAGAAGAGTGGACGAAGTCGACATTCAATGAGATGGCACTAGGAGTTTTCGAAAGAAAGATTTATAACCCTTTGCGCGTTAGCAATGGCGAATACCGCAGACAATGGAACGATGAGCTGTATGAGTTATACGATGACATTGACATAGTTCAGCGAATAAAAAGAGGGCGTCATCAGGGCCTGGCATCACTTGGTATTTCGAACTGGCGATGCCTACGCCAAAGAAAAGGAAGAAGAAGATTTATGTAAGACGAAAGTCTAAAGAATATCAATAAAAAGGAAGCATTCACGCTCCATAGAACATGTAGATATCGTTCTTTTTTTATGTTAGGCTAGGCTAGGTTGGAGAAGTAGCATCTGCTCACTTAAGCAACCTAACAGACACATTGTAATACCACTCATGATCTGAATATGTAACTTTACCCCCAGGCAAAGCAATGTATGGATATAGTATATTGTTTTGAATTCCTCCTATTTGTCTATCAAATAGAAGTGGTAGGAAGGCCAGTCTGCAAGTATTTTCTTCCTTTTTAGTAATATTGTGTGTCGTTTTAATTAAATTCATCAAACTCATTAATTTATAGGTAAAATAGATTTCTAAAAAATAAAAAATAAAAAAAAATAAGTGATATGCCGAAAACCTTTCAGGATATATTAAATTTATTGTATTACATTTGTAATTGAACACTTTTTTCGCTGTCTTATTTCGGTATTGCTTTTTAAAGTAGTAGAAGGGAAATTTAGAGAGTCATTTTTATGACTACATTTTTATATTAAAATATAATGAATAATATATGAAAATTGCTGCAGCGGTTCATATATATATATTTTAACGATTTTCGTAATTGACCCATGATTTCCCAAATCAATCGAGTCCGGACCACTGGATTGCTGAATAAAAGTCTCAAGATTTGTTCGTTCGGCTTCTCAATTGGCCAAATTTATTAACCGTCTATTTGCTCCCCAATAATTACAATTCTATCAAATAATTACAATTATTTAAACTAACATATATAGAAAGTTGTATTCGATTATTGCCACTAAAACTTCTAGAAAGGTCGAAAATAGGACACCCCTTATGACATCCAATGCATGGAATTAATGGGACATCTACCATTATTCCAAACATGTGATCTGCAAAATGGGTTTTTACTATCTATGATCATGAACAACGAGTTTTACGATATACTAAGGAAAAGCAGTTGTGAGTTCGGATCACATTATGCGGAGAAACAAAACAAACAAATTTAGCTTGTTACTCATGTTTCCATGGAGAGTATTGCCGAAAGAAATAATAAAGCCACATATGAAAACAAAATACTTTCCTTTTATTGTTGATAGAAACATACTCATATTTTTGATAAAATTCTCGAAATCTTCAGAAGTTAGATTCCACAGCTATTTTGTGTTCAGAAACTAGCGAGTCTACTGCTAAACTGAATGTATAGAGCTAAAAGCAGACTATGTTGGGAAATAATACGCTTATTTGCAGAATAAATATATTTTATTCAAAAATCACTGAATTATCAAACATAACAACAATATGCTGAGTAAGTCTTTTGGCATATCTATTCTGGTGTCCTTCCAGTCGCCCACTAGTGTACAAAATTCACTAATCCGTACCGCAGATTTGTCACCGATTCTAAGCATAAAACGCGCTAACTTCCTGAAAAAATCTACTTTGCGAATTGAAGCATTTGGCTTATGCAAATTCTACAACATCAGCCATGTGCTCTTTGCACTGGCACACTTCTTAATATGTTTTAATTCCGATGATTTGACGCACAAAATGATCGTTAACAGTACCACGTTCTCTCCACAACATAGCATTGATCCGGTGTAATCTGCAAACTGCGCATCTGGAGCGACCACGCTTAGTTTTCACTATTAAGTTTTTCAATTTGCGAAAACGAACTACTCACATTAATTATTTTATTCGATGCACGATTTAAACTAAACAGTACCATTTTTTCTCGAACTACCTTTTTATTGGCTCCCAGCTCCATAGGGACCATATCCACTGTTAAATATGTTTGTATGTATATACATTTGGCGCTTTTTTTTTAAGAATAAACGTGCTGTCAGAAGAAGCAATTAATTAATTTCAAACTAAGAAATTTGGAAATTTAATTTCAAGAGCAGTCATACGTAGCATACAAATTTTCATGAAATTGAATTTAACTTACATTAAATTAGTCGAAATAGCCATTTCACGAGCTTAAATTTCTCAGAAAACACTCAAATCATTTGACAGCACTTTCAAGAAAAATAAAATTTTCTAGTGCAGGCACATGGGATAATTTTCATTGACTACCTTGTATATACAAGGAAGAACCATCAACAGCGACTATTGCATAGCGTTACTGGACCGTTTGAAGGACAAATTCGCCGAAAAACGACCGCATTAAAAAAAGTGTTTTTTCACCAAGACAAGTCAGTGAAATCGATGACAAAAATCCATAAATTGACCCCCAGCGACTACTTGTTGTTTGGGGATCTCAAAATAATGCTCACTGGAAAAAAATTTTCGTCGAAAGAAGAGGTGATCTCCGAAACTGAGGCCTTTTTTGAAGAAAAGGACAAATTGTACTATAAAAATGTTATTGAAAATGTTATTGAGTTGGAGGGCCAAAAAAATTTTTTTACACTGGTAAGCCGGGGACTTTTGAATTGGCCTGTTACATACGTGCTTTAGGACTACAGCCTAGGGATTAGGTAATGATTTTTACATTTTTTTTCTAATTTTCAACTAAATCATTTCAATTTTCAACAGTTTTATATATTGTTTGGTTAAAGTTACTTTTTGCCTATAACAAACGAAAAGAGAAACGAAAACGAAAGGGTGATCTCAGATATGAGCTTACACCGAAAAAGGATGTTAAGTTTAATATACCCAAACGAAAGGAACGCCACTCAGTGGGTAACCTTATTTAAATTACTTTAATTCTTTTAGATTTTTATAACCTCTTATTTGATAACAAAATTTGGTTTATTCTACTTTGGCTTTTATTTAAGTATAATCTCATGTAGAATAGCATAAAATGGTCCATCAAAAAAGAAGTGCAGCAAGAGAGCGAAGAAATATGTCACTAGTAAGCATCCAATAAATATTGAAAACTGCAAAAATAAGAAAATAAGTAAAATTAATTAAAAGAAATTTACAATTCAATTCCAAAATATTGGTGTTACTCACAGTTTGTAAAATGAAATTGGAAATTGGTGTGTCTGCTGTGAAAACGAGAAGTCGAATTACAATTGGGCCAACGAGCAAACATATTGGCGATAGGCGATCTAGGGCGCACAAGTATCTACTTTGAAGCAAGTAATTTAATGGTCTGAACGACTGATATATTTCAGTAATAAATGTAATCCAGAGCAACATTAATGTCCACATAGCATGGTAAATGGCGACCAGTGTTGCTTGACACCAACGTCCAGGCAAATAAATTTCGTAACTATATTTGTAACCGAATACAAAGAAGCCAAACGTTAGAGAAAATGCGAGCCATCCTGTTGAAAATTGTATCTTAAGTTTATGAACACCAAATATTTAAAGCGATAATACTTGAATTTTTCATTACCACAAATTTGTACCACAATACTCATTTTTGAAATCGTTTGTGTCCTCTGAAAAATATATCCACTGCATATACCAATTATATATGGTAGAATGCGTAGCGAAGCATTATCAAAAAGCAAATTAAATTCAGCTAATTGGTTGAGAGTATGGGATCTACAATGAAACGGATAACATATTTTAGTTTTTAGTTAATATGAAAATTCACAATAATACTGGTGTTAACACACGTACGATGTTGGGTATTCTGAGCTGGTGATTGGATTGGCTTCCCACACGATAGCTGCTAATATTGATATTAAAAAAACGGTTCCTGCAATAATTAGCCCGTATGTTGACTGAATTTTGGCAAGAAGTAAAACTAAACTGGACATAATGAAAAATTGCATTTCTAGCGAAATAAACCACGTCCAAGGCATGCACTAAATGAAAAAAGTAAATATGTATATATTATGGATGAATATATCTAAAAACATAATAAAAGGGCGTTTAAATATGAATATTTTCTGAGTCTACAACTTATTTTCAGTAATATATTACTAGTAGCTAACCTGCGATAAATATTTGTTCCAAGTAGTTTCAAAGTCGACATTTCAAAGCAATTAAAATTCATTAAGAAATACAGTTATGAACTTCTTCCTTCGAAAGTAACCGGTAAAATAATAAAATGAGCATATTTACTTTGCTTCAATATTTATTGATGGAGATATTAAAATGTAACTACTTAATGGTAAATTTTTCAAAGAGCCCGTGTTGTTACGGTACCGCCAGATTTCAATTTTCAACATTTTATACGAAATGAATAATAAATGTAAAGTAGAAATATCATAGGAAAATTATTTCTATTTCCGAGCCATACTTTTAGTTATTAGAACGTAAAATTGAAGAAATCGCTGGTAAAGTCATTATTTAATGTGAATTAACTGAAATTCTTAAAAAATTAAAATACTGTTAATAATAGTGTCCCAGAACGCAACTAGATAATTAAAGTTTAAGAACTGGCATCACTATAAACTCATCGCTGTGTGCATATCCTTCTATTCGTTTCGTTTGATTGTTCGTCAAGGCGAATTTATGCGCCTTGGTTAAACTCGTCAGCTAAGTATCGTTCATTCGTTATTTGGAATTCAAGAAGGGCACACAGCGGTGAGTATTAAGTATTGTGGCGAAAATGCGAAGCGAATGACAGATGAAAGAGAGGAGCCGACAACTGGCATTTTCTAGAGCGTAAAACGAGACGATTATCGTAACGACGCGATTATTCCGGGGGATTCGTTTCCAAGCAGCAAACAAGTATATAAGGGCGACACACGACTGCAGAGGAGTCAGTCAGTAATCAGTCGTGAATTAAACTCGTTGGAGATTACATTACAGTAAAGTAATAAAAACAGTACATTGTGAAAGTTGTATACAAGTGATTGTAAATAGTAAAGTAAATTGTAATTGAATTGTGAATTACTGAGTAATCAAATGGGCATTAATTAAATTCTTTATAAATAAAGAAACTGCAAATTAAGTTGGCGATTTTATTTAACAATCCAGAGACCGTACCCGAAAGATTTGGGAAATCATCGATGTTAATCAGCAAGATCGTAACAGTATTATTATTTTATGTATTAAAATAAATGTTTAACATTCTTTTTTCAGAAATAAACCACGTTATAACCACATTCAAATTCCCGTGAACGTGCGTTACATTTGCACCCCTAGCCAACGAAAAATTTTATTTCGCTACGCCAGCCGCCATCAGCAGTGCCGTCTTATTTAGCTGTGCCATCAGCAAGTGTCGTCTTGTTTTAGAGGTGCTATTAGCAACGTCGCCGCCTTGTTTTTTGCTGCGCCACCAGCAGTGCTGTCATCTCGTTTTTTTGCTGCGCTACCAGCAGTTCTGTCGCCTTGTTTTTTGCTGCGCTACCAGCAGTGCTGTCGTCTCGTGTAGCCCATCAACAGCATTGCTACTTCGTTTGATGTTTCATCAGCACATTGGCTCTGTTAAACGTTGTGTTGCAAAGCTTAACTTCGCTGTGCCAGCAGCAACGACGCCTTGTTAGCATTTGCAACAGAATTTGTCACCGCCGCCAGTATTTTAAATTTCATAAACACGCCGTTTAGGTGCTGCTGAATCGTAATAGTAGCCGCAGTTCATTTTATTCTTGAGAAAACACTATCGCCTATATCTGTCATAGCCGTCACAGCGCCTTCGTTATTTGTCGACGTTTTTTATTAATTTTTGTTATGCAGCGGACGCCACCACGAAGAAGCGCTCGTTTGATGAACATCGGTTCGATGTTGTCACAAACAGCTACAGTGAGAACAAGTCCCAACATGCCAATATTCAGTGACTCCGATGGAGCCCCATCCACAATATCCGTAAGTAGCGTAGTTGCCACGAACACCTCGCCAATTACACACCAAGCCACCGAAGATAAATCCAATAGTCGTAACTTCAATGACATGGAGAGACGCATAGCCATGTTGGAGGTCACCTTGAAGACCACCCAGGTACAGTTGCGCGAACGTGAAGCTGAAAATGAAGTACTTCGAGCAGCATTATCGAGCAACGGTAGTTCCGCCGTTACTCATGCAAGCGGCGTAGTCACACAGCCGCAGTTAGTACCGTCGCAATAGTTGGCGCAACCGCCATCGCAATTAACGCCAACACATCTTGAAGCGCTGCAAACTATCGTTTACTCGGGTACCGCTATGCCATTTGGTGCTGAACACGCGCCGCCGCCTACTTCTGCGAATTACTGTACTGTACAACATCCAGTTAGTAGCACAGCTATGTACGATAATTCATAAACAACGCTTCACACAAGTAACGTATTTTCATCGCAGTCGACGAGCGTTCCGTCACCAACAACGAAAGCCAACGAGGCCTATGCTAGCGTACAGTATCCACTAAAACATCCAAAAAAGTTAATTGATTTGCCCGATTTCAGTGGTCGTCCAGAAGACTGGCCTGTGTTTTATGCACCGTTTGTTGAGTCTACATCGGCGTATGGGTACAGCTACTTTGACAACAACCAACGTCTTCAAAGGTGCTTAAAAGGTGACGCCCGTGAGACCGTGAAATCATTGCTCATCCATCCCAACAACATCGAACCGATGTTCATCAAACGAGCGCTTCTTCGTGGTGGCGTCCGCTGCATAACAAAAATTAATAAAAAACGTCGACAAATAACGTCGGATGCATCATTGAGCAGCTGAAGTTTAGGTTTGGTCGCCCAGAGCAACTAGTTCGCAGCCAGCTAGCACATATAAGAGACATTTCTCCAGTTTTAGAGAATAATTTGATTAGATTAATACCGTTTGCGACCAAAGTGAAGAACGTCTGTGCTTTCCTACAGTCAGCTGGTGCTGAACATCATATATCTAATCCGATGCTGTTAGACGAACTCATCGGAAAGCTTCCAATGAGTAAACATATTGAGTGGGGCAGATACATAACTACAATGCAAACTCGTGCTACTGTGTTACACTTTAGTGACTGGGTGACATCCCTCGCTAATGTTATATGCACAGTAAGTGATGAAGGTCCATATGCCGCTCGCGAACCAAAGCGCCGTGTAGTACTCCACGTGGATAAGACGACGTCGAAGAGATGCCCGATATGTCAGGGTCAACACAAGCCACCTGATTGCAAGCGCCGTAGGGAATAAAATGTGGGCGATCGGTGGAAAGAAGTTAAATCCCGGCGATTATGATTTGCCTGTCTTAACACGGGACACATTATTAGCAAATACAGGAGACGTAAGGTTTGTGGCATCGATGGCTGTGATAGGACACATAATAAACTGTTGCATGAATCCCGGTCCGAACGTCCGCCAGTACAATCATTGTCGTCGTCACGAAGCGCTATCCGTTGCGGGTCACCACTCATCACGTCGCCGCCGAATAATCATCATCAGCAACAGTCTAGCGAAAATGATGCAATAGTATTAAATTGTGCTAATAACTCACCAAAGAGAAAGGTACTCTAACGCATCCTCCCGGTTACATTGTATGGAAGACAACGTCGCGTCGAAACATATGCTCTTTTAGATGAAGGTTCATCCATAACAATGGTTGATATTGCTATTCTAAAGGAGCTAGGACTACAGGGGCAGCCTCATAGTTTACATGTACAATGGTTTTTAGTAGGTTTTCATGTAAGCGGTACTGGGATGAAGAAGAAGTATAATTTGCAACGAGTTCATGCCGTGCAGAATCTTCGGTTGCCAACACAAAGCCTTAGCCAGAGTGAAATAATTATGGATGATGAAGAAGCACGTAACTTGCCACAGCAACCTCACTATGATGCGACCCCGCGACTCCTCATAGGCATAGATAATTGCCACTTGGGAGTATCATCGACCACCATTAGGATGACGAAGAACGGACCGTTTGCAGCCAAAACGGAACTGGGCTGGGTGGTGTTCGGCCCAGTTAGTAGCCAATTGCTATCGCCATAATCGCGCCTATTCGTTAATGCCAGCTTGGATAAAATGCTTCATGATAAGGTCGCCGCATTCTTCGAGACCGAAAGCTTTGGTGTGAGGCCAGCGCCACCCATTGAGAGCGAAGCTGACATTCGTGCACGCGCTATCTTGGAGTTGACAACTCGACGTGTTGGGCCACGTTTCCAGACTGGACTTCTAGGGAAGCATGATGAGGTCCAGTTGCCGGATAGCTATTCCATTGCACTCAACAGGTTAAATAGCGTCGAGAGGAAGATGAGTCGTAATGCTACATTTGCCGCCGCCTATAAGCAAATCATCGATAGCTACGTGGAGAAGGGTTACGCACGCGGGCTCACATGCCTCACCGCCACCACGTGCATGGACTTGCCGCATTTTGCGGTAGTGAATCTGAACAAGCCGAATAAATTACGAATTGAACAGATGTCTGCTTAAAGGTCCGCAGGAATATAAACCGTTGCCGTTTATTCTTTTCCGTTTTCGTGAAGGAGCAGTTGGCTTGTGTGGTGACATCAAGGAAATGTTCCACGATGCTTATGCTTATACGACCCGAGGATAGATGGGCTCAACGATTCTTATGGCGTAACAATGAATCCAGCCGAAACCCCGACATATATGAGAGGTGCGTGATAACATTTGGTGCCTCCTGTTCGCCTTGCGCGGCCCATTACATCAAGAAGAAGAACGCGATAGAACACAGCAGTGATCGCCGCTATGAAACTCGTGCTAAACCGCCATTCTGGAGAATCACTACGTAGATGACTTCGTTGATAGTTTCACCTCACCAAACGAAGCTATCAGTATTGGAAAGCAAGTAAGAGTGATACATATGGCTGCCGGGTTTGAGCTTCGCAACTTTACTACCAATTCGAAGGAGGTGTTAGCTGCTTTAGATGGCGCTGAAATTGACAAGGCTATTGGCGTGAAAGACAGCTTAGGTACTGAGAGGGTATTAGGCTTACATTGGCAATCGAAGACTGACAGCTTAGATTTGAGCTCAAATTCAACAAGGTTAGTGAAACAGAGATGAACGGCTCTAGATGTCCTACGAAAAGAGAGCTCCTCCGTGTAGTCATGTCAATATTTGATCCGCTGGAGTTCTTAAGTAATTTTATGACCGGAACGAAGCTGTTAATGAGAGATATCTGGAGACGCGAGACGCGCTGGGATGAGCCACTTCCAGTCAACATTGCCACATTGTGGGAGCGCAAATATTTGCCAGAGGCGATCAGCTACTCCTGTCCTAGGTATTATTTCCGCACCGGTGCACCGACGCACCTACAGATATACACTTTCGTTGACGCCAGCGAAAACGCCTTTGCTGTCGTTTCGTACTGGAGAGCTGAAAACGATAGCGGTGAGGTAAAGGTTCCCTTCGTTTGCGCAAAATCTAAATGCGCCCCTTTGAAGTCTTTGACAATACCACCTTTAGAGCTGCAAGCCGCCGTACTCGGGACACGTCTACAACAAAGTATATGCGAAGCACATTCATTCAAGCCTGACAAACGCTTCCTTTGGTGTGACTCAACGACAGTTATCAAATGGATTCGAAGCGTACGTCGTAAGTATAAACCATTCGTCCAGCATCGTATTGCTGAAATTTTAGCCGCCACTCAAGTAGCTGAATGGCGGTGGATACCGACAGAGGAACATGTGGCTGACGAAGCTACACGCGCCAACAATAAGGTCGAGTTCGGGGCGGAGCATATCATCAACTCCCGAGCTCTTACGCACTTGCCCATATCTGCCGATCACTAACGCCAAATGATATTCTACTTGGCTCCACCAACACTTCACACACTCCTAGCGTGGCAGACATGCCAACAAGTCCACAAGTTATCCGACATCAGTGGCGCGTTGCCCGCCAACTCAGAGATCATTTCTGGAAAAGATGAGTACTGGAATATCTTCCTACTCTAACGCGTCGTGAAAAGTGGTGTCAATCAACCAAGCCATTGAAAGAAGGCGCTTTAGTCTTCGTGTGTGATCCCAACGTGCCTCGAAGGCAATGGTGTCGAGGAGTGGTAGAGCGAGTTTATACATTACGCATATACTTGTATAGAATTTATGCGAGTATAGCATTACGTACAACAATTCGAAAGGCCTGGGTTCGAGTCTATGAGTCCAGGGTCGAGCGACATCCAAAATTATAAACAATTAATTTTTATAAGTTTTCGCAACTTGAGCAGGGAATGTCAAGCCCTCCAAGTGCATTTGTGATATGAAATAAAAGGCTCCTCATAAAAATCCATCGACCGTTAGGAGGCGGTTTAGAATAAATTGTGAGTTCCTCCATTTGTTGGTAAAAACATGAAGACGTAAAGCCACAAATCGGAGGAGGACCTTCGCTTCAGCGGTAACAATGCGGCTAATATATATATATATATATATATGTGTGTGTGTGTGTATTGTATATATTAGAGTAATTTATAAAGAGCAAATAGCATACATATATATTGATAATGAATGATTTGAAGGAATTTTGCCAACTGTATTAGAGTAATTTATAAAGAGCAAATAGCATACATACATAATTATCAAATACCCATCTAAATCCGGTTCGCTTAATTAAAACTACAAAGGGAATTTACCCATCGCAAGCCAGAGTTTACTTTAAGTTTTAGAAGATTTTGCGAAAACTGCAGCGATGGAATTTCTGTGTTCGAATACGCCAAATAAACAAGAGTATTTATATTGTCGCCAGCTACATTCCGCCTTATTCTGACTTCTCCTATTATCTTCCTATTATCTTTATTCTTCACCGTTAGAAACATTAAGTTCTAATTTTAAGCCATCTAACAGTACTGTTTTAATTGGTGACCTCAATTTATCCAGCGTTTCATGGAATGTCAATTATAATTTACTTGTACTTAGCTCAACGCTTTTTGGTTGACTTCTCATTATTTTATCTAAATCGCTGTGATCCTATCGTTCTGCTTGAAGATGATTACCATCCCTCTCTTGAATTACATTATAATATCCCCCTAATTTAAAATATCCGATAAATGTTTCAAAACCACAAATACTCGTATTTTAATTTAAAAAAAAAGCAAATTATATTAATCTTAGGAATGCGTTATCTGCGATTTCCTTTCCATTGTACAACGGTGGTGTAGAAGAAAGTGTTCACTTCACAAGTGTTTTACATTCAGTCTTTAAGCAGTGTGTACCTAGAGCAAATAAGCCAGCTCATAACACCTTATGGTTCAAAGCGAAATTGAAGTGCTTGAAAAATCAAAAGACTAGATTATTCCAGTACTACAAAGAGTCCAGTAAAGTTTCTGAGTATCGTGCTTATTCTATAATTAGAATGATAATATTTTAAATAACTCGTGCTACAAAAAGTATGTGACAGAATTCCTAGTAATATTACTGTAGACCCGAGGTCATTCTATAGTTTTGTTATTTCGAAACGAAAGACTTATGAATTTCCATCATTTATAACAATAAATTATGAATTTTCTAGCGATTATTATAGAATCGCAGATATGTTCGCAGACTTCTTCGAATCTAATTATGCGCCGAGTACACTTCCAACCACACAATCTGTTTCTTACCCTTACCCTCCTTCTATTGCTTAAGAGTGTTTTGTATTACCGCTGATATTGTTTAATACCACCTTAACACTCTAAAAAGCTCATTTAGTGTACTTAAGTTCTGTGCCGATTTTCTGTATCTACCATTAACGAACATATTCAATGCGTCAGTCAAGCAAAATATATTTCTCTCGTTATGGAAAGAGTCATATATTTTACCTCCACATAAATCTGGTAGCAGATCTTAAATTATAAAGTGCTGGGGCATTGCAAAGCTATGTCTTATTCCCAAAATTTTTGAAGCTTTTATAACTGACCAACTAGCTCACTTAGTGTAATCAATTATTGACACTTTACTATATGGGTTTTGTAAAAGTATGTCCACCTCATCGAACCTACTGGAATTCACTACCCATGTCAGTAATGTTTTTAAAAATGATTATCAAACCGATGTTATTATACTGGTCTCACCCTCAATACTTTACTTTATAATGATAATCTCGATATGTTTGGGTTTCCACCATTCTTACTATATAAATTTTATCATATTTATATTTCATCACAGGGGGAAAGCAAAGAGTAATTTTTAACTCTATTACTTCTCGTGAAATGTCAGTAACATCTGGTATACCTCAAGGCAGTCATCTCGGTCCATTACAATTCCTCATATTCATAAATGATTTGCGAAATGTGGTACGTCATTCTAAATCACTTATGTACGCAGATGATGTCAAGCTCTGTAAATCAGTTCGTTCTATAGAAGATGGAGAACTGTTGCAGCTTGACCTAAATAATTTGGTAAGGTGGTGTGATGTGAACTGTATGCCATTAAATTTCAACAAGTACAAGTGTCCTACTCCAGTAAATCTTTGCAATTCTTTGATTATATGACTCAAAATCACAATGTTGAACATGTTACTGACTTCATTGACTTGGGTATCACTATGGACCCTAAGCTAAATTTTATAAACCATATAAATTCCTATGCTAATAAGGCTAAAGGGGTTCTAGCTTTCATTAAGCGGTGGGCCAAGGAGCTTAATGACCCATATATTACCAAATTACTCTACACTTCACTCCTGAGGCCCATTTTGGAATTCGGTTCCGTTGTCTGGAATTCACATTATCAATTGCATAGTGATAAATTGGAGCTTGTACAAAAACAATTCTTATTATCTTCGTTAATGAATTTACAGTGGGATGCGAATAAAAATCTCCCAGAGTGGACAAGACATGCTTGGTGTTTTATTTTTAACTAAGCTGATAAGAGATATTATCAATAAGCCATTCCTACTTAGCGAGATTAACTTTAGTGTCCCTTTAAGACAATCTAGATACTTTCCTTGTCTTTTCTTATCTTTATGCAAAACAAATTTTGAAATCCGCGACCCATTCAGATGTTTGTGTTTTGATTTTAATTCTCACTACGCCAGCTTTGATTTTTCTGACTCACTTTTTTGTATAAAGAATTCTTTACTGAGAGTTTTAAGCTTATAAATAATTTCTTTGTTCTCAACATTTCCTAATCGCGAATTACTTTATAGCAGCTGATGAGCAAATCTGTAGCGGCTCAGGGTAAGAGGCAAGTATAACCGCGACCGTCCGCTATAGGTCTTAGATTCAGGACAGTCTGTACCTGGTTTTCGGTCACTGGTCTGTCGGATTTTACGTTTATGCAACTCGGTCGGTTGGGCGGGAGATTGAGCAATGCTGGGATCGTCGTCGAAAAAAAAGATTAATAAAACCAACGAATTTATTAATTGCAATGTAATGTATGTATAAACATTATTAGTAAAGCGGATATAAATTAAATATTTGTGTACGTTTTAGATTTAGAAGTTTGTGTAGAATACATGCATCTGAATTTTATGACATATTTCAAAAAAGTTTGGTTGTATTGAATTTTTATATTTATTGAACATTTTTTCTGAATTATTTTGTTTTGTTTTTTGTTATTTTTTGTACCATCATTTAATTTAAGTTGTAAATTTACCATTCATTTCGGTCATATGTTATGTATTACATTGTTGGATGAAAAAGTAAAGTATTTCGATCAGGTGATATCTGCTATCTGTTTTTTTTTTTGGCTATGTGATAGTTTTTCTACTTACATATGTATACTTGTAGAACTGAAGGATGGTACGTAGGCAAAAATTTAAAAATTTTATGCCTGATATCAAGGAAAATTCAAGAAGATTCAACTATTGCAATGCGAATTAACAAGGTGAAGTTGCAGTCATTCATTGTTTGTAATGTTTGACAAAATAATTCTTTAGCTTATATTTTGTTTGCTTAAACATCATCTAATTTTTTATTTGTAAGCATAGAAATCTGCAAAATTGTGATAATGTGTTAATTTACGCGACAAAAAAGTCAGTGAATTTTTAAAACCCAATGAATTTTTCAAAAACCAAATACATGTTACTTGTCATCCTACTCTCAAGTAAATCTTGAGGAATGTAATTTTGTGATTGTGATTTGTGCGAAAAAAGGGTGAGCCAAAGAATTTTCCATGATTTTGGAAATAACTAGCCAAAAGCAAAAAAAAATTCACGGGAATTGTTGATTTGTTTCCTGCTCTCATTTTTATATATTTATTCAACTTAAACGAATAATAGTAAATCTTAGTTTTTATATTAATCTAATCAGATCTGGCGAAATTCCCTTAGTTCTTCGTCTCCATGAAATCGATTTAAACTTTATCACAAAATATAACACCTGATTTTTTAAAATCCTTCGTAAATTCTTTTATTTTTTATTTATAAGTAGTAGATTTTTCTAAAAAAAGACGATAGCATGAAAAAGATGAAACACGTTTAATACCAGATATCTAGGAAGTCGACTTCTTCTTCTCTTCTTCTTTGGCGTAGGCACCGCTTACGCGATTATAGCCCCGTCAACAATAGCGCGACACTCGTTTCTTCTTTTTGCTGTCTGGCGCCAGTTAGAAATACCAAGTGATACCAGGTCGCTCTCCACCTGATCTTTTCAACGGAGTTGAGGTCTTCCTCTTCCTCTGCTTCCGCCAGCGGGTACTCCATCGAGTACTCTCAAAGCTGAAGTGCTTTCATCCATTCGGTCGACATAGCCAGCGTAGCCACTGTATCTTGATTCGTTGAACTATGTCAATGTCGTCGTATAGGTCGTTCCATCGTCTGCGGTATTCGCCGTTGTCAACGCGCAAAGGACCATAAATCTTCCGCAAAACTTTTCTCTCGAAAACTCCTAAAGCCGACTCATCGGATGTAGGCATCGTCCAGGCTTCTGCACCATATGTCAGGACTGGAATGATGAGCGACTTGTAGAGTTTGGTTTTAGTTCGTCGAGAGAGGATTTTACTTTTCAATTGCCTACTCAGTCCAAAGTAGCACCTGTGGCTGACATTGTTGGTGTTGTTAATGCTGGTTCCCACGTAGACGAAATTATCTACGACTTCGAAGTTGTGACTGTCAACAGTGACGTGGGAGCCAAGTCGCGAATCCGACAGTTTATTTGATGACAGGAGATATTTCGTCTTGCCCTCGTTCACTACCAGACATATTCGCTTCGCTTCCTTGTCTAATCTGGAGAACGCAGCACTTACGGTGCGTTATGACCAATTATATCAAAATATCATCGGCATACGCCAACAATTGCACACTCTTGTAGAATATTGTGCCTGGTCTGTTTAGCTCTGCAGCTCGTATTTTTTTAACCAGCATCAAATTAAAGAAATCATATGATAAAGAGTCTCCTTGTCTGAAACCTCGTTTGGTATCGAATGGCTCGAAGAGGTCCTTCCCAATTCTGACGGCGCCTCTGGTATTATCCAGGGTCAGTTTACAAAGCCGTATAAGTTTCGTGGGGATATGAAATTCAGACATAGCGGCGTAGAGGCATTTCCTTATCGAGCTGTCGAACGCAGCTTTAAAATCCATAAAAAGGTGGTGTGTATCGATTCTTTTCTCTCGGGCCTTCTCCAATATTTGGCGCATGGTGAATATCTGGTATATGGTGGATTTGCCAGGTCTAAAGCCACACTGATAAGGTGCGAGCAGTTTGTTGTCGGTGGGCTTTAGTCTTTTACACAATACGCTACATAGGACTTTATATGCGATATTAAGGAGACTTATCCCACGATAATTGGATCTCCCTTTTTTTGGATTGGGCAGAGCACACTTAGGTTATATTCGTCAGGCATGCTTTCATCCGACTATTTTCTGCAAAGAAGCTGATGCATGCTCCTTATCAGCTCTTCGCCGCCGTATTTGAATAGTTCTGCCGGTAAGACATCGGCTCCCGGCGCTTTGTTATTTTTTAAGCGGACAATAGCTATTCGAACTTCTTCATAGTCGGGTGATGTCACTTCTATGCCATCATCATCGATTGGGGTTTCGGGCTCGCCATCTCCGGGGTTTTCATTTTCACTGCCATTGAGCAGGTTGGAGAAGTGTTCCCTCCATACACTAAGAATACTCGGACATCTGTCACCAGGTTACCTCCATGGTCCCTACATCAGTTTGCTCGAAACCTTCTGTAATTCGCCGCATTTTCTCATAGAATTTTCGAGCATTACCCTTGTCGGCCAGCTTCTCAAGCTCTTCATACTCACGTATTTCGGCCTCTTTCTTTTTTCGTCTGCAAATGCGTCTCAAGGAATTTGCTATTTCGCACCACAGCTCCCTTATATCGAGTCGCTGATGAGTGCTCCCAGAGAGAATGGTGTGCAAGCCGAGTAGAAAACTTGCTGGCTATCTGCTGTGATTACAGATTTTCGACGTCAAACCTTCCTTGTGTTTGTTGACGGGTGTTCTTTGCCACACAGAGGCGGGTGCGTATTTTTGCTGCTACAAGATAATGGTTCGAGTCGATATTTGGCCCTCGGAACGTACGCACGTCTAGAACACTCGATACATGTCTTCCGTCTATCACAACGTCTGGTACTACAGACAACCATATTTCGGGCCCCGGCAAAGCCAATCAGCCTCAGCCCGTTTCCTTGCCCACCCTGGCGTTGAAATCGCCTAGCATATCGTTGACATCGTGGCGCGGGCAGCGCTCATAAGAACGTTCTAGGCTCTCATAGAAAGCATCTTTGGTCACATAATCTTTCTCTTCTGTCAGGGCGTGGGCGCAAATTAATGATAAGTTGAAGAACTTCGCTTTGATGCGACTAGACGTTCATCCACCGGGGTGACAGCGGTGACTAAGGGACTAATTAAGGGACCGGACATGCCAGGTGCATGCCCTCAAATCATGATCCTTTAAACGTTCGCGGGGGTCGTCATCAAAAGGGGGGTCTCTCATCATAGGCATTTGTTGATTTTTCATTGGAGTATAATTTTCATGTGTGTTCAGTTTGTTGGATACCCAAAGGATACTTGGTCTAAAACCGGAAGTCGTGAGCTGCTTGAACCATTTGTAAAAGAATCGTTTCTGGCCACTCCCAGGAGAATGGCAGTCAGAAACTTTCCTCACTTGCGTGAACTTCTATACATGGCCCCATTGGGTCATCTACAGGTATAAAAAGAGCGGCAGCTGCTATCGCAAGAGGAGACGAGTAGACAACTTAGTGGAGTTAACATTGCTGTAAGCTGTGCGTTTGAGAAACGGATAAGCTGAGTGAAGCAGATAATAAGTGTGTATCATAAACAATTGTAAAATAAGCCATTGGATATAGTAAATAATTCTAATAATTAAAAGACTTAATAAACGTTGAGTTAATTCCTTACGGTTAAGAGGCCAAGCGAACAAGTCTTGGGAGTTTTATTTAGCAATCCAGTGATCGGACTCGAAGGATTTGGGAAATCATCGAGGTAGCAACGAAAAACGTTTCAATCTAGATAATTATTTTATTTTTATTTATGTATAAATGTACATTCGCACATTCGTCTTTTGGAACCCGATTTGCTTTCGCCTGTGAAGTGGCCTGGCTTTCCACATTTAAAGCATTTTCCAGCTTGATTCTTGCCACCAGAACGATTCATTCCTTCTATCGACTTCAGGGTTCTCAATATTTCGGTCATCACATCTGGTGTTTCAACCTCCACTTTATTGACTTTATATGCTGATCTGCTTATGAGTGCCGCCGTTTCACGTGTTTGAGCATACGCAACTGCTTCAGCGAATGTTAACTTCGGATTCCTATATGTCTCTCGCTTGGTGTAAATGTCTTTAATTCCGCTGATGAATCTTTGTATTTTCACCCTTTCGAGATGCTCACCCGATGCGTTTCCGATGGCTAATTGAGCCAATTTCCGAAGCATATTCCTGTAGAGATTCGTTGGGTTTTTGGTCGCACTTTTCTAACTCCATCTGGTAAATTTGTCTTCTGTATTCGCTACCATAGCTTTTTTCCAGGGCTCGCATCAAAACGTCGTAATCATTTCTCTCATATTCGGGTATAGTTTGCAAAAGTTCTGCTGCAGGTCCTTCCAATGCAACGAATAGTGCAGCAGATTTTTCCTCTATGCTCCAGTTATTTGTTTCAGCCGTCTTCTCAAATTGGAGTTTGAAGACTTGAAAAGGAATTTTAGCGTCAAAGGATGGTGTTTTTACCTTGGGAGCGTTCACTGAAGTAGTTGGACGACTTAACTGCAAATCCCGCACACGACCTTCCAATGCGTTGACTTTGGCTTCAATTCAATTCAATTCCTCGATTTCATCCTCTCTTTCCTTAAGTTCCGCATTGTCTCTCACCAGATTCTGTTGTATTTGTGCGATTGTTCCTTCTAATCCATCAAACTTTTGTGACAGCTTAGCATCCTGTGTATCCAACTTTTGTGAAATCTTGGCATCCATTGCAGAATTACGGGCGTCCTGTGCATCCAACTTTTGTGTCATCTTGGCATTGATTTGTGACATGTTGGCATTGATTTGTGAAATTGCAGCCAACAACATGTTCATGTCCATACCCGTAGATGAGACAGCAGCCTTTTCTTGAATCTTACTTGATGGCGACTCCAACTCCTTCGCAGAATCAACAGCCTCTTCCTTGTCTATGTCCTTCAAGGATACCTCTTCATCCTCGCGATGGATTTCGTACTGGTTCAAGTCGATGCCTTCGACTTCTATTGTTTCTCGCAGTCGCGATTGCAGCTCTGCCTTATTTTCTCTTGTATCCTCGCTTGGCCAACTCCTTCTTGAGAAGAGGTATCGTCAAATCCTGATTATTCACCATTTTCCAATTTTTATCCTTTGGGATTTATTTAACAATCCCACTTCTGATACCAATTGTTACGATCTTGCTGATTAAACCTCGATGATTTCCCAAATCCTTCGGGTACGATCTCTGGATTGTTAAATAGAAATCGCCACAATTCACTTTACTAGTTACAGTCACTAGTACTACAACTTGCACAATGTTCTATTTCTTATTACTTCACTGCAGTGTAATCACCAACGCGTTTACTTTACGACTGATTCACTTAGTGACCGCTCTCCAATTGTGTATTGCTCTTATATATCACTCAGTTGTTCGCAAACGAAAGCCTGGAATAATCGAATCATTCTCGATAACGAATGTTCTCGTTTTACGTTCTAGAACATTCCAGTTATCGCCTTCTCTCTTTCATCTGACATTCGCTTCGCATTTTCGCCACAATATTATATACACTGCAAACATTCCAGTAAATAAAATATACCCACTTTTACGGATGACGGCCACAAATATGTCCTTCAATCAGATTAAATGGTAATATTTTATAAGCAAATGATGTAACATATCTCGGTATGCACTTAGATAGAAGGTTCACTCGAAAAACTCACATGGGTGCCCGCTAGTTTTAATTGGATTTTCCATAAAAACTCTGAGCAAAAACTAAATTACAAAATACTAATTTACAACAGGTTTAAAGTCAATTTGGATGTATGGTATTCAACTGTGGGGTACAAAAAGTCAAAAAGTAATAATGCCGAAACTCTAATTTTGGTAAGTAACATACTTTCAGCAATAATCGCCTAAGCCTATGCGCGATACTAGTTTACTAGGGTTAGTATAAGTTCCGCCTCTTCACTTTTTTCCAGGTGGTATTATCCTTCACTGGAGGCCCAAGGCTGATCAATAGTCAGATAACTTTCTCCCAAACACTATTAGCATTGTTCGCTCAGACCTTAAAATTAAAATTCTTTCATATTGATTGAGGTTGATGGATGGCTTTGACCTTTTGAAAATATCTATATCACACTATCACTGAGCATTACTTACATTTTTTACACCTTTCATGTACATGAAATAGTATATTTACTTTGGTCCGAAGCATGTAACATAAGAACCAAAAGGGGAAGAGATATACCCACCAAAATTTATAAAGATCAGATGGGAATGACCACGTCCATCTGTCGCAAAACTATAACAAAAAGCGTCTAATTTTTTTTTTATTCTGCACACTACAACTTCAAACAAATATTGGTACTGAAAATCATTGATATCGGAAGATATGAGATTTTGCTTCAAAAATCGGTCAAAAGAGCATTCAGGGCATGAAATTTGGCATTATAAGTATACACGCATACGATGAATTGCAGGTTAGTACTGAAAATAAATGAAATCAAAAGATTATTTCATATAGCCCGGAAACAACCGTGAGCTCTTGAAACATATGTAACAGAATCATTTCTGTCAACTATCAGTGGCAGTCAAAAGCTTTCTTTACTTGCGTGAACATCTACATATGGCTCCATAGTACAGTATTTCGAGCTCCCTACGTACCGATGGTGTGCAACAATTTTATTTTGGCAAAGGAAAAGAAAGGCTAGTACGATGAGGATTGCCGTGCTGCAGACTGCCTATCTCGCAACTTTGCTAACGGCTTCAACACGTGCGAGATGGGATAGATTCTAAGAGCTGAAGAGGGAAGCGGGCTACATTTGCAGACGAAAGAAGAAAGAGGCCGAAATGTGTAAGTATGAAGAAATTGAGAAGCATTCCGACGTGATTGATGCTCGAAAATTCTTGCAGACGGTTTCAATACCGGGAATACTCATGTAAGGACCATGGAGTGGAAATGAAAAATCCGGAGATGGCGAACCCGAAACACTAATCGATGACGACGGAATAAATATTCCATCTCTCGACTATGATGGCATTCGAATAACGCTTACCCGCAGTGGCTGTTACTGGCAGTACTATTCAAATACGGCGGCGAAGAACTGATAGGGTGCATGCATTACAGAATATGGTCGGACGAAAGCATGCTGATCGGACCTTATCAGTGTGGCTTTAGATCAGGCAAATCCACCATTGGCCAGATGTTAACCAATTTTGGTGAAGACCCAAGAGAAAAGAATCGATACGTACCACTTTAATTTTGTACTCACTTATATAAGTGCTTTATGGTAGATTTTTGGTTTTGCGTTTTATGGCGGAGCGAAAATTTCAATTTAAGTTTTGTTTGTATAAATTCACAGATTTAAATTTTTTCACCTGTTTGCCTAAAAAAAATATCTCCCACATCAAGAGCATTGTTGAAGGTAGTCTACAATCAGGTGGAGGAATGCTTACAAATGCCACATTGACATTCTTGAATCATGTGTTTAAAATTATTACCTAGACAAGGGAGAATCGGAAAGCTGGATCGGAGTGATGGCAGTCTTGTAGAGTTAGAAGAGTTTTATATAACAATAAATTACTAATTCAGTTGAAACTTTCCAAAGATTCCTATTCAACACTGTCATACACGACATGTGTTATGCAAGCTGGCTCGAAACTGCCTAAACTCAAACTCTCATTCAGTTCAAATTATTCTGACTATCAAAACTTCATCACATCTTTATAGAGAAATTTAAACATTTGTGCAACTGTCTTCATGGTCCAGAATTGGAAACCATCAACCAGTCCAGTCTCCAAAGAAAATTATTCAAAAGCATTAGAAAGGCTTGAGGCAAGTTATTACAATCCAACTTTTATATTTTTTAGAGCATTCATTGAATGGTTAGTTAAGAAGCCTGATTGATAAAGCATCTGCAATATACGGCTCGCTGTCGTCATTAGAAACCGAATGTCAAATTTCAGTAGCCCATCTATTTAGTTTTTCAGAAGGCAAATGAGGCGACTAATTGAAAATGGAAGGAGCCTCTGGATTTTAAAGTCGTATCGAGCTGGAGATTGATCAAATATATTAGACAGACATTGCCTATCTCGACTCAATTGATAGCACACGCCGTCGCTCCAATTCAACAAGACTCCAAGAAACTACAGAAAGCTAAGAACCAATGCAAGGATTACTCTCTTGCTTGTTTGAATCTATCGTGCTCTGTGTGTTCCAGTAACAATCATAACATATGTACATAACTGTGATCGCTTAAGACTCTCAATGAAAATGGGTGTCTGCATTAATTTTTTGTGAAAAGGTCATCAGCTATTCAACTCTTCGTCAACCCGTAGGTGCAAAATTTGATCTCGTCTACACCAGCTTGCTCCATAGTGAAATCACACCAGATGAACCGACAGACAAATTGCTGTCCGCCGTTCACACACACATAAAAACCTCCTCTAGGGATCGTATTATTCTCGCTATTGCTGTGGTATGGAATCAGCGCCATCAAGCAAGTTTTTTGCACGTAACCACCACAACGATGGCAATTGAGACGCATTATGGATGACATACCTGGAAAAGATGCCCGCATTAAGACATCGATTTACAAATGTTCAAGGGAATTATTCGCCGCTCCATCCACAAAATAGCAGTATTAGCAATTTGAAAATCCTTCCAAGAGGGCTGGGATGTTGGGTCAGCAACTGATACACCTCCATTCAGTTATTCAGTATACGTATGTATATATAATTACCGACCAGAAAATGGCATAAGCAGAAGTAAGAAGAAAGGAATTCGCCGATTGCGCTGCTGCTTTTCTCTTTTTCCAATTTCTACGTAATTTTTACTTGGAACGTTGGTAGTGTGACCAGATTAACCTTTTGCATATTAATTATTATTATTATTATTTATTTTTACATTATACACTCCGTCTTCATGAACCATTTCACAATCCTCTGTGTATCTTTTCTTACTTCTAAAAATTAATTATCTTTAAAAATACGTTATAAGAAAGTAAAGAATCGTTGCTTTGTTAGTATACAGTACTAAGTAGGTGCTATACATTGTATAAATGTACATTTATAAACGTGTCGTTTAAAAATAACCTAATTTTTCTTAAATTTTCTTTATGTTTGTTTTGCTTTTTAAATATCTAAATTAAGTACGGGTTTTTTAAGTTTATGTTTTATGTGAGTAAACAAACAAATAAGCAAAATAGATATGGAACAATACGCCGGTTACTCCAATCAGCATTTCATGCGCTTAAGATTAAATAATAAAATGCCGGCACCCAAATGCGGCAAATAAATTGAATATACAAGAATTAATATTCATAACTTCTTTGACAGTAATCCGGATAATACAAGCAACAATAAAAAAAAATCCCTAGCTGCCTAGAAGAAAATATATCCCACAATATAATAAAGCGATTATTAATACTTTTAAAAACAAATGGTTTAGATGCCTTAATAGGCTCAACCAATATTGAAAAATGTTCACTTCGGTGTTTCGAAAATGTCGATCTTCCATTTTTTAAAAGTTCATGTACTTCTTTGTGGCCAATATTTGGCGCCTTTGTTGATAGGCGCGACCTTAAACCATTTGTTGTTGTTGTTGTAGGGAAATTAGGGAAATATTTAAAGGATGTAAGCTCCAATGGCTTAACGTAAGAAAATGATACTCCAAATCTGAAGATTAGATCTTTCTGCGCGATCATTTATTACTTCACGAAGGTAATTCACGAATGAATAATAGTAGGAATAGTACATGCTAAGCACTTGTCCGAACAAGAAGTCATTGCAATAGACATTAATAAAAAAAATATTTTTCGATGATTGTAACAACACTCCAATACCTATTATTTACCTTGGATGGGAGAAAACGTAAGTACCTAAACCCAGGTGAGGTTAATTTTTTATAAAAAATATTTTTATAATAAAATTATATGCTTATAAATGTTCATTCTTTCTTTGTTTTAGTTAAACTATAATTCAAACTGTAGCCAGCTAACGAAATGGATAACTATCCTCCCAATTCACTGCCATCAACGTTCATAAGTTTTTGAGCGTATGATGGGCGAATTTAAAGGTAATTCAGCGCAAAATAATAATTATAATTAAGTATATTTACAAAAGGTATATTTTAGACCTTAAGGAAATGGTTTGTTTCCTAAGAGAGACACTAGATCAGCAGACTACCATAATTAGTAAGCAAAACATCACAATAAACAGAATATACAATAAACTTACAAAGAAAGATTCCCCACTGAGAATTCAGAATTTACGAGAAGAAAGCTTCGAAATAAGTATATATATAAGTAATATATTATAATTTTAATTTTTTATTTATAGAAACTATTTTTAAGACCAATATGTATGGAGAAAGTTTCCAAGAACTTAGCAACTCTTATAGCGACGATCTCTTATTAAAATAGATTGGGACGTACGCAAATATTTTGTAGTTTTAGAGAGCTACAAGTTCTTTGCCATTACACTATCACACGGTAAAATTTTTGGATACTTTTGTTAATATTAATATATTAATATACTATATAATATATAAACAATAAAAAATGGGAAATTTATTTAAAAAATAAAAAGAAATCTATAAATATAAAATTATTGTATTTAATTGTACAAATTTAAAAACTTTTTCTTTATGTGGATGTTAGTAAGTATGCCTTATCTTGTTAAAGATTCAAGCACGTTCGACTCGCTTCTTCATATTAGGAAAACTATTTTGTCGACTCTCAACTAATCGTTACCTTACATTTTATAAGTATATTTTAAATAATTCTTAAAAATCAGCTGATGAATTTTGCTCTGTAGCTGAATTCTTTTAGTTCTTGACTCAAAACAAACCTCTCCTCATCGTGACTCGGTATCGATGAAAAATAAAACAAGTTCCGTACGTCATGCGGGCAGCGGATGGGCGGAAGGATAAGCTTAACAATAAGTAAGGTAACAATATTCTCTATAATGCCTCATTTTTATTTTTTATATCAGATAATCCATATGAATAAAGGTATCTCTCACAAGGGGAGTGGTAAACTTTATTCGCAATGACATCAATACGACAATATCAGGTATAGTATAAGGATTGTGCCATACAGCTGGCATTATAGAGCTGATGCTTTAAATTTTAAAGCTTATGACCATGTCATATAAGGTTTATATAAGGAGTAAATTTTTGGTGGGTATATATGTAAGTACTCTGTGAATTTCTCAGTGCTCATTTGTAGTAATGGCATACATATTTATGTATACTTATATACTAACAAGTAATTTGCATTAAAAGATACATACATAATAATCGAATTGAACTTTCATTGGAATGTACAGTATCACACCATATGTTATTTAAGGTTACATAGCTTATTGTATCGTAAGAGATATCCAATAAATTAGTATAATCTTGATCACCAAGAATCGCTTTAGCTGCGATTTACTGTAGTACAGAAAACCAATTTAGACTTTTTCACAACTCTAAGAAATAGGATTTTAGCTGCAAGTGATTACAATGCGGATCATACTTATTGGGGTTCGAGACTAATAAAGCCAAGAGGTCGACAGTTATATAACACGGTCTTATTAAAGATTCAAGCACGTTACCAGAAATATATTCGATTTTATCTAACCAAGATAACTAACTTACTGGCCTACAGATCCACGGAAACTACCAGCTCTGACACGGAAACTACCAACTCTGACAGTCCCAAATATCATGGATAGTAATTTAGTATTTGCTGAAACCATTGCTGTTTTATCTCCTCCCCAGTGCTGTTTTATCACTCCCCAGTATTTATTAGATTAAATGAGCAGCCAGTTGAATATCAGTATTTTTTCCCCAGAACTATGCTTCTCGACTTACTACATTCAGAACTAACTGGATTAATTATAAAAAATACATAAGCAGCCATAAACAGGCCAATCTTGATATGGGCAGAGAAATTGATATTGAAAGCGGGATACTTGTATTTAACAGTATGATAGCAACAGAAGCAACTATATCAACACCAGAGCAGAAAACATAACCATGAATAGCGTTGCTGGTCAAAAATAAGCGACTTTTACGTCGCGGATGGCAAGCCTATGGAGAAGGTAAATATAAGAGAAATCTATTAACGTCTCAGTATATCAGCTTTTCCACTAAAAATTTGCTTTGGAAAGCTAGTATAGGTCTCAAGCTGAAGCGCTGTTGAGACTACATAAAGGTTCCTAGGCTAAAATTGAAAAAGAAAAGGCAAGTTGTTTTACAGAGCGTCTCAGTATAGTATTTCAACCAAAAACTTCTTCATATAATGAATCTTTGCCACTAAATCAAAATGTTCTAAGTTACACTGTTTCTGAAAGAAATTCTGTATCTGAACTAAAGAAGATTAGCGCTGTCCTAGATCCAAAATTTTTTATTGTATATACTGAATACTACAAATATTTCTACAAGTGACAAAGTAATCACGTCATCTTTTGCGGATGGCATTGCTATAATTAGTTGGTACTAATGCTCCATTACAGCCACGAAAGCAAATGGCACATAAAAGTGAATAAAAATAAGTGCAGACATCACTTTTGCATTGAAGCCAAAAACATGTACTGTAGTCAAGCTGAACAATGTACCTATTCCACAACAAACGAAATCACAATCTTGGCATTCAGTTAGAGAGACGATTATTTTGGAGGCGACACGTTTCCGCCAAGAAGATGGAGCTGAAGCTTAAATTTGGCAAGTTATATTGGCTCTTGAGCAAAAAATCTGGGCTCAGCCTTGGATATAATCATTTTATATAATGTGTTATAAAACCCATATCGATGTATGAAATCCAGTTATTGGCACAGCTTGCTCGATGAATATCGATATACTAAAGGGTTATCCCAGTAGAGGTTCTTTTTTCAATACCCGACGTTTTCGAGCCTATTTTGTTCAGCGACGAGGCCTATTTCTGGCTCAGTGGGTATGTAAACAAACAAAATTGTCGCATTTGGGATGAAGAGCAACCAGAAAAAATTCAAGAACAGTCATTTTATCCAGAAAAAACAACGGTTTGTTGTGGTTTATGGGCCGGTGGAATCATCGAGTCATCGGTGGAATCATCGAGTAATCGAAAATTTGACTCAACGGATGGACCAGCCGAGACGTAGTCACGGCCAACATTTGAAAGAGATAATCTTCAAAAGTAAATCTCAAAGAATTTGATTTCAAATGATAATAAACATTCCTCATTAAATTTGAACTTTCTGCGTAGGGAAAGTCGAAATGGATCACCCTTTATATGTACGCTAGCGCACGACACTTTTTATTTCTGTGTAAATTCAAATTGTCTCACTCGTTTATTATGTTGTAAGAATGCCAACAGTCAGAATGTGTATGAGTGTATGTAAGTTAACGCTAAATAAAGTTAACATCCATTCACCTTTAGCTAATCGCTAAAAAAAACTGGTGTCACTTCACTTTTGATTTCTTAACTTGCGTTCCCATAAAAATAGCTGATGCTATGTCTGAGATGATTGCAACGAAACGAAGGCACGTTGCATCACATGTGATGATTGAAGCGCAGAACTAAGCTAAATAAAGAACTAAGAAAATTAGAAGTAAGGTTTAGAGTTAAGTCAATCATTTGTATGCAGTTATTTCTTAAGAATTCAATAAACAACTCGTTTGTGTTATGTTTCTAAAAATGTAACAATAAATATTATAATTTGTATATAGAAAGCTGCTTCTACTATTTAGTTATATTGAAATACGTACATATATTAAATAAAGAAAGGATCATTATATAAATGACCACAAAAGAGTGCGGTTGTATTCATTGCGGAAGGGACTGTGGTTAAAATTTCAGAAGCGAGATCGTGTTCTATAACCTCCTAATTTTTTTTCTGATGAGAGACATTTGAAGTAGTACATGTACATAGATCATTTCGTCTCGATAGACAAGTCGCGTGCAAAGGAAAAAAATATTTGTTGTTATAGATTCGTGTACGAAATATTTATTTTATTTTTTAAATGAAAAATAATAATACAATTATAATTTATTTATTTTATTTTTTAAATGAAAAATAATAATACAATTAGTATGGGCTGTAGCAAATATAAGACCATAGAAGATAATAAATTGATTAAAAATAGTCTTGGTAGCAAAAGTAACACATATACTAAGATCAGGTGATTTTATGGTCAGGATGCCCGATTTGTAGTAAGCACACTATATATTCCATTAGGGAATCATTGTTGTGTAAACCACTGTATATAATTATTTGTACAGTTTCTTATTTAATATATGCAAAATGTATATTAGCATTATATATATATGTGCGTAATATGTATATACGCTTGCGCGCGTCACTTTTCATTTCTGTGTAAATTCATACTAGGGGTATTCTCTTTGTCTGGAAAATGCATGCTGCGGTTCACGGATAGGAAATTTTTCCTACTCGTGCAACGGCACAACAACAAAACACATGTAGAAAACATATGGTACGATAGGAAAAATATCCTATGTACTGTGGCGAAAATGCGAAGCGAATGACAGATGAAAGAGAGGAGCCGACAACTGGCACGTTCTAGAGCGTAAACGAGGCGATTATCGTAAACGACGATTATGTAAACGACGATTATCGTAAACGACGATTATCGTAAGCGAGAGGTTTATCGTAAAACGACGCGATTATTCCAGGGGTTTCGTTTTCAAGCAGCAAACAAGTATATAAGGACGACATTCGACTGCAAGAGTAATCAGTTGTGAATTAAACTCGTGGAGATTACATTACAGTAAAGTAATAAAAACAGTACATTGTGAAAGTTGTATACAAGTGATTGTAAATAGTAACGTAAATTGTAATTGAATTGTGAATTACCGAATAATTAAAAGGACATTAATTAAGTCTTTATAAATAAAGAGACTGCAAATTAAGTTGGCGATTTTATTTAACAATCCAGGGGTCGTACCCGGAAGATTAAGGAAATCATCGAGGTTAATCAGTAACATCGTAACAATTGGTGTCAGAAGTGGGATTGTTAAATAAATTCCAAAGGATAATTATTGAAAAATGGTGAAGATTCAAGATTTGACGATACCTCCTCTCAAGAAGGAGTTGGCAAAGCGAGGATTGTCTACAACTGGAAATAAGGCAGAGCTGCAATCGAGACTGCGAGAAGCAATGGAAGTCGAAGGTATCGACTTGAACCAATACGAATACCGCCGCGAGGATGAAGATGTATCCTTGAAGAATGTTGACAAGGAAAAGGTTAGTGATTCTGCGAAGGAGTTAGAGCAGCCATCAAGTAAGATTCAAGAAAAGGCTCCTAGCTCATCTGCGGGTATTGACATGAACATTTTATTGGCTGCAATTTCACAAAAATTGGATGCACAGGATGCCAAGATATCAGAAAAGATGGATACACAGGATGCCCGTAATTCTGCAATGAATGTCAAGATATCAGAAAAGATGGATGCAAAGTTTGATGGATTCGAAGGAACAATCGCGCAAATACAGCAAAATCTAGAGAAAGACAATGCAGAACTTAAGGAAAAACAGGATCTAATTGAGAGCAAAGTCAACGAATTGCACGGTCGGCAAGAAAAAATAGAAGAATTAATTGAAGCCAAAGTCAACACATTGGAGGGTCGTTTCCGGGATTTGCAGTTAAATCGTCCAACCACTTCAGTGAACGCTCCCAAGGTAAAAACACCATCGTTTGACGGAAAAATTCCCTTCCAAGTCTTCAAGCTCCAGTTTGAGAAGATGGCTGAAACCAATAAATGGAGCATGGAGGAAAAATCTGCTGCACTATTCGTTGCGTTGGAAGGACCTGCGGCAGAACTTTTGCAAACTGTACCTGATTATGACAGAAATGATCACGACGGATTGATGCGAGCCCTGGAAAGACGATATGGTAGCGAACACAGGAGACAAATTTACCAGATGGAGTTAGAAAAGCGCGACCAAAAACCCAGCGAATCTCTACAGGAATGTGCTTCGGAAATTGAGAGATTGGCTCATTTAGCCATCGGAGACACATCGGGTGAGCATCTCGAAAGGGTGAAAATACAAAGATTCATCAGCGGAATTAAAGACATTTACACCAAACGAGAGACATATAGGAATCCGAAGTTAACATTCGCTGAAATAGTTGCGTATGCTCAAGCACGTGAAACGGCGGCACTCATAAGCAGACCAGCATACAAAGTCAATAAAGTGGAGGTTGAAACAGCAGATGTGAAATATTGAGAACTCTGAAGTCGTTAGAAGGAATGAATCGTTCTGGTGGTAAGAATCAGGCTGGGAAATGCTTTAAATGTGGAAAGCCTGGTCACTTCGCACGCGAATGCAAAACGGGTTCCAGCATACAAGAAGGACAGCGAAAACGGAAGGCTGACGAAGATAAACCATCAACTTCTCAGTCGTTAAACTAAAACGAGCCAGTCTAAAAGGGCGTATGCTGGCTCCTGCAATTGAATGCCCCATAATCTCCGTCTCACAAATTGGTAGGAAAACGAGCAACATTACTATTGGTGGATATGTGGATGGACGAGCGCGAAAATTAACAGTGGATACGGGCGCATCACATTCCATCATTCGAACTGACCTGATCGCTAAAAAAGTGAGACCATTACCTGGAGCAATATTGAAAACGGCGACTGGTGAGGACACACAAGTGGTGGGAGAAGTAACATGTGAGGTCTCAATAGGGAATGTGACGGTGTTACACAGCTTTATAGTCGCGCAGATCGTGGATGAGGTAATCATAGGAGTATACTTCTTGATGAATGAAGGTATCAAGATCGACTTAAATAACAAAATTATGGAGTATAAGAACATGGAGGTACCACTAAACATTGGGTATGATTTCACATACAGCAGCAAACAAGTGGTTTTAGAAGACAGTGAACTGATTCCACCGAAGTCAGAAGCAGTTGTTTGGGCGAAAATTAATGGAGATTGTGGGACAAACAAATTGTGGGTTGTCGAACCAGCACAAAATTCTACACTGGACTTACTTATTGGAAAAACCCTGGCTAAGACACGAAAGAATGGACGCATCCCAGTGAGAGTATTAAATGACTTCAGATCATCAGTAAAAATTCCTAGTGCAACTGTATTAGGGCAATGTCAAGAGGTAGAAGCCATTATTAACTGCAATGATTCATCTGGAATCGACTCTATTGACAGCAAGGAGATGGAGGAAGATATCAATGCATGGACGCAAGGGTTGAACGACAAGTACAAGCACAAGACCAGCCAGATGATCCGTAAATACTCCAACATATTCGACAAGGATGGCAACAAACCAGGCAGGACCAACGTAGTGAAGCATAGCATTGATACTGGTGACGCAAGACCAATTCGTCAAGCTCCTCGAAGCGTTCCACTAGCCAAACGTGACACTGTTGGCCAAACAATTAGGGAAATGAGCGAAAGCGATGTTATCGAACCATCGGCAAGTCCATGGAGCTCTCCGGTGGTACTCGTGAAGAAGAAAGATGGCCAGTTGCGGTTCTGAGTGGACTATCGGAGATTAAATGATGTTACAAAGAAAGACAGCTATCCTTTGCCCAGGATCGATGATACACTAGTCTCGTTAACTGGCACAGAATGGTTCTCAACACTTGATCTTAAGAGCGGGTATTGGCAAGTAGAAGTGAGTGAAGAAGATAAAGAAAAGACAGCGTTTAGTGCTGGCAACGGTCTATGGCAATTTACGGTAATGCCATTTGGTTTATGCAACGCTCCTGCCACTTTTGAAAAATTAATGGACCATGTGCTCAAAGGACTACACTGGAAGACCTGTTTGGTGTATCTGGATGACATAATCGTATTGGGAAAGAGATTCGATGAACATCTGAGTAATTTGGAAGAAGTTTTCCAGAGAATAGCTGGCTCTTTATTCAAGAAGGAGGTGAATTACTTAGGTCATCAAGTAACCACGAAGGGCGTTTGTACTGCGAAGGAAAAAATAGAAGCAGTGAAGGATTGGCCGAGACCCAGAAATTTGCATGAATTAAGAAGTTTCCTTGGGCTGTGTACTTACTATCGCCGCTTTGTTCCGAATTTCGCCAGCGTAGCTCACAGTCTCCACAGGAAAAATAGATCTTTGAAAACTGAACAAGAGGAGGCTTTCCAAGCTTTAAAAGAACGACTATGCACTGCACCTATGCTAGCGTACCCGGTTCCAGGTGCAACATTTATTCTGGACAAAGATGCTAGTGGTTATGGCATAGGAGGGGTACTTTCGCAAGTGATTGATGGGCAGGAGAAGATAGTTGCCTACTATAGCCGGTCTATTGGGAAACCAGAGCGGAACTACTGCGTAACGCGGAGAGAACTATTAGCGTTGGTGGATTGCATTACACACTTCCACAAATATCTGTATGGTCAACATTTCCGCGTTAGAACGGATCATGCAGCGCTGAAGTGGCTACTACAGTTCAAGAATCCCAAAGGGCAGCTTGCACGGTGGATTGAGAGGCTGCAAAGTTATGACTTCACCATCGAGCACCGCAAGGGTAATACGCACGGAAATGCTGACGCTATGTCCCGTCGACCATGTAGTTTGGAATGTAAGCACTGTTCAAAAGCCGAGGGTAAGGAAGACATAATAGACGTCCGACTAATGACAGTTACATCAGCAGAAGAGTGGGAGGCAAGTCACTTAAGGAAATGTCAGCAAGAAGATCCGGACTTGGAATTGGTAATGCACGGATTGGAGGTGAACAGACGGCCAAGTAAAGAACAAATGGCAGCGGAAAGTCCCATCGCGAAAACATACTGGGCACAATGGAACTGTTTAGAATTGATATCTGGCTGTTTGCATAGAGTATGGGAAAGTGAAGATGGCCAGTGCTCTCGGAAGCTTATAGTAGCTCCGAGGTTAAGAATTCCGGATGTTCTTAAGGAATTCCATAATGGTCCTAGTGGAGGGCACCTAGGCATTACAAAAACGCTGGAGAAGATCAAGCAGCGGTTCTATTGGGTTGGCTGTCGTCAATCGGTCGCTGAGTGGATTGCTAATTGCACGGAGTGCATTGCAGCTAAAGGGCCAAAGTCACGAAGTCATGGGCAGATGAAGCAGTATAACTAAGGTGCACAATTTGAGCGGGTTGCCATGGATGTAGCCGGTCCATTCCCTATGAGCAGACAAGGAAACAAATGCGTTCTTGTGGTTATGGACTACTTTAGTAAATGGCCTGAGGTCTACCCAATTCCAAACCAGGAAGCGAAAACAGTTGCGGATGCATTCACTCACAATTGGGTTACCAGATACGGTGCGCCTATAGAATTGCACTCAGACCAAGGAAGAAACTTTGAAGCGGCGGTGTTCTAAGAGATGTGCCAGATACTTGGTATTCGGAAAACACGAACGACAGCCCTGCATCCTCAATCAGATGGCATGGTAGAGCGATTCAACCGGACCCTGGAAGAGCACTTGCGGAAAGTAGTGGACAAGAATCAAGATGATTGGGATGTACACATACCGCTTTTCCTGATGGGATATCGGTCCGCAGTGCATGAAACAACAGGTCAAACACCTGCCAGGATACTGTTTGGTAGTGAACTTCGGTTGCCCAGCGATTTAAAATTTGGAATAACTGGTGATGCGAGAAGAATTGGAAAGGAAGCGTCTACTGTTCTCGAGAAAGAGTTAAGAGAGATACATGCTCTTGTGAGGCAGCGAACTCAAATTATGAGTGACAAAATGAAGGCTAGGTATGACAAGGCGATGAACTCCGGAGGCTTCCAAAATGGAAATTTGGTGTTGCTGTACAATGCACAACGAAAGAGAGGTTTGTCCCCAAAACTTCAATGCAATTGGGAAGGTCCATACAAGATAATCAAACGACTAAACGACGTAGTGTATCGAATACAAACTGTGGGGAGGCCGAGAAACAAGATGAAAGTGGTCCACCTAGAGAGGCTTGCTGCGTTTGGAACAGCGAATGTGTCTGATCGGGACGATCAGACTTAGGTGGAGGGCAGTGTGGCGAAAATGCGAAGCAAATGACAGATGAAAGAGAAGAACCGACAACTGGCACGTTCTAGAGCGTAAACGAGGCGATTATCGTAAACGACGATTATCGTAAACGACGATTATCGTAAGCGAGAGGTTTATCGTAAAACGACGCGATTATTCCGGGGGATTCGTTTTCAAGCAGCAAACAAGTATATAAGGGCGACACACGACTGCAAGAGTAATCAGTTGTGAATTAAACTCGTGGAGATTACATTACAGTAAAGTTATAAAAACAGTACATTGTGAAAGTTGTATATAAGCGATTGTAAATAGTAACGTAAATTGTAATTGAATTGTGAATTACCGAATAATTAAAAGGACATTAATTAAATCTTTATAAATAAAGAGACTGCAAATTAAGTTGGCGATTTTATTTAACAATCCAGAGGTCGTACCCGGAAGATTAAGGAAATCATCGAGGTTAATCAGCAAGATCGTAACAGTATATTTATTTCCCCCAGCTAGTAAGAAGGAAAATGCGAATCTGTGAAGGAAAAGTAACCCTGTTATTGTTTCACTTGAATATGTCAAAATTTTGCAACGGGGGTGCTCTCGATTCGTAGACAAGGCGAATACCCCTACTGTCTCACTTGTTTATGTATGTACGTATATGTTACTTATGTATGTTGTATATGAAAAGCTTATGTTCGTATGCATATAAAATGCAGCTGCTACTATTTAGGTATATTGAAGTACATATATTAAATAAAGAAAGGATTATATATGTAAGTACCAGCAAAAAGAGTACGGTTGTATTGATTGCGGCAGGGACTGTGTTTAAACAAGTTTTGTTAAAATTTCTCAAAAACTGAGGGACTACGTTCAAACAGATGGGCAGACGGAAACGCCTAAATCAACTGAGCTCATCGTTCTATTCCAATCGGGGCGTCTAAATCTTATCTTTCTGGTACTTAAATACTTCTGACCAAACTTAATGTACAATTTCATTTACAGACATACATGAAAGGTATAAAAATGCCTTTTGCCGGGATATGGACGTGGAATCGATTTTTCCAAAAATTTATTTTTATTGTTCGATGTACTGGAAATTTGGTACACAGGTAGTCTTGTATAAATTATAAAAGAACCACTTTTTCATCCTGGGAGAAGATCTGGGACCGATCTTTCCCAAAAGTTCTATTTTCTTAAAATTTGATTCATATATATTTTTCTGCCAAAATTAATATAACGACCTCTTCATTTTTTTAGGAAGTAGGCCTGGGACGTATCTATCCAGTCCAATAAAATTTTATATACAGTTCGATTTACTTGAAATTTGGTACGCAGGCACCTTTCTGCCTAAATTAGAATAAAGATCACTTTTTCTTCCGGGAAGTAGAATAGATAGATAATCCATCCCAAAAAAAAACTTATTTATGGTTCGATTTGCTTGAAATATGGTATTAGGGGAGCTTTTTCCATTTTTTCCGGGAGTGAAACCGATCTATTCAAAAAATTAGCTTATAATTTGATTTACTCAAAAATTCACTTCTTTGCATCATTTTTAGACAAACATTTTTATGGTTTGAAATTGATGAATTTTGTTAATTTTTTTGGTCAAGGCAAACAAATGTCTGAAATGGGCGAGGGAGGAAGTTCGGATTCATTTGAGATATAAGTTGGTAGGTTTTTGTTTGGATAAACATATATATACAATACTTTCATTCCGGAAGTGGCTCAATGGTAAACAGATCGAAAAAACAGGTATAACTTATATAAAATTATACATCGCAGTTTTGAGTTTCATGATGCGGTTACATCCATATAATCACGAACTATTTTTAGTCATCCAATCTTATTATTAATATTTCTATTTTCGTGTTAAAGTCTTACATCGACTAGTATCGACTAATCTCTGACCATTTATGGTAAAATATCCAAATGTAAAAGATTGTAAGTACATAAATAAAAATATGTAAGTAGATGAAGAAGGTAACAAGATGTGTAATATTTTGGTTTAAATTCATCATTCTATTCTCATATCCTCCTTTATTATATTTAAAAGTAAGTAATAACTACAATATTTTAGCAAAATATTAACCAGTTATGCCTTTTTAAGAAACCTGACTTGAAAGAGAGTACAAAGCGGAGACGCCATTTCATGCCATTCGAATTTTAACGGCTACAATTCCCAGTGCGATTATCTTTGCATTGTCGATAAATAATTCTCAAGGGCAGTTGCTAATTGTTCATGGCATTAATCTTGAAAATGCATGTCACAACGTCTGTCAGGTATATTTCTATATTCTAATATATACTTATAGAGTAATTTTAAATATCCCTAAAATAAATATGCATATAATATTGGTAATTTTAATTTAAACATATGATATACCAAATT
Source organism: Neoceratitis asiatica (assembly GCA_030068015.2). NCBI lineage: Eukaryota > Metazoa > Arthropoda > Insecta > Diptera > Tephritidae > Neoceratitis > Neoceratitis asiatica. The sequence continues at coordinate 71,407,331 of CM061525.1, read as the reverse complement.
ACATTACACATGTAAACTCAAATAGAGTGCAATTACCTCCAACTTACATATAACATAGAGAATTTTAGTTTTCTCTTTTATCTGAATTTTTTGATGTATTGACTTACATTTTTTATTAAAAGGTGTTTAAGAGTAGAAATTTCGACACACCAATTAAGGCCGGTGGCGCACTGCGTTGCGCGATATACTTTGCTAGTAAAGCCCAAATCGCTAATTTTATGACGCAATGAACATTTTTCTATTCGATAGGTTTTTGATCAAAGAGCTTATTTAACATCTTTGAACTTTTTATTTTTAGTTATTTGGATTTCGCGTTCAAGTTAAGTAAATAAATGGAAATTAAAATAAGTAAATGGTCAACTAGCGCAAAAAGATTAGATATAACCTCTTTTTACTAAAGCACTTAAGACATGCTTTTTAAATTTTTGAAGTACTTTTTCTATAGAAATCAGCGTAATTTTTTATTAAAATGTACGAACAAGAAAAAAAATCAATTGTTATAGAATTTTTATATTATATTTATTAATTAACATACAAAATTTTTATTTAATTCAATTATTCCGTAGAGCCAAATAATAAAAAACAAAGTAAATATTTCAATCAAATTTAATATTTTTTCCTTCCGTACCCAAATTTTCACCCACCTCTTCAAACGCTTCAATTCAATTGAATAATTAGAAGGATTCTCTGCTTCTAGGAAATGCATGCTACGGTGCAGGGATAGCAAAGTTTTCCTATTCGTGCAATGGCATAACAACAAAACACATGAAAAAAAATGCTACGATAGGAAAATTATCCTATACTAAAACCTATGTATATTTATTTCCCACAGATAATTCCATAGGAAATATTTGCATAGTATGTATTTCCTAGTTATAGAAAATCCCCCTATTGCGTATTTTAATGTAATGAGATGAACTCCAGTAAAATTAAGAGTATAAAATATTATTGGGCAATTTAGGTCTATAAAACAAACGTTCATTATTGGAAGAGTTATTTCATAAAGGTTTATAAATTATAAAAATTAAATAATTGTAATTGTCACTTATTTAGTGAATTAATATTTTCATTTTCAGTTCAAGAAAAATGTTTAGAATTGGATAAAAATTTAATACTGTCTGATGTTAAACTGAATTTTAATGCATTTGAAAATGCGTATAAAGAAATGATCCGGAATTTTACTGCCTTCGGATTTCCAGAGCGAATGGAGCAACATTAAAAGCACTCATCAATTTACCATTAATTAATTTAATTTAAAAAATCCATCAATAAAATGAATTATTATGTAAGAAATAATCTTTAAGGAGGTTATTTTTACGTAACCAAGCAATAGATTTGAATGAATAATAATAATAATAATAAGCCCAACGGTTACTCTCTTCCCAACCAATCGACACGAGAATAGTCATTCGCATGACGTACGGAATTTGCAGTTATGAAAGCAAGAGCTTGTGAAGCGTCGAAATTTAAAACTGCTTAGCTACCGAAAACATATTAATCAGCTAAAATATAAGATTATTTATACTATCATAGAAATTTAGTGAGCTACTTGTTAAGAGAAGTCAGTTTGTATAATAATTTTCGTTACTAAAAGAGATTCTGTCAAATAAAATTATAAAATTGCATACTTGCTTTAGACTATAATTTTTTATTGTGTAAGATATTTCGTGTAAATAACATGGTTTGGATTTGTTAAGGTTAAGAGATACATCATTGTTATTGCCACAAGCTGCCAAATAATTAAATCAGTTTGTAACGAACATCTTTCATTAATTGATTTGATTCATTATTTGATTTACACTATCGAATGCTTTCATAAGTCAGTATATATAACGCCAGTAATCTTGTTTTCCCTAAATCTAACAAATTCCAACAAATTAGGAAGATTAGATTTCCCTTCGTAAAACCCATGCTGGGAACTGGAAATTAAGAGAAATATAGAAAGAGTTAATTGGGTAGTAATAATGGATTCAAAAACCTTAGGTATATCAGATATATTTTATTATAAACTAGCTTTTCCATATCAAAGGGAAAATACCTTGATTCTTCAAAGGCCGGTACACGTTTCCAATATTTAAGGCAGCATGTTGGAATCGTGTCATAACCATAACTGAAAGAACTCTTTAAAGGCTATAACATGTCGTCGAAAGAAACATTTGGGGTATTAATTGAGGTTTGCGGATGAAGACGCTATTGACCGACAATGAATGACGATATGTTTCTTTCTTAATTGAAATTACATTTTGAACGATTTGTGTTTAATTTTGAAGATGTGTAATGACTTAGCTGATCAACAGTTTTGTTGTTTGCAAATCTAAAAACAAAAATAAATTTTTTGGATGGAACAACAATCAACTTCCTGAAATCAAGCTCTAGAATTAGCAAACTATTATTTTTAATGGTTTGACAAGTGAAGGGGTTTTCAAGCAGCATGATAGATAAGATAGATATGATTATAAGATTATTAGACGAAAGGGGAAGAATAGATGCCCTTTCAACATCGGACGGACTGTTCACCCGTTTCGCTTCTTATGGCAGGTTAGGATCACTATAAGAATCACACAGGCATTTACAAGTTTAGAAAAATGTTCTCTTAACGCTTGAACTTTTCCCAAAGTGATCCAAGTTCACGGCTAATATCGCTAAAGCCAGCACATTTTAAATTGGCGAAACAAACAAAGTGATAATGAAAAAAGTAAACAAGAAAAGAAAATATAAAAAAATTAAGATCTTGTAAATATATATTCACATCATTTTGACCTACGTACAGGGTTAATAAAATTATAGACACTGTGGAGAGCAATTTTAAATGCACTGTGTTGTGACACTTAAAAACAGTACTCAAACAGCTGTGACAAACGAATAATAACACAAAATATAAACAGCAAAAAGCAACAAGCCAAATGCCTACAGAAAAATAACTACAAGGGTTGGAAGGCAACAAAAAGCTAATATTTAAATATAAATAAAGGGAATACTGGGCATAAGTACAATTTAAAAGAAAGTAAAAAAATTACAATTAATTAACATTAACAAAAAGATATATTTCATTTAATGGTGTGCACAAATATAGTATTTTTGTATATATGCAGAAAAAATTGCACAGCTCGAACCCAGGCCTTCCGAATGTCAGTACACAATGCTAACCACACGGCTATCGCGGCCGCGTCATAGTAGAAGGAAATCCAGATAACTGATGCTTAGCGCAACCAATTAATAATTATAAAATATTAAAACAAAAAATAATTGAACTGTTTATGGCGTCCTATAATTGTTTGTGGTTATAAGTGAATGAGCTTTATTCAAAAGGCCTATTGTTAGAATTTTTGAATTAAACATTTTGTTATTCAACAAAGAAAAATAGTAGAAGTGATAACTGTTTCGAAGATCATCACATCTCCTCATCAGACCTCTTTTGCACGGGATCGAAGCAACGGATCTTAATAGTTGTTTGTTAGTAATAAATTGAATATTACAACAATAGATTGTATGGCAGACGTTGGCTCGGCAGTAGAGCACTCGCCTGTCAGGATAATAGATGTCACTTCTACCATTTTTCTTTATTGCATAACAAAATATAACAAAATATTCAATTACATAATAAATATCAATAATTACAGGCCGCAATAAACAATTTAATAATATATAAATCGACAATCAATCCTGCTTATACATTTCGCAGACAAGTAATGCTTTATTGTATGCAGGATTGCAAAAAACTCACTAACGAACTTTAATCTAAATATTAGCTCACTAAATAGTTGTTGGTTGGTAATAAATTTGAATATTACAACAACATATTACATGGCAGACGTTGGCTCAGTGGTGGAGCACTCGCCTGTGATGTCAAGATTCGTTGGTTCGATCCCTGGCAAAAGAAGTCTGATGAGAAGATGTGGGGATCTCCGAAACAGCTGTAACTTCTACCATTTCTCTTTGTTGTATCAGTTGTATTACAAGGCAAGCTTTAGAAAATTATTTTAACAAAAATACGGCCTATACATATAATATACTTACATTTTAGCAACAATTTGCATAAATATTGTGCGGTCATTTTTGGCCTTTATAATAATATTTAATAAAACAATTTTTTTTCTACTTACCCGTTGTTCTAATGGAAAGAATGTGTCCACATATAGAACGTTAATTAATCGTTTTTTGCAAGTTTTATAATCTAGAGATGGAACTTCCACAGCTACGTTGTTATGAAAGTGCTTATCCAATAAATGTTCAGCGAAAGTACAAAATGTAAATGAAGGACTTACGCTAAAAATAGAAAGTTTAAAACTAATAAAATAAACGTTGCTAATATTAATTTAATATATTATAATTTTGCAATCAAACTAAATTATAAAGTTTATTCTTTAATAAAAAAATCCAGGAATAAAAATGTGTATATAAAAAAAAAACTATTAATCAATCTCATTCATGAGCAATACGAAATATTTATAATTCAAATAGATATCTAGTAAAATCGTTACTAACTTGTAACAGTTTTTTAATATTTCTATATTGCTTGAGTTTCATAAGATATATCAAGTTTTATTTAAGCTATCAGTTACACGGACCAACGGACAGACGTGCATGCTTAAATCATCTCCTTTCTTAATTCTATAAAGTTTTATATTCTATAAAGTCGATATATGGTTTGATTTCATACTGACAGAAATCGATTTGAAACCTTTTTAAAAAACGTTTCCCAGAAGTAGCAAAAACTTAAAATATCATGGAGGTGGTTCTATTAAATAAGTTATAAGTAAGCCGACGAAATAAAATTTTGTATCTCAAAAAGCCAACACTTTGTTTATTACATGTTTATTGCATTCGATTTTTTGTTTTTATACAAAATACTTTGTTTCTTGGTTTTGATCAAAAAAATTCAACGAAAGAATTAATTTATCTTTAAAATTAATATTTTTTCGAGATGAAGACTCAAAAGGGTCAAGAAGTTAGGAATGTTTGAATTGATCAAGTAGGTAAAAATATGAAATATCATATAGCAGAGTTTCTTTCTTCGTCTCATATTTTACTCAATACAAAGCAAATAACATATTATGATATAAGTCAATGGCAATAAATACTTAGGTAATGTCATGACAAAAAAATGGATGAGGTAGTTCCCTTAAAAATTTTTGATACGTGCTTGCTCAGATACTATTTGTTTCACACTAATAATAATTAATTTAAAACTGGTAGTTTTCTTTTAAGAGAAGAGTTTTGCACGAAAAAAAATTAACACACTTAATGTTAGATACTTATAACTTAATGTATAAAATTATAATGTTATTAATATAAAACATTTTTGAAGTGTTTGTGCGTGCAACCCTGCGCAGAAGCTTCTATATGCACCTGCAGATGTCTCTGCTGCTGGTGAATATTCACGACTCATCCCTGTCGGGAAGTATCCTGTTAACCCAAGCCCCGTTGTGCTTCCCATCCTTTGTCAAAGGCATAAAAGGCCGATGTTGCCGTTCTAGCCTCCTCTTTTAACGTCAATCCCAGCAGCAGCAACATCATCAAGGTGAGTTTTCAGCTCTTGTGTTTTTTAGTTATATATTGTTACATATACATATATACTTTTTGTACATACATATATGCATTACTGTGGTTAAATAAATGCATATTTATAATTAATAACGTTCTTTTACTTAACTTTTTGAAGAAGGTAGTTTCTTCTTTTCAGAATTGGTTGCTTAAAAGATCGGCCCCTAACACGATCCCCGTTTACAGAATTCCTTTTTTTTCCTTTTTTTTGTCTCGTGAATGCATTTGTGATTTATCATTAAATCATTAATTCATTCCCTTGCCAAATTAAATTTGCTTAAAAACGTAAAAAAAAAGTTATTTAAAAAAAAAAAAATTAAAAACATAATCGCACGCTATCAGAGAACTTATAATAACGAGAAGGTGCAAATTCATGGCACTACCGAAACATTTTCTGAAAAATTGCGTGTAAGGAATTCACCTCGCGTAAAATAACAGCCACCGGAAAAAATAACATTTATTAGCAGAAATGGTCAATTGCTTTCTGTTATGAACATGCATTTCTGCTGTGAACAGAATTTTGTATTACTACAGAACATGCACTTGTTACATTCTAGTATCTCTGCATATTAATTACATGATATTGATTTGTCAAAAATTGCGCCAAATTGATAAAAAGTTTTATCAATTTAGTTTTAAAAGGTTTAGATTTAACAATAAATTGAAAGAAATGCTTTAATAATCTAAAATTTTTATTAAAAAAATTTTATCATTATATATGATATGATATGATATAGAAGGAAAAATACAAGCTACGCACATATATTAGTCTTTTGCACATTTCTCTGTATGTTTAAAAGAAAAAATATGTGCCGTATACTATAAATAGATAAAATAATTATTCTGAATTATTATGATATTCAATGAATAATGATAATTTTTATAATTACACTATTATTATTATATTATATTTATTGTGAATTCTAATATGGCATGAGTGAAAGTAATTTGAACTTGCGCCAAAAGCAAAAACACCAAAAATTAGAAATAACACGCACGCTATACCAGCTCCGCCACCGTTGACTTAAAGTTTTTTTTTACATATTCGGCACTTCTACCGAAATACAGAATAGAACATTGATTCTTCTTCTTTGCTGAGTAAGCATACGAAGGAATATATTCTCCTATCGCGGAAGCTTCGTCTATAAACTACTTCGCTAATACACAAAATGCTTGTGGAAGAGATGCGCGCGGGGAAAAGTATGGCTTTTGGTATACGATTTCTTACCGATGCGCTTGCGTTTATGAACATTAAGAATTTTTTCGCATGTTTTACTAGGAACCGTTGAGTATACGCACATGAATTGATATTGTTACGATCTTGCTGATTAACCACGATGATTTCCCAAATCCTTCGGGTACGATCTCTGGATTGTTAAATAAAATCGCCAACTTAATTTGCAGTTTCTTTATTTATAATGAATTTAATTAATGTGCTTTTGATTACTCAGTAATTCACAATTCAATTACAATTTACTTTACTATTTACAATCACTTGTATACAACTTTCACACTGTACTATTTATTACTTTACTGCAACGCTTTTCTTCACGACTGATTGCTGACTGACTCTCTGCAGTCGTGTGTCGCCCTTATATACAACTCCCGGTTGCTCGCAACCAACCGTCTACAATAATCGAATCTCTCTCTTTACGAATGTTCTCGAATTCGCTTTAGAACATGCCAGCATCGGCTCCTCTCTTTCATCTGTCATTCGCTTCGCATTTTCGCCACAATATGTATGTAAATACATACGTTTATTTGTTTATGCGTACACATCCAGCAAGAATATCATTACCATGACAACGCTATTTTATTGGCCGCTAGTTAAAATTGCAAAAAATGTCCTTCTCATGGCAAAAGCACCCTTCCCCCTTCGAGCGACTCTTCCTCAAACCAAAATGCCTAAAATTAGAAATTAAAGAATTTTGTGACTGTTTTTGTTGTTTTGTTGCTGTTATGTGTGTTTTTAGAAATTTTGCCATCATAATCCTCGGCTTGTGGAGATAGCGCACGCGGGAAGGCAAGGAATTTCTTGCTGGGCAATGAGATAATAGGAGAACAGCAAAATTTAGCAACACGATGCCGATTTGCTTCATTTGAGCAGACGAAGTGAATTTTAGTCGAAGTCACAAGAATTTGAAGCAACGCTTGTTGACGGCATATGATTGCTACGGGTTCAAGGGAAAAGGGCATGCAAATGTATGTTGTTGTTGCATAAGCTGTTTGCTATAAGAAGAAGAAGCAACTACGACAAATACCGAATGCAAACCCTCTTTCCTTCTACTCTGCATCCACAAGCACTTTCCTCGCGACGAAGTCAAATTTTGCCAAATATTAAAAATTGATGTTGAGCTGACGACGATTTGAAAACACATACATCCATGCATTTTAATACGTATACGCCACACATATACAATCTTAATATGCGCATGCCTTTCCTTCTTTATTAAAAATTGATGTTGAGCTGACGACGATTTGAAAACACATACGTCCATGCATTTTAATACGTATACGCCAAACATATACAATCTTAATATGCGCATGCCCTTCCTTCTTTCAACCCGCCATCCACAAACATTTTCTTCGCGACGATGACAAAAATCACAAAAATCAGAAAATCAAGTTGATCTGAAGTTGAACACACATTCATTCAAAGGTACTTGTATGTATACGACAAACGCATACATACAAAAGGCATGCCACCTTCTTTCCTCTGTGCCCTGTCATCCACAAGCATTCTTTGGCGAAGATTGAAAAATCTGCCAATTTAATAAAATTTAAATGCGGAAAAGGAGCCAGGATTTGAACTCATGCTACTTACATATGTCGTTTGCCAGCGCAAGGCAGCAGCTTGCTTCATATTGAGATAACAGGCGAACAGCAAATATAGAAGAACGATGAATAGATTTTGTACGCTTTGCTTCATTTCGGTGGTTGACTATTTCACTTTTTGCCGGAGTCAAAGGAATTTTTGTTGTTGTTGCTTTTGCGTCACATTTCACGACCATAATTTCTTGTATTTCTGATTTTTGCCACCGTCGCGAAGCAGCAACTTGTCGGCATGATTATGCGGGGCATGTGTATGGCGGTATTTATGAATAAACACACTTTGCTTTGTTGTACGGCGCTTGCGTCTATGAATGAACAAGGACTATAGAATAAAGGTTACGCCGACCGTAAACGCCACGAAAACAATTTAAACTTAATAAATTGTTATTTATTTAAAAAAGTAAGTGCAATCAAGGTCTTTATAATTTTAAAGTCAAATGTTAAACAGTTTTATGGATAAAATAGTGCAGACATATATTTTTGGCACTCACAAAATTGTATCAACTGCGTCATTAAACATATGATTCTGCTGTTGTCGTGACCTTCTATTCCATAAGCTTTGATGTGCCTACATATTTATTTATTATATGCACATGTATATCATCTTTTCCATGACAGCAAGTTCATTGGCGTTTAGTAAAGCGAATACCGTTAGAATATGTACGTATACGAAAATAAGAAGAAGAAGCTATTCTTTTTGTTCTTTGGTATAAGTACCCAATTATGCAGGCGGCTATGAACTGAATGTGTGGTGCAGTTGGTAGCACGGTACCGCAGAATCGATTTTTGCTACTTTTCGCTGACGCAGGTTCAAATATCTGCAATAACGAAGTATTTCAAATTTTTTATTTTGATAATTTTTTATATCAATTATTTTTTCTTTTCTGGTACTACCTCTTTAGAAAGCTGTAACGATTTTTGTTTTTAAGAAAATAAATATGAAAAAAAAAATGAACTCATAAAGGTAATTTTTCGAAAATATTTTTTATTTATTTATTTGATTATTTGATTGTTGATTTTTCTAATTTTTGCACGTAATAATATAAATAATCATTTCTTACAGAAATTGAAATAAATTCGTATTGTTTTCATAACATTTTGAATGTTATTGCTGTTATTTGTTTCTTCTGCTGTAAGTAACATTGCTCTTTATGTGCAATTTGCTAGAAATTCAATCAATAACATTTTTTCCTTAGCTAAGATTTCAATTCTGTAAGCTAATTTTAACAGCGTGTTGAATTCCTTACCCGTTTTTTCGTTTCTTTTAACGCGGCAGTACAAACTAGTACTGCCATTCCTTTGTACCTTCTCGTTATTATAAGTTCTCTGCGCTATTGTGAACCAAAAACAAAATTTTTTGACACGCCAAAAATTTGAAAATTGCTCAAATTGCTACGCAGCTGCAGGACAAGCAAAAGGTGAGTATGAAGTGATACGCTGAGAGTTCGCATATATGTATAAGTACATATGCGCATATGTGAATATATAAATATAAGTGTACATGTACATACATATGTATGTGAGTACATAAAAAGAAAAAATAGTAAGAAAATATTACACATATATATATATATATATATATATGCAATAAGTGGGAAAAGTGCAAAAGGAAAAAAATATAGAAAGCAAAAAAGAAAAAAAAATTAAAAAAAAAACAGCAAAGTGCAGTGAAATAAGGTGCCCAGCTGTACCAAAAGGTAAAAAAAGCGGTGATGTGAAATAAGCTGTACCAGAAAGTAAAAAAAAAGAGAAAAAAAACGTATAAGTGAAAAGTGTGTGTTGCGAGCGTCAAAAAAAAAATAAAAAAAATATTAGTAAGAATAAGACAGACGCACATTCGCACAAAAGTGTTTGTACAAAAAAAAAAAGTGAAAAGGTGTTTGAAGTGCGGTTTTGATGGACTGTTTTCAGACTTTAATAAAAAAAAATTCCAAAAAAATTAAATCAAAATCAAAAAAAAATATTAAAAAACTGTGAAGTATTGTTTCAGGCGATTTTTTATGTAAGAAAAATATTTTTGGTAATCTTTCGCTTTTATATGGTGAAACCCAACCCTCGTGTAAAAAAAAACTTTCGAAGTAATATTTTGAGAAAATTTTATCGAGTAAAACTTTTCGGGATTTTTCATAAAAAATTTTTGTTGTTGAAATTTATGGTGGGGCCTGTACAACAAGAGTACAGCTTCAACTACCATTACTATTTCACAACCCCTGAGCAAAAAAAAAAAATTAAAAAAAAAATTTTCAAATAAATTTTGAAAAAATTTATCGAGTAAAATTTTTCGGGATTTTTTATTTAAAATTTTTTGTTGTTGAAATTTTTCGATTTTATATGGCTCGGCCTGTACTACGAGAGTACAGCTGCAACGACCATTACTACTCTACCAAAGCCCACCGTGTAAGCAACAAGGCTCAACCAAACCCCTCCGTGTAAGCAACAAGGCTCTACCAAAGCCCACCGTGTAAGCAATAAGGCTCTACCAAAGCCCACCGTGTAAGCAACAAGGCCCACACCAACGGCCCAACGTTCAGCAAGGCCCACACAAAGGAAAAAGGCTAAGCAAAATTAACGGTGAGTACACCGTTTTCTAACTTGTATCCTTCAGTATTTTTTATCGTATGCGCAAATAATCGAATTTGATAGCCCACGAAGAATTGCGATCATTTCAAGTTTAATTTTAAACAAAATATTTTTTGACTGGAGGCTTCGATAAGCACCAAGTCACCCCGATATAAAAAAAATTAAATTTTTTTAACTATTTTCAAAATATTTTTTTTTGTAAATATTTTTGACTGGAGGTTTCGAAAAGCACAACAAAAAATATTTTTTTTTTATATTTTCGAAACTTAAACGTTTCGGATTTTTTTTTTGTCATACGGTCCGAATTTAAAGTGAGCTTATAAACTCAAACTTCTGTTTAAATTAAAACTTTTAAGGAATATTTAAAAAAAAAAAACCAAAAAAATTACTACTTTGCATGATTTTTCGCGCGCTTGTGATGTATTGTTTGAAGTTTGAGTAATTATACAACAATACTCCCAATGCAAATTACTCGGTCTACTCACTTGAGATTCAAAAAGAAGAACTCAAAGCATTATGACTGAAGGCAAAAGACTCATTCGATGTTTATTCTCGGAGTTTATCTGAAGATGAGTCTGGAGCCGGAGCCATGCGTTCGGCAAAATGCAGGTATCAGGACTACTATGCAGCATACCTGACATGTGCCGCCCTAATTGGAGAAACCCTTCACAATTTAACTTTTGTTCAACAAACCTCTTCTACGGTAAACCCCGTACCCAGGAAAGTTGAACAAAAAACGCGTGGCGAAGCAAAAGATATCGTTAAAAAATCACCTTTAACTAATTTTTTTTGGCCGCTTGGCAGAATTTATCGGAAAGATACGAAAGTAAACGGATTATGGTAAACTGCCAGTTGAAGACGTTATTCAACTTGCCTTCAGTAACTGTTGAACGCGGTGTCGAGATCAAAAATTTACAACGCACAGTAAATAATTGCATTTCCGTACTTCGTATGTATGCAATAGATATTGAAAACTGGGGCGCGATACTTGTTTTCTTAGTATCAAGCAGATTGCCTGATACAACAAGCATTATGGGGACAGGGAATTGTGCACAAGGTAGAAATTCCGAGGTGGGAAGAACTGGATCAGTCCCTGACCAGTAGATTTCAGACACTGGAAACAGTGTTAGGAACAGCAATAATCAACGTCTGTTGACACAAAAGTCAGTGGAATAAGCTCGTCAGTATTGGCTAAGGTGCATAAAGTTGCACATTTCGTTATAGGTTCTCCTGTAAACCCCCCGTTTAGAATCGAGGCAAGAGGCCTGATTTTACCCCAATTGACAGGAGACCTCCCCAAGTCTTCAGTGAATCAATCACAGATTGATTCTCTGCCCCCAATTCAGTTAGCCGATGCCAACTTCTTTAAAAGTCAACAGGCCGATGTAATAATCGGTGCAGATTTATATCCTACGGTGATTTTAGGTAACATAAGGAATAATGTTTTAGGTTCACTTTTAGCTCAGGAAACGGTTTTCGGATGGATTCTCACTGGCCCTCTTCCCCAACAGTCTACTCAGGGATCACACTGTACATCCTACGTCACGGAGATATCAGGAGTACAGTTAACACGATTCTGGGAATTGGAGGAGATTCCAAATCTTAAAAGACGGATGAATCAAGAGGAATCATACTGTGAAGAACATTTCCGAAACACAACAGTGCGAGATGGAGAAGGACGATACATGGTGTCGTTAACATTTCGACGGGAATTTCAATCGGATATCAAACTGGGATTTTCGCGTAACAGTACAGCCAATCAGTTCTAAGGAGGTCGAATATGACAAAGTGTTGGAAGAATATATAAAGCTTGGCCACATGGTAAGAATTGAAAACCTACGAGGGCAACCAGAGGATTCGTATTACCTCCCTCACCATGCGGTCATTAAACCAGACAGCGGGTAGTTTTCGGGTAGTTTTCAACACATCATCTCCTTCATCCAATGGCAATGCCTAAACGATGTACTCCATCCCGGCCCAGTACTCCAAGCAGATCTCGTTTGCCTGCTGCTGAAGAATCGGTTCTTTAAATACGTATTTAACGCAGACATCGAAAAGATGTACCGGCAGATATGGTTGCAGCCGGACAATACTCGTTATCAAAGGATTATCTACAGAGGATCACAGGATGAGGAGCTGAGGGATTATGAACTCCGGACCGTAACTTTTGGTGTAAACTGCGCCCCGTACTTAGCAATAAGGACGCTTCTTCAGTTGGCAGAAGATATCAGCTCCCGTTGGCCACTTGCCTCCAAAGTATTAATGCAGCATATGTATGTGGATGATGCACCGGCAGGAGCTCATGATGGTGAAACAGCCATTAAAACCCGAGATGAGCTGATCGAGGCGTTGAAAGGAGATGGACAAAGATGTTGGGTATCAGATGAAACGCAGCTCAAGACGTTTTTTATTTCAATGTTCAACTCATTCAGGTAAGACATAGCTGCTCCAAGAGGGAGGTGCTGTCATGTGTGGCCAAGCTATTCGACCCGGCCGGCTGGCTGGGCCCGATAGTGATAGAGGCAAAAAGACTAATGCAGAACATATGGCTAGCAAAAATAGACTGGGATGATAGTCTACCGAGAGATCTCTATATTATTATAATTATATTTATATTGGTGAGATCCGAATTCCGAGGTGGATTCATTACACTCCTTGGGATGAAATAGAATTCCATGGGTTCTGCGATGCCTCGGAAAAGGCATACGCTGCAGCGTTGTACGTTAAAATCCGCGAGCGTAATTCCGATACTCTTCCGCATATTAATTTATTAGTAGGTAAAACAAAGGTAGCGCCGGTAAAAACTATTTCTTTACCGCGATTAGAATTATGCGGGGCGTTACTTTTTTTGAACTAATTAAAACTTTGCTTCCACAGTATGAAATAGCTCAACCGGTGGTGTATAAGTGGACAGACTCAACCATAGTTCTTTCTTGGCTGAAGAAACCACCGTGCTCCTGGACAACATTCGTGGCCAACAGAGTGGCGAAAATTGAAGATTTAGTGGGGAGCTCAGGATGGTATCACGTAGACTCAGCTGACAACCCCGCTGATCGAGGCAGTCCTGGAGTATCACCTCAGGATTTGGCCAAAAACTCTCTCTAGTGGCATTGGCCAGGCTGGTTAACCTAGAAACAAGCTGGATAGCCTCATCACGAAAAGGATCTAGGCTTTAATACGGAGTTGGAGCAAAAGAAAACAAGGGTACATGCAACTAGCGTACAAGTTCACGAAGACGTATTAGACAGATTCTCAGACTCCTCTAGAGCACTGCGCGCCGTAGCAAGAATTTTCAGGTTCTACAAACGAACTCACCAGATACAACGACTGGCACAGGATAGGATGACACCCCAGAAGAAATTCGAGAAACCAAGAAGCGACTCACTGTTTTAGCACAGAAACACGGCTACTCGGATGAATATACTATTCGTCAACACGGGTATCGATTTCACCGTACCCTTCGACATTCGAAACTTCACCGGACGAGCTTGCCTCATCAATAAAGGCTATGTTTGCGTTTTTTGTGTGCTTCGCAACAAAGACAATACACTTGGAAGCCAGCAGTGATTTATCCACAGCTACTTTCTTAGCAGCATTTTCGCGATTCGTGGCACGACGCGGTTGTCCAAGGAATATATATTCTGATAATGGCACAAACTTCGTAGGTGCTAACAAAGCAATGAAGCAGGACTTCAAGAACTTTGTCACTGCGGCATCTAACGTGACTACTCAATCGTTTCTCATCAGGAACTAGAGTGGCACTTTATTCCACCTGGAGCACCACATATGGGAGGACTATGGGAAGCAGGAGTGAAGAGTTTCAAAATGCATTTCAGGAAGGTAGCAAATCTTATGCGCTTCACTATGGAGGAATTGTCGACATTATTGGCAAAAATAGAAGCATGCGACACCAGTAGCATATCGCTCATTCTCGGCGCTGAGGTCAACGCAGCGATCCTCCGCCCAGGACTGATGGCAGCTACCCCCATACGATCAGCAGCACAAAACACAGTCTTTGGCTGGATGCTCACCGGCAGCACAAGAAGAGAGGATTTTAGTTTTAAGCCACAATAAACAAAAACCAAATTTAGCTTTAAGGAATGAAATGTAATGAATTTTGAAGTTGCTACATAAAATGAAAACAGATATATGAATAGGACTTAACTTATTATATGTATTTATATATATTGCAGTGATGCTGCAAGGCGGGCGGCACGTTTGTGCGTGCAATCCTTCGCAGCAGCTTCTACATACACATGCAGATGTCCCTGCTGCTGGTGAATATTCAGGACTTATTCCTGTCGGGAAGTGTCCTGTTAACCCAAGCCCTGTTATGCTTTCCATCCTTTGTGGAAAGCATAAAAGGCCGATGTTGCCGTTCTAGCCTCCTCTTTTAACGTCAATCCCAGCAGCAGCAACATCATCAAGGTGAGTTTTCAGCTCTTGTGTTTTTTAGTTATATATTGTCACATATAAATATATACTTTTTGTACATACATATAAGCATTACTGTGGTTAAATAAATGCATATTTATAATTAATAACGTTTCTTTATTTAACTTTTTGCAGAAGGTAGTTTCTTCTTTTCAGAATTGGTTGCCTGAAAGATCGGCTCCTAACACGATCCTACGATTCGCGGGAATTCTAGCCCCCATCATCCCCAGCGCGAATAAAGAGTATTAGAGAGATAGACGTAAAATCATTTGGAAACAAGACAAAAAAACATTGCCCTACAAACACTAGATTTAGTAAAAGCAGATTACAATAATCAATGTTAATGATATCAGATATATGTTATATTATGTAATGAATACTAAAATCAGTTGTTGCCACTTCTTTAGGGACGCAAGAATGCTGTTTATCATCCTCGAAAGTAAATCATCGAGAAAAGATTAATTCATTTTAAATAAACATGTTCATAAACTATATTTATATAGATATTTATACATATATGATACTTACGAGAGAGCCTTTTGCAGAGTAAGCTTTAACACAAAGAGCACTTGCTTAGAAACGTTAAACCTTTCAGTGGGAAACTTTTGTAGAAACTCGGAAGCCAGCTTTGAGCCACTATTAAATAAAGCAGAGTAAAAGAGTCGGTGTTTTTAGTTATATCAGCGTAATATAAGAGAGAGGCTACTCAACTTCACAAAGAAGTAAACGTCAAGAAGAAAACTGGCGTACTGCATTGATGGTATTTGTTTGCTTCCATTATGCATAAAATTGCTTGAAAGTGTTTTTATTTGAGTATCCAGATATTCGTAAATTAATAGTGATGTAAAAATTGCATAAATAAGAGAGAATGGCGTCACATCCCCTACGAATACATTGTAAAGAACATTGTGTGGTGACACAGCATATAAGATATCATTAAACTTATGTGATCTCTTCTTTGCAGAAATTTGATGTATCCGTGCGGCTAGAAAATTATTAAATACAAATAAAAATTTAAAAGTCGAATAGAATATTTTATAAAAATTCTTATGTATATACAGTGTAAGTCTTAAAGAACTTAATACTAGGCTCTACTCTCGAAAATACTTCATAAATATATGGAATCATAGAATTTGAGTCTGACAGTGCTGTAGTATTCTAACGATTGCAACTTATAATTATAAACCTAACATTGTTGTGCATATAGCTGGATAAGAGTAGTGGTATTCAGCAGACATTTATATTAAAAACTGTATAGATGACTATGAATAGCAAGCGTGAAAAGACCTACCCAAAGGTGCCATCAGAAACATTAATTAATTGATTTCAAATTGAATGTAAAAATAAAATTTTTGAAATTTAATTTCAAAAACAGTTACATGCAGTAGGAAAATGTTCTTGAAATTTTTTGGATATTAGTTTCTTTAACATTCTTGTAAGATATGCAAATATTATTTTTGTTGCAGTACCCACTTGACAACTTTTTCAATCTCATCCGCTTTATTTTGGGATATACTGGAAAAGCTTGTCCTCTCATCCTCAGAGTCAGAGCTAGAAAGAATATGAATTTTCCTGCTCAAACGGACCGTAAAAAATCTCCTTTTCAACAATTTACAGGACAACTTCGGCAATAGCAAATATGTGTCAATAGCTTTCAATACCTCAGTACCGATTCTGTCAAGTTGTCGTTTTATGTGGATCACCTGAACCGTAATAGGGTGTACAGCAAACGTTCGTATTTGCCGTCATAAAATAATCAAGAAAGATATGAGTACAGATATGCCAAGACTCACATCACAAATAATAGGAGCAGGAGGAGAGAAGGATTATATATAATTTGAAGCCTTATATTTACCGAACTCTTCCTCTAATTTGTAATGTGTTTTTATATTTCAAAGAAATGGAGTGGTCTACAGTTTTAAGTCCCCGATGAACGGTTAATGGATTTTTATATGAGAAGAACCTCAGAGGGGTAGACAATCTCTGTTGAGGACTGACCGCATTTAGAAAAAGGTTGATATATAAATTTGAATGTTAATTGCAACCAATAAACCCTCGTATGCCAGCACATCAGGCTCGTAGCCAGAATTTAGTTTCGGGAGGGGCCCGCAAATTCTCACGTCATATTGGTTATTATTTTTTATCCGTTTATGTGTAACGTTTTAATTATTGACCAGATAGAGAAAAATTAATTTTCGATAAAACGAATTTGTTGTCGTTATTTCTACTAATGAAATCACCTGTATCCAAGTAATAACTTAAATTTGAGGATATATTAATTAACGTTTAATTTTGCTGTTTCATAATTTCTTGTCCCATTAATTGATATACTTTTTCTGTTTGTATACATGAATAGGCTATTCAATTAGAAAAGTTTTCACTTTCAAAATATTGCTTAATTCGTAGAAATTGTTTTAATTGAGCATACATATGTACATAGTTGATAACTTATAAATCCGCAAATCTATATTTATATATTGAGTTACTAATAAAGACATGAATCTTTGAATTATACATAATACTAAATAAACGATTTTACAGGAATATAATTCCTGTTTCCAATTGATTTTTTTCTGAGCCTATTATGGCCCATTGCACTTCGGGGTAGAGTTTTTATTCTTTTCATAGTGAAAAAAGATCTTTCAACTCTGGGCATTATTACTGGAAGTGTAGCCAAAATGGTAAGAAGTAGTGTCATGTCGATGTATGGAATAAATATTCCGATTCTGAAGGGAACTACACTTGATGAAGTTTGCAGATTCGCACAAATTTTTTTTTGAGTAGGAAACAGTTCTTGGAATCGAAAAGTCTTTCAGCAGACTGCGAAGCAGATCGAAAACATCTTCAGCTTCTCGAATTTGTTGATTGATTATTATTTCTTTTGTGTGGGTAATAGTGAGAAGAAATGAGTCAGACTAAGCAGTCTTTCACAAACTATGAAATTCATTTCCGAGTCGCAACATGAAGAGTTGGTGCTGTTGAATAGACCAGATATATTCTAGGCTCTTCCGGTTTTTGAATTTTCGATATTTCGAAAACAATGTGAATGATGTTTTGCTGTACATTCAATGTGAATTTCAGTTCAATTTTAGCCAATTTCCAAATTTCGGGGGAGGGCAGAAGTGAGAGATTGCTAGGCCCCTCGCACGCACAGCAGCTTCCAGATATATATATATATTGCTATTGCTGTGGTGTATTTTTAGACATACGAACAAGCAATGCATAACATTTTCTTTTGTAAAAAAAATTCTAAAATGAATATATATTGTATGTTGCTGGTGGTCGAGGGCTCAACTAATTTTTTGCATGTTGATATAATAAAATATCTTTAATCCACTGTGTAGCAAGGTCGGGCAAAATTACGTATCGACAGCAGTTTGTTGTTAAATACTGCAACTAGCCAAAAACATCCAGCTGTCACGTCTTATCTTATTAGAGTGTAAAAGAAAAATTATCACTGCTTGACAACGCCGTTACTGACATAACGAGCGATTTTATTTTTCCCCGTAAAACAGGCTCAGCGATAGATCGCTGTTTTAAAGGGTGTTTTTTATAGAGGCATAGAACTTTAAGTTGGCATTACTTTTCAAGATGGCGACCGATTTAACAGCTGTCAAGTGATTTATTCTCAGTTTGGTTTGGCAATTCATCCTGAATAGACTCACGTCTGAACAACGCTTGCAAATAGTGCTATTTTATTTCGAAAATAATGGTTCTGTGCGGAAAACGTATCGCGCACTACGTCCATTTTATCGTCGTAGCGATGAAGCGCACTTGAGGTTGAATGGCTACGTCAGCAAACAAAACTGCCGCATTTGGAGTGAAGGTAATCCTCAAGTGTATGTTGAAACACCGTTATATCCAGAAAAACTGACTGTTTCGTGCGCTTTATGGGCTGTTGGAATCATTGGTCCGTACTTTTTCAAAAACCATGGTGGCCAGAACGTTACAGTCAATGGTGATCGGTATAGAGCCATGATTACTAACTTTTTCATTCCTGAATTGAATAACCATGATGTCCAGAAGATGTGGACGGCGCAACATGTCACACAGCTCATGCCACAATAGATTTATTGAAAGACACGTTTGGGGACCGCCTAATTTCACGTTTTGGACCTGTTAATTGGCCTCCAAGATCCGTGATTTAACACCGCTTCACTACTTTCTGTGGGGCTATGTAAAGTCATTGGTCTATGCGGATAAGCCACAAACGCTTGACCATTTGGAAGACAACATTCGCCGTGTTATTGCCGATATACGGCCACAAATGTTGGAAAGTCATATCCGCGCCAGCCGTGGCAGTCATATGCCAGAAATCATATTTAAAATGTAATGCCACAAGATTATCTTTCGGATAAATAAAATTCATGTCAATCGAATAATCCGTCGTTGTTTTATTGCAACTTAAAGTTCTATACCTCTATAAAAAAACACCCTTTATAAGGTTGACATGGCGGCGGCGATAGCCGAGTGGTTAGCATTGCGTACTGTTATTCGGAAGGCCTAGGTTTGAGCCCAGATTTCGGAGGCATCTTAGAATAAACTGTAGGTCCCTCCATTTGTTGGTAAAAACATCAAGCGCAAAACCGCAAATTGGAGAAGGAGCTCGGCCAAAAGTCGCTTCAGCTGTTACAAAGCGGCAAATATATATACAGTTAGCGTCATAAGTCTACAAGCAGCTACAAATAAAAAGTTTGTTTGAAAATATTTTTTAAACTAATAAATTTATTGAATTAAATTTTCTTATTCTTATACATTACTAGCGGATCCCAGTGTGCTTTGCTACACCTATAAAAAATCAAGAAAATCTAACTGAAATTTTGAATTTTCGATTTTTTTTTGGAAAAAGAAACGAAAAATAATTGATTTCAAATTATTTTTTCAAATTTTTTTATTAATTAAAAAAAAAATTTTTTTTTCATTTTAATTTTTTTTAATCTTTCCTCCCTCTTTCAACACCACATACAAGGAGAACGAAATCAAGCACTGAAGATGGCGGTTCGCCGAAACCGGTTTGTTACAAAACCAAAATTGACAAGGGATGACGAAAATTCGTTCCGATATAAATTCACATACAACGTTATGAACGCGTATTTGTGGTTGTTGCATGTATTTTGTATGGGTAGCGACCAATGTTCACCAAAATGGTCATATCTCTGGAACGGCTGCGCCGATCTCATGAAAACCTACACGTTAACCTTCTCCTAATATCCCTTTATAACTCCCAATGGTGCAATTTGAATTGGTGGTTCTTTAGTTATAAGCGTTCATCAAATCATCATCAGAATTGAAATTTTTTATTCACCTTTCCCTATTTTCACAAAAAAAATGTTGTTCAGCAATGAAACTCGCTTTTGGTTGAATGGGCATTTTAATAAATAAATTGTCGCAGTTTGGAGTGATGATAATCCACAAGCAATTGTTGAGAAGCATTTATTTGGTGTGCTCTATGGCCAGAAGAAATCATTGGTCGATATTTCTCCAAAAATTAAAAAACCGAAAAAAACACTTTTATAAAGCCGATATACTTATTGGGCACAGTCAAGCTACGGACATTAAATTTGATTTTTAGGTTCAATCAATAACCCATAATTGCAAGTTTGAAAGTGAGAAATGACACCATTCAATAACCACTGAGTCATTGGGACACAAGTTGGCTACAAAAATCCGTATGTTGTATTATCCTGTAATGAAATCAGAGTCCTTTTTGGAATTAAAGATCATAATTATATACAAACTGTGACTGTTGAAAAAAAATTGTGCATTGTTGTGGTCTCTCCCACTTAAAGCATTAACTAATCGAATTCACCTAAACTTAGCAGACTTTAAAACAGTACTTTTACCTTAGTTTGAGATGAGTTTTTAACATAGATTCAGTGCAAGCGAAACAATCAGTTACCTAATGTTCGGTTCCATTCGAGTTTAGACCTATTTTTTTAGCTTACTTTCAAATTTGATATCCACAGTACTAGTGCCGGTTGTAGTCTTTCGGTGAGTCTCTTGAATATTATTTAAAACTGAGTTTTTGTAATCTACAATATATCCAAATTTTTTTTGTAGCGCTACGGTGTTGGAATCAGCGTACTTGATAATTGAGTAATAGCTACGCATGACAAAAAACAAAGCATAAATGAAAAAAGAGCCGCAGGCAAATGTTCTGAAATTAAAAAAATAATAAATAAAACACGACAGTTTTGGACGTGTAAGTGCTTACATCAAGACATATGTGTCAGTATCATTCCGAATACTGTACAGATCGTTTAGAGCACGGTGACCCAGGTATGTAATGTTTCTTACCACATGGTTACTTTGAAATAGATAAACTTCAAGGATTTGGTGTAAATCTTTACCGGTACAAGACGTGGGAAAACAAATTAGTTGTTCTATTTTCTCATACTGCAGTTTGGAATTTTTAATGGTTAGATATCGTTATTATATTTTTTTAGGATTGAAGTTTCTTTTGAGAATCTCTTACCTTGAAACCACCTTCGTAGACGATCTCCAACAAATAACGACCAATAATTATTTTAACGGCGAATGGTACTATGGTTTCATTCGCGAAAAAACTCCATGAAGCGTGTTGCACCTGATTTTTATACTGATCGAGCAGAGAGCGGCAGATGTTCGGATTATGTATCCGAACATTTGATGCGCCACCCAATGCACCGCCGGCATAGTAAGCAGTAGCATCATATACTTTGTTAAAGAAAAAAATTTAAAATCTGCTGATAAATATTGCATATCTAAAGCACTCTTACACTTCACCGCCCATAGCGAGCCACGTCGTAGTCCTTCTAAAAAGTTGTACATGTCGCGTATGCAGTTTTCACTTATATTCCAACCTTTATCATTAAATTCAAAAAATCTCAAGGCTGCGTATGGACTAAAACCCTCGAAGATGTAATTGACACTGGTAACCGCAGTTGCACTCACATAACTGCACATAAGCAATTGAAGAGCACTGAAAAATCCAATTTCCAGTATTAAACGCATATTACTCTTAAATTTTTGGATCTATCAAATTAAATTCGCAAGACATAAAAATTTCCTTAAGAGTACGTACGCACTCCGAGTTGACCATTTCGAAACTAAAAAGATCAAAATCAAGATTCACATCTTCAGCGTGTGATTGTGTACAGATTTACTTACATATTAGACAGCTTCCAATAATCTCTCTAAAACGAGTGCAATGTGAATAAATAATATGAAATAGCAGTATACGAGTAATAGCATGTATGTTTGCATGTTCATAAACTTTCAATAACCAAAGCATGCGATTTAAATGTTTAACATATTGGGTCGTGCGCTCAGGACTGAACTCATAGTGAAAATGAAAGTTTATTTTGATATCTGCATTGCAATAACTAGATCGCTGCTTCGATCTCGCTTTAATCATGTTCGGCCATTAAAGTTCGATTCAGCTTCAGCAAAATCAACACCGAATTTGGACGAATATTTGCAATTTTTATAAGATATTGAAAGAAAAATGTATCTTTAGTACAAGTATTACTTTTTATAGTCTATTAGGATTACTTTTTAATATAGAATTTCTAACCCACTTTTCAACTAGATTATAGATGTGCGAAAATATTTGATCAATTTTCACATATCTCTAACTATATATGGTCATCACATTTGCGTTTAAATTAGTACACTCTTCTCGAACATATGTTCGCAGTCTTTTTTCTGCTGTATTCGACATTGATTTTTAATTGGACCAATTTACTTTGGTTTCGATGTGTATAAAATAATAAATAATAATTTTTAATTCTTTTAATTCGCAAAAATTCAGGACGCCTCGTTTAGCCTTTTTATGGGAAGTAAGCATGTGATCTGATCGTACAATTATTCACAAATCACAATCACACTTGGAGTCTTTAGCTTTACTAGTTAATAGTATTGTTACTTGGCTACCTGACTAATTGTGGCTTCTCATCCACTCAGGTTCGAAAAACTCTGCTGTTCAACCAGTCAGCCCTACTAAATAGTTAAACACATAGAGGTTTTTATACTTTTATGAAACATCACATTGTGGGCGTGGACATCATCTAATTTCACAATTTAGTATAAGTAATAAGTAATAACTCGTTGCCACCTTGGGGATTAAATTGAATCGAAGATTTACTTGGGGAAACCCTCATGGATAAAGCTCAACTCAAAATTACGAGTTTGCACTGAATCATAGGTTCTTAGTCCAAACTAAACTTAGAAAATAAAGTATTCGTTTTTAATATACTTACAAAGCTTTCTTGGGCGTACATAATCTAACTTTGGGGCTCAGCATGTAAATCTGGTCTAGACAAAATTGAAAGGTTACAGTCTAAAATCTTAAGAGCAATATGAAAGTCTCCTCGCTATGTAAAAACTCCGTAATTACAACGACCTTAAAATTAACACCTTAATAAGAGAGATACAAAAACTGCGTAAAAATTTCTTATTATTATTATCTAACCACCCAAACTTTCTAGCTAAAGGTTTATTACAGTAAAACCATACCAAGCAAGAGAAAAAACTTATTTTTGACCTGTGATTGAGGCTTTGCCGAATTCGATTGCATTAAATGGGCGTTACTTTCCCTGCATATCCTTTATTTTATAATTATTTTTGTTTACTAACTTTGAGTGTTTGGTATTCCGAATGATATTTTCATATGTACATAAATATATATTTTTTAAAGCTAAACTGCATATATTTATGACTTATTGCTCTTTGCTTAGTTAGTTAAATATGCAGTAATAATGATGAACTTGTATTATGCTTAAGAATAAGCTTAATATCTTCAAAATTATTGTTAGTTTCTCGAAAGAAAGATTCAATAAAATACCCTAAAAAAATTTTTGCATCAAAAACGTGCCTAAAACCCACAAAAAGGGTTCACTGCTCTGTACGTGGGAACTGTGGTACGGTATCGTCACTTTAGAAACCATTAGTCTTCGTTAACCACGAAATAAATACTGAAATACCATATTACAAGAGATAGAAAAAAATTGTACCAGAATAAAAGTAAGAAAGACTAATTTCAAAAAGTAAAGAATAAGATGTGAAGGAACGTAGATCTTAAGGATTTGTCCAATAGGAGAAATGCTCAAAAGTTCTGCGAATGATCTTTACTTACTTGTTAACCGCAGGTTTTTCCTGTAGAAACTAATTACAATGTTAATTTCCATGAACCTGAACCCGAGATCGCAATCATTAACAATGGAATAGATTTTCCAATGCCTGACTACAACCAGCTCACCGAACCGGCTAAGTTATTCAATTACAGCGCGGAGGAACTCATCAACTTCTAATATGGTAGGATAAAAATATATCTTTTCCAATTAGAGTGGAATAAGTCTGCTCATTATGTATACAATGTCCCAACAGATATCGACTGAAATATTACATCTCACAATCAAGGAACTGATGGAACCTTATTAGTGTGGCCTCAGACCTGATAAATCCACGATCGATCGGGCATTCACCGTCTTTATTGTCTTTAATTTTTTTTTAAACTGCTGAACAGACATTTGTTTTTTGGATTTCAACTCAGAGATCTCGACCTTAATAATAATCATTAAATGTGGTTAGGCACATGTCTATAGGTCAATTCAAATTACGATCAGAATGTAATAATATTAAATGAACAAACGCAAAGCAGTATATCAGAAGTTCAAATCGAGAATAGTCATATATACTTGTACATATCTATATAATGAATACAATTTTTCACGTGAAATACATAAGTACACATTTAAGGCAAATAAAAAGTGCGCGCTGAACAGCCACGATTCTTGCATCTCGTTAGATGGGTAAGGCCGCCATGGGCTCGGAGTTGTTCCACTTTATCTTCAATCATTTTTTCAGCATGTCGTGCTTCATATTTTCTTTTGTTTGGCGATGATTCCTTATTTTCCAAAGGTTGTCGTGGTCTTCCATGCTTCCGTATTTCGTTATTTTTATAGAAAAATACTAGATGGTTTGTTACTGTTAATAGAAAATGTAGTAAGTCCATTATGAATTATTTTGAGATATTTTTCATCGAACAATCTTTTCGATAAAGCCACTAAGAAGATAACAAAGAAAAATCAATAAAGTAGGATATAAGCCTCGTGTCCATGTATTTGAATTAAAAATATTCGGTGAAAATTATAAACTGATCCCATAAGTCAACGCCGCCCATAGGTTCATTATATCTTTGAATTATTTCTGGTCTTTTCACTTCTAATATCTTCTTTGACTGTTTACTGTATCTTTTAACAATATATGTATTTGTCTGTGTTTTGCCAATTTACATTTTACAATCGTTGCTCAATAAGGATTCAGAGCTCCTAAATTTCTTTGCAGTTTATTGTCTAAACTTAATTGAAGTTTTCCGAATCTGTTATTGCGTACGGTCCCAACTGCATTTATTTTCATTTATGTGAAGATTTTAAGCAAGTTTTTAAAGTTAAAGAACTTGTCAAAATAAAGATTTTGTCCACTTAGCCAGTCTTTTATATTGATTTAGTATTATTGCGGTCAAAAATCCATAGATTCTTATATTTTATCGCTCCAGTCGGGTTTTTTTCCTTGATGCAGTGCAACGTCTTCCTCAACTGACTCTTTCAAGAATCAATTTCTAATAGCATCTATTTACGGCAGAATTTTCATAAATTAGTCATCACAATCCATGGGTATTTTCAAATTGTCGGTGAAATGTTACAGCATGCGCAGCTCTGCAAATCACTCAAATCGCTTTATCGTACATTAATACTTCCCATTTTATTTTGCAGGTATATTAGAATCTGGACTTCTTCTTTCACGGCACTTTTATTGCCTACGTCTTTCTGGGTGACATACAAATTTGTATAAAATTTTACTTTTTTTCAATATATTGGGAGTAAAAGCTGTTGGGAAAATTCCTGTTTTCTTGAATTATGAGGAAATGGATCTGATTTGCATTTAATTTTTTTCCATTTCGTGTTTTTTTTTCGTCTGTAACATCGAGTTCAGCACCGTTTGTATTTTCACTTTATTCTTCCAATTTGATCGCTTCAAATATACATATCTTGTCGGAATTGGCTCAAGATATATAAATGATTCTTTATGATTTATTTCTCTAATTGCGGTCGCCCCTCGGCAGGGGATGTCAAGCCCTCCGAGTGTATTTCTGACATAAAATAAAAGCTTCTCATAAAAATCCATTTTTCGTTCCATTTGTTGGTAAAGATATCAAGACGCAAAACCACCAATTTAAGTAGGAGCTCGGTCAAAAATCGCATCAACGGTTACAAAGCAAAATAAAACGCCAAATATATATATATATATGATTGCATCATCAGGATCGATGTCTACTTCTGTAAGCAAATGACTTTTAGGCTAGAATATCTATTTCTACCTCTATATCTCTTAATTTTGCATCTGCATTATGCAATATATCAAATATTTCTCTTTCGGATAAACTGGTACTCATCTTAATGACATAAGTCATAAAACCTTAAGTTACAATACTATGATTCACAACTACAAATAATTCCTAAACTAACTTGCCACACATAGGATGCATTTTAAATTTATGTACTCTACCAAATTTTAAATTTTGAGCAAGCAACGAATCGTTCTTCCTCGGCTTTGCTTTAATGGCCAGTGGCGAACGGCATACGGTTGAACAACCTTTCGTTACATACATATGTGTCAATTCAATTTGTACCATATACTCGTATTTTAAATTAGAGTTAAGAGTATATGTGCAAATTTTTTAAAATCGTAAATAATATTTTTAATTTCGAAATTGTTGATTATTTGCTATTGAAAAGTGAAATGATGTCTTTCTTTTTAAGAACAAGTTTGTTAAAAAATGTTTCATTGTTATTCAAAATCTTTCATTTCGGTCATAACCTTTTACATGTTTACCCAAAACTTCTAGTTCAAAATATCCAGCTGAACTAAAAACAGACTTTTTTTACCATATGTTGGCCAAAGGAAAATAATACGATCTGCTGAAATAAATATTGATTATACTATATCCCATAAGAAGGTAAAGGACGCCTTGACAACTGTTGCCCGCCAAAAATTTAAATTGTAAGCAATTCCGTCCATGTAGAAAGCATAATCAACGCCAACTAATAAAGTTCATTATTCCCGAAATGTGGATGATTGAGAGCTTTTAAGAGAAAGGTTTTGCTGTAGATTTTACGAAAACCGCAGGGATTGGAACGATGAGATATGCGATACGAGTCGTTCAATGCGCAAAAACTATTACATACATTCAGGTATTGACACCAAACAGCAAAGATAAGTTTTTAACTCGGTTATAGTTGGCTGATGACTACGCAAATTAAGAAGAAGGAAAAAAACTAGTACAGTCGAATATCAAAATCGTTCACTAACTTTATCTAAATTACATATAAAAATGAACAAATCGGCAACTGTAACGTAAGGTGCTTCAATGTCGGATAGTGCAAGTAATAAAACCAAGTAAGGGATGGAGGAAAGGGCAGCTTCTTTGGTTCCCATCTGACGTCGCCAACTGTGATTTTCAGCGTATAGGATGTAAAGGGTGTTTTTTATAGAGGTATTGAACTTTAAGTTGGCATTACTTTTCAAGATGGCGACCGATTTAACAGCTTTCAAGTGATTAATTCTCAGTTTGGTTTGGCAATTCATCATGAATAGACTCACGCCTGAACAACGCTTGCAAATAGTGCTATTTTATTTCGAAAATAATGATTCTGTGCGGAAAACGTATCGCGCACTTCGTCCATTTTATTTTTTTTAGCGATGAAGCGCACTTCTGGTTGAATGGCTACGTCAACAAACGAAACTGCCGCATTTGGAGTGAAGGTAATCCTCAAGTGTATGTTGAAACACCGTTACATCCAGATAAACTGACTGTTTGGTGCGCTTTATGGGCTGGCGGAATCATTGGTCCGTACTTTTTAAAAGACGATGGTGGCCAGAACGTTACAGTCAATGGTGATCGGTATAGAGCCATGATTACTAACTTTTTCATTCCTGAATTGAATAACCACGATGTCCAGGAGATGTGGTTTCAACAAGACGGCGCAACATGTCACACAGCTCGTGCCACAATAGATTTATTGAAAGACACGTTTGGTGACCGCCTAATTTCACGTTTTGAACCTGTGAATTGGCCTCCAAGATCTTGTGATTTAACACCGCTAGACTACTTTCTGTGGGGCTATGTAAAGTCATTGGTCTATGCGGATAAGCCACAAACGCTTGACCATTTGGAAGACAACATTCGCCGTGTTATTGCCGATATACGGCCACAAATGTTGGAAAAAGTCATCGAAAATTGGACGTCCAGATTGTACTACATAGGCGCCAGCCGTGGCAGTCATATGCCAGAAATCATATTTAAAGTGTAATGCCACAAGATTATCTTTCGGATAAATAAAATTCATGTCAATCGAATAATCCATCGTTGTTTTATTGCAACTTAAAGTTCTATACCTCTATAAAAAAACACCCTTTATATCGCGGAATGACTGTGCTTTTATTGAATTTTTGCACAAAATAATAATCGTAGTTGACAAAAGATTAACATACCCAATCACGCACAATCTCTCAATGATTAATGATTTGCTATATAAATTCCTTGAATCACCCGCAATAGCACCAGTATTCCATGCAAATCAAGATCAATAAGATCCACCTAGAATATGCGTTGTGAAATAAACAATCAATTTAACTGAAATTAGCCTTACAGTAATTGTTTACAAACAACCCCAAGTATTAATTTTTAAAATTAAAATTAACTGGTGCCGTTCGGTAGTAGTAGGTAGTAGGTAGTAGCTATGACGCAATAAAAATCCTCAGTAACAGGTTCTGCGATCGTTTTAATTCCGCTGGAGCTGCCTAACAAGACATGGTTAGATCTAAGTGCCTCTCCTCTTCGTGGTGGATTGGTTTCACTTGTCCGAATCTTTCTAAGTACCTCCTTTCCCGAGCGCCGCCCATGTGGGGTGACGATGGTGGTATAAAAGGCCAATTGGTCGCGGACTACAAATTTAAAGTTTGTACAATTGTCATTCTATGAAATTATGTATGGCCAAAATGCGCAAAAGTCTGTAGATGACGTGGTCCATGTAATCGGCGCCTACTTAAGAAAACGGACGATCAATTGTTGAAGTGCAGGTTCGAAGCAAACATGACCAAGGTTGAGCGGCTCTCTTTATACAAACTTGACAATCACAAAGTTTTATGATATAATAATGCTGTATAATTTTGTTGATAACTGCTTCCAAGCTGCTTGAAATGAAAGTAGTTTCTAATAAGATTTGTGAAATGGTGATTTCAAGGTAATAAAACTTGATCTAGTCGGCCCGTCATATTAAGTCTGCCATTTATTCTCGAAAATATTTCTCGTACTGACATTTTCTCCAAAGATAGCGCTCCGCTCTACGAAAGTCTTCAAGGCTTGGAACATCGCCGATTGGTTGATAATTTCGAACAGCGTTTAGTCAAACCCAAAGAGAACAATACATATATTCTTGGAATTAAATTTGGCTACCCCAGTGGCAGTCAACCATCCAAGATACCAATGAAAACGTAAGAAGTTGGTGAAATATTTCTCCTATTACAGCACCGAAAGTACATATATACTAGTTACCTTGACAACTGCGTCCCAAACTAGACGAACATTTCGCGGTTTGTTACAGTTGGTTACGACAAAATTTGGCAAATACTAATATTTTCCATTGGTAGAATAACTTGCTGTCAATCATCAGATAATATCATGCTGCATCTGTTTGGCAGGCTATTAGGATGCTGATTTCCGATTCGAATGGTACGTTGTTGTAATTTCTAAAGCGATTTCGAGCTCCATAGACATTAGAGCACTAGATTTTCTGACACGCCTTAATTATTGAGTTAGATATACGCTTTAGTTATTTGAAGCAGTTTAGCTTAGACAGAGCAGTCACAAATGAGGTATGTGTGATGGCTACATCAACATAGGTTTCAGGTTTCAGGTCTTTCAATTGATTGGGGATGGCGCAACGTTGGAATAGGATTGCAATGGCAACCCTTTTAAATGTTTGAAATCATACTACATTTGGGCAGCGTTGAGTGATCGCATAGGCAAGTCTACCTTTTTGACTGAGTGAAAGCCTTTTGGAAAGAATTTCTTGTCACTGTATCTATGCTTACTACTCGGCCTCGTGCCGCCGAGCACCACCAGTCCAAAGTAAGCAGAGTGGTTGTAGTGTGCCTGCTACGAATCTTACCACCCTCCATGGCCTGAGTATAAAACTGCAGGAAGCGCTCGAAATAGAGTTCCGCTTTGGACGGAACTATGCGTATTAACATCAACTGTCTGAGCCTAGGAAATTCCATCCACATTTCTTGACATCTTCGAATTGGAGCAACAACTAACTCTGTATTGTGTAGAAGCTTCGACATAATTTGAACTTGTGAACTATATACCATTAGCTTGAAAGAGGTACAATTAGGCACGTCACTACAGTTTTGTTCGCAAACGATACCTTTTACCGCACTAAAATGATGATTAATTGTACCGCGCTTGAGGATTCTTGTTGCTTCCTTTGGGACGATAAAGCAATTGGGTACTTGTACTATTTGAAGAAGCCAGCCGCTGAAATGATGCAAGTTACAAACTGGCAAACTTCTCTTATGCATCCCCAGGTATTTTGAAACCAGTCTTTGTTCAAACGCGAAATTGCTCTTATAGTAATGGAACTTGAAAAATTTAACACTCAGTACGCCATTGATCGATTCAGGTCGCCCAAATCTCGTTTGAAGTATATAAATAATTTGTGGCACACATGAAGAGTGCAACTATATTTTTTAATGGGTATTCGCCGTTTGGCAGATTAAGTATGCTGATCTCGTTCGTTAACCCGAGTAATAGAATTCTTTTTGTTCATTTTCCAAATTATCAAAATGCAACTAATTCCATACAACGGAGCTATACTTCAAAATGAGCCTAACGAGTGAAGTGTAAAGTAATTTTAATATTGAATTCAATGATCTGAAATATCATGCACGTACATTTCTGATTTTAATAACTTTTATTTTCAGCAATACCAGGTTGAAGAGATACACTTTTTAATATTTCCAGTAAAAGTTCATTCATTAATAACAAGTGTTACGGTGTCTTGGGTCTCGAGAGGGCTTGTAAGAATACAAATTTTTTTGTAATTGGATTTTAGCAAACAAACCCACCAAACGACCATCAACTTTTAACAACAACCGGTTATTCGTACCGGATTCGGCCTGGATTTTATCTAGCCAAGGGCTGACAACCTGCCGGCGACCTAAGCCCGTCTAGGTTATCAGGTAATTCTAGTCTAAGTGCTTGAATGAAGCAACACGGATTATTTCTGCTGCTCAATCAGCATAACTCAAAAATATCCCTCTAGATGACGAACTCGAAATATTTAATATACATTCATATTTAGTATACATTCCTCCTATTACTTGTTGTCCAGTTTGATACCGTTCTTATATATGTTCTCTACTACTGGGCGGTACCCAATGATCGTAGAAGAATTGAGCTGGAAGAACAAAACATGAACGACCAGAATTGTGGGCATTTGCCATATTTCACCCGACATGGTAATCACTGGTCTGATAAACAGCATATATTGACGACCTAGCTGACCCTAGCATCAGACCACTTGTCCATAATAATCTCGATTGACAGGCCTCCCGACTTCGTTTCCACGGACCACTGCTGGGCATTTGTTAACTTAAAAAAATAGCAGGCCCGGCTTCACGGAATTTAAGAGAACACTTTCAGTGCTCTCCACATTCCAACCGACAGCCTCCATGGTGATTGTATTTTCCTATGTACAGCCATATCTGCAGCCGATCACTTCATGCGGAAATCCGCCCTAATTTTCCTACTGAAGCAACGGATATAGATCCAGGCGCGACTTTTTATGCAAAGCCGATTCCGGAGAACAAGTGGGAGGAACACTGCTACTGTCAATTCATTGTCGAACCCAGCGAGTCGAGATGACCGGGTGGAATCTTCATTCGGAGACCGCGCCACGTCTGCAGACGGCTTTTTACACTGCTCCCTTCGGTTGATAAAATGAAACTACTTGACCACTCTAACAACACTTCCTGAATTTTCTTGTAACTTTGACTTTGATTGCAGGGAACGCCATTAGCAAGCAGTGATCACATTAAGAGATAAAGTGCGAAGCGTCTGATATATATTTGATCGAATAAGAGTTGACCACATAACGACAGATTTCAATGTCGTATTTAGAATTCTACAACGAGGCCTTCCTCTACCTTTCTAATCCCTTTAGCTAGTAAAGCTATAATGTCGTACGATAATAATATATATAAATGAATAATAGAAGACAGACGCACTCATGGTATTTATATCAGGTTTGAGGAAAACTTAGAAAGATATATTATTTGCGTCGAGACCATCAGATTTTCCATCTGTTCTTGCCTTGGCGCAAAAGTTAGACTATACTTTTGCAAAACAAAATACTCAATGCAAACCAGAATTTTAGAAATGTAAACCTCTTTTCCTCTGAACCCAATGTGGATCATAAAATTCAAGATATTCGGTTAGGCACAGAACTCATTAACACGAAAACATATACGAAAGTTGCTCTTCAGGTCAATGGCGCGTAAATCCTATGGAAGTGGATCCTTCTATGTCTGTGCTTAAACCTAAATATCGAAAAAACCCTGTCAGGGTCAAAACAGTAGGTGGCAGGGGAACTTGCAGAATCATTCAGCAAGCTCAGGCCGTTTTACTACTACTACCTAAGCGAACAATTGGATTCATTCATATTATAAATAATAGAAACATGCGGAGGATTGCCCGAAAATTATGAACTTAATTTTGTAGGGAGCAAAGTACCTCCTCACTTGGATATCAAGGTCCATTGAAGGGAAGGAGATAAAGTTCCTTGTCGACACCGTGCCATCAAAGAGTTATATCAAACCCTCACTAGAGCTGAAGAGAATACAATCGGTGTGAAATTCATTTTTAGTGAAATCAATCCCATCAAGCACAGATGCTAGGTAAAAATTTTTGGAGTAATAGTAGAATTTTTTGTATTGCCTAATCTGACATCATTTTGTATAAAATAAATTCCTTTATAAATATAAAAACTAACACTATAAGACTTTGGCAAGGAGATTAATTTATTCACACGGGTCAGGACATATTGGTTCCAAATCACTTGGGAGCCTTCTACAAATTAATTGGCAACATTAATGGAGCTATTTCAGATCCCAATGAGGTTTTTCCCAATAATACAAAAGTGGTGGTGTATATTCGCACCGACAACAAAGACCCAGTATACCCGAGTGAAAAGTAGTGTTCCTTCTAATCTAAGCAAAAAGTTACCTTAAAAACTAAATTTCAAGTAAACTAAACCATAAATACGATTTTTACGAATAAAAAAGTCACCGGTCCAAATAGATAGCCGATTCTCAGACCTACCTACTCGGTATGCACAAATAATTTCGTTTCGAAGAAGTTTGGTAACAAACACTGTGACACGAGAACTTTATATATTAGATTTCTTACTGAAAATGGAAAAGAAAAAAAAATATATGACAAACTATTGCATTTACTCCCATGCGAAGTATGATCGCCAGCAGAAGACGCAACTTTTTGATCACACGCTTATACCACCATAGTAGAGAGTCCCTCCACACCTTACCACTTTCTAATCAGTTGGCGGCATGCACGCAAATATAATTGATAGCTCAAAAGTTAAAAATATTTAGATTTACAGGTAGATTTACAGGTAAAGCTTAGTTTTAGAGTCAAACCTTTATTTTTCTATTTAAGTACAATTCATTGTCGCGAGGGTTTAGGAATTTGATAAGCATTCCATCGACCAGGATTCCAAAATTCCAAAATTTATTACGAATATGTAATTTAGATCGACTATTAATTTTAACCCTTTCTGAACTTTATCTACTTACGACATTTTGTCCGTTCCAGAATTGTCAACATTTGTTTTAAAATTTTCAACAAAGTCGTTCCGTCAAACGCGTTATGGGAATCTTTTTCAATTGATCTAGGAAACTCCACTCCCTTCAACAGCTATGGACGTTGACATTATTATATGCCTTATATCGTTAATAGTATATTCAAATGTTTCTTTATTTATCATGTAGAATGAAATGAATGTGTAATAACAATCAGATGCCATACGTCAAAGTTGGCATAAAATGGCTTAAAATGTGTCGTGCAACTCTCTCGTGATTTTCCGATCATTTCAGTACATTAAAAGGCAGAAACAGTGACAACATTGATGCAAATATCGCGCAGCCTTAATCTTGAGAAAAATCTCTACAATATCGAAGACAATAATATTCATCAAAGGCAGACGAGGAGCCTGAATTCTATATGAACATTTCTAAAATGCGTTACGGAGAAATAATTAATTGACTTACAGGACAACAAACAGTTTACTATTAAAACTGATATGCAAAACAAATAAATAGCCTTACTATTGCAGTAAGTAATATCCTGAAAGAAGCAACCTCTAGCTAAAAGCTAGAAACAGAGGGATAATAGCAGACTTATATAACATTATTGCTTCAATCTACTACTACTACAATTACCGGCACCGCTTGCGCGATTATAGCCGAATCAATAATTGCGCGTGATTCGTGCGGATACGAATTGAAACAAAGCTGGAACGCTTTCATCCATTCAGACGACATGACCTAGACAGCGTAGTCGGCGTCTTTTTTTAGCTGAACTGTGCCAATGTCTTCATCTAACTCGTACAGCTTATCGTTCAATTGTCTACGGTATTCGCCGTGGCCAAATCGCAAAATGCTATAAATCTTCCGAAAAACCTTTCTCTCGAAAACTCCTGAACGCCGTGCCATCTCATTTGATGCCGACATCATCCATGCTTCTGCACCATGCAACGGGAATAATAAGCGACTTGTAGAGTTTAGTTTTGATTCGTCGAGAGAGGACTTTACTTTTCAATTGTCTACTCAGTTCAAGGTAGCACCTGCAGACAAAAGTAAGCCTGCGTTGGATTCAAGGCTGATATTGGTGGTGCTGTTAATGCTGGTTCCAAGATAGATTAAATTATGTATAACCTCAAATATATGACTCCCAGCAGAATTATGTACAACTTCAAAGTTATGACTCTCAGCAGTGATGTGGCCAAGATCAGGATGAGAATGCGTTGACTGTTTGTTTGATGACAGCAGATATTTCTTAGGTCTTGTCCTCGTAGAATTCACAGCGCGAATGTGATGTATGCACATTGTCAGTTCTACACCGGCGCATTCGAATATCCCAAGGAACATCTCTTTCATCGTCATAGATTTGGGAACTGAGTTCGCCCTCTCCTGGTGTTTAATTCACACCGTCATTCAACAAGTTGAAGAAATATTCCCTCAGTATACCCTGGACATCGTTGACTAGATTACCTCCTTGGTTCCTATATGAGTATGCTTCGGTCTTGAAACCGCATCTTTTCATAGATTTTTCAAGCATTACCCTTGTTGGCTTGCTTCTTAAGCTCTTCACTTTCTCCCATTTGGGCCGCTCTCTTTTTTCGTCTGATAATGCGCCTCTTCAGCACTCAGTACCTATCCAATGCTGCACGTGTTGTAGGCGATAGCAAAGTTGCAGGGTAGGCACTCTTCTTTCTCTCCACTGCAACACGGCAATCCTCATCGTACCAGCTCTTTATTTTGCCTTGCCGAAAACTAATTGTTTCTGCAGCAGCGGTACGTAGGAAGCTTGAGATGTTGAAGAGTGAATGTTCTCAGAGAACAGGAGCACAAGCACAGTTACACGTTACTGCTCCTAATAATCAAAAACGAAACGCTGACATTGAAAAACCTCACTCAACCCGGTGGAGAAACTAACAGGAATTGAGGATTCAAGTCTCTCAACGGTAATGAGGATGCAAGAGGCTATAGCCAACTATGATCATCTAGCCAATCGGCATAATGATCGGCGGTATTCGACCTAGAAATGTTCTTCTAGGTTCGCCCAAAAAAACATTTAAATATCCATATTACAAGATATAATGCAAAGGAAAAAATTAGCCCAACATAACAAAGAAAGAGAAGAAGAATACACAGAAAAGAGAAAAACGGGACCCAATAAAAATTATTGATTTATTTAAATAAGGAATAAGGATCAGTCATACTTTAGAATTAAATGATTACAGAATAGTAGTATAAAGATAATAAAAAAAATAATGCAAGCATACCGGAAAGTGCCATAGCTTATAACGGAGATACGTAAAAATAAAATAAAATCAAAAATATATATAAAAAAAACATACATATGTTATGTATAAGTACATACATACGATAATAAAGATATTATATAGTCATATATATCCATTTTCATCACATTTTCAGACGAGGTGGCTTATAATATTATCGATTATGGAAACCAGGATGAAGGCGATTACAGTGGATGGGGCAGCGTATACCATGATTCAAACGGAAAGTGAAAGCACATTAATTGAACATATTGTGACGAAAATCCCATACCAAGGACAAACAAAACTATTGACAATGTAAATGCAATTCCCGTAAGGACAGAAAATAAAGAAGCGGCCGTATAATACAAATTACCCATACCAAGGACAAACAAAACTGTTGACAATGTAAATAAAATTTCCCGGAAGGACAGAAAATAAAGAAGCGGCCGTATAATGCAAATTACCCATACCAAGGACAAACAAAAGGGTAGACGGCAAATACACGCTGTTGAGGTATAAAAAGAGAGGCAGCCGCTATCACAAGAGGAGACGAGTAGACAACTTAGTGGAGTTAACACTGCTGTGAGCTGTGTGTGTTTGAGAAACGGATAAGCTGAGTGAAGCAGATAATAATTGTGTATAAATAATTGTAAAATAAGCCGTTGGCTAAAGACAAAATTGTAGAAATAAATTCCTGAAAGACAAAAGGCCGAACAAATAAATCTTGGGACTTTGTTTAGTAATCCAGTGATCGGACTCGAACGAAAAGGAGAATAATCGAGGTGAATTTAGCAAGTTCGTTACAATATTGTGGCGAAAATGCGAAGCGAATGTCAGATGTAAGAGAGGAGCCGACAACTGGCATGTTCTAGTGCGAAAAACGAGACGTTATCGTAACGACTCGATTATTCCAGAGCTGCGTTTTCAAGCAGCAGACAAGTATATAAGGGCGACACACGACTGCATAAGCAATCAGTCGTAAAGTAAACACGTCGGTGATTACATTACAGTAAAGTAATAACAACAGTACATTGTGAAAGTTGTATACAAGTGACTGTAAATAGTAAAGTGAATTGTAATTGAATTGTTAATTACTGAGTGATAAAAAGATTTTAAATAAATTCTTTATAAATAAAGAAACTGCAAATTAAGTTGGCGACTTTTATTTAACAATGCAGAGATCGTCCCGAAGTATTTGGGAAATCATCGAGGTTGATTCAGCAAGATCGTAACAATTGGTGTCAGAAGTGGGATTGTTAAATAAATCCCAAAGGTAAAATGGTGAAGATTCCAGAAAAGTCTCCTAGCTCATCTGCGGGTATTGACATTAACATGTTATTGGCTGCAATTTCACAAAATATGTCTGTAATGAATGCGAGCATCTCACAAAAGCTGGATGCACAGGATGCCAGCATGTCACTAAAGATAGATGCAAAGTTTGATGGATTAGAAGGAACAATCGCATAAATAGAGTAAAATCTGGTGAGAGACAATACGGAACTTAAGTAAAGACAGCATCAAATCGAGGAGCGACAAGACAAAATAGAGGAGCTAATTGAGACCAAAGTGAACAAATTGGAAGGTCGGCAAGAAAAAATTAAAGAGCTAATAGAAACGAAAGTCAACACATTGGAAGATCGTTTCCGGGATTTGCAGTTAAATCGTCCAACCACTTCAGTGAACGCTCCCAAGGTAAAAACACCATCCTTTGACGATAATATTCCATTCCAAGTCCTCTAGCTCCAGTTTGAGAAGACGGCTGAAACAAATAACTGGAGCATGGAGGAAAAATCAGCTGCTCTATTCGTTGTATTGGAAGGACCTGCGGCAGAACTTTTGCAAACTATACCCGTATATAGAGAAAGGAAAGATGCTATGGTAGCGAACACAGAAGACAAATTTACCAGATGGAGTTAGAAAAGCGCGACCAAAAACCCAACGAATCTCTACAGGAATATGCTTCGGAAATTGAGAGATTGGCTCATTTAGCCATGGGAGACGCATCGGGTAAGCATCTCGAAAGGGTGAAAATACAATGGCTC
Source organism: Neoceratitis asiatica (assembly GCA_030068015.2). Classification (NCBI taxonomy): domain Eukaryota; kingdom Metazoa; phylum Arthropoda; class Insecta; order Diptera; family Tephritidae; genus Neoceratitis; species Neoceratitis asiatica. The sequence goes on along the minus strand of CM061525.1, from coordinate 71,368,714 downwards.
GTCAGCGGAATAAAAGACATTTACACTAAGCGAGAGACATATGCGAATCCCAAGTTAACATTCGCTGAAACAGTTGCGTATGCTCAAACACGTGAAACGGCGGCACTCATAAGCAGACCAGCATACAAAGTCAATAAAGTGGAGGTTGAAACACCAGATGTGATGACCGAAATATTGAGAACTCTGAAGTCGTTAGAAAGAATGAATCATTCTGGTGTCAAGAATCACACTGGAAAATGCTTTAAATGTGGAATGCCTGGTCACTTCGCAAGCGAATGCAAAACGGGTTCCAGCATACAGGAAGGACAGAAAAAACGGAAGGCTGAGGAGGATAAACCATCAACTTCTCAGTCGTTAAACTAAAACGAGCCAGTCTAAAGGGGCGTATGCTGGCTCCTGCAATTGAATGCCCCATAATCTCCGTCTCGCAAACTGGTGGAAAAACGAGCAACATTACTATTGGTGGATATGTGGATGGACGAGCGCGAATATTAACAGTGGATACGGGCGCATCACACTCCATCATTCGAACTGACCTGATCGCTAAAGAAGTGAGACCATTACCTGAGCAATATTGAAAACGGCGACTGGTGAGGATACCCAAGTGGTGGGAGAAGTATCATGTGAGGTCATAATAGGGAATGTGACGGTGTTGCACAGTTCTATAGTCGCTCAGATTGTAGATGAAGTAATCATAGGAGTAGACTTCTTGATGAATCAGGATATCAAGATCGACTTGAATAACAAGATTATGGAACATGGAAGTGCATATATGTATATATATATATATAATATTATATTTGTGTAATATATGTATGCAGTAAGTCGTCTGAAAAATTGTCATAGAACTGTTGACAATTTCGCAAATCATGTATACGAATTATTTTTTATAAAGTAAATCATTGTAATTATTAATAAAAATCTTGAATTAAATTCCAAATAAGCCTTTTTATTTAATTTTCATGTAGATAAATGCGTTGCGTAAGTTTAATTACAATACATAAGTACGTATATATATAAATATATACATATGTGGGCATATGCAAGATTTTAAGATTTTAAATATCTTTAAAAAAAATTTTTGTTTAAAATGAGTAAAAATTTTTATTAGAACTAAATCTGAAATTTCACTGCTTTTCCATATGATCATCGGTTTGATGTACTTATAGAAGTTAAAATACAGGCACATATGTTTGTATATTAGGATTTTGCACATATGTTTGTTTAAAAAAAAATTATGTCGTTCATTTGTGCTCAACGAAATGAAGAGATTGTCTGCTTTTACCGGCGAATTGTAATCAATCCCTCATGAGATTGATTGATTTCAAAGTTCTATGTGATGCGATGATTAATACGCTATCGAAGTGGTTTTGTAATGCTCAGGTTTGAATCCTACCGAGCGGGGTATTATTTTACTTTTTTAAATTTATTTCTGTATGTTGCGATCAATTTCAACATTTTCGCAAGTTTCGCAAAGAAATTGCTTGTTGATGGCGGGTGCAAGGGAAGAGAATTGGCAAGTTTTTGTTTATGCATGTATATGTGTTTCGTATACATATTGATTCTTTTGAATGTATATGGCTTCAACTTCAGACCACCTTGATTTCTGATTTTTGTAAATTTTGTCATCGTCACGAGGAAAATGCTTGAGGATGACGGGTAGAAGAGCAAGGGATTACTCATTCTTAAGTTTGTATGTGTTTGGCGTATACATATTAAAATGCATGAATGTATGTGTTTTCACGTCGTCGTCAGTCAACATCAACTTCTAATTTTTGGATTTTTGGTCTTTGAAACGACTTGTTGGAGGCGGCAGTAAGTGAAAAGGGTATTGTAAAATACTTTATGTGGATCCGTTTTTTTGTATACACATACATAGGTTCATTTGAATGTATGAGTTTTTGACTTTTGTATGCATATTTGATGGCAAATTTGGCTACGTCTTCAGAAAACTGTGTGGATGAAGAGAGGAAGGAAAGGGGTTTATATGCGATAATTGTTTTTGTTTTCTAATTGATGTATGGTTTTGCTGATGTATGGATGGCTTTGATGAATGGTTTTGAATCAACAGGGGGATTCTCTATGTCTAGGAAATGGATACAAGGCAAATTTTTCCTATGGAATAGTGCTAGAGATCGAGAGTGCATAGGTTTTGATATAGGATATTTTTCCTATCGTAGCTTTTTTTTGCATGTGTTTTGTTGTTACGCCATTGCACGGATAATAAAACTTTGCTATCTGTGCACCGTAGCATGAATTTCCTAGACATAGAGAATCCCCCTAATATGTTGGCTTTGAATAGGATTATTACCATGCGATTATTATGTATGATGTATGTACCTATATATATTTTACACGTGCAGTTTTAAATAGTATTTTTAATTAATCAAAATAACATATTTTTTGAAAATGTGAAAAGCATTAATTTTTTCAATTATACCTACAATCCATCTATGTACATACATATATGTAAATATGTCACCATGCTATGGTACCGTTATTTTCAATTACGTCTAGCAAAGCAAATACCGCTAGCTACATACATTCATTGAAATACATAAATATATGAAGAAAAAATGAGGATCTATTTCTATTAGTTCTTTAGTATAAGTACACAATTAAGCCCATCGCAATAACATGTTTAGTGGTGCAAGTGATAGAGAGCGCCGGGAAATTCGTTTTTGCTACTTTAGGCGCAGGTACAAATACTGCGAGAAGCAATATTGACAAATTAATTTTTATGGATTTAAAATTTTGTATATTTGATGACGACAGAGGCATACTCTAGAGAATTTCTTTGAGCTGTTACATACTTATTTATGAACGAATCGGCGTATATACATACGTACATACATATATACCAGATATATTTGTTGATTCTAGAATGAAAATGTAGAAAAATAAATTTAAAATTTAATTTTTTTTAATTTGCTTATTTATTAATATAAATTTTTTATAGTATTATTATAATATATTAAATTCCAAAAATTGATGTTTATATTTGAATTATCGAAATGCCTACAACAAAGTATTTATTCAAAATGCCGACGCCAAATCAACTATGAAGAATGAACATACAACAGTATATATATGGAAATTCAAATATTTATTTAAATTTCACAATTATAAGAAGTCATTCATAACTGACACTAAAAAAAAATTTTTTTTGTAAATTTAATTAAATAAAAGCAAGAATACAAAAATGTCTATTAACTTGCTTATGTTACAATAACATACATGGCCGTTGATTTTATTGCTCATTTCGCTCAGAAATGTATTTTACCAGAGACAATTCTGTTAAATTTTGGCGGCAGTGGTGAATAGTCTCTTTTTTCTTTCGTCGATTCCAGCAGCTCACACGGCTGTCCGCAATTGGACCTTCTCGTTATTCTACGTTCTGTGGTTTGGGCGAAAATTACTAGAGATTGTGGGACAAACAAATTTTGGGTTGTCGAAGCAGCACAGAATTCTACACCGGACGTACTTATTGGTAAAACCCTGGCTAAGACGCAAAAGAATGAACACATCACAGTGAGAGTATTAAATGACTTCAGATCACCATTAAAAATTCCTAGTGGAACTGTTTTAGGGCAATGTCAAGAGGTAGAAGCCATCATCAAATGCAATGATTCAACTGGAATCGACTGTATTGGCAGCAAGGAGATGGAGGAAGATATAAATGGATGGACGCAAGCGTTGGAAGACAAGTACAAGCACAAGGCCAGCCAACTTATCTGCAAATACTCCAACATATTCGACAAGGATGGCAACAAACCAGGCGGGACCAACGTAGTGAAACATTGCATTGATACTGGTGACGCAAGACCAATTCGTCAAGCTCCTCGAAGCGTTACATTAGCCAAACGTGACGCTGTTGGCCAAATAATTAAGGAAATTAGCGAAAGCAATATTATCGAACCATCGGCAAGTCCATGGAGCTCTCCGGTAGTACTCGTAAAGAAGAAAGATGTCTAGTTGCGGTTCTGCGTGGACTATCGGAGATTAAACGATGTCACAAAGAAAGACAGATATCCTTTGCCCAGAATCGATGATACACTAGACTCGTTAACTGGCACAGAATGGTTCTCAACACTATACCTTAAGAGCGGGTATTGGCTAGTGGAAGTGAGTGAAGAAGATAAAGAGAATACAACCTTTAGTGTTGGCAACGGTCTATGGCAATTTACGGTAATGCCATTTGGGTTATGCAACGCTCCTGCCACTTTTGAAAGATTAATGAACCATGTGCTCAATGGACTACACTGGAAGACTTTTTTGGTGTATCTGGACGACATCATCGTGTTGGGAAAGAGCTTCGACGAACATCCGAGTAATTTGGAAGAAGTTTTCCAGAGAATAGCTGGCGCTGGTCTTAAACTAAGTCCTTAGAAGTGCTCTTTATTCAAGAAGGAGGTGAATTACGTCGGTCATCAAGTAACCACGAAGGGCGTTTGCAGTGCGAAGGAAAAAATTGAAGCAGTGAAGAATTGGTGAAGATCCAGAAATTTGCATGAATTAAGAAGTTTTCTTGGGCTTTGTACTTACTATCGCCGATTTGTTCGGAATTTTGCCAGCCTAGCTAATAGTCCCTATGAGCTCACTAGGGAAAATAGTCCTTTCGAGTGGGACACTGGCCAAGAGGATACCTTCCAAGCTCTGAAGGAACGGCTATGGATTGCACCTATGCTAGCGTAATCGTTTCCAGGTGCAACATTTATTCTGGACACAGATGCTAGTGGCTATGGAGTAGGAGGAGTACTTTCACAAGTGGTTGATGGGCAGGAGAAGATAGTTGCCTGTTATAGCCGGTCTATTGGGAAACCAGAGCGGAACTACTGCGTAACTCGGAGAGAACTACTAGCGTTTGCGGATTGCATCAAACACTTCCACAAATATTTGTATGGTCCACATTTCCGCGTTAGAAGGGATCACGCAGCGCTGAAGTGACTACTACAGTTCAAGAATCCCGAAGAGCAACTTGCACGGTGGATTGAGAGGCTGCAAAGTTATGACTTCACCATCTAGCACCGCAAGGGTAATATGTCCCGTCGACCATGTAGTTTGGAATGTAAGCATTGCTCAAAAGTCGAGGGTAAGGAAGACATAATAGACATCCGGCTAATGACAGTTACACCACCAGAAGAGTGGGAGGCAAGTCACTTAAGGAAATGTCAGCAAGAGATCCGGACTTGGAATTATTAATGCACAGATTGGAAATGAATAGATGGCCAAGTAAGGAACAAATGGCAGCGGGAAGTCCCATCGTGAAGGCATACTGTGCGCAATGGAACAGTTTAGAGTTGATATCTGGCTGTTTGCATAGAGTATGGGAAAGTGAAGATGGCCAGTGCTCTCGAAAGCTTATAGTAGTTCCGAGGTTAAGAATTCCGGATGTTCTTAAGGAATTCCATAATGGTCCTAATGGAGGGCACCTAGGCATTACAAAAACGCTGGAGAAGATCAAGCAGCGGTTCTATTGGGTTGGCTGTCGTCAATCGGTCGCTGAGCGGATTACTAATTGCACGGAGTGCATAGCAGCTAAAGGGCCACAGTTATGAGCAGATGAAGCAGTATAAATCAGGTGCACCCTTTGAGCGGGTTGCCATGGATGTAGCCGGTCCATTCCCTATGAGTAAACAAGGAAACAAATACGTTCTTTTGGTTATGGACTATTTTAGTAAATGACCTGAGGTCTACCCAATTCCAAACCAGGAAGCGAAAACTGTTGCGGATGCATTCACTCACAATTGGGTTACCAGATACGGTGCGCCTATAGAATTGCATTCAGACCAAGGAAAAAACTTTGAATCGGCGGTGTTCCAGGAGATTTGCCAGATACTTGGTATTTGAAAAACACGAACGACAACCCTGCATCCTCAATCAGATGGCATGGTAGAGCGATTCAACCGGACCCTGGAAGAGCACTTGCGGAAAGTAGTGGGCAAGCACCAAGATGATTGGGATGTACACATACCGCTTTTCCTGATGGGATATCGGTCCGTAGTGCATGAAACAATAGGTCAAACACCTGCGAGGATACTGTTTGGTAGCGAACTTCGGTTGCCCAGCGATTTAAAATTTGGAATAATTGATGATGCGAGAAGAATTGGGAAGGAAATGTCCATACAAAATAATCAAACTACTAAACGACGTAGTGTATCGAATCCAGATGTAACCGAAACAAGATGACAGTGGTCCACCTAGAGAGGCTCGCTGCGTTTGGAACAGCGAATGTGTCTGAACGGGACGATCAAACTTAGGTGGAGGGCAGTGTGGCGAAAATGCGAAGCGAATGTCAGATGAAAGAGAGGAGCCGGCAACTGGCATGTTCTAGAGCGTAAAACGAGACGTTATCGTAACGACTCGATTATTCCAGAGTTTCGTTTTCAAGCAGCAGACAAGTATATAAGGGCGACACACGATTGTAATTGAATTGTGAATTACAATCCAGGCGCAATCGGTTTAGTATATAAAGGTGAAATACAATTGCTGGGTGGTCAGTTATAATGCAACTTCGTTGGATATAACATTACTGCAAGGTATGAATAGGACACTGTGAAAGTTGTGAAATAAATTATTGTAAATTGAGAAGCGAAATTTTATTTATTGAGGAATAAATGAACGTAGGGTAATTAATTTATAATTAAGAAACTCTAAGCATAGTTGACGACTTTTATTTAACAATCCAAAAATCGTAACATTTGGTGTCAGAAGTGTGATAACTATTGAAAACTGCACTGGAATTTGCAAAACGGGGATTATGTACAACTGGAAATAAGGTGGAGCTGCAATCGCGGCTTCGAGAAGCAATGGAAGTAGATGGCTTCGACTTGGGCCAATACGAATTCAGTCGGTGGAAGAGACATCAACGAAGAAAATAGAAAAGGAAGAGCCAGTTGATTCTGCGAAAGTATTAGAGCAGTCATCAAGTAAGATAAAAGAAAAGGCTCCCAGCTCACTTACGGGTACTAATATGAACATGCTATTGGTTTAATTTCTCAAATGAATGCCAACATGTCACAAAATATTGATGGACAGGATACCTTTTATTCACATAATACGTCTGCAATGAACGCCAGTATTACACAAGAGTTGAATGCAAAAATGGTTGAATAGGGTGCAGATATCATTCTTAGAACGGACAATCGCACAAATACTGGAAAATTTGGTAAAAAACAACGCAGAACTTGAAGAAAAACAGGATATAATCGCAGAACGGCAAGATAAAATAAAGGAGCTCATTGAGACCCAGGTCAACGAGCAAAGTAATAACACCATACTTTGGTGGCAAAATTCCCTTCCAGGTCTTTAAGTTTCAGTTAAAAAAGACGGCTCAGCGAATAACTGGAGCATAGAGAAAAAATCCGCTACACTATTCGTGGCGTTGGAAAGCCCTGAAGCGGAAATTTTGCAGACAATTCCCGAATATTAGAGAGATGATTGGTGCAATTTAACAGGTGGAGTAGGAGAAGCACGACAAAAAACCCAACGAATCTCTGCAAGAAAATGCTTCCGAAGTGAAGAGATTAACCGATTTAGCTATTGAGGAGACATCTGGGAAGGACTTCGAAAGGGTAAAAATCCATTGGTTTGTCAGTGGAATAAAGAACATATACACCAAACGAGAGACATATGGGAATGCAAAGTCAACATTCGCTGAAACTGTCGCGAATGCCCAAACACGGGAAACGGCGGCACTCATAAGCAGACAAGCTCACAAAGTCTATGATAAGGAAGTGGAAACACTAGATGTGATGAACGAAATATTGAAAAATCTAAACTTGATGGAAAGAATTCTGGTGCCAACATGAAGAATCAAGGAGCCATATGTTTTAATTGTGGAAATCTTCGCGATGGAATGTAAAACGAGCTCCACCAGAAACAACAATTCAGGAGAACGCTAATGTAGGGCTGAAGAAAGTGAATCCGACTTTAATCAATCGTTAAACTCCATTCTTCGATCTGACTTGATCACTGAAGAAGCAAGGCCATTGCCTGGAGAAAATCGAGGACGGCAACTGGTAGAAGACAGAAGATTCTCAAGTTGTAGAAGAAATAGCATGTCGGGTCGCGATAGAGAATGTGATGATTTTACACAATTTTATAGCCGCGAAGATTGTGGATGAGGTCATCATAGGAGTAGACCTCTAGTTGGATCGAGGCATTAAGCACATGGACAACCGAAAATTTTTAGTTCACTGCATGCATCTCTCTCAACTGTTCCCCTCCGCCATTTTACGCTTCCGGCCCAATCTTTCTCGCACCACCATTTACTCCAAATTTTAAAGCACTAGGCAACCGAAGTTTACTACCAAAGATTATCCTTGCAGGTGTTTGACTTGTTGTTTCATGCACTGCGGATCGATATCCCATCAGGACCAACGGTATGTGAATATCCCAATCATCCTGATGTTTTTCCACGACCTTCCGCAAGTGCTGGTCCAGGGTTCTGTTGAATCGTTCTGCCATGCCATCTGATTGCAGATGCAGGGCTGTCGTTCGGGTTTTTCGATTACCCATATCTATAGGCGCACCGTATCTGTTAACCCAATTGTTAGTGAATGCATCCGCAACTGTTTTCGCTTCCTTATTTGGAATTGGGTAGACCTCAGGCCATTTACTAAAGAAGTCCATAACATCAAAAACGTATTTGTTTCCTTATTTGCTAATAGGAATTGGACCGGCTATATCCATGGCAACCCGCTCAAATGGTGCACCTGAGTTATACAGCTTCATTTGCCCATGACTTCGTAATTTTGGCCCTTTAGCTGCACTCCTTGTAGTTGCAATCCACACAGCGATCGGTTGACGACAACAAACCCAATAGAACTGCTGATTGATCTTCTCCAGCGTTTTTCTAATGCCTGGGCACTTAGGCATTTATTGATAGGACTATTATGGAATTCCTTGAGAGCTTCTGGAATTCTTAACCTCGGAACTACTATAAGCTTTCGAGAGCACTGGCCATCTTCACTTTCCCATTCTTTATGGAAACAGCCAGATATCAACTCTAAACTGCTCCATTGGGCCCGGAATGCCTTCCCGATAGGACTTTCCGCTGCCATTTCTTCCTTACTTGGCCGTCTTTTCATCTCTAATCCGTGCATTAACAGTTCCAAGTCCGGATCTTCCAGCTGACCTTTCCTTAAGTGGCTTGCCGCCCACTCTTCTGGTGGTGTAACTGTCATTAGCCGGACGTCTATTATGTCTTCCTTACCCTCGACTTTTGAGCAATGCTTACATTCCAAATTACATGGTCGACGGTACACAACGTCAGCATTTCCGTGCGTGTTACCCTTGCTGTGCTCGATGGTGAAGTTATAACTTTGCCGTCTCTCAACCCACCGAGCTAGCTGCCCTTCGGGATTCTTGAACTGTAGTAGCCTCTTCAGCGCTGCTTGATCCGTTCTAACTGCGAAAGGTTGATCATACAGATATTTGCGGAAGTGTTTGATTCAATCCATAAACGCTAGTAGTTCTTTCTCTCCGAGTTACGCAGTAGTTCCGCTCTGGTTTCCTAATAGACCGGCTATAACCACTATCTTCTCCTGTCCATCAACCACTTGTGAAATTACTCCTCCTATGCCATAAATACTAGCATCCGCATCCAAAATAAATATTGCACCTGAAACCGAGTATGCTAGCATAAGCGCAGTGCATAGCCGTTCTTTCAAAGCTTGGAAAGCCTCCTCCTGTTCAGTTTTCAACTCGAAAAATCTATTTTTCCTAGTGAGCTCATGGAGACTATGAGCTACCCTGGCAAAAATCGGATCAAATCGGCCATAGTAAGTGTAGTGGAACACTTCGAGGAACTTGACGAATTGGACTAGCTTCACCTTGTCGAATATGTTGGAGTATTTGCAGATAAGCTGATTGGTCTTGTGCTTGTAACTGTCTTCCAAGCCTTACATTCATGCATTTATATCAGATGAATCATTGCAGTTGATGAAGGCTTGACATTGCCCTAATACAGTTCCCCTAGGAATTTTTACTGGAGATTTGAAGTCATTTAACACATTCACTGGGATGCGTCTATTCTTTTGCGTCTTAGCCAGGGTTTTACCAATAAGTACGTGCGGTGTAGGATTTTGAGCTGCTTCGACAACTCGAAATTCATTTGTACCACAATCTCCATCAATCTTTACCCAAACAACTGCTTCTGACTTTGGTGGGATCAGTTCACTGCCTTCTAAGACCACTTGCTTGCTATTGTATGTGGAGTTATAGTCAATGCTTAGTGGTACTTCCATGTTCTTATACCATTAATGATAATCCATGGATTGTGATGCCCGTACCCACTGTTAATATTCGCACTCGTCCATCCACATATCCACCAATAGTAATGTTGCTCGTTTCTCCTCCAATTAGGCTGGCTCGTTTTAGTTTAACGACTGAGAAATTGGAATGATCGAATTGTTCTCCATAACGAATGATCTCGTTTTACGCCAGTTATTGGCTTCTCTCTTTTACATGACATTCGCTTCGCATTTTCGCCACAATATTTAAGAAAATCTAAGCTTAGTTGGAGACTTTTATTTAACAATCCAGTGATCGCACTCGAAGGATTTAGGAAATCAACGAAGTTAATTTAGCAAAATCGTAGCAATACCATGAATTTGATTGAAAATATGAAAAAGAAGATAGCGTGAAAAACTTTTTTTTCTAATTTGAACCAACAAGATGTCGTAATTTCATATCAATTGTGTTTTAATGACGTGATGTGTAAAATAAGATATGTTAGATAAAAGAAATTAATGGCGTTCGATAGAGGCGTGGACGTAAATCAGCGAAGAAGCATGCTTTGATGAGGATTGCAGAATGTGAATGCCAGGACTCGTTGACTGAGTCTCTCTCATAACATGAATCTGACACAAATCTTTTTGTCCATGGGAGAGGTCAGAACATTCATGGTGCATGAGTTTACATTAGTTCTTAATACATTTGTCAAGGGGGATCGCAGCGACCAACGCCTGATTGCAGCCGCATCTCTGATAAACTACCACTAAATTGTCGTAAGGATCGGTTGCTAGATTGTAGATGAATCAATAATTGCACGTCATTCGTTTCTTCTTCTTATACTTTGGCGCCAATAGGAAATACCAAGTGAAACCTAGTCCTTCTGAGCTTGACCTTTCCTGCTTCCATGTGCGGGTACTGCATAAAAAATTTTCAAATCTTTCATCCATTCGGACGACATGACCTACTAGCGTAGTCGCCCTCTTTTTTTCGCTGAACTATGTCAATGTCGTCATATAACTCATACAGCTCATCGTTCCATTGTGTGCTGTATTTGCCGTTGTCAAATCCATAAATCTTCTTCAAAACGTTTCTCTCGAAATCTCCTAGTGCCGTCTCATTGGATGTCGATATCGTCCACGCTTCTGCACTTACAGTACGACGAGAATAATGAACGACATGTAGAGTTTGGGTTTGATTCGTCGAGAGAGGACTTTACTTTTCAATTGCCTACTCAGTTCAGAGTAGCACCTTTTGGCGAGAATGATTATATACCACTTCAAAGTTATGACTTCGAACCGTGACGGGGGAGTTAAGACGCGAGTGCGCTGAGGCTTATTATTCTACCGCGAGACCCATTCGTTTCTTCGTTGTCTAACTTGGAGACTGCAGAACTTACGGTGTCGTTGTAATGGCCAATGATATCAATGTCACCGGCATACGCTAACAATTGTACACACTTGTAGAAAATCATCAGGTTAAAGAAATCACGTAATAAAGAGCCACCCTGTTTGAAATCTCGTTTGATACCCAACGGCTCGAAGAGGTTCTTCCCATTTCTGGCTGCGCTTGCGGTATTTTCCAAAGTTAGTTTTATAGAGATACCGAATTCATATATCCTTTCTTTTTTGTCGGGTCTTCTCCAAGATTTGTCGCATGGTGAATATTTGGCCCAAGGGGGATTTATTAGGTTCAAAGCCAAGCTGATAAATTCCAATCAGTTCAGTCAGTCTGCTTTCTCTCTTTTACAGCACGGCAATCCTCATAGTACCATTTCTATCTTTTGCCTTACAGAAATCCAACTGTTTCTTCAGCAGCGGTACGTGGGGAGCTTGAAATGTTCAAAAGTATTGATAAATTCGGAACATTTTATATTTCGAATTAAAAATAACCTTATTTATTAAGCTTTTAGTTAAAAATAACGATTATCTTTTGAGTTTTATTTTTCTTCACTAAGGGACTTTCTTGCACTTTGGGAACTAAAATTTCCTTCGAAATTAATTAATTATTTTTGAGTTTTATTTTTCTGTTCAAAAATAAAATTCTTTTCTGATCAAAATTTAAATATATATATTTTACAGCTTAAGGTATGAAATTTTGTATTTGCTTCATAGATCATGAATAGATACATAACAACAGCAGATACCATACCTATTATACATATATAGCTACAATACAATTTTGGTGTTTGCAGATCAGCATAAAACAATTATAAACGTCAATAGCTAAAATCCTTAATTTCTGAATATTATTTTATATCTTCTCCCAAATTTTTTTATGACTTTAAGAATTATATTGCATATTAAGCACAGAAAATCTCTAAGTTTGATTATACAAAAATCCTCTACTGAAGTTCTAATCACCTGGCTATATGCCAAGTACAAAAGGCCCTGTATTTTTTCAATAGTAGTTGGTCGTGGCCCGCAGTTGAATACTATTCATCTAAATTGGTTTTATAAGTGCGTTGTAGATAAGTACTTTGTAATCTAATTTTAGACCAGAGTTTTTAGGTAAAATCCAATTTAAATTAGTTGCTTGGATAATATTTATGCCATTTAATCTAATTTTGTTAGTTTAATGTAAATGTAAAGTGTTTGCTCATTGACTTTAATTCCCACTTCTGTAGACATTCATTGATGAAAGGTATAATGATCAGTAATCATTTGTATGCTTTTCTAGGACATTTATCACAGCATAATATCGCTGTCATCCGCAAAAGTGGATGTTTGTACTTTTCGAATTACTGGGATGTCTGTAGTGAATATAATGTATAGTATAGGCCCAACTACGCTGCCTTGAGGCAGACCGCCATTTATTGGAAAGTCCTCAGTAATAAATTTCGCCTGTTAGACAGATATAACTCAAATAAATTGTAGAGTTGGGCAGACAAAGCTTTATAAATTTTATAGTAAACTTTCAGCCCAACTTTGTCAAACCCTTGTGCAACGTCAAGAAATATTGCACAGCATATTTGAACTCATTGAACTCAAATGGCTTCATAATTTCATTAGTAATTCGGTTGACGTGTTCGAAGGTACCATGTTTTCCACAATAAATATAAGGATATATCTTTTATAGCCGAATTTGAAAGATAGGAGTTCCGAGAGTTCTAATGTAACTCTTTGAAGCTCTTTTAGCATTTTTGGTGTAATAAGATCATGGCCTGGAAATTTCTTTGGGCCCAATTTCTGGGTTGCATTTCCAACTTCCAGGGTTGATGTTTTAATCGTCACCTGAATTTCAAGGCCCTTCTCGAGTAATTCCGTGAACGTAAAATTATTAGTTACTTCGTTTGGTGGAGTACATTACTGAAATGTTGTGTAAAACAATGTGCCATTTCTTTGTTCCTACGGGTTCAGTTACCGTTTGCAGTCCTGATTGTTATATTCACTTCAACTGGAGGCTTAAATTGTTATGTGCCTTCCAGAGTGAATATTTTTTGATAGAATTAAGAGCTTCTGCTTGTCTCATCGCACTTTTCAGTTATTTCTCTGCTGTCTTCAACTGTAACTTTGATGCAGGAATGCGAAATGTTTGCCATTCTTTTCGCAAGTGGCGCAGTAATAATTATCTGATTATTTTATTTATTTTCTATTATGATTTGCTGTTCTGAAGTCCGATTGGAATTGATTTTGCTTCGTTTTGGATTTCCGACGCGAGATCAAAAATTAATTCTGCAATTAGATCGCAATTGATTTGCTGCTAATGTATATTCTGTGACGTTCTGACCATTAACAATTAGTGACAATTGTTATCAATTATAATTGAAACTCGTTCGTTGAAGCAAAACCCCAATAAAATTTGACTCGAAAGACCACAATTTCGATATTCAGTTTGGAGTGAGATAGAGAGTTGTAAAATAAACCATTGGGCATAGTAAAATATAATCTTTAGAGGAGTAAATAAACACTGAGTAAATTCCTAACAATTAAGATGCAGAACGCACAAATATTTTTTTTTTTAGCAATCCAGTGATCGTACTCGAAGCGTTGGATAAATCATCAAGGTTACTTGGACAGGAGTCAATACTAACTGTAGAGATATGAGGTCATCATACTTCTTGCTTGGCTAAGGTGTTATGATGGACATGTATAATAGAATTATTTATAATTCATCAAACAATAGCAAGGGAGTGGAGAACACCGAATTGACCCCACTATAAGGAGTTAGTTGGGGAAAGATTGATGGAGGTTGTGTGACAAACAAATTATGGGTTGCTGGACGTACTTAGTGGTAAAACTCTGGCTAAGACACAAAGAAATAGACTATCCCCACCTCGGGTAGTAAACGAATTGAAATCACCAATGAAAATTTAAGGAGTAACTGTTTTTGGGCAATGTTAACAGGTAGACGCTCATTAAATGCAGATACTTACCTCAAATCAGCTCCATTAGCGAAAAGGGAATGGAAGAAGACTTAAATGCATGTACCGAAGGATCGTATGGCACAAGGCCAAACAAGTTATCCGCAAATACCCCAACATATTCGACAAAGGTGGCTACAGACCAGGCAGGACCAACGCTGTGAAATACTATAATGATACAGGGGACCCTAGGCCAATTCGCCAAGCTCCTCGAAGTGTCCCACTAGCCAAACGTAGTCAGCTAAATAATAATAAATGAAACCCCACATCCAGCTGTAAGAATTTCTCAGAATACGATCATAAATGAAATCTAATGGAAAAATTTGAGGTGTAGTCAAAGTTCATTCGCCGAAGAAATCATTGTTTTCGAAAACAGAAGTAACAAATGTGAAAAAAGCTGCTTTTGTTTCTACATTTTGATTTTGGCTGCAAGAAAAAAATCAACTTGATAAATAACGGACTCCCTAATGTACATAAATAAGTAAGATATAAAAATTACACAAGCGCTTCAAAAATAAGTGCTTACTTATCATTAAAACAATCAAATCAATCTTTTGATATTTTTTATTCAACATTTAAATAAAGGAATATATTTCGTACAATAGAATGTTGATAAATATTAAAATTTGAAGGAACTAATAATATTACAATTTTTCATGCAAAAAGATAATTGAAAAATAGTGTAGGAATTCAGTGGAACTTTTTTTGCAGACATGAAAAACAAGCATTATTAACTCCTTCTAGTAATTGCCTCAAGCTGAAACTTTTGCGAGGATTCAAAACGTTTCATCGCAAAAGACTGATGAGTGTAATATACAAGTACATACATATAATTTTGAAACACTAATTGAAAACATCTTGAACTAGAAGAGGCTAGATAAATTTGCAATTACAATTCAATAAATAGTCGATTTTTAATAATTCTTCAATCAACTATTAATTAATTTATTTGGATAAATATAATGATTCATGTCAACAGTCATTGATCAGTTTATTATATTATTTCGGGTCGATCCACAGTATCTACTCTGTACTATGAGTTTTCAGCCCTTTTTAATCCATTTTATTATTGTCATTATTGTGAAATCTTAAAAGTCGCGATCTAGTCTAATTAATTGTCAATGCAATCACGATATCTTAAGTCATTATAATTTGTTTCAAATAAATATTAGAGAAAATGTATTTAAATAAATTAAAAAATATATAAGCCTTAAGAAACGGTTACACTTATTGTGGATAAGAGTTTTTAATTAATTTATTTGAATATAATGTATGAATATATTGTATGTAATGTTAAATGAAAAAAGAAAGACTGTAATATTTTCAGCTCTTAATTTTTATTGAAATAGAATACGTACATATGTACATTCATATGCAGCGTGTATCATTCAGCGTGTTAGCGTTGTTCACATTTACACGAAATAACTACAATTTTGAATTGTCATAAAATATTTGTTGATAAAATAAAATTTGAAACTTAACCGTTATGGAGAAATACATTCGAATATATAAGGTTCTGGACCTATTGCATTTTAAATAATTAAATAATAAAACTAGAACGAGCAATCACTTAAAATGCTATGAGGTATTGTATACGTTAGCGTATTCTCTTATACCATAATAATAAATACCTATGCAAGTATGTATGTATATGTACATACGTTAATGTGGAAACTATGCAAATCAACTTATATTAACGGACGACACGTTTTTCAAATTTTCAAACAGCTTTGTAGGTTTTTTATAATTTGACGTAAGCAATGTTAACAATGTCTTGTTCACAGAAGGATTCTGCGATGTCCGTTCACATGACGCAATAATAAAGGAGTGAAATCATTTTATGTTCCTACATTTTACAGGAAATCCTATTAAATAGTATCAAATTGTCTTTGCATTTAAATACGCATTTATGCCATATATGTACATATGTACATGTAAGGGTGTGTCCGTCAGTTTGCTTAAAAGCAAATTAGTTCCTCAGTTTCATTTTTAGTTTGTATTAACCATTTTGTACTAATACTTTGTCAAGGCCGACCGAACTTGATAACTGGAACATAATATCTTAATTAGGATAATCCATATTCAAATTAAGCAGTGGAGATAGTAAAATTTATGTAGTTCTCTGCAAGCAACGAAATTGAAAGTTTGGAAAATATATGCATAGGCCCTAAATTAAATTATTATATTTATGCGGAATTATTAAATAGGTTTATAATCATATTTAGCAACACAGGATTCAGTTGATAATAAAGTTCAACCGCAGCAATTTAAAAAAATTAGATTTTTAAGCAAATTCACATACATCAAAGTTTCTCAACAATCATTCAAGAGGTTAGGATGAATCTTCTAGTAAGGATGAATATTGTTCATTCTGATACTTACTAACTTCGACTCTAATTTATAATGTCATTTCACGCTCCTGATGAGTAGAGAATTACGACTGCGTGTTATTTGTTGTTGCTTGAAAAAATAAAGACAAAATAAAAATTGAAGACAATGACACACGATATTCATGTTCGCGGAATTACATTGATTACGAAATCTCAACATTTTCAGTCAGTGGTATTACATAAATTTTTTTAATATCATTTCTCATATTTTAGTTGCGTTTTAATTATTAATACAAATATTACTCGATTTGATTTTAGACAACGAAACTTTCATTCGAATTTTATATTTGGTATTGAGATTCTTAGTCTTATTGCATATTAAAAAAGAATTCATATCTCTTTTTTATTTTTCCGAATGTGGATTTGTATACATATGAGCTTTCCTTTCGATTTGTGCAATAAACTTTGGTAGCCGTCCATGTTTATATGGGCACATAGTTTCCTTTTGGCTTGTAGAATATTTTACCAGTCAAAAATCTGCGACGGATTTCAGAAAGCAGCAAACGTTTCTCTTTTTGAATTTTCTTAAGAACACCCTTATTCTCCTGTGCTCTTCGCGATAAATATGGCAAAACTTCATTAACTGGTCCATAAGGTATATATTTATAAGCAGAGTATCCAGCTTGACCTGAAATATAGAAAGTTGAGAGAATACAGAAGGTAATAAAAAGTTTGTTGTTAGCTATATTTATCTATTAAAAATTTTAAATAGAAATAGGGATATTTAAGTTTTTCGTTCAGAATTCCTACTTTTTTATTTGAGCTTAAAAAAAAACAATTTATTTATTGGTTTTTTGACTAATATGTACTATTCTTTTAAATACAAAAATTAATACGACTGTTAGTTTATTATGTTTTATTACATTTTATATTATTTATTTCCAATTATCATTAGGAGCTTCAAATCCTCGTTAGGAAAACCGTTTCGAGGCTAACAAAGAATATGCAGACTTAAACAACAAAATTAAAATTACGTTCAGTGGAGGACACTTTTGAAAGTTCATGAATAAGTATTTCAGGCATAAAAATGAATGCGTTATTAATATTAACTTTGTTAAAAAATGAGGATCACTATGAAAAATTACATATCTTAGACATCAGTTGCATACGATCATGTAGATCGTTCAATTTAATTTCAATATAAAACTTGAAATCACTGTTCTGTCCATCCTTTCAGTAGGTATATATTTTAAATATCAAAAGAAATTAGGAACAAATCATATTGTCTAATTAATAAATATTGTTACGATTATGCTAAATTAACCTCGATGATTTCCCAAATCCTTCTTGTCCGATCACTGGAATGTTAAATAAAAGTAACCAACTATTTTTGCAGTTTCCTAATTATAAAGAATTTGCTCAATGTGAATTTATTACTCAATAACTAACAATTCACTTCACTATTTACAACAATTTATATTATAACTTTCAAATGTACTATTTTTACTTCACCGTAGTGTTATCACTAACTAGTTCACTTTTCGACTGTTTCCGCCCTTATATACCAAATCGATTGTTCCCGATTCATACTCTAGAACATGTTATCGGCTTTGGAAATACCAGATGTGGTGAACGAAATACAACAATTGGTGACAGAAGTGGGATTTGCATTGCAATCGTTCAACCACTTCAGTGAACACTCCTAGGGAAAAACACCATCTTTTGGTGACAAAATTCCTTTCCTAGGTCGTTAAGCTCCAGCTCAAAAAGATGTTGCAGACTATTGCTTAATATGAGAGAGATGATTACGACGCGTTAATGCGAGCTGCAGAAGGACGCTATGGTAGCGAACACCGAATACAAATTTAAAAGAAGGAATTGGAAAAGCGCGACCAAAGACCCAAAGAGTCTCTGCAAGAATATGCTTCCGAAATTGAGAGATTAGCTATATGCTGGCTTCTGCTGATAATTACCCTATAATCTCCGTCTCGCTAATTGGCAGGAAAGCGGGCAACATTACATTGGTGGATATGTGGACGGACCAGAGCGAATATTAACAGTGGATACGGGCGCATCACAATCCATCATTCGAACTGACCTGATCGCTGGAGAAGTGAAAACATTACCTGGAGCAAGATTGAAAACAGCGACTAGTGAGGACACCGAAGTAGTGGTAGAAGTAACATGTGAGGCCGCAATACGGTGTTACCGAGCTTTATAGTCGCGCAGATTATAGATGAGGTTATCATAGGAGTGGAATTCCTGTTGGATAAAGGCTTCAAAATCGACTTGAATAACCGAATTACAGATTATAAAAACACGGAAATAGCACTTGGCATTGGCTATAATTCCACATATGTAATTAGCAAGCAAGTAGCAATTGAAGGCACCTAACTGATCCAACCAAAGTCAGAAGCATTTGTTTGGGCGTGAACGGAGTTTGTGGGACACACAAATTGTGGATTGTCGAAGCAGCACAAAATTTTACATCGGACGTATTCATTGGTGAAACCCTGGTTAAGACGCAAAAGGATAGACGCATCCCAGTGAGAATATTAAATGACTTCAAATCACCAGTAAATATTCATAGAGGAACAGTATTAGAGCAATATCAAGAGGTGAAGGTAATCATCAACTGCAATGATTCATCTAAAATCGATTCCGGAAGGACATGGATGAAGACATAAATGCATGAACGCCATGGTTAGAAGGAAAATACGAGCACAAGGACAGGCAACTTATCTGCAAATACTCCAACATATTCTACAAGGATGGAAAAAAACCAGGCAGGACCAACGGAGTGAAACATTGCATTGATATTGGTGACCGTAAGCCAATTTGAAGAAAGATTGCCGGTCAGATTGACCAGTATCGATGATACACTAGACTCATTAACTGGCACAGAATGGTTCTCAACACTTCACCTTAAGAGCGTGTATTGGCAAGTAGAAGTGAGTGAATAAGATAAAAGAAGACAGATTTTAGTGTTGGCAACGGCCTTTGGTAACTCACGGTAATGACATTTGGATTATGCAACGCACTTTTTAAAGACTAATGGACCATGTGCTCAAAGGACTACATTGGAAGACTTGTTTGGTGTATCTTGATGAAATCATAGTATTGAGAAAAAAATTGGTCTTAAACTAAGTTCTAAGAAGTGCTCTTTATTCAAGAAGGAGGTGAATTACGTTGGTCATCAAGTAACCACGAAGGGCGTTTGCACTGCGAAGGAAAAAGTTGAAGCAGTGAAGAATTGGTGAAGACCCAGAAATTTGTATGAATTAAGAAGTTTTCTTGGGCTTTGTACTTACTATCGCCGATTTGTTCGGAATTTTGCCAGCCTAGCTAATAGTCCCTATGAGCTCACTAGGGAAAATAGTCCTTTCGAGTGGGTCACTGGCCAAGAGGATGCCTTCCAAGCTCTGAAGGAACGGCTATGGACTGCGCCTATGCTAGCGTAATCGGTTCCAGGTGCAGTATTTATTCTGAATACGGATGCTAGTGGCTATGGAGTAGGAGGAGTACTTTCACAAGTGGTTGATGGGCAGGAGAAGATAGTTGCCTGCTATAGCCGGTCTATTGGAAACCAGAGCGGAACTACTGCGTAACTCGGAGAGAACTACTAGCGTTTGTGGATTGCATCAAACACTTCCACAAATATCTGTGTGGTCAACATTTCCGAGTTAGAACGGATCATGCAGCGCTTAATTGGCTTCTAGAGTTCAAGAATCCCGAAAGACAGTTAGCTCGGTGGGCAAAGTTATAACTTCACCATCGAGCACCGCAAGGGAAATACGCACGGAAACGCTGACGCTTTGTCCCGTCGACCATATAATTTGGAATGTAAACACTGCTCAAAAGGTGAGGGTAAGGAAGACAGAATATACATCCGGCTAATGACAATTAAATTAGCAGAAAGGAAAGGAAACTTCATCAGAAAGTTCCGGACTTGCAACTGCTAATGCACGGATTGGAGGTGAATAGGCGGTCAAGTAAGGAACAAATGTCAGGGAAAGCGAGGATGACCAGTGCTCTCGAAGGCTAATAGTAGTTCCGTGGTTAAAAATTCCGGACGTTCTCAAGAAATTCCATAATAGTCATATCCATAAATGCCTAATTCACCAGGCATTAAAAAAAAAACGCTGGAGAAGATCAATCAGCGGTTCTATTGGGTTTGTTGTCGTCAACCGATCGCTGAGTGGATTGCAACTACAAGGAGTGCATAGCAGCTAAAGGGTTAAAATCTCGAAGTCATAGTCAGATGAAGCATTATAAGTCAGGGGCACCATTTGAGCGGATTGCCATGGATGTAGCCGGTTCATTCCCTATGAGCAGACAAGGAAACAAATACGTTCATGTGGTTATGGACAACTTTAGTAAATGGCCTGAGGTTTACCCCATTCCAAACCAGGAAGCTTAAACAGTTGCGGATGCATTCACTCACAATTGGGCTACCGGATACGGTGCGCCTATAGAATTGCACTCGAACCAGGGAAGAAACTTTGAATCAGCGGTATTCTAATAGAGCACTTGCTGGAAGATAGTGGAAAAACATCACGATGATTGTGATATCCGCATACCACTGTTCCTGATGGAATATCGATCCGCAGTGCATGAAACAACTGGCCAAACACCTGCAAGGATAATCTTTGGTAGTAAACTACGGTTGCCTAGTGATTTAAAATTTGGAGTAAATGGTGATGCGAGAACGTTCTACATATGCACGCTCTTGTGTGACAGCGAACTCAAATTATGAGTAACAAAAGGAAGGCCAAGGATGCCAAGGCGATAAACTCCAAAAATACGAAGCGAATGTCAGATGAAAGGGAAAAGCTGATAACTAGCATGTTCAAGAGCGTGAACAGAGAACATTCGTTATCGACAATAACTCGTTAGTGATAACACTACTGTGAAGTAACAATAGAACATTGTGAAAGTTGTAATATAAGTGTTTGTAAATAATGAGTTGAATTGTTAGTTATACAGTAATAAAGTAAAGAGTAAAGATAACACGTACAAGAGAAGTAGAGAAGAAGCAAAAAGAAGAGAACAACAAGAAGTGGTCAACAACAAGACGTCAAAGATGACTATATACGAAACTCTTTATCTCGGGAGAGCGCTCTGAAAATCCATATTTTTTATAATATTTTCCATCCTTTTGCCCAATGATTTCTGGGAAATTTTAGGGCAGTTTTTCATCATAAAATATTGTGCAAATGAATGTACTTATGTTGGTATAAGTACATTTACAGCTATGTTTGGAAAATTTGGCTTCAATAAATCGTTTCTGATTAAAAATGGCGCGTTTTACTATTGACTAAGTGGTACTAAGGTTTGTTTACCATCAGCTGTTCCAAGTTACTTCATTTTGACTTTATTACCAGCTGAAAGAAAGTAATCGAGAAACGAACTTATTTACATTTTTAGAGAGTTTCGTATCTAGCCATCTTTGAAAACGTGATCAGCCCCAAAAATAGTCAGCAGCACTTTTTTTTATCTTTTATACCATTAAAATAAATATCTAATTTAATAATAGTTTGTCAATAATATGACATAATTATTAATAAAACTAATACCTAACTAAGCTTACGTGGTGGCTCAACAAAAACAGGGAAAGAGTTGAAAAAGTGAAAAAAACAAATTTTCTAATTGATTTCGTATTCGCAAAATTTTTTAGTAGTGCGCAATACTAAATTCAGTCAAGAAGCAGAATACAAGAGAAGCAGCCAAACATGGGAAGCAGCAATGATGTCGGTAATTTTTTAAAATTGGGTTGGTTCAACCATTGAGCAGAGCGACGTAAACAAAAGTAGTGTGTCAATAGATGCATTTGCTATAGGCCATAGGACGGTAAGCATCAAAGATGACAAAGATGTCATCTTTGGTGAGCATACAGAATCGGTCCCAGAGAAGTATTCGGCTCATCATTTCAGGTTATGTTGGTACCAAAGAGATACTGCGATGCTGTAAGTTTTACAACTTTATCAACTACCCTTTTGGAATGAATAAAAAATAACTGAAAATCATGAAAACAATTTTTTTCATATGTATCTACGCTTAAATTTATATGGACTGCTGAGCACAATGCAACACAGGTTCACATATAATTAATGCTACCAAGTTTTGTTAAATAGTTTTCATTGACCTTTTGACAACTGACGAAAAATTTTTAAAATAATACTGAATGAAATGTCGATGTGCGTTTTTCTTTACTTTTAAGCGCAGGGTACATATGCGCTTAAAAAAACTGCTAATAGTATTTTAAATTTTTATTAAATCAATCTAATAAAATAGTGCATAATAATGATTAAGTTCTAATAAGTAAAAAAGTAATTAAATAAGCCCCATATTTTTCTGTTTAATGGTTGCCTTTATAAATAGTTATGGTTTTTTGCAAAAAAAAAAAAAATATTTTTAATAATAATTATTTTCAATATGGCGTAACGTTATTTTAACTTCACGAAGCTCAAACACCTATAGAAAATTAAATGATGAATCCAAAAAAAAATATTCATAATCGAAGTATGTTAAAACAGTGTCCTATCTCGGAGCAAAGTGTGGTGAACGTTGTCTTGGACACAAAACTAATGAAGCAACTGACTATTAACAATAAAAATTTGAGTTGCTTGATGGATACTGGAACGGAATCCGGATTACCTAGTGTACGATGACACAAGATGTCAAGATGTTTATGGTTAGCGTCGTCAACACAAAGTCTTAGGAAAAATAATTTCATTTTATTTAAAGTAAATATACATATACATATACGTATGCATGAAACAAACATTTAGTAAATTTCTTAGGACGTCTGCAAAATTTTTTAATTTTTTTAAGTAAGTATACGTACATACTGTAAAATTTTTGTAATTACCCTCGATGATTTCCCAAATTCTTCGAGTTCGATCACTAGATTGCTAAATAAAAGTCCCAGATTTTGTTCGTTCGTCCTCTTAATTGTTAAGAACTTACACAAAGTTTATTTAGTCCGCAATAAATTAAAATTTTCTTCACTGTACCCAATGGTTTATTTTACAACTCTTTATCACATAGTTATTTTCCTCTTCAATTTGCACCAGTGTTATTACTACTGAGTCTTCAACTCGATTGTCTGCGATAGCTTCTCACGCTCCTTTTATACCTGACGGTGGTCCAAGCATTGTGTGATAATTAATTTGCCTGAGATAGCTGCTGCCGCTCTGTTTATATCTAACGGTGGTTCAAAGATTCCGTTCATGCGCTTACTCGTCTGCCTACAGCAGTTGCTGTCATTATCATTATCTGTCCTTTATACTTAGGATTTCCGTCACAATACTTTATTTTTCAGGCTATTATCTAACGGAAGAACTACCTTTTGGAAAAAAAACAGTAATATGCAAGAGACTTTTGACAGATGTCACAAGGAAAATTACTTCAATGAATCACTCTTTAAGTGGCACATTCGATACCAAAAAGAAACTTCTCGCAACATAAGAAGAAAAATTGCATCTTAGACCGAGTTTACACACGAATATTTTTGTTGCCGAAACTTTTAGTTTGTAGGGGAGAGGGCGGCAACGAAGAGAGCAGCATTCCAACTCTGTTGTGCTCGGTCGACACGCTTTGTTATCTTATTCGTCGCTGTAAAATTTGTCATTCCTTTCACATTTATATTTACATTCTCTGAATGGTTGCTGTTATGATAAGTAAAAAAATGAATGTTAGAACGAATGTTAGACAATTTATGGAATTTAAAATTTAAATTTTTATATGTAATAAGAGTATTCAGGTATAAACTCAGTCTAATGAAGGAAAGACATCGCAAAGAACTAAGGTTGCATAAAGCTGCATTAGAATTAATCTTTAAATAAATAAGATATGTTTATGTAAATAAATTTTTATATTTACATATCAACAATTACTTTTTATTTTGTTCCTTATATATCTAGGTGTATAATGCTTAACATGCAGAGTTTTTTTCGTTATATCAAAATATTAATATAAAAAATTTTCTGAAATTATATAAAAGAGTTCCTTACATTTTCAATAATTTGCGATGCTTCTATATTTACATCGTTTTCTACCTTATCAACACTGTTTTGGTCGTTCTCTACATTTTCGGGATCTTCGTATGTGATGAGTGAGCCAAATTCAATGCAAATGTTGCTCAGTGCTGCACATACTTTTACATTAATTTTTTACGCGGCTTTAGATGGCGTATAATAATGTTGTCGAGCACCAAGCATACAGCGAAATTGGGTTTTCAATAGCCAATACTGCATTCTACAATATTCCTAGTTTTTGTATGTTTACAATTGTAAAATGTGTTATATGGTTCCAGGGAATAATCACCATTATATTGTTAAAAATTGTTCTTAATTATTACCCAAAAGCCAGAAATTGTTCAGCAACATCGTATCACTCTTTCAGAAGTCTTCAGACAGTTTGTAAAACAATTAAAATTTTTTAAGCAAGTATATATGGTGCGCAAGCGGATTCATCAAAGAGGGAGGACAATGACTACAACAACTTAAAGCCAAAAATCTTCATAATTTTTATTCAAATCACAAAATTTTTCGCCTTCAAGTTCAAGACCGCATCTCAAACACAACGTTTCTGATTGACACCGGTGCCGACGTATCAATTCTACCATCATCAATTACTTCACACGATATCCGCCCTAGTGCTATGAAACTTTACGCCACCAACGGCGCTACAATAAAAGTTTTTGGAAAAAAAACAAATAAAAGTCGATCTTGGGCTTAAACGCGATTTTATTTGGTCTTTTATTATCGCAGACGTAACTCAAACTATAATTAGTTTTATCAAATTTTTCGATCTTTTAATAGATATGCGCCGAAATAAGCTAATCGAAAATACGACATCGCTATCTACACAACTATCGCCAAAAATTGCATACAGCGTTACACAAGAGAAACGAATTTGTTAACGATATTCTACTCGAGATTCCGTACTTAACCAAATTAGCTCCATACGGATCCACGACGAAATCCACTATTTTTCACCAAATACAAACTACAGGACAGCCAGTATTCTCCAGACCACGTCGCCTTCCTCTCGTTAAACTGCAAGCTGCAAAATCCGAATTCGAATTTCTGCTCAAGACTGGAATTTGTCGACCATAGAGTAGCAATTATTCTAGTCTGCTTCACATAGTTAAAAACATTCCGTTTGTGCAATGCAGCACAAACTTTTCAGCGTCTGATCGACGAAGTGTTTCGAGGTCTGAACTTTGTTTTCCCCTACATCAACGACATGTGCGTAGCTTCTCAATCAATTGAAGAACACCGACAACACCTTCGCCTCGTTTTCAAGCGATTGAAAGAAAACAACCTGTCTACAAAGCTCTCAAAATGCGAATTTGGAAAATGGGAATTAAAGTTCCTGGGCAATTTGGTGGAATATTGAAACCGAAGCTGCATTTCAACGTAGTAAGGAAGAGTTAGCGAACGCAGCACTGTCATATCACCCATCAGCAAACGCCGAACTATCTTTGCACATCGATGCCTCAGACTTCGCCGTCGGTGCCGCTCTGCATCAATTGGTCAACGGAGAGTTTCAGCCGCTTGCTTTCTACCCGAAGAAACTAACAGTCGCCCAACGAAATTACAGCATGTATGACCGCGAACTAACAGCAATGTACCAAGCAGTATGTACTTTCGATATATGATTGAATGACGTCGATGTCATATACTCAAGGACCATCGCCCACTCATTTTGCCTTTAAACAAAAGTTGGAAAAAACTGCACTGCCCCGAGCTCGCTAACTCGATTTTATTGGGCAGTTCACAACCGACATCCGTCATATATCGGGAGAAGCTAACGTTGGCTCATATCTATTTTCACCGAGTGCAGGCGCTGAATGACGCCATAGATTACGCTGCTATTGCAAACGCACAACAAAACGACCAGGAACTGATAGCTTTACTCAAACAAGGTACAAATTCGAAACTGTCACTCATATTAAAATATTTTATACCTTCAGGAACGAATGTCCAACTAGTTTGCGATACATTAACGCCGCAAATTCGACCGTACATCCCGAAGGATTTTCGGAACCAAATATTAACTAAAATTCACAATCTTTCACATCGTGGAGTACGGACTACTATCAAGTTAATCACTTCCCGCTTCATATGGATGGGCATTAAAAAACACACCTCTGAATTTGTAAAACGCTGCGAAGCTTGCCAAAAATCCAAAGTTAATTGTCATACAAAAACACCCCTCGTCAAATATACACCACTACAAGGAAGATTTACCCACATTAACATAGATATCGTTGGCCCATTTCCACTAAGTGAAGGCAATCGATACTGTTTAATTATTATGGACCGCTTCACAAGATGGCCGGAAGCAGCGCCAATTCCAGACATGACAGCTGAAACCGTCGTTAAAGCACTCATCATGCACTGGATATCTAGATTTGGTGTACTTGAACGAATAACATCCGACGAACTACCTTCCGCCAATTCTTCTTGGCCTCCGAGTAGTCTTCAAACCAGATATTGGTGCATCGCCAGCATAACTCGTTTATGGAACGACACTTAAAATCGCAGGAGAATTTTTTCACACTAAAAAACTACGTCCTACAGAGACAGCACATCGTTCGCCATCGAAAACGTTCGTATCGCAAAAGCTTCAAACAGCTTCACACGTTTTTGTTCGAAACGAAAGGATACGCCCGGGACTGACTAATCCCTACGATGGTCTATACGCAGTAGCACACAAATCTACAAAATATTTCACAGTAGTCATTCACGGAAGACCTACTAATATAAGCTTGGCCAGATTGAAGCCAGCGTTCTTAACCCAAGCCGATCTCCATGCAATAATAGTTTTCTCTCTCTCGGCTCATTCTCATCCTCACAATTATTAATTCTTCTTTACTTTATTTTAATATACGGAAATATTTAGTACATAAGCCTAGCGGTAAATCTAATTTTATTTTGTAATAAAATGGCATTGAAGTAAAATCATAGGAGTCACTTCTTGTAGAGATCGTATAATAACGAGAAGGACCAATTACGAAAAATCGTGGAATATGTCAAATCGATGCTAGAACACGATGAGTGCATAGGGTTGTATTTTTAGCATTTCCCCACAGCCCGCCAAAAAGTAACAGAGTTTGCTATTGATGCATAACATTGATGAGAAAATGAATGTAAATTTCCTATCTGCAGCTAACATTGGTGTATGTTAGCTTTAGATAAAGAATTTTTCGGCATCTTATCAAATAAAGGAAAATATTCCTCACAATATATTAAAAAAAATTTGGGTTAGGGATGAAATTATGAAACGTTATCAATATTTTTCATACCATTTTTAAATTTCTATATTATATGATAGAAAATATTTCATTTTTACTCTCAATATATGTATGTTGATATGCCGTCGGCATTTCGCAATAGCGTTTATTTGTACTCTAAAATTTCAATTTAAAATTTGATATCCTGTAATAGACATACATATGTATGTACATATGCTCTTATCTAACTACTTACATATATGCATATGTATCATGACATATGTACATTCACTATCGAAAATAATGACCTGTGTCAAGAAATCTGTATATACATACATACACGCATGCACACACTCTATTTGGATGTACACGTATGCATTCATACAAAAGTACAAAACTCAAATCGAATACAACAATAACATTTTCATTCATAGACGCAAGCGCCGTACAACAAAGCAAAGTGCGTTTATTCATAAAACCACCGCGCACATGCCCCGCATACCCATGCTAACAAGTTGCTTCTTCGCGACGGTGACAAAAAACCCAAATACAAAAAATCATGTTCGCGAAATGTTACTTAAAAGCAACAATAGCAAAAAGTTCCTTTGACTCCGGCAAAAAGTCAAATGTCAACCACCGAAATGAAGCAAACCATACAAAAGCTATCATCGCTCTTCTATATTTGCTGTTCGCCTGTTACCTCAATATGAAGCAAGCTGATGCCTTGCGCTGGCACACGACAAAAGTTCCTTGAGTTCAAATCCTCGCTTCTTTTTCGTATTTTGATTTTATTAGATTGGCGAATTTTTCAATCATCGCCAAGAAATGCTTTTGGATGACGGGGCACAGAGGTAAGAAGTTGGCAACCCTTTTGTATGTATGCATTTTTCGTATACATACATGGACCTTTGAATGTGTTTGTCTTTGCTTCAGCTCAACTTAAATTTTGTATTTTAATAAATTTTGTCATCGTCGCGGAGAAGATGTTTGTTGATTGGGGGATGCATGAAGGAAGGGAATTCGCATTGTTATGATTGTATATGTTTCGCGTATACGTATTAAAATGCTTGAATGTATGTGTTTTCGCATTGTCGTCAGCTCAACATCAATTTTTAATATTTGGCAAAATTTGACTTCGTCGCGAGAAAAGTACTTGTTGATAAAGAGTAGAAGGAAAGAGGGCTTGCATGCGGTATTTGTTGTAGTTGCTTCTTCTTCTTATAACAAATAGCTTATGCAACAACAACATACATTTGCATGCCCTTTTCCCTTGAACCCGTAGCATTCATATGCCGTCCACAAGCATCACTTCAAATTCTTATGACTTCGACTAAAATTCACTTTGTCTGCTAAAATGAAGCAATTCGGCTTCCTGCTGCTAAATTCGCTGTTTGTCTATTAGCTCATATTGACCAGCAAGCAATTCCTTGCCTTCCCGCGTGCCTTTTGTCCACGAGCCTACAACAATGTTTGATTTTTATGTCATTTATTTTATTTTTCACATTTTGGTGTAGAAATTCAGGTACAGTGAACTTTGTGTACCACGAATATGCATATCAAATTTGAACCATGCAGTGTGCATCTAGCTACAGTACTTCTACATAAATAATTGCTCATTGATATCTAGTTTCTATAAAATTTTCGATAATATCGAAGTATTAAACATAAATTTAATGAAAAAACAATATATTTAAAAATAATCACGTGCTTTTTTAAACATCCCTTTAACAAATGTAAAGAACTCAGTTCGGATTATCGAGAGTGCGTTTTACAATTGTTCTGTGAAGACACAAAATTCTTCAACTTCTAATTATTGGCACTTTGGTTTGTGGGAGAGTCGTGCGAAGGGAGATGTGTGCGTTGGCGATGATGACTTTTTTTTCAATATAAACTAGCGTTGTCATGGTAATGGTATTTTTTGCTTTTTGATATTGTTATCAGAACTTAAATCAATAATAACTGAAATCGTTGGATCAATGAAACAACTTGTTTCATTACATATCTATTATTCAATAGTTAGAATCACTTATTTTACAATTTTACAGTGTACCATTTTTACTTCACATTGAATTCATCACCCTATCATTCCTGGCCTTCATTTTGTCACTCATAAATTGAGTTCGCTCTCTCACAAGAAGCATGTGTCTCTCAACTGTTCCTCAAGGACATTTTACGCTTCCTTCCCAATTCTTCTCGCATCACCATTTACTCCAAATTTTAAATCATTAGGTAAACGAAGTGCACTACCAAAGAGTATCCTTGCAGGACTGCAGATCGATATCTCATCAGGAACAGCGGTATGTGGACATCACAATCATCCTGATGTTTGTCCACTACTTTCCGCAAGTGCTCGTCCAGGGCTCAGTTAAATCGTTCTCCCATGCCATCTGATTGAGGATGCAGAGCTGCCGCTCGGGTTTTTCGAATATCCAGTATCAGGCACATCTCCTGGAACACCGCAGAATCAAAGTTTTTCCCTGGTCCGAGTGCAGCTTTATAGGCGCATCGTATTTGGTTACCCAATTGTAACTGAATGCATCCGCGACTATGTTGGCTTCTTTGTTTGGAATTGGGTAGTCCTCAGGCCATTTACTGAAGTAGTCCATAACTACAAGAAGGTATTTTTTTCTTGTCTGCTAATTGTCTGCAGGCAACTATCTTCTCCTGCCCATCAACCACTTGTTAAAGTACTCCTCCTATTCCATAGCCATTAGCATCCGTATTCAGAATACGCTAGCTTAGATGCAGTGCATAGCGGTTCCTTCCGAGCTTTGGAGGCATCCTCTTGTGCAGTGTCTCACTCGAAAGATCCACTTTTTCTAGTGAGCTCATAGAGCTAGGCTGGCGAAATTCCGAACAAATCGGCGATAGTAAGTACAAAGCCCAAGGTCAAAGGGTCTTCGCCAATTCTCCACTGCTTCTATTTTTTCCTTCGCAGTACAAACGCTCTTCATGGTTACTGGATGACAGACGTAATTTAACTCCTTGAATAAAGAGCACTTCTAAGAAGTTAGTTTATGACCAGCGCCAGCTATTCTCTGGAAAGCTTCTTAAAAATTATTCAAATGTTCCTCAAAGCTTTTTCCCAATACGATGGCGTCGTCATGATATATCAAACAAGTCTTGCAGTACAGTCCTTTGAGCTTTCTTTTGTCTTTCAAAAGTGGGATAAGCGTTGCATAATCCAAATGGCATCATCGTGAATTGCCAAAGAACCTTGCCGACAGTTATTTCTACTTGCCAATAGCTGCTCTTAAGGTCGAGTGTAGAGAAACATTCTGTTCTAAATAACGAGCCTAGAGTATCATCTATCCTGGGCAAAAGATGACTGTCTTTTTGTCACATCATTTGGTTTTCGATAGTCTACGCAGGACTGCAACTGGCTATCTTTCTTCTTGACAAGTACTACCTCAAGCTCCAAGGGCTTGCCGATGGTTCGATAACACCGCCTTCGCTCAATTTTATTTGTATTTGGCTAACAGTGTAACGTTTGGTTAGTGAAACGCTTCGAGGAGCACGAATTGGCTACCGCCACACGTATCAATACAATTTTTCACAACGTTAGTCCTTCTTGACTTGTTGATATCCTTACAGAATATGCTGTAGTATTTGCGGATAAGTTGAAAGGCTTTATGCTTGCATTTGCCTTCTAACCATTGCGTGCATGTATTTATGTCTTCCTCCATGTCCTTTCCGCCATTATAGTGATTTTAAATGAATTATTGCAGTTGATGATGACTTCCACCCCTTGACATTGCCCTAATACAGTCCCTCTGGGATTTTTACTGGTGATTTAGAGTCATTTAATACTCTCACTGGGATGCGTCTATTCATTTGCGTCTTATCCAGAGTCTTACCAATAAGTACGTCAGGTGTAGAATTTTGTTGCTGCTTCGACAATCCATAATTTGTTTGTCCCACAATCTCCATTCATCTTTGCCCAAACAACTGTTTCTGACTTTGGTGGGATCAGCTCACTTCCTTCAAAGACCACCTGCTTGCTGATGATGTGACATTGTAGACATTGCTAAGTACTATTTTCATGTTTTTGCACTCCATAATTCGGTTATTCAAGTCGATCTTGAAGCCTTGATCCAACAGGAAGTCTACTCCTCAGATTACCTCGTCTACAATATGCGCGTCTACGAAGCTAGGTAACACCGTCACATTTCCTGTTGCGACCTCACGTATTGCTTCTTCCACCACTTGAGTGTCCTCAACCGTTGCCGTTTTTAATCTTGCTCCAGGTAAGTCAAGTCAGTTCGAATGGAGTGTTATGCGTCCGTATCCACAAATAATAGTAGCGCTGCTTGCTTTTCTACCAATTTATGGGGTATTAAATTGCAGGAGCCAACATGCCTCACTTTTGGCTGGATCGTTTTAGTTTAAAGACTGAGAAGTTGCTGGTTATTCTTCCTCATTCTTTCGTTTTCGCCGTCCTTCCTGTCTGTTCGAGCCCGTTTTGCATTCGCGTTCGAAGTGACTTGCTTCCCACAGTTGAAGCACTTCCCGGTACTGATGTTTTCACCAGCTTCGTCATATCTAGACTTTCACCTAGAAACGGTTAGCTTTGTACGCTGGTCTACTTAGGTGGGCTGACGTTTCACTTGTCTGAGCATACGCGACTGTTTCAGAGAATATTGAATTTATATTCGGATACGTCTCTCGATGGAGTGTATATGTCCTTTATTTCGCTGATAAAACTTTGGATTTTTACCCTTTCGATGTCCTCTTAAGATACCTCCACAAAAGCTAAATGATCTAACTCTCAACGTCGGAAGCATAGATGCATTCTGTAGAGATTCGTTCTGTTTTTTCGCGCTTTTCTAGTTCCATCTGGTAAATTTGCCTCTTGTGTTCGCTACATTTCCACGGCTCGCATTAATATGTCGTAGTTATCTCTCTTGAATTCGGGAAAAGTCTGCAAAGTTCCTGCTGCAGGTTCCTTCATCGCAACGAATAGTGCAACGGATTTCTCCTCAATGCTTCAATTGGACGTAGCCGCCTTCAAGAACTGGGGCTTAAAAATCTGGAAAGGAAGTGTGCCGTCAAAGGATGGTGCTTTTATCTGCGGTCGTTGATTGAAGTGGTTGGACGATTTAAAAGCCAATTTCGGATACGACTTTCCAGCTCTTTGACTTCGGTCTCAGTTAGCTGCTCCATTTTATCTTGCCTTTCTTCGATTTTAACTTGTATTACTTTCAGTACTGAGGGGTCTTTGAAAAAATTCTCTTGTAGCTGTATGAGCCAGGATGAAATATGCGATTTCTGTCTTGCATTTGTGATGCTATGCTTGACATGCTGGAATTCATTTGTGACATGTTAGCAGTCATTTGTGAAATTACGGCCAATAACATGTTCATGTCCATACCCGTATATGAGCTCGGAGCCTTTCTTGAATCTTTCTTGATGGAGGCTTCTTCCTTCCTGCAACAGTCTCTTCCTTCTTTAAATCCTTCATGGATGTTTCTTCGTCCCCGCAACGAAATTCGTGTTGGTTTGCTTCTCGCTGTCGATTTGCTCGCAGTTAACGCCTGGGATGATGGATAACAAACACATCGATTCATGCTCTAGAACATGCCAGACATATTTACGCGGATGAATTACATTTTACCAACACGTGGAGATGCGTATAAGATATGTGCACATATTAATCGCTTTTAAAAATCTTCCAAGAAAATGTACATATATATGAATACTTCGAAGTAAACCATTTGCTGTTTATCAGTGGTTCCCTTTCGAAGATAAAGTATACCTATGTATGTATATATGTACATACATACATACATATATAATCTAGGTAAAATGATATATGTTACTACTGATCTATGTTACTTTCCCATTTTGCTTTCGTATCCTTCCAATCCGAATTGGTGTGAATCATTAAAATCGGGTCAGGCGTTAAGCGTAGTAACAAATATCCTCTCTCACGAGTATATATGTACATACGTATGTATGAAGACTGCATGTAAAATAATACATGAATATGTAGACATCCCTCAGAAAACGTAGAATAACGAGAAGAACCAATTGCGGATAAGAGTGTAAAACGTCAAGAATAAGCCAGAACATCTAAAGGGAATTTTAACATTGCCGCCAGAATTTAACAGAATTGGCTTTAGGAGCGTAACATATCTGAGCGTAGTAATAATAAACAAGCTCAGATATGTAATTCATCGTCTCTGAATAACATTGTTATATGTTAACTATAGATAACGAATTTACGTATGCTTTTTATCAAAATCTGATATCTGAAAAAAAAATGTTGATTTGCCGTCGGAATTTCGCAATACCGTTTATTTACCAGAAAAGTTGTTTATTCATGAATATTTTTGCAATGAATAATTTTATTAACTTATAAATCTTAAATAAGTTCAAAGATAAATTCTAAAGCATCAATTAATAGTTTAATATTCCGCAATATGTCATTCATATGTACATGTGTACCTACGTCGGGTATAATTAGAGTGGTCAAAGACAGATCGAGTGCCTTGGTGAGATAGTCTGCTCCCGCTGGACCCAAATGTTTTAACATCAGAATGCTTATTCCATCGTGGCCGATGGATTTGGAGGCTTTCGCCTTCCCGATAACCCCCGGAACCTCTAACCTGGAGAAATCAAGTGTCGCGCTGGTGTTTGGCAATTTGCGCAGACGGCGGGTTACTCGTCGTTTCGTTTTGTTAACCGAAGGGTGAAGTGTGAATAGCCAATACGCCAGGCGTAAAACCGCCGCTTCGGTGGGGAAATGAGGGCGGATTTCCGCAATACGACCTGCAGGTATGAAGCGGGCGGCAGCAGACACGACAATTTTGCGGAATTTGTTTTCTGCAGTGAGGACATTGGTGGGAGTGGGTAGAGCACTGAAGGCGTTCTCAGTAAATTCCGCAAAGCCGGGCCAGTTAGCTTTGTTGAAGTTAACAAATATCTGGTGGTCCACGGAAACGAAGTCGCGAGGCCTGTCAATCGAGATGATTATGGGCAATGGTCTGATGCGAGTGTCAGCATAGGTTTGCACTGGTAGCATAGGTCGCCAACCTATGCAGTTTATCAGATCAGCGCTAGCTATTATTATATCAGGCGAGCTATGGCAGTTGCCCACAATCCTGGTAGGGGCTTCGTCGTTCATTGTGCAGAATGTCGAATCTTCTGTCTGTCCCGCCATCTCAATTCCTCGACGATCATTTGACAGGCCGGAATGCCAAAGATTGTGATGCGCGTTAAACCAAACAGTTTTCGCCTCTAAGTAGCGCACCTACATCTGGACGGTATGCAACTGAGCAACTCGTAACCGGAGGAATGTATATATTAAATATTTCGAGCTCGACACCGCCTGACCGGATAGCTATGCCCTGACATTCCCGGGTAGTATCCCTGTGGTCGATGTCACCGTCGATGAGACGATACTGCACTGCATACGTAAAATGAAGGCCAAGCCTCCAACCTGATCTCGGTCGCAATTCTTTCTTATTATATTATAGCCAGTCCAGCTCAGAAGATCTGAGCGGACGCTCAGTTTTGTTTCCTGGATCACAGGTATTGGCAGGTGCTCCCGGCTCATAAAGTCGACTATCTCGTCGATCTTTCCTTGCAGTCCATTTCAGTTAAATTGTATGGGTCTGAAGTGTCTCGGGGGGTGAGGGAGTTGAGCATGGGTCTTGCTTGTTGCAACTGTGTGACCCGCTGTGGTGGTTGCCGCACATTGGTGGTAGCTGGCGGCTGTGCAGAGTCTACAAGCGGGTCCGGACTCCTACAGCATGGGGCAACGAATGCATTACTCCACTCACGAGTGGTGCGCAGACCAGAGCACGACCGAAAGTGCTACCAGCCAGTGCATGAGTTGCATTTGGGTGGGGGAGGGTTGGGAGTCATGCTGCGGGAGTTCCGTTGAGCCGTGAAGGCCTGGAGGAGTTACCCAAAGTGGGTAAATATGCTGAAGGCACTGCCATTTGGGCCAGAGGCGCAGCTGGACGCTGGCAGCATGGGTCTTAAGGCCTGAACAGGTCTTAAGATGGTTCCAACCTTTGCACTGGTTACATCTAACCGAAGTTGAAAAATGGTGGAGTCGTCTTTGGCACACGCAGCAGAAATAATCCGTGGGCCCAGGGATGGTTTCTACGCCAGCCCTGATGAGAAGGATTTGGAGCATGTCTGCTCCATTGATGCACTACAACTAAAATTACCTGATGACCTAAACGGGGTTAGGTCACCGGAAGGGTGACAGTCTCTTGCTGGATAAAATCCGGCTCAACTCTGTTGCGTAGAACCGGCTGTCGTGGGAATCGGGTATATTTTGCAAGATGTGTACGCTAGATGTGTACGCTTTTGCTTATGTAAAGTACATATAAATAGATGTATGTATGTACATAAATATCATTTTATGTGCGTACAAATATGTACGTATTAATATGAGCACGCATGCTTGTTCTTACTACGCTTATATGTGTGTGTTTATATTTATAAAATAATTAAATATTTAATAGAATCAAATTAAATATTTAGATATAATATTGATTTATCATTAAAAAAATATTAGTAAAAAAATTAGAAATTGTTAGTTACATGGAACACATATGATTTTATAAATATCAGGAAATTTAATGAAATTTAAAAGTTATTAGAAGCGAAAAATCAAAAATTTATAAGTTCAAAATTTCTGGTAATAATCACCTACATGCTTACATTAATCTTGCATAGGCATTATCAATTTTGCATTTAGTTTGCATGTATTTTCTAATTTTACATACAATCTAGCTCATTCTGCTATTTTCACTGTTAAAGAGCGGTGAAATTCCCTTGAGATTTCGTGGTGTGAATTCCCTATTGCTGTTCTACTGTAATTGGAAAATCGGAACGATTCCACAAATGGCCCGCGCTGGTCCTTTTCGTTATTCTACGTTCTCTGGTATGCTACTATAAATACTACATACAAGTATATTAGTACTAAATTGAAAAATAGTATCGTGGCGAAAATGCGAAACGAATGTCAAATGAAAGAGACAGGTCGATAATTGGCATATTCTAAAGCGTGAATTGCAAATGTTCATTATCATTTCAGGCGTTAGTACGAGAAATCGTCCTAGTATATGAGGGCGAAGCATAATCGCTAGCAGGCAGTTATAAAGCAAACTAGTTGGTGATAACACTACTATAAAGTAAAATAGTACACACTGCGAAAGTTGCAAAATATGTAATTGTATACAGTGAAATTTTATTTTATTATTTTAGTATAAATATACGAAAAATTGTATTTCACCATACTCTGCGACTTGAGCACCACCTCCGATATTCGTATATCTATGAGTTGAAGAAAGTACACCGCGTGTATAGAATGAACAAGAGTTTCCATACTCCTCTATACTGTGGTTCAAACAGACAGATCGATAGACAGACAGATCAACATAGCTCATTATTGTGGTACATGTTTTGATGGATCCATATCTTTTCCTTCCTGTACTTACACACTTCGGACCAAAGTTAATGTACCATTTCATGTTCATATAATTTATAAAAAACTATTTTAAAACTACAATGACTTTTGGAGACAAGATAATGGAGTAAAGGTAGAAAAAAAATTCTGATTTGATTTACAGACATCAATATAAGAATGGATCTAAGGATTTTCGTTTATTTATGTAATATTTCAATATAATATTCAATGTTCGCATCACTTAGTCTTTGTAATTATTATAGTAGATAATTAATAAACAAGAATAGTTACGTACCTAATGGAAAGGTGATGTAGTCGCACATTCCCAATAATTG
Organism: Neoceratitis asiatica; assembly: GCA_030068015.2. Lineage (NCBI taxonomy): Eukaryota > Metazoa > Arthropoda > Insecta > Diptera > Tephritidae > Neoceratitis > Neoceratitis asiatica. The sequence continues at coordinate 71,330,778 of CM061525.1, read as the reverse complement.
ACCAAAGCAGATAACTTTATCTTCAGGAGAAATTCCAATTTCTTTCATTCTTTGGATGGCAAAGCGTACAGTGTCCTCGTTGTGTGATGCAACCATAATTCCAATTTTTTTGGCATCCTCCCCACTGTCTTTTAATAACTACAAAATATTTGGCATACTTGTATATTCTCCTTTATCGTCCCCATTTGAATTTATAAAGGCTCACCTTTATTCTCCTTAAACATTCAGTTAATGTTTTGTGATACATGTCGGTGGTTGCCTCAAAATTGCCGCAGATGGGGTCAGGGTAATTCATGATCGCTGCTCGCTCACGCTCTTGCTCCATGTATGCACCTCGCACCAATTTTGCACCAAAATAAAAGTTCTGTCTTTTTGCTTGTTCCAGATCAGTGCAAACCTATATCATACGAGATAACCAACACGAATTTATAAGTTGAACCAAATGTGAAAACTCAATAATTTTATTCAAAAAATAAATCTTAATTTTTGGTTGATGTACCTCTCCGAAAGTGTCCCTTAAGTAACACTGATAAGTGTTGAATACTATGGCCTTCTCTTTATTGTATTTGCGCATCATTTCGAGAGTAATACGTGAAATTGCAGGCTGAAAATATGTCTGTTCTGCGTCAATCATAATACGAACGTCCAAATCGGCTGCAGCCTACAAATATACAAAGGATAAAAGAATATTTTGGATAACTCTTTCGCGATTCTTCTAAAATATTCTGTGTACTTATATATATTAAACAAATATTATGACCTGTCCTACAGTAAACAATATTTTGAGTAGCACTGATGATCCAAAGCAGGAATTTCTCTTTTTATTTATTTATTTATTTTTTTTACTTGTTTATTTATTTATTTATTTAGTCTAATGGCTATAACACAAACAGGCACATTAGCAAATTATTGTACAATATATAAAAATAATTAAATTTAAATTTGAATTAGATTAAAAACTCTATAAAAATTCAACTGAAACACCTATGCAACGTTATTACACAATTTATTGCACACATAGTATTGATATTTGATATTTGCCTTGGCAACGAAATATCGAAATGTACAGAACTTAAGGTCAAATTGAATTCAATTAACGTTCTTCGAACTGGTCCATTTGAACTTGTTAAGTTGCAGTGGCTTCTCTTTTCACGCCTTTTGTAAGTACTCGAGTATTAGCAGAAGCTCAAACATCTATGCAGGCAAACAGCACAGCAGCTGCTGCAGCACCACCTAGAATGACAATTCTTGCACAATGTGAGACAGAAACTGCCATTGATTGCTACATCAGTGTACATCGAAAACTAAGTAAAGCGAAAAGGTTTCAAATTTATAAAGGTCAACTTGAATTGAATTATTATTGAATTTGAGGATTTCATTTACACCTTTCGTGATCATGTTGTCAGTGATATTTGATTTGTGACATATTCGGACCTTACCTTAAATCGATGACTTTCCTTCCTAGAACTACTAAGGCCACACTATTAATTTATCTAATCTATGTGAATGCCAATCGGAAAATGTACAGACCGGAATCACAACTTCTGCGTGAATTTTAATCGTTTTATATATAGGAATTTCTCTGTTATTCCCTGACATTCCACCTTATATCTAGCTCAACGGTAGCCGAATTGTTCCAGAAGCAGATCACATATTGACAGAAGAGTTCTCACTTGCGATTTTTTCGGATATTACAAATACTTGTAACCCGAACGGCGTTGAAGTTTCCAGCAATTCCGATTTTAATTTTTTTATATTGAGGTAAATCGACGGCAATAATAAGTATTCGTACACTATTTTGGAGTTCCTCCTGAGTGAAGCCAGGGCTTTTTATAGCCACATGGCTAGATAAGACTCCTAAATTTCATGAATAAATCACTTTTCCTTTTGTTCAAGGCAATCTAGTTGTAACAAGCGTAACCTAAACGAATATCCGTAATGTGAATTTTTTTTATCAAGCCTACTTTTTTACCATCCGCACCAGACCAAGTCCCATTCAACTCACTTCTGATAGCCTAGCGTCAATACCAACACTTAAAAGTTTGGACTGATTCCACAGAGATATAGCTCCAGAACAAATAGTCTACTTACCAACATCTTAATTTATGGTCTCTGGCGCTGCCTCTAAGTCTATTTCCCTCTTTACGAATACTCTATACTGGCCATATGTATTTCTACACCATTTCAACAAGCCGCAAGCCCCAACCTCGTGCAATTTTCATGCTTCGTTGCTTTCAACGCTTTTCTCTCAGTACCAATACTATAGAGCTGCCTGGTAATTAGCCTTCTCAAAATGTTTGAACACTATCTCTCGGCACAGCTCTACTAACACATAAAATCACGTACGTATAGATAATACGGGCCTCAAGGAAAATTGATCTAGTGCAACAACTGTCGCCAAAGCGCTTGTCCCTTCATTATTCATTATTTGCTACACCGAGACCAACTGAACGAGGGACGTGCCTGAGATAAACTGAAAATCCAATATGCCGATTGACGTACTTAGGGTGTGGTTGCATTTGACTCTTATTGTTAATAAATTTTTTAAATAAATAAACTAACTTAAACAGCTTTCATTATTTTTTTGTATTTTGTTCATTTTATTTTGTGTCATTTTTATTTTGTCTAATTTCTAAATTTTTTAAATTTATTTTATTTATATTTTACCTAGCGAACCCCTAGCGTGCCTTGCCACACCTATTAAAAAAAAATCAAGAATATCTGATTGAAATTTTAAATTTTCCATTTTCTTTTTTTTCAGCTATGGGCTGTTAGTAATAAATTAAAGGGTAATAGATTTGCTCCGCTATTTGAGGGAGAATCTACAAGAGGTTGAATGGGCGTTCCTGGAGTTATTAATGACAAGCCCCTATCAATAAATTTGCGGAAGCGCAGCTCCAATTTGCTTGTCTCTGACTAGGTTAGTAACCATACCATTTCTACATTGTACCTTAAATAGGGAAATATTGACCAGAAAGTTTTCATAAAGGGAATTAAAAGTAAGATCAAATTATGTGAAAAAAAAACTCTAGAATAGCAAGTTTTTCGATGATAGCTTAAATATATTTAGAATAATTAAGGCAGAAGAACCACTTAAGAGAACTGGTTCTGTACAATGTATGAACTGTCAGAAATTTGGACATACCAAATTTTTTTATGCTTTCCGTACTGCCTGCGTACCATTTGGCGAGCTTCACCATTCTAGTAAATGCTCTTTAAATAAAACCAATGCAACATAAAATTGTTGCAATACGGTAAATTCTTCTTCTTTTTTTGGCATAGGCACCGCTTACGCGATTATAGCCTCGTCAACAATAGCGCGCCACTCGGTTCTTCTTCTTGCTGTTTGGCGCCAGTTAGAAATACCAAGTGACACCAGGTCGCTCTCCACCTGATCTTTCCAACGGAGTGGAGGTCTCCCTCTTCCTCTGCTTCCGCCAGCGGGTACTCCATCGAATACTTTCAAAGCTGGAGTGCTTTATCCATTCGGACGATATGACCTAGCCAGCGTAGCCGCTGCCTCTTGATTCGTTGAACTATGTCAATGTCGTCGTATAGCTCGTTCTATCGTCTGCGGTATTCGCCGTTGTCAACGCGCAAAGGCCCATAAATCTTCCGCAAAACTTTTTTCTCGAAAACTCCTAAAGCCGACTCATCGGATGTAGGCATCGTCCAGGCTTCTGCACCATATGTCAGGACGGGAATGATGAGCGTCTTGTAGAGTTTGGTTTTGGTTCGTCGAGAGAGGACTTTACTTTTCAATTGCGTACTCAGTCCAAAGTAGCACCTGTTGGCAAGATTGATTCTGCGTTAGATTTCAAGGCTGACATTGTTGGTGTTGTTAATGCTGGTTCCCAGATAGACAAAATTATCTACGACTTCGAAGTTGTGACTGTCAACAGTGGCGTGGGAGCCAAGTCGCGAATCCGATGACAGTTTATTTGATGACAGGAGATATTTCGTCTTGGCCTCGTTCACTACCAGACATATTCGCTTCGCTTCCTTGTCTAATCTGGAGAACGCAGCACTTGCGGTGCGGGTGTCATGACCAATTATATCAATATCATCGGCATACGCCAACAAGTGCCTGGTCTGTTTAGCTCTGCAGCTCGTATTATTTTCTCCAGCATCAAATTAAAGAAATCACACGATAAAGAGTCTCCTTGTCTGAAACCTCGTTTGGTATCGAATGGCTCGGAGAGGTCCTTCCCAATTCTGACCGCGCTTCTGGTATTATCCAGGGTCAGTGTACGAAGGAATGAATCGTTCTGGTGACAAGAATCAGGCGGGGAAATGCTTTAAATGTGGAAAGCGTGGTCACTTCGCACGCGAATGTAAAACGGGTTCCAGCATACAGGAAGGGCAGCGAAAACGTAAGGCTGAGGAGGATAAACCATCAACTTCTCAGGCGTTAAACTAAAACGAGCCAGACTAAAGGGGCGTATGCTGGCTCCTGAAATTGAATGCCCCATAATCTCCGTCTCGTAAATTGGCTAAAAAACGAACAACATTACTATTGGTGGATATGTGGATGGACGAACACGAATATTAACGGTGGATACGGGCGCATCACATTGCATCATTCGAACTGACCTGATCGCTAAAGAAGTGGGACCATTACCTGGAGCAATATTGAAAACGGCGACTGTGTTACACAGCTTTATAGTCGCGCAGATCGTAGATGAGGTAATCATAGGAGTAGATTTCTTGATGGATCAAGGTATCAAGATCGACTTGAATAACAAAATTATGGAGTATAAGAACATGGAAGTACCACTAAGCATTGGTTATGATTCCACATACAGCAGCAAACAAGTGGTCTTAGAAGGCAGCGAACTGATTCCACCAAAGTCAGAAGCAGTTGTTTGGGCGAAAATTAATGGAGATTGTGGGACAAGCAAATTGTGGGTTGTCGAAGCAGCACAAAATCCTACACCGGACGTACTTATTGGTAAAACCCTGGCTAAGACACAAAAGAATGGACGCATCCCAGTGAGAGTATTAAATGACTCCAGATCACCAGTAAAAATTCCTAGTGGAACTGTATTAGGGCAATGTCAAGAGGTAGAAGCCATCATCAAATGCAATGATCCCTCTGGAATCAACTCTATTGGCAGCAAGGAGATGGAGGAAGATATAAATGCATGGACGCAAGGGTTGGAAGACAAGTACAAGCACAAGGCCAGCCAGATGATCCGTAAATACTGCAACATATTCGACAAGGATGGCAACAAACCAGGCAGGACCAACGTAGTGAAACATTGCATTGATACTATGGTGACGCAAGACCGATTCGTCAAGCTCCTCGAAGCGGTCCACTAGCCAAACGTGACGCTGTTGGTCGAACCATCGGCAAGTCCATGGAGCTCTCCGGTAGTACTCGTGAAGAAGAAAGACGGCCAGTTGCGGTTCTGTGTGGCCTATCGGAGATTAAACGATGTTACAAAGAAAGACATCTATCCTTTGGCCAGGATCTATGATACACTAGACTCGTTAACTGGCACAGAATGATTCTCAACATTTGATCTTAAGAGCGGTTATTGGCAAGTAGAAGTGAGTGAAGAGGATAAAGAGAAGACAGCCTTTAGTGTTCGCAACGGTCTATGGCAATTTACGGTAATGTCATTTGGGTTATGCAACGCTCTGCCACGAAGGGCGTTTGTACTACGAAGGAAAAAAGTGAAGGATTGGCCGAGACCCAGAAATTTGCATGAATTAAGAAGTTTTCTTGGGCTGTGTACTTACTATCGCCGCTTTGTTCCGAATTTCGCCAGCGTAGCTCATAGTCTCCATGAGCTCACAAGGAAAAATAGATCTTTCGAGTGGAGAACTGAACAAGAGGAGGCTTTCCAAGCGTTAAAAGAACGACTATGCACTGCACCTATGCTAGCATACCCGGTTCCAGGTGCAACATTTATTCTGGACACAGATGCTAGTGGATATGGCATAGGTGGTGTACTTTCACAAGTGATTGATGGGCAGGAGAAGATACTTGCCTACTATAGCCGGTCTATTGGGAAGCCAGAGCGGAACTATTGCGTAACTCGGAGAGAACTATTAGCGTTAGTGGATTGCATTAAACACTTCCACAAATATTTGTATGGTCAACAATTCCGAGTTAGAAGGGATCACGCAGCGCTGAAGTGACTACTACAGTTCAAGAATCCCGAAGGACAGCTAGCTCGATGGATTGAGAGGCTGCAAAGTTATGACTTCACCATCGAGCACCGCAAGGGTAATACGCACGGAAATGCTGACGCTATGTCCCGTCGACCATGTAGTTTGGAATGTAAGCATTGCTCAAAAGCCGAGGGTAAGGAAGACATAATAGACGTCCGGCTAATGACAGTTACATCAGCAGAAGAGTGGGAGGCAAGTCACTTAAGGAAATTTCAGCAAGAAGATCCAGACTTGGAATTATTAATGCACGGATTAGAGATGAAAAGACAGCCAAGTAAGGAAGAAATGACAGCGGAAAGTCCCATCGCGAAGGCATACTGGGCACAATGGAACAGTTTAGAGTTGATATCAGGCTCTTTGCATGGAATATGGGAAAGTGAAGATGGCCAGTGCTCTCGAAAGCTAATAGTAGTTCCGAGGCGCTAAGAATTCTAGATGTTCTTAAGGAAATCCATAATGGTCCTGGTGGAGGGCACCTAGGCATTACAAAAACGCTGGAGAAGATCAAGCAACGGTTCTATTGGGTTGGCTGTCGTCAATCGGTCGCTGAGTGGATTGCGAATTGCACGGAGTGCATAGCAGCTAAAGGGCCAAAGTAACGAAGCCATGCACTCAGGTGCACCATTTGAGCGGGTTGCCATGGATGTAGCCGGTCCATTCCCTATGAGCAGGCGAGGAAACAAATACGTTCTTGTTGTTATGGACTACTTTAGTAAATGGCCTGAGGTCCACCCGATTCCAAACCAAGAAGCGAAAACAGTTGCAGATGCATTCACTCACAACTGGGATACCAGATACGGTGCGCCTATAGAATTGCATTCAGACCAAGGAAGAAACTTTGAATCGGCGATGTTCCAGGAGATGTGCCAGATACTTGGTATTCGAAAAACCAAGATGGCATGGTAGAGCGATTCAACCGGACCCTGGAAGAGCACTTGCGGAAAGTAGTGGACAAGCATCAAGATGATTGGGATGTACACATACCGCTTTTCCTGATGGGATATCGGTCCGCAGTGCATGAAACAACAGGTGGAACACCTGCCAGGATACTGTTTGGTAGTGAACTTCGGTTGCCCAGCGATTTAAAATTTGGAATAACTGGTAATGCGAGAAGAATTGGGAAGGAAGCGTCTACTCTTCTCGAGGAAGAGTTAAGAGAAATATATGCTATCAAACTACAAGATAATCAAACTACTAAACGACGTAGTGTATTGAATCCAAACCGTTGGGAGGCCGAGAAACAAGATGAAAGTGGCCCACCTAGAGAGGCTTGCTGCGTTTGGAACAGCGAATGTGTCTGATCGGGACGATCAGACTTAGGTGGAGGGCAGTGTGGCGAAAATGCGAAGCGAATGTCAGATGAAAGAGAGGAGCCGGCAACTGGCATGTTCTAGAGCGTAAAACGAGACGTTATCGTAACGACTCGATTATTCCAGAGTTTCGTTTTCAAGCAGCAGACAAGTATATAAGGGCGACACACGACTGTAATTGAAATGTGAATTACTGAGTAATAAAAGGGCATTAAATAAATTCTTTATAAATAAAGAAACTGCAAATTAAGTTGGCGATTTTATTTAACAATCCAGAGATCGTACCCGAAGGATTTGGGAAATTATTGAGGTTTAATCAGCAAAAATGTAACAATATTCGGCTCTTCCAGATAAGCTGAATACCCGCTTCGATGGTGGAGCAAGACGTTGCTGTGTGGAGTGTGAAGAGATAGACTAGCACTCTCCTTACCTTCACATTTCCGGCCTCCACGGCCTAGTTCGGCGCCACGGCTTGTATTCCAGCCCCCTTTGACTTTTTCCGTAAAACTGACTTATAAATGTTATGTCCGTATCCACTCTCTATACGATATCTCTGCAATATTAGAGATTTAAGATGATAAAAAAACTACCAAGCATTATTCTCGGTTTTGTTGCAAAGCTTTTCAGTGTCATATTAAAGCTAGGATATTATCTTCAAATATGGAAAAAATCACTTTTGCATTAAAGCCAAAAACGTGCTCTACTGTAAAGTTCAAAAATGTACCTACTCCGCCAGCTACCGAAACTACAAGTACATACCCCGGAACACACTTGGACTGTCGCTTAATCTGGAGATGACACGTTCCCTTAAAAAATGCAGCTTAAGTTCAAATCTACCCGTTTACGTTGGCTTTGAAACAAGCAGTCTGTCCTCAATTATGGGGCAGAGCTTGCGCGACGAATAAAGATATAATGCAAAGATTTCAATCTAAAACTTTAAGAATAATAATAGGTGCGCGGTTGTACATGCGTACTGAAAGTATTGTACATTTTAAAAAGAGACTGAAATCGTAATACAAAAATACAACAAAGCTGCGAAATCATCCGAACCCTTTAGCTAACACCTAGGCCTCCGCCAAAAGTCAAACGCGCCTGAAGAGAATAGATAAATCAGTCTTCTAAAGACCACCATTGAGCTAGCAACCTATTCCTGCTAATCAAGGCTCAATTTTTTAGTTTAGTTCTAAGATTTTATTACTTATTGCGAAGCCTCCAATGTAGAAACAGATTCAGTAATTAAAACCAATTGTAGAATGATAAACAGTTTCTTCCAAATATTCGCACTGATCCGAATTTTCAGTCAGTTTACCAAGGCTTAATTACTTATCTAGAACAATCTATTCAAAAATTTAAATATTTGGAATTAAATAATTACCTTTACAATTGTATTGACTCGGCGAATCATATTTCTAAACATTTCCTCTTCTTTTGGTGGAATTTGTGAGATCAATCGACGCATTTGTCCTGTTTGTGGGTCCGGTACACGAAAAGTGTCACTCAGCTGGGAATCTTCATCCACAATACCGGACCAGGGGAATAAATGCAGAATACTTAAAAATGAAATGTAAATAAACCCTATAATATTTGTATGAATTGAAGTTATTAAGAAATTTATGTTAAATGAATATGATTTAGTAGTATTTAATATATTATAATCTTTTCTTTAAGCTTATTTACATAACTATTCATGTTTACGCAAATATTTAATATCATTCCAAAAAGTGTGAAATATTTTAAATTTCGCATGAAGTCACTGGCTTGGAAAAATGCTGTTTTCGATTTAACGACTGAAATGTGTTCAGATTATACGAGTATTGTGCGTCTCTCTCTTTTCATCTGCATTGAGCCGTGTTTATATCATTATGTAGAATATATTAAAATATAAATCCTGCAATTTCTTTCGAAATCCGATTATTAAAAGTTCACCAATATGTTATATGAACATATTCCAAGTTTTAAAATTAACTATGGATTTTAGATAATGCTTCCGTCCGTTAAACTTTCTTCCGTATTTAGCTTTTCACAAAAAATTTGGGCTTAGAAGATCTGCATCAAAACAAACAGATGAAGCAAACCACTATGTTTACCTCTCTCTCCTGTACGTACCGATTAAATATGATTTGTTTAAGGCCGAAATGGATCAAGTTATTGAGCTACAGTAGACTTGTTAAGTTTGTATAATTTTATTTATACTACGCTACTTGCGGAAACTACAAGACATAAAATTACATTTCTTTTAAATTGAATTTTTTCGTTTGTTTTAATTTTTTCTATTAATTCTAAAATATTGAATTATGGAAATTTAGTACATGATCTACGCTCTAATTCGATTTCTGCTAATATTTGTATTCGTACTTAAGGACACGATTTGTTGGCACGATCTCTTAATGAAGAATACTTGATAAGGCGAACAAATACGCGATAGGACAAAATTGAGAATGTCGTCCCATTGTGATTTTTTTAATAAATCGTAATTAATAAAATGTAACCATATAGTTTATGTAAGAAAAAAAAAAAAATATAATGTATATACATATGTTTAATAAGATTAATTTTTGTATATAAAACAAATTTATACCCATCCTTATCCGATGTAACATTTTTCAAGAAATCTTGTACATTCTTGTTATCACCCAAACTAGAATAGTACTTTTCTAGGTCTTTAATTGTCTTGTGATGAGTGAGGACATTTCCATGTCCGCCGACTAAGTTCTCCATGTACTTGCGAGTTCGCATAATTACTTCTGATACTTGTAGCTAAGAAAAAAATAAAATATGAGATGAAATAATTTAAGAGCTCCCGCTAAATTTTTTTTCAGCTTACCAATAGTTGTGGGCGACCAAGTGCGGTAAGTTTAATTGCAGTAATTCCTGTACCAAAGGTGGCACCTTAACGAATAAAATTAAATCTGATTAGAAAAACATGGATTTAGGTACATGTACATATTATAATATACAAATATACAAATAATGGCTAAAGAATAAAAGAAAAAAGTCAGATATAACTAATGATATCCATGCATAATATTTTTCTACATAATTATTCATTTGAAAGTAAAATACTTTCCTTGAAAATATGAATGAAATTCCATTAGATATTATAATTTGTACTTGATAATGCTAACCAATTTCTTGCGATTAATAATTGTTCATCGAAAATGTTTACTAGCCGCCAGGTTAAATGAGCCTGAACTTGTTGAATTACAAATAAACAAGTTAAATCGCGTGCAAATAAATATAGATAATAAATTTCTCTAATTGCCGTCGCCCCGCGGCAGAGAATGTCAAGGCCTCCGAGTGTATTTCTGACATGAAATAAAAGTTCATCATAAAAATCCATTAGCCGTTCGGAGGCGGCTTAGAATAAACTGTAGGTCCCTCCATTTGTTGGTATAAACATCAAAACGCAAAACCAGAAATTGGAGGAGGAGCTCAGCCAAAAATCGCTTCAGCGGTCACAAAGCGCCAAATATATATATATAATATATAATGGTTCCACCAGCCCATAAAGCGCACCAAACAGTCAGTTTTTCTGGATGTGACGGTGTTTCAACATACACTTGCGGATTACCTTCACTCCAAATGCGGCAGTTTTGTTTGTTGACGTAGCCATTCAACCAGAAGTGCGCTTCATCGCTAAACAAAATTATGCTTATTATATGCGCGATACGTTTTCCGCACAGAACCATTATTTTCGAAATAAAATTGCACTATTTGCAAGCGTTGTTTAGGCGTGAGTCAATTCATGATGAATTGCCAAACCAAACTGAGAATAAATCACGTGACAGCTGTTAAATCGGTCGTCATATTGAAAAGTAATGCCAACTTAAAGTTCTATACCTCTATAAAAAACACCCTATACTTCGATAAATAAATAAGTAATTTATAAAAAAATTCTAAATTCACCTCTTCCATTGAACACACCTCGTATAAGATAATCAATGAATCGGGGACAAAAATCAGCTTCTTCTAGCCCGGTGTTTTCAATAGCAAATGAGATTTTATAATAGGGAATATTAAGACAGTGCTACGTTGAGCTGATATAAAGTTCTTCATACAACTGCATATTTTTGCCTGATGCCTTTGAATTTGTATCGACGCGCTATAATAGTGTAAGCAGAATCTACGCAAACTAAGAAGTAATTGACATAAAAGAATGCTATAAATATTTTTGTTTCGAATTAGATGTTCTTATGGCCAGGGCAGTAAGTTTCTTTGGTTTATAAGAAAGGTACAATTTTACAACCGAATGAGTGCATCCTATTTGGCCCGAAATATGTGCATAAGTAGCAGAAGGAGAAGAGAAAACCCCACCGGAATTTCTTGCGATCGAATAAAAATGACGAACTGAATTGATTTATCCATGTTCGTCTGTCCGTCCGTCTGTTTGAGAAAAAGGGAGTAGCAGTTTTTAAGATATTTCAACCAAACTTGGTAGTCAGATTCACGTATACGTTTAAACGATCATTTGTCAGAACCGGTCATATCAGACCAGTATACCATATATGCGACTGATTTTTCAGATTTGAAATTTTGGCTCATAAACCCGTCAAAAAAGGTACCCAAGAACATGGAATTTGGTATACTACATAAGTAAATTAAAATAAACTTCAGTATTGAAAGTCCAAAATCTAAAGACTACATCATATAGCCGCCATTCAACCGACTTGTTCAAGTATGAGGTTTTGGGTAAAAAATCCGTTAGAAAAGCATATAGTGGCCTGAAATGTATTTATTTTGTTTGTTCAGATATACGTCCGAACCCAGGTTGTATATGTCAATATGATAAAGTACATTTCATGGCTTTTTCGAAGATCGGAGCAGAGGAAGGACATCAAGATGATATGTGATTTTTATTTTCTCAGTGGAAAGATTTTTACACAGTAATCTTATTGATAAAATCAAGACAATCAATACCTTTTCAAAACCACAAGGAGTGGCTTCCTTGAGGTCGGTAAGGATTTAAAAATTCTTAATGAAAGGTTTATAAAATTTGAAGATGAATTTAAATCATTTAAATGCATTTATCCTCCTACCTCTTCAAAACAGAAGTTGAGCTCGAAAAAACGAAAACAACAGTCAAGAACTATTGCCTCAGATACTCCTCAATGCTCTGAAATTCCTGACCTGACCCGATTGTTAATAAGGACTTGATGACATCCAATTCACCTTGAACTGAAAAACCCCAACCTTCACCCTCACAAGGGTGTCGAACTAGAGGGACTTCAAGAACATTGGGAGATGTTAATGCACACACTTAGCATACCTGCATCTGCTTCACTTCCACCTCCTATTAGAACGCCATTTACTCCTCCTCCTGCACCTCCCCCTACTTTATCATCAACCACATCGACTAGAAAAGAGCTAGTTGTGGTTCCAAAAAGGATATCCGTTTTTGTATCTTGATTCGCGAAAGATATTACTGTGGCTGATTTGCGTTCATATATGTATATTGGACAAAATTAAACCGACTAGTTTAGATATTAGGAAGTTTAATTTTTAATAATGAATTATAACTGTAATATACCCGTATACTACTAAAATTTAAGATGTTTGAACACTAAGCTCAAAGACGTATACTCGTATGCGGGTTTAAACGGTCGTGCTCTCGACCTTATCAATGACGGCAAAGGTCTTCGCTGGTCTTGCCAAAAGTGTAGAAACGTCGAGGTACACATATTCAAACTTTTCAAAACCACAAGGAGAGGCTTCCTTGAGGTCGGTAAGGATTTAAAAATTCTTAATATAAAGTTTAAAAAATGTGAAGATGAATTTAAATCATTTAAATGCATAACTTCTTCTACCTCTCCAAAACAGAAGCCGGACTCGAACAAAACAAAACATAATCTAGTCTACTTTTAGACTCAATAATTATTGCCGCGGACACTCCTCAATGCTCTGAAATTCTCTCATTACCTGGCCCAATGGTTAACTAAAAAGTGTTGATGGCATTCAAATTACCTTGTCTTGAAAACCCCCAAGCTCCAACCACACAAGGTTGTCGAACAAGAACGACTTCAAAAACATTGGGAGACGCTAATGAGTACACTCTTAGCATACCTGCATCTGCTTCACTCCCACCTCCTATTAGAACGTCATTTATACCTCCTCCTGCACCCCCACTACTTCATCATCAACCACATGGAATAGAAAAGAGCTAGTTGTGGTTCCGAAAAGGAGATCCGTTTTTGTATCTCGATTCGCGAAAGATACTACTGCGTATAATTTGCGTTCATATATATTGGACAAAATTAAACCGACTAGTTTAGATATTAAGAAGTTTAATTTTTAATAATGAATTATAACTGTAATATACCCGTATACTACTAAAATTTAAGATGTTTGAACACTAAGCTCAAAGACGTATACCTGCGCAGTTTAAACTGCGAATAGAAAATCCTGGTCTTCTCTGAAACCTGGCTGAAACCGAATGTATTTATAAGTAATTTTGAAACCTTAGGTAGTAACTTTCAAATCTTTAGAGATGACCGTTTAAGTAAATTTAGTGGTGGAGTACTTATTGGTGTTCAAACTGCTCTTGCTGCTGAATAAATTAATTTTGCGAAAACTGAAGCGATGGAATTTCTCTGTGTTCTATTACGCCAAAAAACAAGAGTATTTATATTGTCGCCAGCTGCATCCCGCCTAATTCTGCCCTCTCGACCTTTTCTCTTTACTCTTCACGGTTAAAATCATTAAGCTCTGATGTTAATACATCTGACAGTATTATTTTAATTGGTGACTTCAATTTATCCAGCGTATCCTTGAATATCAATGATAATTTACTTTTAACTAGCTCAACTCGAGATAAAGTTCATGATTTCCTAATTGAGTTTTCTGACCGGGGTCTTTTTCAAATTAATAACATTCGTAATAAATTTGTCAAGACGTTGGATTTAATATTTTCGGATGACATCTCGTCATTTTCTCTAAATCACTGTGATCCTATCGTTCTGCCTGAAGATGCTCTCATGATTTGTCATTAGAATATCCTACTAATTTAAAATGTCCGACAAATGTTTCAAAATCATAAAATACTCGTTTTATATTCAAAAAAAAGGAAATTATACTTATGTTAGGAATGCGTTATCTGCGATTTCCTGGAAAATGTATTACGGTTATGTAAAAAAAAGTGTTTCTCACTTCACATGTCTTTTACATTCAATCTTAAGACATTGTGTACCTAGAGCAAATAAGCCAGCTCGTACCACATATGCCTTATGGTTCAATGCAGAATTGAAGTACTTGAAAAACCAAAAGACTAGAGACTGTTCAAGCTCTACAAAAAGTCCAGTAAAGTTTCTGACTATTGTGCTTATTCTGTAATTAGATAGAAGTATAATATTTTAAATAACTCGTGCTGCAAAAATTATATGACAAGAATTCGTAATAACATTAACGCAAACCCGAGATCATTCTATAGTTTTGCTAATTCGAAGCGAAAGACTTATGGATTTCCATCATCCATGAAAATTAATGATGAAATATCTAGTGATTGTTATAGAATCGCACATATGTTTGTAGATTTCTTCATATCAAATTATGTGCCGAGTGCATTTCCAACCACACAATCAGTTTTTACCCTTACTAATTCTCCTCCTTCGATTGCGTAAGAGTTCCTTGTATTACCGCTGATATTGTTTACTACCACCATAACACTATAAAAAGCTCATTTACATGCAGTCCAGATAATATCCCATCTAGTGTACTCAAGTTCCGTGCCGATTATCATTAATACCATTACCGAACTTTAACGAATAAATAAATTTAACGATGTTTCCCTCGTTGTGGATAGAGCCATATATTTTACTTCTACATAAATCTAATAGTAGACATTATATAAGTATCATAAACTTCCGGGGCATTGCAAAGTTATGTTTTTTCCCAAAAAATGTGGAGCTATTATAACTAACCAACTAGCTCACTTAGTGTAATCAATTATTGAATAATGGGTTTTGTAAAAGTAAAAGTTAGTCCACCTCAACGAACCTACTGGAATTCACTACCCATGTCAGTAATGTTTTTAAAAATTGTTATCAAACCGAGGTTATTTATACTGATTTCAGCAAAGTATTTGACAAGGTCTCACACTCAATGCTTCACTATAAACTCGATATATTGGGTTTCCACCATCCTTACTCAAATGAATTTCATCATATTTGACAGGTAGAAAGCAAAAAGTAATTTTTAACTCTAGTACTTCACGTGAAATATCTGTAAAATCAGGTATACCTCAAGGCAGTCATCTCGGACCTTTATTATTTCTCTTATTCATCAATGATCTGATAAATGTGACTCGTCATTCTAAAGCACTTATGTACGCAGATGATGTCAAGCTCTATAAATCAGTTCGTTCTATAGAAGATGGAGAACTCTTGCAACGTGACCTAAATAATTTAATAAACAATTGTAAATATACATATATCCTTCTCTAGAAAATCTTTCCAATCCCTTGCATATATGATTCGAAATCACAATGTTAAACAAGTTACTGACTTCATTGGCTGGGGTGTCACAATGGACCCTAAGCTAGATTTTAGAAATCATATAAATTCCTGTGCTAATGAGGCTAAAGAAGCCCTAGCTTTTAATAAGCGGTGGGCTAAAGAGTTTAACGACCCATGTATTGACTCTACACCTCACTCGTTAGGCCCATTTGGGAATATGGTTCCGTTGAATATATATTCTCAATTGCATAGTGATAAATTGGTGCCTGTACAAAAACAATTCTTATTATTCGCGTTAAAGAATTTACATTGGGGGCGAATAAAAATCTCCCTCCTTATAAAAGCCGACTAAGGCTTATTAATCTGGATTCTTGGAGTTTTATTTTTAACTAAGCCGATATGAGGTATTATCAATAGTCCATTCCTACTTAGCGAGATTAACTTTAGTGCCCCTTTAAGACAATCTATATACTTCCCTGGTCTTTTCCTGCCTTTATGCAAAACAAATTTTGATATGGACGACCCATTCAGATGTATGTGTAACGATTTTAATTCTCATTACGCCAACTTTGATTTTTCTGATTCACTTTTTTGTATAAAGAAATATTTATTGAGAGTATAAATAATCTCTTTATTCTCAACGTTTCTTAGTCGATCGCAAATTGCTTTATAACAGCTGGTGAACAAATCTGTAGCTGCTCAGTGTAAGAGGCAAGTGTAGCCGCGACCTTCGCGATCGGTCGTCCGTGCTGTACCTGGTTTTCGGGCACCGGTCTGTTGGATTTTACGTTTATCCATCAAGCGCGCCCCTCGGTCGGTTGGGCGGGAGGTTGGGCAACGCTTGGCTCTTCCTCGAAAAAAAAACATAACCTAGATATAATACTAAACATTATTTTCGATGTTTGGACTTATTATTTATTTCAAAGACGCACATAAAAATATGCGTTATATATAAATATTAAGCGCCGATACATATGCGCGTAAAAAAATCACGGGTAATATTAAAAGTTTCTTATATACTTTTGCCATTTGTATTACATATCATCAAATTCACCGGGAGAACAATTACAACAGTTACCGTGAACAAAAATTTTGGAGTTTCTCTCTTTATCTGTGAAAACCACAAACACAAAAACACAATTGTCAAGATGTTTCCACTTTCCAAGGAAAGTCAAATGAAATTCAAACAAATAAAACGTTAAAAATTTACTGTGATATTTTCTACGTTCAATTAATGAACAACTTGAGAAGGACCAGCGCGTGCCGATTACCAGATTGGTCCGCTGGCTCGTTTTATGAAAGCGTATGCAATGGTGAAAACTACTAAACAATGGTGAAAGCTATTTTGAAGCGTATTTCACCTCAGTGAGCGAACAGAAATTGTGCTCAAAATAACAAAATGAGTAATTATGTTTAAAATGAAAAATGTATGCAAATTAAATGTAAAATTGATAAATGTAGTATGTATGATAAACTATTATCAGAAATTTCTTAACTATCAATATTTGTTTACTGTCTTTTAATAATTTTTAAATTTCTTTAGAAATTTTTGGAACCTATAGAATATACATATCTTTTTCATACATTTGTTTCTTATTTTTTAATTATATTTTTAAAGATGAAACGAACTACAATTATGATAAATTAAATACAATAAATCTTAATATTTATTTAAATTCTATTAAGAATTTGTTAATTTTGGTAAATAAGTATCAAAATAATTATATAAATCAAAATTAATTCTTATATCTTAACATATGAGCATATCGTACATACATACTCGTAAATGCATGCTAGTACTTACATACTCGTACATACAAGTACATATAAGCACAAGCTCGCACGCACATTTCATGCAAATATATGCGCACATGAAATCATATGTATATATTGTTACGATCTTACTGAATCAACCTCGATGATTTCCCAAATCCTTCGGATACTCTGGGTTGTTAAATAAAAATCTCCAACCTAATTTGCAGTTTCTTTATTTATAAAGAATTTATTTAATGTCCTTTTATTATTCAGTAATTCACAATTCAATTACAATTCACTTTACTATTTACAATCACTTTTATACAACTTTCACAATGTACTGTTTTTATTACTTTTCTGTAATGTAATTACCAACGCGTTTACTTTACGACTGATTGCTTTTGCTGTCGTGTGTGGCCCTTATATACTTGTTTGGTGCTTGAAAACGAAAGCCTGGAATAATCGAGTCGTTACGATAACGCCTCGTTTTACGCTCTAGAACATGCCAGTTGTCGGCTCCTCTCTTTCATCTGACATTCGCTTCGCATTTTCGCCACAATATGTACACAAGTAAAAACGTACATATCCAGCAAGAAAATACCATTGTCATGACAACACTTTTTAATGACTGCTGGTTAAAATTGCAAAAAAAAGTCCTTCTCATGGCGAACGCTTGCGCATCGTCGACTAAACTACCTGTACTGGTGGCATACATCTCCTATCGCGCGTCTCTTCTACAAACCAAAGTGCCAAAAATTAGAAGTTGAAGAATTTTGTGTCTTCACTCGGCAACTGTAAAACGCACTCCCGATAATGCGAACGAAAATAATGTAGATAAAATGAATACTGCAAAGTTAATTTGTGATGTGAATATTCGTGGTATACACAGTTCACTGTACCTGAATTCCTACATCAATTTGCGAAAATAATAAATTTGGCTGACGTGAAGCAAAATACCTACATAAATAATCAATAATAATACATTTTAGAATTTAGCAATTCATCTTGTTGACCAGGGCAGCAAATTTAGCAGCAGATTTGCTTCATTTTATTAGGCTCATAGAATATTTGTTTGTCACAAAATTTTGAAACAATGCTTGTTGCCGCCATATGAATGTTACGGGTTTATACCCAGCCGCCGTTAAATTTGTTCACCTAACGGTCATAAGATAGTCGATATAGGTATACACATAGTTATGTATATAAAAATTCATGGAATGGCGAGACAAATCCATTTGTCTTTGTCTGTCCGTCTCTTTGTGTACACGATATATCGAGTAAGAACTGCAATATGTCAATGACAGTAAGAAATATAAATATCAGCCGCGAATTTAACGTTCGGTTTCACCCAAATTTAGTCTTCCTTAAAATTTTAATTTTCTGACCGTCGCCAATAAGCAAGTGTTGAGACGGGTAAGCGGCTAATGTGCTCGATAGTCTTTATGAATGAACGCACTTCGTTTTGTTGTAGGACGCATGCGTTTATGAATCAAAATGTTATTGTTGTGTATTATTTGAGTTCTTTTTTGGGACGAGAGAAGTATGTCAGTAATTTAAGTATTTTCACATATATGTATGTACATATATATGTACATGCTTACATGATCTTATATTTATATTAAAAAAAAATTATTGCAATGGATAAATGTACCTAAATATGTGTGAAAATAATAATATATACTTCAGTCGATAGATTTTCGAAAAGAATAAATGAAGAATTGATAAGTTGTTTTTCACAATTTACGTATATTTACGAAAATATTCCCAAAAATCCAATAATTATTAAAATTTGTATTTAAAATCGCGAATAAATAATAAATGATGCAAAATGCCGTCGGCAAAACAGCATAGAATTTACATACAAAAAGTAGAGAAATTCCTATACCTTAACATTTGTATCAATTTACAGAACTTTTTATTGGAGTATAAGAAATTACATTTCTGAGCATAATTATCAATGCTACGCTCAAAATGTTAAACTAAAAGAGCATTTCTGTTAAATTCTGGAGGGTATGGTGAAATACGATTTCATCAATCGACTTCGTTTTTGACAATCCACACGCTGGTCCGCAATTGCTTCTTCTCGTTATTCTACATTGTCTGACAACTTTAATTCGCTGTCGTAGTAACTTCAACTTTTTAAATTGACTAAACTGAGGTTACACACGAATATTATTGTTACGGCAACTCTTAGTTTGTTGGGAAGAGGGCGACGACAAAAAGAGCAACGTAGCGACTGTGTTTTGGTTGGTTAATACGCTTTGTTATCTTATTCGTCGATGTAAAATTCAGAGAACGTCAAGTTATAGAGAAGGTCCAATTGCGGACAAGCGTGGAAGACGTCAACTCCACCTCGCCACGATGAGCTTGTTTCACCACGACCAAAGAAACTAACAGAATTGGCTTTTACATTGCTGAGCATAGTTATTATAAATATGCTCAGAAATGTAATTCTCCGTCTCTAAATAACATTATTGTAGGTTAACATAAAAAAATGAGTTTTTGTAGGCTTTTTATGAAAATATATGAAAATATTAATAAATTTTTTGAACAGGAAAAAGAATAAAATTTTACAACTAGGAATGAAATATCGTTTTTCAAATTTCTGATATGGAATGATAACACAAACATGTGTACATATGAACGTTTGTATGGGTATTCATACGCATCCATGATAAAAAAATACTAAATTGCGTAAAAAAATATTTATACACACATGCACGCATTTGCAAACATATACAAACACATTATTTACATGTAAGAATGCTTCATCTATACTTTCCCTCAAAACGCTCATCCAAAAGTTTAAAATACTAATAAAATACAACAACAACATTTTCATTCATAAAAATCACCCCCACATCCCCCTACATAACCACGCCAACAAGCTGTTGACAAAATTCGAAAAAATCTAAAACAAATATGGTTGCGAAATGTGTAGCAATAGGCTCGAACGCGTGAAGAAGTTTGGAGGTTCAAAGCTTCTTTTTCATTGTTGAACATATAGTTAAAGAATTAATTTAATTCTTGCTAATTTTGATGTTTTGAAAGCACATATGTTCTACTTGAACAGTTTATATAATGATTTTAACAAACAAAAACTTTTTTTCTGAAAATTCATAAATTAAAAATACACAGTAACCACAATAACATTATTTTAACCAAGATAATGTACCTTAACTAAAAATATACTTATAATAAATTAACCATACAAATACGTACACAAGTAATTGAACTGCTTTTATAACCTTATCGTTTGTATCAAGTTTTATTTCAAACTGAAAGTTTTCACATGAGAAAAATATTAATATATTCTGATTTTCCAAAAATATTCATAACAATATTTTATGGAAAAGCAGTTTTAAGGAAAAACAGAAATATAAATTATTAATTTATTCATTCCTTAACCTATGCATATTCCCTTAAGAAGCCTGCGCCCCCATTAACAAAATACATTTGATAGTCTCTTTCCCTTCAACCCGTAACACTCATACGACATCTACAAACATTGATTGAAATTCTGTATGACGAAAATTGAAAAATTCTAAAATTCAAAAATTCGATCATCGTCTACTAAAATGAAATAAAATCGACATTGCGTTGCTAAATTTTCTGGTTGCCTATTATTTCATATTGTTCAGCGAGAATTTCTTTGCCTTCCGCATGCATTGTCCACAATCTGAAATGACAAAATTCTAAAATTTTAAAATTTAAGATTATTTCGTATTTCGTTCAGGAAAGAAAATTGGCAAGCGAAATATGGCAACAGTGCCCAAGATGATTCCAACTCAAGCCAGTCAATTTAATATTTTTTAGCTATTTGGTGTTTGAATTCAGATACAGTGAACTCTGTGTGCCAGCAATAATTTCATCACAAATTAATTATCACATCATTATTATATAATTAAGTCAAGGATTAATTCAAAATCGTAATTAAACATTTTTGAAACATATTCCAATACTTTCATACTTATAATTAAAATAAGTATTAATTAATTATTCGCTTGGTAATTATAAAGAAAAAAGTTCATTCAATGAAATATTCCCATAAAATTTTTATTTGAAATGTATAAGTACAACTAGCTACATTACTTTTGCATAAGTAATTCTTCATCGTTTCAAGTTTCTATTAAATCTTGGATTTTATCGAAATATGAACCACAAATTTAATTTAAAATTTTTTATTTAAAGCTAAAGAGGTATTTTTACAAAACATTGTGTTTGATAATTGTAATGAACTTGATTCGCATTATCGAGAGTGTGTTTTACAATTGTCGATTGAAAACACAAATTTCTTCAATTTATAATTTTTAGCTTTTGGTTTGTAGAATAGACACGCGATGAAAGTTGGATTATGCATGTAAATGAATGGCCGTGCTTGTTATTTTACGCTTATATAAAAATACGTATATATATATGTACGCTCATAAATGTATACAAATGTATGGTAAAATGACTGGATGGATTTTGATTTGTGTACTTTTTTGATATAAATTTTAATAAAATTTCATCAAATATTAAGTTATTATTTATTACGATTAAGTTATTGGGGGATTCCATCGTAACGGGTGGGACACATTTACACGAAATTTTATTTTTGTTAGTAGATTTCCATAAAACCAAATAACGTTTTCTGCTTTTGGTGGAGCGGTCTATAAATATAATATTCGGTTAACGTTACATTAAAAGGAAAACCTGTAGTAATGTAATATACATGAAAAAAAATTAAGATTTAAAATTGTAACGGTTGGGACAAATTTTAGTTTTGAGTCGAAAAATGTATCATAAAAACTTTGCGAATTTATAACTTTTATTAGTTTTATTTACATATTTCCTTTTGATACGAAATATGAGCATTATAACAAAACAATCATAACAAAGTTACTTTTTTCATTTCTATTGTTACAATCCAAAACTTAACTGTAACTAGCGTAACGGGTGGGACACGAGCGAATTTAAGTACTTGAGAAATTTATTGACTATGAATTAAGGATGCTAAAGTTTCAGAATCAGGGTCGCTCCATACACTGGCTTCATCCTCTGAATAAATTTGTGATGCATTAAGTTTAAACACCTTAATCTTAGTTAGTTTTGATATGAATGTGCGGCCTACGAAAAACCTAATTAAACTTACCTGAACTGATATAATATTTAATTGAAATTAATAAAAATGAATTTCCGTATAGATTTAAATTATTAACCACAAGAATTATGAAACACAAACTATTTAACAGACTTTTCGAAAGTAGCTATTTCAACCTCGCTCAAGTAATTCGTATAGTACGGTTTCAAAACATAAAAAAGTCAATAAATATGAATTTAAAGCTTTAATTTGTTATTTTTTGGTTGACTGCGAATATTACCAAACTGTTTATTTAAATTTTTTTAGTTAATATAAAATAGGATTTTGGCTTCAAGGTTCACTTTCTCAGGAACGACTCTATTATAAATATCACTTATTTCATTACTAAAATAAAATAAATTTAATAAAAAAATGTACCATATATAAAAGAGATATGATTTCTGAATTGAAAAATATTAAAGAAATTTGAAAATGATTAAAAGTCAATAAAAAAAAAACTTGATAAGTTCAGAAATTTCTGATAACAATTTGACTAAATTTTTTCAAAGGTTTTTATCAATTTTACATTTTATTTGCATGGATTTTCTCATTTTACATGGAATATTGCTCATTCTGCTATTTTGAGCACGATTTCTGCCTGCTCACTGTTAATTTGTGTTGAATTATTCCTGAGGTGAAATACGCTAATGTTATTCTGGTGGACGGATAATTGTGAACGATTTGGCAATTGGCACGCGCTGGTCCTTCTCTATGAATTGACGTTCTCTGTAAAATTTGTCATTCCTTTCCACATTTATATTTACATTCTCTGAATGGTTGCAGTTATGATAAATTTAAAATGAATGTTAAAGAATTTATGGAATTTAAAATTTAAATTTGTATACGTAAATGTAAATGTATTAGTATATATATGCATTTGAATACAAATGACAAGAATTTATATTGAAAAATCTGTAAAAACTTGTAAAGGGGTGGAGTGTGTAGTAAATTGCGAAAATGAAATGAAATGGAATGGCAGAAAATTGAACGAAAAGAGCAATACCAAAAGAAAACTTGCCGATAAAAAGCAACAAGAGTATTCGTCTGTGAGCTCAGTCTTATAAAATTTAGCGACAATTTGGAGTTGTTAGCGCAACCGACAAAAGATTTAAAATTTTATTTAGGTTAAAATAAATAGTATAAAAGTTAAAACAAAATACAAATCGGGAAATTGTCAAAAAAAAGCAAAAAGAAATGAACTAAAATGTCTGTTGAGTATTTGGCATACGTCTCATCACGTTTTATTTAGATGAGGAAATAACGCACTCTTCGTCAGTGGTAGAAGTTTGCTGCGAGATGTGGAAGATCCTTTCAACTTGAGTGAAACAAAATTTCGAAAGTTACATCGATTAACCCCAGGCTTAGTTGAAGAAACCATTTCTCAACTTGACAGCCAACTAAAAGGCAGGAGGATAACGGCGATATCTACAGAAAAGTAGGTAAATAAGTGTAAAGCTACATAAATTCTTACCAAGCTGAAAATCGATAAGATTATTTAAAATACAATTAAAAATAAAATTTGAAAGTTCCCCATCTTTCCCCTGTAAGGAAAATTTTTGTTCAAGGTCAAAGGTCAAGAATTGAGTTTTTCGCGATTTTCAGCAAAACGCTATGTTTTATCACAAAATCACCTTGGATAAAAATTATAGATCATAAAATTATCTACATAAAATGTATAAATACCTATTTTTCTACGAGCCACCGTTTTTGAGATATAGCGATTCAAAAAGTTGTAAAAGTTGTAATCGACATAATATACACATGTTTCCACGCCACCTATGAGGTAATGTACTTAGCGCGTTATTTTTAACGTGGTTTCCTCAGTAGGCCTATTACACGGATCACTTATGATCGTGCTTAATTTTAATCTATTGCAAAATAATGGATATTAGCAGAGATTGAAAAGATAAAAGCAATTTAATTTAAAAAAAAGTAGTGAAATTTAATCGTCCGAGTCGTAACTTTCGAATTCTTCTTCTTGTTCTTCTTCTTGGTCGTCTTGTTCTTCTTCATCTTCATCCTGAGTGCATGTAAACTGCGCTCATAGCTATGTATCGCATGTCGCCTCGTTGGAATCACGGATCCTCTACTGTTGGTGATTCAATATTAGAGCACGACAGGTCTGGACAATGTGTACATGTGTACAGTCCGTCTTTTTTGCAAGCACATTTAGCACTGCATCCCTTTTTGCAGTTGCAAAAAATCGTTTTTAACAGTTTTCCCGGTGCAGGTGGAAGTAAAGTTTTCACTGGTTCTAATGAATTGTTGACCAACTTCCAACCCCAGTCTGTAGGGTCTAGCTGATAACCAAGCCACTCTTGAACTTGGTAATATACCCGAAAAAGATGTTGATGAGCAGCAACTGAGGTTGGAGGAAGACAAGCTAATTGTACTTGCTTTTTATTTTTGGTGTTTTTAACGAAAGATACATATCTATTACTTATCTAAGCAGGTAAAATACCGTTAGTTATAATTTCTTGTCGAGTTGAATTACTATTTTTAAAAACTTCAGCACCCCTTCTGTAAAATGCAGATGTCGTATCACAGCCAGTTATTGCGGGTAAAAAATAGTACATGATTTTGACACTTTGCAAAAGTAGATTGATGTTGAGCTTTCCTGGTTTTAAGAAGAAAATAGTTTTTTTCAGTTGGAGTTCGAGCAGTGATTAATACAAGTAAGTCTACATCTTCACCAAAAACAATAGCTTTATTTGTTGAATTGCTCTATTGCTGTTTCAATTATCAATACATCAGCATCATTATTAGCTTGTTTTACCAATATATATTCAGCAGTAAATTTTTCTTTTAACATTGAAATGAATCAAGACCCTTAGTGAGTATAGTAAGAAATTTTTGTTGACTGGTTGGAACTGTCATCATTATAGCCATCAAATACGACAGTAACTCTCCAAAATGTTGGCGTACATACTGTACGTATTTATCTAAGATAACGTTGAATGTTTCTTCGCTGTCCCAATCAACCCGATGTAGTAAATATCCTCCGAGATGTACATATGTCGTATTTGTGTTTCCACTACCATATAATATCCACTACTTTGCAATAGTTTAAAATTAAACAGGATCTCAAGTGACCGTGAAATACGCCTACTGGGGAAAACACGTTAAAAATAACGCGCTAAGTACATTACCTCATAGGTGGCGTGGAAACGTGTGCATATTATGACGATTACAACTTTTACAACTTTTTGAATCGCTATATCTCGCTACGGTGGCTCGTAGAAAAATAGGTATTTATACATTTTAAGTAGATAATTTTATGATCTATAATTTTTATATAAGGTAATTTTGTGTTAAGACCTAGCATTTTGCTGAAAATCGCGAAAACGTAATTTCTTGACCTTTGACCTTGAAAAAAAAATTTTCTGACAGGGGAAAGATGGGGAACTTTCAAATTTTATTTTTAATTGTATTTTAAACAATCTTACCGATTTTCAGCTTGGTGGGAATTTATGTAGCTTCGAATGTCTAAATTGAGCGGACTATGCTATCAATGTCGTATTGGAGAGATTTTTCGTAGAGGTTAGATTTCGTATGACTCAAATAGAACGGAAAGCTTCAAATTATATTTGCTCATCATCAAACTCACCATTTGCTGGAGGCACTATTGGAGTTATCGATTGCACTTATGCCTTAATCATGGGTTCCAGAAATCATAAAGAAGCCTATGTCAACCACCACGGTTACCATTCTATCAATGTGCAAATGGTAATAAGAATTTACTTTTTAATTGTTGAATAACAAAGTTCAATATGTGGAGACCATAAGGTTTATTTAATTTTTAAACTTTGTAATCAATTCCAACTCATTAATTAATTAATTTCCATCACGAATTTATTTGTATTTGTCGTTTCTTTTTGTGCTTTTCGCATATTTTGACGTTTTGTTAAGCTGTGCTGCCACCGTTATTGTTATAATTGAGTTACCGAATCACCCAATCGTTAGTGCAAGCGACAAAATTCGTTAGTTAACAACTCGACAAATCGTTTCGATACAATTTGCGGGATTCCCCTACTGGTTGCATGGTAATTTTTTTATCAAAAATAAAATAAATTTTTTAAATTTATATATTTTTGAAAATTCAAATAAAAAAATTAAGTTTCTGAAGAAAGCCTATATCTTCTTCGGATGTTACACTAGAATTTATCACAATTTTCAGGGTTTTTGGATATGTTTACATTTTTATTGCTGAGTGCATATTCATGTACATACGCAAATATGCATGCATCTCTTTGTTACAATATGTTTAATAAGCTCCAGTTTATTAATAATTATATTTCTTCAAAGAGTACGAAGAATGTTTCCTCACTATACTGTTTTAAATATTTATTATTATGAGATCAATTCTATTATATACGTACATTCTTTTACCAAGTAAAAGCTGTGTTAACAATTACTTTTATTCTGAAACACGTTTATTCTCTTGGAAAAAAATAATTCTCTAAAGTAAAAAAAAGAGGATTGGGAACTGAGTCATTTGTGTTGTTTGGAGTTTGTTTAATATATTAGAGTCTAATAGTAATTGCTCATCATGTTTTCATCCCAAATCTTTCATATCGTCTTTTAATTCTGCCTAGATCGCGGTGTAGCCTCCCTTGTTCATTGCTCGTATCGCCGTCGAAAACTTTTTTAGGAAAGAAATGGGGAACGGAAATGCATGAAATGTGTCCTTAGCGACGTTCTAGCTTCAATTTTTCGATAACTTTCCAACAAATTGTCAATAATTTACTTAAATTTCGGGGATATGTGGATACCAAGAAAGGGGTAAGCAAAATTTAAAAAAAATGCCCATGCTTCATCGGGATTTATACATATCGTAAAGTTTATGTCGGCAAATAATTTTCTAAAATCAAACCTGACAAATGTTCCTTATTTGAGTTTTGCATATTTGGAAACAAATTGCTCTAAATACCGAAAAGTCGTTTCACGATTGAGTGCTTATGCGAAGAGGTGGCAGGAGAATATCTTGTGGACAACAAATGGGCTCACCGACTGAGGAGTGTTTTTTTTTTGCAGTAATTGGTGCAGATTTGAATGTTTTATATGAACGTATGTTTTATTTAGTTACGTCCACAAACGTAACAGATCAACTTTGTATAAGATCTTTGCATTTTTATTAGCTCTTAATCACAAATAACACGTTTCAGATACCACTTAAAATGACTTGTCTAACTATGTCATGATTTAGCAGAAGTTATGACAGCGCAATACTGCCATTGTAACATATTATCAAATATGTAAGAATGCATGTTAACAAAAGAGTTGATGAATATGTGGCAATGTTTTAATAGATCTGAAAGTTTGAATGGAACTGAGAAATTTTAAAATATTTATTCGATGAGGCATGGATTATAAATTTTTCTCTCTAAATTTCGTTTGTTGAAATTAATTAAAACTATTAGAAAAATTTGTTTTAATTCTAGTATTACTATTTTTATATCGTGGACGCAAAAGCAAAGCAGAAACAGAGCAGAAATATGTGTATATAATGTAATATTGTGGCGAAAATGCGAAGCGAATGATAGATGAAAGAGAGGAGCCGACAACTGGCATTTTCTAGAGCGTAAAACGAGACGATTATCGTAACGAGACACGATTATCGTAACGACGCGATTATTCCGGGGGTTTCGTTTTCACGCAGCAAACAAGTATATAAGGGCGACACACGACTGCAGAGGAGTCAGTCAGTATCAGTCGTCTGACTGACTCCTCTGCAGTCGTGTGTCGCCCTTATATACTTGTTTGCTGCGTGAAAACGAAACCCCCGGAATAATCGCGTCGTTACGATAATCTTGTCAGTATCAGTCGTCGACTCCCACGACAGCCGGTTCTACGCACCGGAGTTGACCCGGATTTTATCCGGCCAAGGGCTGTCACCCTTTCGGCGACCTAACCCCGTTTAGGTCATCAGGTAATTTTAGCTTTAGTACATCAACGGAGCAACATCTCGCAGCAGGCCTGCTCCAAATCCTTCTCATCAGGGCAGGTGTAGAAACCAATCCTGGTCCGAGGGATTATTTCTGCTGCGTGTGCCATAGACGACTCCACCATTCCTCCACCTCGGTTAGATGCAATCAGTGCAATGGATGGAGTCATCTTAAGACCTGCTCAGGCCTTAAGACACATAGGGAGTGGACCACGAGTTACGTGGCCCCATGCTGCCAGCGCCCAGCTGCGCCTCTGGCCCATACGGCAGTGCCTTCTGCACACTTACCCACTTTGGGTAACTCCCCCCAGGCCTCCACGGCCCATCGGAGCTCCCCGCAGCATGACTCCCAATCATCTTCCCCCAACCCTCCCCCACCCCCATCCAGCTCCACATCCCGTGCGGGGGCTAATCAGCAGCTCTTAGTACCCCGCACAGTCTGCTCCGTGTGTCAGACCATAGTACGGCGGAACGTGACATCAGTCAAATGCAATTCTTGCACTGGCTGGTGCCACTTTCGGTCGTGCTCTGGCCTGCGCACCACTCGTGAGTGGAGTAGTGCTTTCGTTGCCCCATGCTGTAGGAGTCTGCCCCCGCCTGCAAACACTACGCAGCCGCCAACTACCACCAATGTGCGGCAACTACCACAGCGGGTTACACAGCTGCAACAGACAAGATCTACGCACAACTCCCTCACCCCCGTGTTACGAACGTTCCCCCGAGACACTTTAGACTAATACAATTTAACTGCAACGGACTCCAAGGAAAGATCGACGAGATAGTTGACTTCATGAGCCGGGAACGCCTGCCAATAGCCGCGATCCAGGAAACCAAATTAAGCGCCCGCTCAGATCTTCTGAGCCGGGCTGGCTATAACATCATAAGGAAAGATCGCGAACGAGATCATGGTGGAGGCTTGGCCTTCATTTTACATAACACCGTGCAGTATCGTCTTATCGACGGCGACATCGACCGCAGGGATACTACCCTAGAATGTCAGGGCATAGCTATCCGGTCAGGCGATGTCGAGCTCGAAATATTCAATATATACATTCCTCCCGTTACAAGTTGCCCGGTTGGATACCGTCCTGATATAGGTGCGCTACTCAGAGGCGAAAACCGCTTGGTTTTGGGCGACTTTAACGCGCACCACGATCTTTGGCATTCCTGCCTGTCAAATGATCGTCGAGGAATGGAGCTGGCGGAACAGATAGACAATTCGACATTCTGCACAATGAATGACGAAGCCCCCACCAGGATTGTGGGCAACTGCCATAGCTCGCCTGACATTACAATAGCTAGCGCTGGTCTGATAAATTGCATAGATTGGCGACCTATGCTTACGCTCGCATCAGACCATTTGCCCATAGTCATCTCGATTGACAGGCCTCCCGACTTCGTTTCCGTGGACCACCGGACATTTGTTAACTTTAACAAAGCTAACTGGACCGGCTTCACGGAATTTACTGAGAACGCCTTCAGTGCTCTCCCCACTCCCACCAACGTCCTCCCTGCAGAAAAGCTTTTCCGCAAAATTGTCGTGTCTGCTGCCGCCCGCTTCATACCTGCAGGTCGAATCGCGGAAATCCGCCCCAATTTTCCCACCGAAGCGGCGGTTTTGGCGACAAGGCGCGACACGTTACGCCTGGCCGATCCCGGCGATCCCCGTATCAGGGAACTCAACGCCGAGATTCGGAACAAGGTAAATCTCCATAAGCGGAACAAGTGGGAGGAGCACTTAAGATCCTGCAATCTCTCCTCTGGGGTGACCAAGCTCTGGGCCACCGTCAAATCGTTGTCAAATCCGACGAGACGTGATGATCGGGTGGAAATTTCATTCGGTGATCACGCCTCGTCGGACCCGAAGAGGTGCGCGAGCTATTTTAGCCGGCTTTTTACACTGCACCCTTCGGTCGACAAAACGAAACGACGAATAACCCGCCGTCTGCGCAAACTACCGAACACCAGCGCGACGCTTGATTTCTCCAGGGAAGAGGTTCAGGGGTTATCGGGAAGGCGAAAGCCTCCAAATCCATCGGCCCCGACGGAATAAGCATGCTGATGCTAAAACATTTGGGTCCAGCGGGAGCAGAATATCTCACCAAGCTCCTCAATCTGTCCCTGACCACCCTAACTATACCCGACGTGTGGAAACTGGGTAGAGTGGTCCCGCTACTAAAGCCGGGGAAACCCGCAAATAAAGGAGAGTCATATCGTCCGATATCCCTCCTTTCCCCAGTAGCGAAGACAATTGAGGCCTTGCTGCTCCCGTCCCTCACACACCACCTGAGCCCAGCTACACATCAGCATGGCTTCCGAAAAGTGCACAGCACCACAACTGCACTTAACGCCATAAACACCCAGATAATTCATGGCCTCAACCAAAATCGACCCTGTGCGCGAACTGTCCTAGTAGCACTGGACCTGTCGAATGCCTTCGACACAGTGAATCATTCAGTGCTACTATCGGACATTGAGGCTTCCTCATTACCGCCTAGGTTGAAGAGGTGGACCATGAATTACCTGAGTGGTCGACGATCATCGGTTGAGTTTCGAGGTCAAACATCTAAGCTACGGAAAATTAAACAAGGGATCCCGCAGGGTGGTGTCCTCTCCCCAATGCTGTTTAATTTTTACATCTCGAGACTTCCTCCACCACCTGAGGGCGTCTCGCTGATCTCATACGCCGATGACTGTTCGATTTTGGCGTCTGGCCAGGATATTGATAACCTCTGTTCTTCAGTAAACAACTACCTCGCCGACCTTTCCAACTTCTTCGCTGCACGACATCTACATCTCCAACCTGCGAAATCCTCTGCCACCCTTTTCACCAGCTGGACGAAGGAGTACCGGCTAGAACTCGATGTGAAGGTCGATGGTGTAAAAATTCCGACCACAAATAACCCAAAGTTACTGGGAGTAACATTCGATAGCCTGCACTCCTTCACTCCGCATACGACTGCAATTGCCACCAAAGTACAAAGCCGCAACAAAATCCTCAAATCGCTAGCCGGTAGCACCTGGGGTAAAGACAAAGAAACGTTGCTGGCGACGTACAAGGCAATTGGCCGGCCGGTCGTAAACTATGCTGCGCCGATTTGGACGCCGGGGACTAGCACGACGCAGCTGAAGAAGCTACAGACCTGCCAGAACACCGCCCTTCGGACCGCGACGGGAAACCTCCTGATGGCGCCGGAGCACCACCTACACAGTGAAGCATCTATGCTCCCAGTTAAGGAGCATAATGTTATGCTGTGTAAGCAGTACCTGCTGGGATGCTACCGCATGGATCATCCCAACAGGCACCTACTGGAAGCTGAACCACCACCTAGGCACATCAGAAAGGGAGTACTTGACTACCGCGACGACATACAGCAATACAGACAAGACCCGCTGGACAGGACGGCGTACAGACAGGCCATCAACACCATTCACCGAGAGTCCGTTAACACCTTCTTGAACTCTCTTCCAGTGAATGGTGTTCTCGGAGTCAAACCACCACCCATTGCAGAACAAGAGCTCGAGTTGCCTCGTGAGACTCGCGTAACCTTGGCACAATTAAGATCTGGATACTGCAGTAGGCTAAACTCCTACCTATCCAGACTCGACCCTGACATACCTAACACATGTCCCGCATGCAAAGAATCCCCGCACGACACTAACCACCTCTTTGCATGCCCACTTAACCCGACTCATCTAACACCCCTCTCCCTTTGGTCCGACCCCGTCGAAACAGCACGTTTCCTGGGCCTCCCGTTAGATGACCTCGATGACTAAAGCTGAACTTGCCTGACCCTAAACGGGACTAGGCTTGCCGCTACAACAACAACAACAACAGTATCAGTCGTGAATTAAACTCGTTGGAGATTACATTACAGTAAAGTAATAAAGACAGTACATTGTGAAAGTTGTATAAAAGTGATTGTAAATAGTAAAGTGAATTGTAATTGAATTGTGTTACTGAATAATAAAAGGACATTAAATAAAGTCTTTATAAATAAAGAGACTGCAAATTAAGTTGGCGATTTTATTTAACAATCCAGAGATCGTACCCGAAGGATTTGGGAAATCGTCGGGGTTAATCAGCAAGATCGTAACAATTGGTGTCAGAAGTGGGATTGTTAAATAAATTCCAGAGGATAATAATTAAAAAATGGTGAAGATTCAGGATTTGACGATACCTCTTCTCAAGAAGGAGTTGGCCAAGCGAGGATTGTCTACAACTGGAAATAAGGCAGAGCTGCAATCTAGACTGCGAGAAGCAATGGAAGTCGGAGGCATCGACTTGAACCAGTACGAATTCCGTCGCGAGAATGAAGATGTATCCTTGAAGGACATTGACAAAGAAGAAGCTATTGATTCTGCGAAGGGGTTGGAGCAGCCATCAAGTAAGATTCAAGAAAGTGCCCCTGGCTCATCTACCGGTATGGACATGAATATGTTGTTGAATGCAATTTCACAAATCAGTGCCAACATGTCACAAATCGATGCCAGCATATCACAAAAGATGGATGCACAGGATGCCAAGATATCACAAAAGATGGATGCACAGAATGCCCGTAATTCTGCAATGAATGTCAAGATATCAGACAAGATGGATGCAAAGTTTGATGGACTAGAAGGAACAATCGCGCAAATACAGCAAAATCTGGAGAAAGACAATGCAGAACTTAAGGAAAGACAGGATCAAATCGAGGAGCGACAAGACAAAATAGAGGAGCTAATTAAGACCAAAATCAACGAGCTCGAGCGACATGTCCGAGATTTGCATTTGCATCGTCCAGCCAGATCGATGAACAGCCCGTGGGTAGAAGCACCATCCTTTGACGGCACAGCTCCATTCCAGATCTTCAAGCTCCAGTTCGAGAAGACGGCTGAGTTAAATAATTGGACCATCGAGGAAAAATCCGCTGCGCTATTTGTTACGTTGAAAGGACCTGCAGCGGAAAATTTGCTGACTATTCCCGAATATGAGAGGGATAACTATGGCGCAGTAATGTGAGCCCTGGAAAGACGATATGGTAGCGAACACAGAAGACAAATTTACCAGATGGAGCTAGAAAAGTGCGACCAAAAACCGAAAGAATCTCTGCAGGAATATGCTTTTGATATCGAGAGATTGGCTCATTTAGCCATAGGGCACTCGTCGGGTGAATATCTCGAAAGATTAAAAATCCAGAGGTTCGTCAGCGGAATTAAGGACGTTTACACCAAGCGAGAGACTTATGCGGATCCAAAGTTAACATTCGCTGAAACTGTTGCGTATGCTCAGACACGTGAAGCAGCGGCACTGCTATGTAAGCCAGCCTACAAAGTAAAGCGGTTGGAGGTAGAAACACCAGATGTGAGGACTGAAATATTGAAAACTTTGAAGTCGATAGCAGGAATGAATCGTTCTAGTGTTAAGAATCAAGGTGGAAAGTGCTTCAGTTGCGGAGAAGCAGGTCACTTCGCACGCGAATGCCAGTCGGGTTCCAACAGAGAGGAAAGACGACGCAAACGATGCTCAAAAGCTGAGGGCATAATAGACGTCCAGCGAATAACAATTACTCGAGCAGGAAAGTGGGAGGCAAGCCATTTAAGAAAATGTCAGCTAGAAGACCAAGACTTGGAATTGGTAATGCACGGATTGAAGGTGAACAGACGGCCACGTAAAGAACAAATGGCAGCGGAAAGTCCAATCGGTAAGGCATACTGGGCCCAATGGAGCAGTTTAGAATTGATATCTGGCTGTTTGCATAGAGTATGGGAAAGTGAAGATGGCCAGTGCTCTGGAAGGTTAATAGTAGTTCCGAGGTTGAAAATTCCGGATATTCTTAAGGAATTTCACAATGGTCCTAGTGGAGGGCATCTAGGCATTAAGCAAATGCTGAAGAAGATCAAACAGAGGTTCTATTGGGTTGGTTGTCGTCAATCGATCGCTGAGTGGGTTGCTAACTGCTGGAAGTGCAGTGCAACTAAAGGGCCAAAATCACGAAGCCATTACACATTGAAGGCCAGGTATGACAAAGCGATGAGCTCTGAAGGCTTCCAAAGTGAAGATTTGGTGTTGCTGTGCAGTCCACAATTGAAAAGGAGTCTGTCCCCAAAACTTCAATGCGTTTGGGATGGTCCGTATAAAGTAATCAAACGGCTAAATGACGCAGTGTATCGAATCCAGAATGTTGGGAGACCAGGAAGCAAGATGAAAGTGGTCCACCTAGAGAGGCTTGCTGCGTTTGGAACAGCGAATGTGTCTGATCGGGACGATCAGACTTAGGTGGAGGGCAGTGTGGCGAAAATGCGAAGCGAATGACAGTGAAAGAGAGGAGCCGACAACTGGCATTTTCTAGAGCGTAAAACGAGACGATTATCGTAACGAGACACGATTATCGTAACGACGCGATTATTCGGGGGGTTTCGTTTTCACGCAGCAAACAAGTATATAAGGGCGACACACGACTGCAGAGGAGTCAGTCAGTATCAGTCGTGAATTAAACTCGTTGGAGATTACATTACAGTAAAGTAATAAAAACAGTACATTGTGAAAGTTGTATACAAGTGATTGTAAATAGTAAAGTGAATTGTAATTGAATTGTGAATTACTGAATAATAAAAGGACATTAAATAAAGTCTTTATAAATAAAGAGACTGCAAATTAAGTTGGCGATTTTATTTAACAATCCAGAGATCGTACCCGAAGGATTTGGGAAATCATCGAGGTTAATCAGCAAGATTGTAACAATATAAATTATATACATAATACTAAAAATTAACTCAAAAGTACTACGTATACTTTTCAAAGTGCAAATTTTGGTTTTTGATTGCGGAATAAATATATACATATGTATATTCTGTATTAATACAAGTACATTCAACTGATCTCATACCTGAAACAGCTTCCAAACATTTTATAAATATTTCCATGTTACGCTCACAAGTAGCTTCATTTAAATAGAAATATGTCCTGGCACTGCTCACCTTGTAACGACGGTCAGCGAAAGATTTTTCAACATGATATTTGGCTATCGTCCCGTCGTCTTGGACGTCTCCCGCGCTAGAAACCGAAGATCTGCAATAAATTTACCTAAATATTAGATATCATAAAAATAAAATAACGGCAAATAAATGTAACTTACTCAACTTCTCGCTTTTCAGCTTCCTCTTGGGAAAGATCTTCCTCCACAGAGTAATCAAGAATTGGTTTGACGCCAAACGAACGTAACCTATAAAAGTTCTCAACATTCTTTATATCATAGTGCAATATCTGTACAAAAATATTAATGAATATGATGTAATATCAAGCCATAACCCCAAAGATGTATGTAACCAACAATTGATTACCCACAGGAGCGATCTTTTAAAATTATTTTGTACTGAAGTAAATTCGTATGAGGAAATCAAAGTGGATTTATATATCGCAAATTCTTCAACATTTTTTCAAAATTAAAATTTAAAATTCTTATTAAAAATATTTAATTTTTCGCTAAACCGTTAACCTTTTTGCGATTTCTTCCCTTTGCCTGGGATTTTTTACACCATTCTCTACCACCATTAAATACAATAGATAACAGATATTGGACGTAGATAACTCGTTCAAGCTTTTTGCTGTCAAAAAAGGTCAATTTCGCCACGTGTGCACCCTGAAACTAATTTTTGCAATTTGAATTCAATTACATGCAAGTTTTTATGCAACGTGTAACTGCTCTTGAAATTTAAATTTTGAAATCTGTGATTTTGACAAGCAATTTGACATTAATTAATTGCTACATCTGACGGCACCTTAAGTAACGTCAATTTAGTGGTTATGACTTGTCATGTGCAGATTTATGTCATCGATATATATACAAATACATGAATGTATTTCGTTCTTAGTTTCTGCAAAATTCGCTTTTAAATATACCTCGTATGTCTGTTGTTACATATATGCGAATTTATTACATATATATGTGTATGAACATATATTCTTTACTAGTCAGAAAAAAAAACGACTTTGTAACATATGCATACATATACGTACCATATTATCATTATATATGTTTTAATGTACTGTCAATTGCATTAAATTAGTCAGCCAGTTAATATGAATTTTCGAGCAACGTAAGGTTGAATTCATTTATGTATGTATGCAAATACATTTAGTTGTGTGATGTTCATGGTGGGAGAAATTTAATTATTTAGTAAAAAGTTTAAGTTTTAGTTAGGCTAAAATTAAGTCATGCCACATGCTTTTATGATGTAAGAAAAACATTGGTCATATTTATATATAGATAAGCACATGAAATCTTTTTTACGTGGTATTGATTAATCATAAGAACCTTTCAAGCGTTGGAACTATGGTATATCGATTTTCACCCGCAACAAAGTGTCCATAAAAAGAAGCTTTCATCAGTAGCGCAAATAAACGGTCGCCTATTATAGCGCGGGTAATTTTCATTATCTAGTAGAAGCAGCAGCAAAAGGTAGATGTTTGTATTAAGCACGATAAATATATTGAAGCATTTGGAACGATTGCAATTGTTGATAGTTCGCAAATTTCGTTGTGGCATGAATGTGCGGATTCCACACGTGAAAAAATAATAAAAATAAAAAAATACGTTAGTTTTTTCTGGTTTTAATATTTACCTCTCAAGTATTGGGACTATTTTGACTTGATCTTCGCCAGCTACGAAATGTCCATAAAATGTAGCCTTCATCAGCATAGTAAACAATTTGTCACCGAGCAAGGATTTGGCGATTTTCATTAGCTGTGAATGTATTTAGTGTAAATATTATGTAAAAAGTCAAATATTTTCAGAATACGACAAAATATTAAGAAAAATAAGAAATCAAAACTATGCACAAATCAGACTATGTATATACATACATGTTTTGAAAATAAATCATTTCCTGTACAGATGTACATAGTACATACCTATATCTTTTTATGCAAAAATTTAAGTGGTTATATACACGTCTGTGCGTATAGAAAAACAGGGCTAAAATTATACTAAGTTTTAATTTTAATTAAACTGTCTAAGAAATTGTTAAGTCATATCCCAGAATAAAACCTAAGAAACCACATTTTCGTTGTTGTCTATTAGTTTTCGACGAAATCGCTTGGAACACCTATATCGATGCTGGTTTTTATTCTCAAAAGTACACCGAAAGTACCGTTAACTTGAGCCCGATATAATAAAATTCGAGCGCTGCAAATTTTTTTTGGATTAAAACAAAGTAATTGCTTATGTTATATGCCAGAAAACCGGAGTAGTGTGACTTTTTTTACATGCAACACTGAAAAACTAAAGAAATTTATCTGTGTCTAGGAAATGCATACCATGCAAATAAAGAGTGAACCAGTTCGAGGTTCCATACTTTTTTAAAGAAAAAAACACAGAAAATTTAAATTCAATGGGGAATATTTATTAATTATTTTTTGAAGATTATCTCTTTAAAATGTTGGCCCCGGCGCGTCTCAGCCTGAATCGAAGCGTGATTGTCCGCATTGACTTTAGACTTTACATATCCCCACAGGAAAAAGTCTAACGGTGTGATATCACACGATCTTGGCGGCCAATCCATAAATCAATTGATTGATGCGATGTTTTGGAAGTGGCGCCGTCTTGTTAAAACCAAATGTCGCGGAGACCAAGAGCTTCAATTTCAGATATCAAATAGTCGGTTATGATGGCACTGAGCCAAAAATAGGCCTCGTCACTGAACAAAATAGGCTCGAAAACGTCGGATCTTCTTGGAACTTTTCAAAAGCCCATAGAGCGAAGTGATGTCACTTGCGAAGGTCGAGTGGCTTCAGTTCTTGCACAGGCTGTATTTTGTACGCTTTCAATTTAAGATTTCGACGTAAAATGCGCCTAGTTGCTCCATACGTCAGTCCGCTATATTTTCTTCACTACGTGCTGGACGTGGTCTATTTGGTCGAATATTATGCAATATTGAATGCTTGGGGTCTCAAGATGGCTGATGATGTTGCGAATAGTATGTTCAGTAGGGCGATTATGTTACCCTAAATTGAGCGAAGTGCGTGAAACACATTCTTTACAGAACGTGAATTTTCGTAATAAAGTTAAATGATTTGTAAACGTTGTTCAGGTGAAAGTCTTTCCATGATGAAATGCCAAACGATACTGAACAAAAATAACATGACAGCTTGACACGACTCCCCGTGATCTGTCAAAAAAGGCTATTGAAAAAAGTACCTCTACTTGGAGCACCCTTTATTTCCTATGGAATTGTGGTAAAGATCCAGATCACCCCCATTGCAAAATTGTGACATATTCAAGTGAAACAATAACAACAACAAGACACGGGGTTGCTTTTTTTCTTCTTGCAATATGTGGGAAATAAATATCTATATAGGATATTTTTCCTATCGTAGCATATTTTTTTTGCATGTGTTTTGTTGTTGCGCCATTGCACGAGTAAGAAAACTTTTCTATCCGTGCACCGTAGCATGCATATCCTAGACACAGATAATACTCCTATTGTATGTGCATAACTAAAACATATATAACATAAATGTTTCATGCTGTTGTTAAAGTAACAGTTTGATTCGAGTATGTACAAGTCAAGTGTAAGTTCTTAGCATTAAAATTGGTCCTTTATTGTTTGCAAAAAAAGTACTGTTAATTCCACATTTATAAATGTACTCGCCATTAGAAATATTTATATGTACATTAATAAAGGAAAGTATAAGTTTAAGTTTAATGAAGGCCATTTACTGATTTTCAGTGATCAAAGGATTTTAAATTGAATGATCCAAATGGAAATCCATTTTCTGGTGAGGTATGTTAAAGACTGTCGTCGTTCTGTGTCCCCAGAAAGGGGGCAGTTTACTTATAAGATGACCAGTTATTTCAATGTCATTGTTTAATTATACATAAGTGACACATAATTTACTAATTAGGTTTAATAGATTGAGGTATATATAATGATAGTAAAAAACAAGCCTTTAAGCTGCGCACCACACCATTCGTTTTAGGCTACACAGGTTTCCGCACATAAGCCTCAAAAGTTAAATTAATGTAATTGTATGAAATCGCCTCTACAACCATTAGACTGCACATCCCAGAAAGCTTGAAAGTAGCTAAATTTTCAAATTTAGCCAAAAGTCTGAACTCTTTTGACAAACTGCTGTTTCGAACATATTCAAACTACTAGAACGTTACCAATACGGCAACAATGGAATTGATAATTATTTTAAAAACTTTTAAATATTTTACATAAAATTTATGCGTGTGAACAGAAACTCAAAAAAAAATTTTTTTATTGACCGGTGTTTTTAATTATAAATTCGTTAAAGTAAAAGTGGGCGAGGTGAAGTGTCCAGTGTCTCTAAAAATAGTTCCATATGGGCATATTAGGCCGTTTCGTGATTAATAAAATCGTTATCCACATTTAACACGATGCAATGCAATTGCGATATGGTGCGCAAATCAGCATTGAATTTCGAAAGTAGAGTCATCATAAAAAAGGAGAATAGTGGCAAACGCCATTGCTTTAATTTAGGCAAAGTTTTGAATTCATAAATTCATATTCAAAATAGAAATATGTTATTTATATTAAAATATATACTGTTATTAAAATTTATTTGTTATTTCACTTCACTTTTCTTTATAAGAATAAAAAGTGGACGCTTGAGCGGTAAAAATTTGTCAAGTTAATAGAGTTATTTAACAGCTAAATAGCGGCTTTCTTAAACGTCATATAAGTGAAATAATGCATAAATGCTTTGCACATGATGCCTTACCTCATATTAAGGTTGTGCTTGAAAAACATTAAATATTATTCATCGAAGGGAAAATCTCAGTTTGAGATTTATAATGAGGTGAAAACTGTATATGGTGATAAAGCTATGAATCGTATGAGTGTATACAAGTGGTGTCGCGAGTTTAAAAATGGTCGTAAGTCTGTGCATGATAAACAGACGAAAATGCGCGTCGTGAATATCGCATGATTGTGGATGAACTTTCTGCGATGTTTCCGAAAAAGAGAAGGTAAAGGAAGTGTGGAGAAGTGGACGATAGCATTGGCGGGAAATTATTTCGAAGTGGAAGTGTGGAAGAATTTTTTTGAAAGCAATGTCGACTTTTTAGGTCGTGCAATAGAAACTGACAAAATTCGGAAAGATGGT
Source organism: Neoceratitis asiatica (assembly GCA_030068015.2). Taxonomy (NCBI): domain Eukaryota; kingdom Metazoa; phylum Arthropoda; class Insecta; order Diptera; family Tephritidae; genus Neoceratitis; species Neoceratitis asiatica. The sequence goes on along the minus strand of CM061525.1, from coordinate 71,289,908 downwards.
TTTGGTTCGGCTCTGATGCAGTAGGTCGATGGATTCTTACAGCCTGCATTTTATGGAGCAAGAAACCGACGCTTAGTGATGCTAATCGATGCTAAACCACAGCTATGTTTTAAAGCAGCTCACCATTCTCCTGGGTATTAAATTACATAACATATTAAAAAAGGTGTACATCGAGAAGTGGCCAGATGGATCTTGTACCTACAAGACATCAATTTACGATGAAGACCATGTTGAAAATATATTGAGACACGTCGATTTTTTGAGCCGCTTTCCAAATGTTTCACCCATCGGTTCAGCGATTTCAGCGCGCTTATAAATGCACAGCGGAAGGATAGTTTCAGAAGCGTTATTTTGATATTTTGAATAAAAGCATAACTGGAAATAATTTGATCATCGTGCGCAAGGAGACGGTACGTCAATTACACTCACTATTTATTATAGCTGGAAAGCTTTCATCCAATCTGATTACATTGCCTAGCGAGCGTAGCCGCTATCTTTTTATTCGCTGAACTATGTCAATTTCGTCGAATAACTCATACAGCTCATCGTTCCGTCGTCTGCGGTATTCACAAAAGGCCATAAATCTTCCGCAAAACTTTTCTCGTCCACGCCTCTGTACAATACAGGTGGATGGGAGTAACTTGTGGATTTGTTTTTAATTCGTCCAAAGAGGAATTTACTTTTCAATTGCCTATTCAGTCCAAACTAACAGGTGCTACTGTTAACAAGAAATTATTTACAAATTCAAAGCAATTACTGCCAACAGTGACGTGGGAGCCAAGACACGAGTACGATGACTGTTTATTCTGTAGCAGGAAATATTTCTTCTTGTCCTCGTTCACCACGAGACCCATTTACTTCGCTTCCTTGTCTAACCTGGAGAAATGTGAATAACTGGTGTGGTTGTTATAGCCAATGATATTAATATCATCGTCGCTTGTACCTTGTCTATTTAGCTCTGCGGAACTTATTATTTTTTACAGTATCAGATTAATGAAATAACAAAATAAAGAATCACCATGTCTGAAATATCGTTTGGTACCGAATGGCTCGAAGAGGTTCTTCCCAATTCAGAATGCGCCTATCCAGCGTCAGTATTAGTTTTGCAAGAAAAATTCGATGAAAAGGTGATATACATTGACTCTTTTCTTAGAATTTTTCTCCAAGATTTGGCGCATGGTGAATTCTGGTCAATGGTGGATTTACTAGGTCTAAAGCCACACTGATTAGGTCCAATCAGTTAGTTGACGGTTGACTTTAATCTCTTACACAATACGCTCGATATGATTTCGTGTGCGATATTGAGAAGGCCCACCATAATTGGCACAGAGCGCACCGAGGTTACAATTGTCGGGCATGCATTCGTCCGACCATATTCTGCAAATAGGCTGACGCATGTGCGTTGTCAGTTGTTTGCCCTCGTATTTGAATAGCTCGGCCGGCAAGCCAATATTTTTATTTCTTTCAGCACTTCGTCGGGTAATGGAATATCTATTCCATCATCTCCATTTGTGGACTCGGGTTCATCATATCCGGTTGGCCCATTTCCTCTGCCATTCAGCAAGCTGGAGAAGTGTTCCTTCCATAAACTTAGTATGCCCTGGACATGGGTGACCAGATTACCTAGTTGAGTATGCTGTAACTCGCTGCATCTTTTTATAGAATTTTCGGGCATTACCCCTGTCGGCCAGCTTCTCATACTCTTTATACTCACTCATTTCGGCCTGTATAATTTTCGTTTACAAATGTGTCTCGTTTCCCTCTTTAGCTCTCAGTGTTTATTCCACCCGGTAAATGTTGTAGTAGATCGCACAATTGCGAGGTAGGTAGTCTGCTTTCTCTACACTGCAGCATAACAGTCCTCATCTTAGCAGCTTTTTCGTTGGCCTTGCCTAAATCCTTTTGTTTCTGCAGCAGCGAGTGCTTGAGATGTCTGAGTGTTTTTGATGCATTTTCTTGTGCCGGAATCACGTACTACAGACAACCATATTTCGGAACCGGGCGAAGTCCATCAGCCTCAGCCCGTTTGATTATGTTTTGTCCAAAGATATCTTTTTTACCCAACCTGGCATTGAAATCTCCAAGTATGTTCATCCACCGGGATCTATGCCAGGATTCAGCGACACAGTTTTTCTCCCCACAAAACCAACTCCAAATTTGCGCACGGTCGGTGTAGTAGATTTCGCAAAGGGGCCACCTTATTCCGTCCTTGTCCCGTCCATCGTACTTCTTGGACTGCGGTGATGTCACGTAACTCCACTACACTCTTCTATTGCTGCTTCTAGAACACCGAAGATTTGCAAAGAAAATGTTGAAATGCAAGCCCATCATCGAACGGGAATCGATCACTACATTCTTGTAGAAAGGAAACGACGAAAGAATTAAAAAGAAAATGGCAAAAGCTACTGCAGAAAAAGATACATGGGTGAACATCGATTTTTTCCGCTTGCTTAGTCTGACGGGCAAGTGCGTGTGCAGACAGCGAACTTTAACAACCTGAACAAAAAATAATGGAGCTAATCGGCAGAAATAAATTCCATAGTTCCAATCGAAAAGGATAGTTAACAGGAATTCGAAAATTCATAACATACTTATAAAGCAAGAAATGTAGTTAATATCAAAAATAAAGCCAACATACCTCAGACAATGTTTACGTTTGATATTGAACCAAATTTTCAGCTCGAAAAAGGGAGAAGTTCATTCCTTTACAAACTGCGGTACCTTCTTCGCCGTCTTATTTCCGTAGAGGAACCACATAAACGAACAGGTGCTGTCCAGTACCATAAGAATGTGTGCGTGATTTGTGGAGATCTACATAGCTCAAAAAACTGTGGGTACCATAAACGACTTCTGAGTCTAAAAAATGTAGCAATTACGGTGAAAATCATATTACCAATTGTACAATATATATTTAATTAAAGGGAGACGGTATTTTGTATCCTATGTCCAAGCTTTAATAGGGGTATCTCAGCCAAAAACGAAAGAAACGCCAGTAGCGTACGAAAATTCTCTTGAAAACACGCTAAACAACTTTACACTTATGACAAAACTTAAATCGAAATCAAAATCTTCTTCAAGCAATTTTATCAAATCTATCAACAGCCTTAATAAAAAAATTATTTTATTGGCTCTGGTAGAATAAACATTTCCGCATTTTGATAAAAAAAAATTTACTTATTTCACGGCACCTCTTTCTTTAAGTTTAAATGAATTTATGTGTGTAAAAATCATTGAATCCCTAAAGAAATTGTGACAAACAAAGCTTTAGAGTAACTGGTGGTATCAATAGAGCACAAGTAAACGTAAAACTACTTTTGACTTATCGTCTCTTCACTCGCCCTGTTTATGATCTATTAACACAATCCAAGATATCAATAAATGGCACTAAGTTTAACCAATATATTCACAAACTGACTTCAATACGTGAGTGCCTGTTACTGACACCCACAGGGGACAAAATTACAACCGTATGCAGGGTAAAGACTTTAGAAATCTGGTCAAATCTGTGTCAGCGACTTATGATACTAACTACTCTTTGTGACGTACAGTTGAAAGTTTTAATAGTTCGATCATTTGCTACCCTCCTCCTGGTCTCGAAGCGACCGGGAAAATTATATCTCATTTGCCAAACATTCTCTAAAGTATTTACAGCTAATCTTGGATCCAATTTTTTTCCAAAATTTGACGAAAATTCAGATGAAAATTTTGTTCAATTTTACTTTAAATTACTTAGAGAAATTATTACCAATCGCATTTATATGAAAAGTGCTGTTAAAGAATTGGCAGACAAGATTTTTGATAAAGTTTTATGAAATGAAATTTCGAAATCTAATTACGAATATCATCAGAGCTAAATGTTGAAAACTAGTTATAGAGAAGTGATTAATAAAAAATTAAACCGTACCAGATATTCATCGATATCAATAATACTATTCCAAAAAGTTCACTAATATATCCATTAACTTTCTTCCCGACCGCAATAGGCGAGTGGTTGCAGTGCGTACTTTAAGAATTAAGTAATTTTTTCAAAATGCTGTCGCCATCTTAGCCGCCAACAACCAAATGAAACAACACTAACCACCTCTTTTTTATGGTGCATTAAATCAAATCAAATCTAACCTATCGATAAAACACGTTTCCTGAATCTCTTCTTCGTTTGCCATTATGACAAAATTCAATTTTACCTAGCAATGACAATATAATTGTTAGACATAGAAGACCCAATAATTTCTAGAAAACGTGTTTGACAATTTCGAAATATTATCTCAATGTATTAAGCCTTGTTAAAGAAATATTTATTTAACATTTAAAAAATATTTCATGAAATTCCCTCAAAACTTGCAAAGAAACAGTCCGGGCTATTATAGGGAAGCTTATTTGTCATAAGTAAACGAGAATGTTGCTTGGTTACTCAATCTTTAAATTATTCTGTCGTGGATAATAATCAGAATGGGTAAATAAACAGTATACAATTTGAACCTTGGCATTATATGTGAAACACTATATCATTCGAATGACCGCCTCGGGAATTTTCGCAAACTTCGATCCATTTGAGGTTATTTTTCGACCAATTTTTGGGACATATTAAGCGGTAGCTCAGACATAACTTCACGAATGTTGGTTTTCAAGTGCTTAAGAGTCATAGGTTTATCAGCATGAACACTATCTTTCGCGTAGCACTACAGAAAAAATACAACGGTGACAAATCGTACGATCTCAGTGGACAATTAAATTTCTCTCGCAATAAAGCCGGGTCAAAAAGCGCACCAGACAATATTTTTAATCTATCTATATTTTTACCTATCTTCAATTAGTTCAGGATTCTCGGATGTATCCACCGAGTGAGAAATGTGCCTCGTCACTGAAGAAAATTTTGTTGGATAAATCGTGATCCACTGCTACTTGTTCAAACACCGAAGCAACGTAACTACAGTTTTGTGGATGATAAGCTGGATTCAATTGTTATCTAAGTGTAAAATTGCCACAATGTGTCCCAGCTCTTGATAACGTCAAGAAATAAACATATTCATAAAACACGTTTGGCTTGAGTTAAGATTACAGATGTCATAATACAGTCCAGAACTTTCGAAACCACAATATCACATAAATAATTGGATATAATGTAATTTTTTAACACGAACTTACAAAAAATAAATAAACTCGCAGTTCAAATGTGGTCAGTGTCGCGTCTATACGCAAATCGCAATCAAAAACTTTTCTCACTTTCGTCACATGGCTTCATGTTCTATAAAAAATCCATTTATAATTAATTACAGTTATGTGCAACTCTACTGTCGGTCTTAAATTTATGCCAAATATTGACGTTAGATAGCGGGTTTCCTTTCGGTTCCGGTTTGTTGAAGATTGGGTCTCTTGTGAGGAAATAAAGCGAATTAAGTGCAACAAGTGTGTGTTCTTATACAAAATAAAAATGAACGGGTTATACGCATGTATTTTTTTTTTGTTTGTTTAAAACGCTTATCTAATTTGCACAAAATTTACTGGTATATTTTCCGAAAGTTACAAATACAGCATTGAGTTAAGGCAGTTTCAGAGTATATTTCTCATCTATTTAATTACTTCACCTAGTAATTATTTCATCATGGCTATACTCGTATATTAGGTTAGGTTAGGCAACTGAAATTAGCTGCAAAAAAAATACAATAAAGCAAGTTAAAACATGAAAAACTTTTCGAACAGCAATTTCCAAATGTATGTGTTTGACATCATTCCTGTAAAAAAAATCACGTTATTTAAGATTTTTTAAATATGTATCCAGGAAAATTTAACAAGGTGATCGTGATTCGCGTGGAAAATGAGTGGAACAGAAAGTTTGTGCATTTTAAAAGTCAATGAATTTTCCATGATTATGACAATCGCTACCCAAACCAAACAAAATACATGGTAATTGTTATGTTTGTTCTTCTGCTCTTACTTTTATAAAATCGCCTTTATAGCTATTTATTTTATAAAATGAATTTATTTTTCTTTTCGCTTTTATGTAACTTGTTTTTTCTGCCCTCGTTTTCTAATCACGCCAGTAAAAAATTGTCTGCTTGCTCTAAACTAATCTTCTAAAAAATTAGAGTAGAATCGTCTTCAAAGTTGCTCTTTCTGCTTAGAGCAGAGACATGAAATAAAATGTAGATTAATTAATCAAGAAAACTGTCATGAAACGCAGCTCAATAAACAAACCTATATATGTCAATAAACCTTATGTAAATATAAAAACATGTCTACATATTTATGTTTGTAAGTTTACATGTAAATGTAGTATATTAATAAATATTATTTACCTTAAGATTATTTTCCACAATAGGTTCAATGGAACAAACGGTATATACCAAATAAGCACGTATTAACTCCAATGTTGTTTTGCTCTTGAATGCCGCAATAGGGTCGTTAAAACTGTCATCCAAAGGGTCTCGTTGCGGATTAATTGGAACATTTGGTTTTTCATGTGGAGGTTTGTGAGAGCTTGGACGTTTTATTTCAGGCTCGGCTTCTTGTCTCGCAGCTATTACAGAGCGAGGAAGTGGACTTTTTGTAAATAGTGTATATCGAGAGATATATGCTGGAGAAAATAAGATACTGCTGAGAAGTTGATGATGATGTCCCTGATGCCGTATATTTCGTTGACACTTTGATGTTGCTGAATAAGTTAGATCGTCTTGACTGCGATCAATCCCAATATGAGTATATTGATAATTTTTTGATCCTGTAGACGTAGATATAGTTGCTGTTCTATTTTTCTCACCTACTCTCCACAGAGGTGCTCCACTTCTATTGCTTTTATTGCTACTATATCCTAAATTTGATGTAGCACGCCGAGCACAAACGTAACGCAGAAACGCCATCACACATACACAGTGATATTAATTCAAATAATGTACAATGACAACAGGAAATAATAGCCAGACTATTTCAAACTATGGTAGCACAGCACAAAAGTTCAATGGGCAGCTCGGATTTAACTTGCGTTAATTATTGTTATGAATTTGCTGATTAGTCCTAACTTTTTTTAGCTAGATAAAATGATTTAAGAATAGATAATAAACAATCAGTTTATAAGAACTACACAACAGTCAGATACAAATATTTTATAAATAAATTCTAATTTTTTTTAATTGTATGTATGTCTTGGTTCAATCCAAAATACTAAAAATTTTATTGCAATAAATATTTTTTGAGTCACACTCAAAACTATGAATACATATTTAAAAATCTATTCACTGTCATATCTGACACAATTCCGAACAAGAAGAAGTAGTTACAAATAAAATAAAATCGCCTTCAAAGCAATAAAAGTAGTTTTTTGAACGCGAAAATGTATGTACATACATATATGCCTTTCAATTTTCAATAGATCATAGCACAGTGTTTTTGTTTTCTCATAAAAAAAAAAATTAAGTATTTATATATATATGCGTGAATAAAAAAACATGGCTAATATTTTTCCAAACTATTGAATTAATAAACTTGGTATTAGTTCTAATCCTGAAAAATTCCTTCTTTGCCATAAGGTATATAATAATTTTATTCAATGATTTAAAAACAAAACACAATTAAATATTTTTTGAAATCTCGTAGTGAAATTGTATGTCTCTCATAACGTCTCGCGAGAAAATTATGAAATGCTTGGGAAGTTATAACGGCGGATGCCAACGCCGACTTTCCTTGAGAAATGGCGAAAATCATAGATTAGAAAAATGTCTCCAAATCTTCTAAAAGACTCATATGTAAAATGTGGCAAAATTTTATTGAATTTTCAATTCCAATCAAAAACAAGTTATGACAAGTTCCTTGTAAGGTCAATGGTGTTGGTTTTGAAACACGAAAAGTAAAACATATTCTTAAGGAACTAAATACATAACGAATTTTAATTCGTTTGAAATTTAGTTAACATGTTGTTTTTCATTAATACATTAACTGTTGTAAATAAAACTCAATGCAAGTTTGTGTTAGTTTCTTTATATTAAATTTTTTCGCCTTTAATGAACATATGGTCCGTTTTACTAAAGTATTGCACTCAAGATTATTGCCGATTTGATTGGGATGACGAGCTAGGCAAACTAGTTTATCAGTTTTAGAGGAGGCTTGTCTATATATAAGTATATATAAATCAATGCAAATTTTGATTAACGCCTATAACTTGAGAACCACCAGATCAAATTGCACCAAATTGGGAGATATAAAGGGATATTAGGAGAATGTTAACGTGAAGTTTTCATTCAGATTAACGTAGCCGTTTCAGAGATATGGCAATTTTAGTGAACATTGGTCGGTACCCATGCAAAATACATGCAACAACAACAAATACTTGTAAAATTCCAAAATACGAAATAGAGTGAAGGAATGATGAAAAGGAAAATATATTAAAAAAAATTTTTTAATCAATAAAAAAAAGTATACATACAGTTTTACATTCGAGAATTCAAAATTTCAGTTAGATTTACTTTATTTATTTTATAGGTGTAGCAAAGCACGCTAGGGTCCGCTAGTATGCTATAAATTTTAAGTTGGTTATTCCACAATAAAGTCCTCTTGAATTTATAAGTATTTTCCAAATATTTTATACTTAATCTAACGCAAACCTGTAATAACTCTAAAGAAATATAAAAAAAGAGCTCACTTCTTTAATAGATGAAACTAATTAATAAATTAACTCATATCTAAAACGCTTGTAGTTAAGTTATTTTGTTTGTTTACATATACCGTCTAAGAAATCTGCTCGACAAAAATTTTGTTTTTAATAAATATTTTTCAACAATAGGACAAGAACAAAGATATTGCCCAAGAGAGCGGAAAATTGTCAAACATACATTGTAATCTCGCCCTTAAAAATATTGATTTACGCACAATTTATTTGATTCTTGTAGGCTACCTCAAAAAAATTTTATATTATGGCTTTAACAAAATTCGCTCCTATGAAACTCAAGCACCTACATACATGGTAGAAATACCAGGCATCAGCTTAAAGAATTTTGACTTTTTAAAAACTTTCTGAAATATATATGTATATATTTACATTTAAGTAGCATAAAATGGCTTTGAATATATAATTATCAGTAACGTTAAAGTGAATACATAATTATTTTGTTCATACTAATACTAATTAATAAAGTGAATTTGTGTATTAATTGATGCATGTATGTCTTTGAAACAGCGGAATAAAAAGGAGTATGGTCCTTCGAGCCGAATGTTTTAAAGAAATACACGCATCGATTAATGCCAAGCTTCTGATTAGATTACATGTAAAGCATGTACGCTTTATAAGCAAAAAGAACGCATGCAAATATTGGCCGCTCTGCCCACAGAGCGGAACACATTCCCACTAACATTATTCACCACGAGAGTTGATTTTGCAGGTCAAACACCTTTTCAAGGAGTATGTTACAGCCTTCGTCTGGTTTGCAGCATTTGCACGTTTCTTCGACCGATGAGGATTTCCATTCAAAATTATGAGCTACAACGGCAAGCTTATGTGTTAAGCTTTCAAATCCATCTCAATCCATCCATCTCAAAAAAGCCGCAGCATTTAATAAGTTTACGTTTGAGGAATTTACAACAATATTTATTCGAATTGATGCAGTTTTCAATGCACCGCTGACCTCACACTACTCACTACTGATCATTTTATTCGAGACGTAACACTTATGGGTATTCCCGAGAAAAACGTGACCGACATCTCATTGACCAACTTATTGGAGAAGACGAAGGTACTTCATCATGAACTTAGTCGCCGTTAGAAAGAAGAGTACCTCAATGATCACCAAAATAGCTATAAGTAGAAAAATTCACAGTGAAATTCTCAATCAGACGACTTGGTAGTAGTCTGGAAAACCCCACTACCACTCATAATATACCACCGAGTTATCACACGTCCCCTAATCAAGTTGTGCTTTTGAGCGCTGCCAACTCGATGTATGGCTTAACAACTATAATAATGAAAAATAAAAATATTATTTCCTTTTAATTCAAGGCTGTACATCTCAAAAGTTCAGCTAATGCTGTAAGTACTCTGCTTTGATTTTCTCATTCCAGACTATATCAAAAGTTGTAGCAAAGGAGCGTCAACTGTCTGGCATTAACCAACACTACTGGCGAATGTGACTCTCGGGGCAGCTGTAAGCGCTGAAACAAGACGCACCATACTCTACAGCACGAGGTTGTAGACTTTGTTTATATCCCAAAAAAAAAAAAATTAATACTAGTAATAAATTTAAATTGCGCATTATCGATGCGTGTATTTCTTTAAAACGACCGGATAAAAAGGCTTGCAAACAATTAGAAATGTAACTCTTTTTTTAATGAAAACAAAAATTATTTACCTACGACAAACTTTATTTATAATTTGTTAAATGATCAGAGTGGTTAGCAGTACATAATGGCATTCGGAAAGCCAGGATTCAAGTCCTGGTCCGACCAACATCCAATATTATAGAAAATTATTTTTCTGTATGCGGTCGAGATCCTTTGGTAAGGAATTTCAATCCCTCCATGCATATTTCTGGCTTGAAATAAAATCCATCGGTCGTTCGGTGCAAGCTTAGAATAAACTGTAGGTCTCTCCATTTGTACGGAAAGCATCAGTATGCACAGCACAACGGCCAATTATATATTATATAAGTTATCTGATTGAGCTTTAAGTGCTTGAACGTTGGGTTATCTGAGGACCTAAACGAGGTTGAGTCGCCAAAGGGTGACAGCCCTTGACCGGATAAAATCCAGGTCAACTTCGGTGTGTGGAACAGGCTGTCGGAAGAGTTCGAATGTTCGTGCTGTATTGCGTAATATTTTTATTTATACATATGTATCATATTTACACCAGAGAGTGTTACAGTTTTTTTCTTTTGTTTGCTTATTCATTATTACATTCTCTCTCTTATTTTTTTTGCTTAACGGCAAGCAGCTGATCGCGGCTTTCCCTTACTACAGTGTCTCATATACTTGCCTTAATTATTGTTATGAATTTGCTGATTAGTCCTCGTTTTTTAGCAAGATAAAATGATTTAAGAATAGATAATAAACAATCAGTTTATAAGAACTACAGTCAGATACAAATATTTTATAAATAAATTCTATTTTTTTTTAATTATATGTACATATGTCTTGGTTCAATCCATAATACTAAAAATTTGATTGCAATAAATATTTTTTGAGTCACACTCAAAACTATGAATACATATTTAAAAATCTATTCATTGTCATATCTGACACAATTCCAACCAAGAAAATTACAAATAAACTAAAACCGCCTTCAAACAAAAAAAAATATTTTTTTAACGCGAATATGTATATGTTTTTCAATTTTCAACATATCATAGCACAGTGAGAGCCCACCGTCAACAAACTGATCGGACCTTATCAGTGTGGCTTCAGGCCTGGCAAATCCACATATTCACCATGTGCCAAATCTTCGAGAAGACACGAGAGAAAAGAATCACATACCACCTTTTTACCGATTTTACCATCGACAGCATGATAACAACCTGTCTCTACGCCGCTATGTCTGAATTTGAAACTGACCCTGGATAATACCAGAAGCGCAGTCAGAATTTTGAAGGACCCCTCCGAACCGTTCGACATCAAACGCGGTTTCAGACAAATATACTCTTTATCAGTTGATTTCTTCGATTTGATGGTGGAGAAAATAATACGAGCTGCAGTGCTAAATAGACCAGGCACAATCTTCTGCAAGAGTGTACAGTTGCTGACGTATTCCGATGATATTGATATCATTAGCTATAACAACCGCACCGTAAGTTCTGCATTCTCCAGGTTAGATAAAGAAGCGAAGCGAATATATTTGGTAGTGAGCGAGGGCAAGACGAATGATATCCTGTCATCAAATAAACAGTCATCTCGAAACTTGGCTCCCACGTCACTGTTGACAGTCATAACTTCGAAATCGTAGATAATGTCAGCCTTGAAATCCCATGCAGAATCACTCTTGCCAATAGGTGCTACTTTGGACTGAGTAGACAATTGAAAAGTAAAGTTCAACCAACCAACTAACCTAAGACCTCCACTCCGTTGGAAGGATTAGGGGGAGAGCGTCCTGGTATCACTTAGTATTTCCACCTGGCGCGAAACAACACGGAGAAGCACGGTGGCGCACTATTGTTAATGCGGCTATAATCGCGTAAGAGGTGCGTACGCCAAAGAAGAAGAAGATTATTATTCCAGCTCTACAAAAGTGCAGTAAAGTTTCTGACTATTGTGCTTGTTCTATAATTAGAAAGAAGTATAATATTTTAAATAACAGGTGCTGCATAAAGTATATGACAAGAATTCGTAATAATATTACGCAAACCCGAGGTCATTTCCACCATCTATGAAAATGATTGATTAAACATTTAGTGATTGTTAAAGAATCGCAGATATTTTCGCAGATTTCTTCAAATCTAATTATGCGCCGAGTACATTTCCAACCACTTAATCTGTTTCTTACCCTTACAAATTACAAAGTTATGTTTTATTCACAAAATTTTTGAAGATATTATAACTGACCAAATAGCTCAATCAGTGTAATCAATTACTAACACTTCACAACACGGGTTTTGTAAAAATAAGTCCACCTCATCGAATCTACTGGAATTCACTACCTATATCAGTAATGGTTTTAAAATGTATGTTTATTTTTTCAAAACAAATTACTACTTACACCGATTTAACTCAAAAAGTACTTTATTGTTTTATTATGTTTTTTTTTTTCGAAACTTAAGACCTTTTTTTATAACTTTAAAGACTATTCGTTCGCCTAAGCGGTTAATTTTGGTTGTTGTTTTTGTTGTGCGTCGCTCTCATCTATACAAGAGACGAACCCTTTCTCTACCTCTCCTTTTACTCGCTGGATTGCTTTATACTGCAGCAAGGAGAGTACTTGCTTGAAGAAAAGAAAAATGAGTAACAATCAGTTTTGCTTTTATGGTTCCTTTTTATCAAAATTTGTTACTTGTTTTCATTTGGTTATATGCTTATTTTCAAACCATAAATAAAATATTTTGGGGTATATCGACCGCAGTTCACTCGGAAGTTCTCGGAAGAAAAAGTGGTGCTTATCTTAATCCAGGTAGAAAGCTACCTCTGTACAAAAATGCAAGTAAATTGAGCAATACAGAAGATTTATTTTAATGGATCGGCCCCAGGCCCACTTCCCTGAAAAAAGAAACACTCACTCACAATTCATGAGATCAGGTCAGAATCGAAGAAAGAGCTGATGGTCATACCGAAAAGCGAATTTCAGAAGTGGCTCGAGGATTGGATTGGAAAAAATTATAAATTCACCTTTTCCTTTAAAGACACCTCGTATAATACATCTTAGCAAATAACTTTGAATGTATTATTCGGTAAACATTAAGATTTAAAAAAAAATTTATATCGTCACCAATCGTTTAATTTGCCTTCTCATGTGTACACAAGGGTGAATGTTTTTAGTCCGGTTATCTTAGACATCCGACTTTACAAAAATTCGCATTTAGTTGAATGTTGGTAGGATTGTTGAAAAAACCATGATAAATGAAATCTAAAAGGTTCTAATTGTCCCGAAATACGGAAAAAATTTATTTGAGGTCAAGGATCACAATAACGGTAAGTATGTCATAAAATTGATTCCGATAAAAATTTAAACTTAAACGTTTGGCTTCCAATTAGGCAATAATTTTTTACAAATTGATCTTTTTGACAACTGTTACCTGATTTATGCTTAGTTTAATTTACCGTTTCAAAATATACAAACCGACTTATATTCGGTGCGTTATTGTGACAGACGAGCCCAATTGTTTCAGAAAGTGTTCGAAAATTGGGCCTTTCGAATGAATTTTATTTCTTCTTGAAACTACATATAATCACTTAGAGAAACAGTTTCTGAAATACAAACGTGTTTGAAGTAATAAGAACCAGTCTGATGACAAGTACAGTTCCAAAAAAAAATTTGGAAGGTAATATTTGCTAATAATAATTAAAATTATGAATTCCATTTATTCCACCAATAATATTTTCGAGGATGGAGCGTTATTTTATACGGAAGAATTCTCTTCTATTTTTCTATCAAGAGGAGAATGACTCAGTATATTTATTTAGAATTGGCGCTTTGTTGCCGCTGAAGGGATTTTCGGGTAATTACCCATAAGCTTACCTCAAAAAGGCTAAATAGGTGATAAAGCAGCAAAATAACAAAGATAATGGATTCGCTCGCACAATCGCCGGTTCTTAATTAACACTAATCTCGGTAGATATTACCCGCGAAAACTTACAATTATTGAGATATTTGTTTATAAAATTGAAAAGTTGTCAATATGTTCACTACCTATTAGCGTGGAAAAACACTGAATCTTAAAAGTCTATTATGTACGATTGTATTATTCTTAAAACCTCTCTAAATTCACTTATTTAGTTTAATTATCGCGTTAGCTGTCTTCTTTGATATATTGATTATGTTTTGAAAACTTTGGTTAAAATGACATTGACTAAAAAATATAACTAAAAAAAGTAATTGTTTTAACTATTATAAAGGTGCCGTCAGACGAAGCAATATTCACCCAATTTATATTTTGTTCACGCATTTTGCTGTAAAAAAATTTAATTTTCGCCGTGTGACAATACCCAATCATTTGACAGCACTTTCAAGAGAAATAAAAATTATTAGTGCAGAGCAGCAATTGGAAATTTAATTTCAGTGATAAAATTCCAGTCCGCATTTAATTTTCATTTCTGCAATTACATAAAATAGATTGAAGAGATTAATATCAGGCAAGATTGAAATTTTTTGACAGCAAAATGCTTGAACGAAATAAAACTTTCGTGAAAATTGCAATTTACGTCTGACGGCACCTCAATTCACACCTTAAAATATATGGAACAGTTTGTCAAGAAATTACATACAGATAAACTCAATTCAACTCAACGAAGTCATCACTCTTAAGATGGAGAAACTTTCAAGTCTTGCTAGCATTTGCGTAAGTTCTTTTTTGTCAAATAATTGTATATGATATCGAATTTTATATTACTTTTTATCAGAAAATTTTAGAGGAGGGCAAAGTATTCATAACGCACACACATATGGGAGGAAAAAAATTGTCGCAAATTTGTTTTTGATATACCCTACTGGGAAATGCGATAATCAATCTGTCTAAAACAATTATTCTATGTATAAATTTATCATAATTCTTTATTAGAAGAATCTGGAAATTGTTTTTAACAATTGTTTCACATTTTTACGGTAAGATTATTACTATGAAAATTTTGATTAAAAAAGTCGTTTCTCACTATCATGCAGTTTTATATCATACGTGTCTTTTACTTAAGAGGAACATTTAACTAAATATAAAATTATGAATGTACATATGCATGTACGGATGTACATGTACTGTATATGTATGTACATATGCTTGGAATCACTAGACTACTAGTATGAATTAGTGTATAAACGCAGACAATGGATAATTTCAGCATATCTCCGACACGATTCGGCCCAGCGACTCAACGTAACACTAAAACGTCATGTCCGATGACGATATATTATACACGTGAGTGTGTACATTTCATACACATATGTACATATCTACCATCCATACATATGTTTTTATACATTTGTATAACAGTGGTGCCTATGATACTTGCTCTGAGTTATATAACCTTTGCAGGTCCTTTCAGTTGTGCTCTCCGTTTTTTAACATCTATACCGATTATATGCATGCGCATTTGTATGTATGTATGTATGTAGATATCTCAATTTCATAACTTATTGCAAATTAACATAGTTTAAACGTCGAAAAATTGTGAATTAAATATTCCATTTTGCAAATGCATTACGCCAAAAATATGACCAAATTCTATCAAACACAAAACGCTTCAATATATCAACTCATTTCAATTTTGTTACACCATATATTTGTTTGTTTGCATATTTGATAGAAGCCTATGCTATTTCTCTCTTTACTTATTAAACACTGGCTGAACCGTAAAATTCTAATAAAATGTAAATATGTTATTTCAAAAGTAATTTTTCACAGGTGAACTTGTGTTCTATAAATGTTGTGAGTATACAGTTGTACACTTTTATTTATACGGAGCGCTATAGATGCATTGAAGGAATATTCTGAATAAACTGCGGAGAATACCTTCTTTTAAGTTTTGGTCAACCAAACAGCAAATCACAAGTCCCGAGCTGAACGGTGCACGACTGACTGACTAAGGCCAAAATCTGGCGAGCTGAATCCAATCAAATTGGCAAAAGCTGGTGGCGAGGAAGACGACGGAAATTTTGATCTGACTGAGAATTCCGCTCAGTGAGCGCACGAATATTTAAGGCAAGCTGTTTAGTTTAATACCGGTTGTTTTCTTATGACAATATTCTCGCGATGCTCAGCAGCGACGGTCGATTGATGTTGAGGCATTGGCGAGGGCATAACACATTTATGATTGCCGATGTATCTACTCATCAATGTACACATAGTAAATATATATGTGTGTACATATTGCGGGCAAATAAGCCGAATATCTATGTATGTTCGAGAGTGAGAGGGTGGTAACGTATTAAAAAAAACCAGGTAGCGGAAGCAGCGCGCATGTCAACGAAGTCATCTCTAATGGAAATGACAACATATCGTTAGATATGTGAGAAGCGGCCGAAAATGAAAGTAGAAGAGAATAGAAAAGTTATAAGGTTTTACACAGTACTAGATTTGACTTATAGTGCTTACACTTATCAACATGTACGCAGTTCGTGACCGAATGACTGTGGTATTATTATTTTTGTAAACTTTAAATAAAGAATAATATGGTAAGATGAAAAACATATGCAAAAGAAAAGAAAAACGAAAGGGAGTCCAATATTAAGCTAAGCCGTATTGAATTAAATCACATTATAAAAATCCAGCAATTATTAAAAAATAGATAAAATTTTAACCAAAGTAATCGACTCACCGATTATAAAGCGCAATTATATATATATATATATATATATATACCCTTGACCTATGTAGGGTTAATTATTGTACCCGAAAAAAATAATGAAATAATTTAGTTATTAGCTACTATAATTATAAGGCCGAGATTTCATTGTATATTCAAAATTTTGGACTTATCACCTATCTCGTTCATAAATAATTTATATTTTTAAGGAGCGCAGCAGATAATCGGTTGCTCAACTTTCGATTATTTTTTCCGGCAAAATGCAATTTATTTATCCCGGTTGAATATACATAACGCTGTAAAGTAATATATCTAATATATACAATCGTATTTATGTGGTTCCGACCCTTTATTTAAATATTAAATAATATACCTTTTTCTCGATTTAATTTTTTACATTTATTTTCTTTAGGCATATATTACAAAATATAAGAAAATTGAACAAACTGGAACTTAAAATAAATTAAGATCTTAGTCAATAATAACGAATGTTGTGTGTCTTCATATCACTTACAACTCAACAATATATTTACGAAGATTCGTTCACAATAAGATTTGCAGCGTACTAATAAATAATACAAAAGGTGATAAATGACATCACCATGTTTTTTGTAGTGATAAATCATATAAAAATTTAAAACTTATTAAAAATAAAATATAGCTTTAAATATAAAAATGTTAATTGCTTTATTTTAATTTTTACCACATAAATTACAAATAAATATGTACCAAATTATATTTTAAAAATTAATTATTTCAATAATAATTAGAAGAAATTTATGTCATTCCCGACATGAGTATCTGAAAATTTTGATAGCTACAATATTTTTGTATAAGTATATTGTATATATAAAAAAGGCGCTTTATTTATAAGTCGCTCAAATCGTTTAAATATTTTCCAACCATTTAAATTTATTCTAACCGGCAAATATATCGAGAAATAATTTGCTGAAATCTTGAACTATTTTTAATTAAAAGGAGATCATTTTTGTAAACTTAATGTAACTTTATTATGTAAAGGCAAACCACTTTACTGCCTAAAGTAGTACCAATCCCTCCGCCAAGCTCCACTCACAAAATTAGCAAGAAGAGTAAGTTGCACCTTCGTAAAAATTGGGCTTTTTCATAAATAATAACGCTTTTTTTTTTGTTTATCCATAATTGTTTTCGTAAAATGATGTGGTAAACAATACATTTCTCATAACGCAAGGGAGAGACCATGGTTACATACTTCTTTTCGGGATTTTGGAAGTAAATAAATAAGATGTGCCGTTAATTCTTCTCATAATAACGATAATTACACATCGTTCAATCCAATATTTAACTAAGTCCATAACGATATATGGTACTGGGGTATACAATTGAAAAGTTTTATTTTTAAAATACACATGTAATTGTAATGTTATTTTTAGTCTCGGTTTTGTAATGTAAAACGATATACCTCAGCAATGCAATTACAATGTTCACGACTGGAATTTGGCTTGTTTCATAAAGCAAAGATTATCAAGCACAGACTGAGTAAGTGCACAATTACAATTTGCGATTAACATTTTAAAATTTGTATTTTAAGATTTTTTCAGTTATATAACCTTAGGAGCCAATATGCGAAATATTTGACTTGAAGAAGGAGATTAATAAACTTAAGGCTGGGAACAAAGGCCTTAAAAATTCATTAGATGAAGCTAATATATATAATATTGAATTCTTTGAAAAATTTCTTTACCCAGGATCAAGTTATAAAAATTACTATCCCTATTAGTTAGTTTTAAGTTACATAACAAAAAATTTTAATCTAAATTGAAAATGTGTGCATTGGAATTGGGATGACATTTAAAATGTTACTTGCGTCTGAGCCAAGGGCGTACAATCATTTGTGCGATTGTGCGATCACGTATCCACTTTGCAGTGATGATATTGCAAAACGGACTTATGCCAAGGAATACTGATAGCTTCAATTGTAGCTATGCAGCAAATGTCGGAGTTGAGCATTAATGAAAGAATGTGCGTGCTATCATTCGACGAAATAAAAGTTATTTATGTGTTTGACTAAGTCGTAGATAACTTGAGGAAGCCTGCGAACTACGTCCAAGTTGTAATGGCCCGAGTTGCTGAAATCTTGGAAACCACCTTTGCTAATATTATATTAATTTTTGCAGTTTAAAATCATAAATTTTGATCTGTTTAACTTAAGATTTTACTGTAAACCCGAATGATCCGTTGTAGCCAAACGTTTTACTGAAACATTTTTCGAGTACTTATGAAATTCGTAAAATTAAATAGTGCCAATATTTTCTATTTGCCAAGTATTCATATTTGTTTTGTTTATTTACATACTTATATAAATATTTATTTACAAGAGAGAGTGTTACAGTTTATTTTTATTCTTTTTGCTTGCTTATGCATTTTATTACTTTCTCTCTCTAATTCTTTCGCTTAACAACAATCAGCTGATCGTAGCTTGCATATTACATCGCCTTTTAAACTGTGCAGTTGCATTTGTTTCTAAACTTTTTATATTATTTTTATTTCAGTGCATTTCTAACTCTTTAGTAATTTCCTTTTAATTATTTTATTTCTTTCATTCAAAGAAAATGTCGTGTTTTTTTGAGGAGTGTAATTTGAAAGTGATACTGAACGTCATATTGCATGTTGGCTATGTGATTAGTTAGCCCATGCTAAATGTGCGGGTTTAAACGGTCGTGCTCTCGACCTTATCAATGAAGGCAAAGGTCTTCGCTGGTCTTGCCAAAAGTGTAGAAACGTGTACCTCATATTCAAACTTTTCAAAACCACAAGGAGTGGCTTCCTTGAGGTCGGTAAGGATTTAAAAATTCTTAATATAAAGTTTAAAAAATGTGAAGATGAATTTAAATCATTTAAATGCATATCTTCTTCTACCTCTCCAAAACAGAAGCCGGACTCGAACAAAACAAAACATAATCTAGTCTACTTTTAGCCTCAATAATTATTGCCGCGGACACTCCTCAATGCTCTGAAATTCTCTCATTACCTGGCCCAATTGTTAACTAAAAAGTGTTGATGGCATTCAATTTACCTTGTCTTGAAAACCACCAAGCTCCAACCACACAAGGTTGTCGAACAAGAACAAAATTAAACCGACTAGTTTAGATATTAAGAAGTTTAATTTTTAATAATGAATTATAACTGTAATATACCCGTATACTACTAAAATTTAAGATGTTTGAACACTAAGCTGAAAGACGTATACCTGCGCAGTTCAAACTGCGAATAGAAAATCCTGGTCTTCTCTGAAACCTGGCTGAAACCGAATGTATTTATAAGTAATTTTGAAACCTTAGGTAGTAACTTTCAAATCTTTAGAGATGACCGTTTAAGTAAATTTAGTGGTGGAGTACTTATTGGTGTTCAAACTGCTCTTGCTGCTGAATAAATTAATTTTGCAAAAACTGAAGAGATGGAATTTCTCTGTGTTCTATTACCCCAAAAAAACAAGAGTATTTATATTGTCGCCAGCTACATCCCGCCTAATTCTGCCCTCTCGACCTAAGCTCTGATGTTAAGACATCTGACAGTATTAGTTTAATTGGTGACTTCAATTTATCCAGCGTATCCTTGAATGTCATCGTTCGTGCGATTACTGTCCATCGACCCCTTTTATATGTCCACTTTGAATATCTTTGATAGATTTTGTAACAAAAGTAACGAATCTGCAAACAAATGCACAGGATAAAAGTAAATGATATTCCATACGTTAAATAATTTTTACCCGTCTTGTAGGGTAATTAATCAACCTAGTTTTCATCAACTAACGAATGTATGAAAAAACTAAATTTTTAAAAAATTATAATTTTCCAATATGTAAATAATAATATAATGTACATCGTAAATCTAAATAGTTATTATAAACTTAAAATTTTATATATCATACATTTTAATAGAACCATGTCATATTAATGCATATTTTTAACTACATTGAAAAAAAAAAACTTTTCAAAAATAGTCCTCATATCTATTTATAGTTATACCTTTATATAATGTACTATAAAATTCATGTTTATAACTAATATTTTGTGTACTTATGCATATGTTTTTATAATTTTTCAAAAATTATTGTTCATTTTTGGGACTACATTATTTTAAAAATCTGAGTGCAATTAGTAAGAACTTATCATTATCACTATAACTATATTTTGAATTAAAATAATAGTAATATCAAATACATAATTAAAATAAACTATTAGTTCAAAATCAAGTACAAATTATTTTATGGTGTTTTTATTCAGTAGATAATAATAATTATTTTTCAGTTCTTACGAAATTCCTTGTATAATCGTTTCTTTGAATGTTTATAATAATTACATAATTCTATGTTTCTGTGCTTATATAAAGCCTTAAAAAATTACTCATTTAATTTTTTATTATAGTGATTTTATAAACAGTTAAAACGAATAACATCCCTTATTGTAAACGGATGCGATTGAGATAGACATAATGTAGTCATGTGAAAAAGGTACATACGAAAGTAAAGCAATTTCTTATCATCATTATACGTAAATCCTTGCACAGCCTCCAAAATTGAAAAGCTTAGCGTTTTCATTATTAAGTACATTTAACTGTTAAAAGCATTACTTGTAGTATTGTATTTACTTTTTTTCATTTCAATAAGCAGGTTTTTGTTACTTGGCTGAAGAAGTTAAATATATTTTTCGTATTTTAAACGCTTATTTACTAACCTTTTGATTTAGAGATAAAGGAACTGTTGTACTACATATCGTCCCTTTTCCGGGACGAGGTTAACCACATTTTGTTCGAAAATCAGATTTTGAGTGCAATAAACTTTTTTGCACTTCTGCTCCCGAAAACATAACCTAAAAAGCGCTTTCTACAAGAAATTAAATTTTTTACGATAAATTGAAAGTCGAATTAGTGCAGCCGATGCTCCTAGTTATTTTTCAGATGGCCTATTTGTTAATTTGAAAAATTTTAATAAATTGTCAATATATTTCAAAATAATTATATAATAATTAAATAACATGTTTAATTAAAATCAAATGAAATTGTTTTAATTAATAAATGTAAAATAATAATGAATTAAGGGCTTTACGTAAAAAAATTGTTATCGAATGATCTTAAAGAAAAACCTAAAAAACTCGTATCTGCAATAAAGCCAACGGGATATTTGAAACGAAAACTCGTATCTACATAAAATTGACAATAACAATCAAGTACCGATGCAGATGCCCAAATTATGTTAAAGTATTTAAGGTTATAAATAATAAATATGAAAAATGCGATTTTCTAGATAGGTTATCCCAGAAAAGGGTCGATATGCATTTATGTTTTACCAAATATACAATACTATTGATACCTCATGGTCACGCTGTGATAAGGTCAGCAAACTCTAATTGATTCTTCTTCAAGACCTAGAGTATTCTGCCACCTATTAGGAAATATTAATAAAGTTAAATAAACATGTGAAATATTAGGCTTAAAGTTAGATTGTGATTTCTATTCCAGGTGGAAAATACGAAAAATAATTTAGGAACTGAAATACCTCTAAAAAGTTTTGACAGATTATTGATATCGTACTTAAAATCTTAAAATAAATAAATTGTCATCCTTCAAATCACCACTTTGGCATGGTTAAGTTATGATGTTTTGTGTGTTTTCAGTGAGTTCCGAAAAAAACTATATTGTTTTAGGTATAGGAGGATAAAGCAAATATTTAATTTTGGGTCTTATGAGGTCTTATGTATATGTATATAAGTACTTGAAATGCGGAATTACGACCTCAAAAGAAATCACAACAACAGAGGCTCCTCTGTTACCGATCATTTTTAGGTGTTAGGTTCCCCAGTAGTCCTATTCTCACCCATATATGTACATATTTACATTAAAATACGGATCCAGCTGAATTTCTGAAAGTAAAAAAACAAATATTAATTAGTAAAATTATTACAAAAGAAAATTTGGGCACGATTTGTGTTTATTTCCATATTCAATTAAATAGAAGATAAAAACCATTGGGTATAATTGATGCCGAATCTTTCAAACAAGTTTTACTACACTATTGAAAGATATTGTTCATAATTTGTGTGAACATATATGATGTTCTTAAATTTATATAAAGATAATCTTCCAAATTCATTTTCAAATTTCAAGCCCCACTCTGAAAATATATGCGACAAATTGTTGCCATACAAGGACCATCAGCTAAAATGAAACTATTGGATCTTTACGATTTGACGACCATGAAGCATACAGTCTTAATCATTATAGTTTATTAAAATAATTTAATTATGTATATAAATAGTTACTACGATTACAACTCAAGACTGGCTTGACCGTGTTCGATGATAAGCACAAAAATAAATCATTGTAAATAAATACCACCATATATAAAAAAAAAATTTTAATTTACTTTTTGCGTAGGATAAAAAATTGTGTGACAAATAAAGTGACAATTAAAGTGTGTGTGTGTTAAAATTAAATAAACATTTTTCGAAACATTTAAAACAAAAACTTTGTACAGTTAATGTACATTTATGAAATCTGAAAATTAACAGTGCACGATTAATGTATTTACATAAAACAAAAACTTTTAAATTTCTGTATAATTTTTCATTCTTATGAAAAAATATATTTTTTAATTTAAAATAAAATCAACACTTTTGGTATTTTTAATGTGTTTTTTATTAACAAATTTTTAGTTCACGGGCTTATATTTACATTTTGCGAAAATTACATATCCGATTCTTGCGGTTATTAACGAGTGATTAAAAATAATGAAAAAAAATATGTTGAATATGAGGTAAGTATGTATGTATATATGTATATAGGTTTGTGTTTATGTTTATAAATTCAAATTCATTAAATGTTTGTGGATGAGGAAATCTTAATTAAGTTTTTACGCCTTGTTGTGGCTCATGACTCAATAAGTTCCCCGTTCATGTCTTTCACATTTCGGCGAGCCTGGGTCGTAGTGACGTAGACCAGATCCTGTAGTTTTTTAATTGTCGCTTCGTTAACCAGTCCGGTGCGTCGCCTTTAGAGGGCGGAAGTGGAGTAACTTTCGGACGTGCGATGGTCATATCTGTATTCGATGGCTCTTTTGGCTATCTCCATTTTTCCTTGTCACTTTCGAGCTCTTTCGAACTTATCGCATAGGCCGCTCGCAGCAGCTGATTGCAGGGTTTTTTTGGGGACTTTTTTCGTATTTCTCTGCGCGTGTCGTCTAGGTGGTGTGTGCCGACGAGCGATTGTGGGTCTGAGCAGCAGGTGTGTGTGTGCAATTGATTCAGTATTTGTGCATCTTTGTAGACTCGTAGCGCTCGCCTACGAGTAAAATATGGCGAGTACAAGCAACAGGTATGTAAGCAACGCCCCGGAAGTTGCGGACAAGGAAAATGGAAAGAAAAAGAAAGCAACGTATGCTCCACGTCCGAGACCGGACGCAATAATCATTGCACGTGCCGGAATTATGTCATACAGCGATATACTTCGGGCTGTCAATAAGGACGATGCCCTGAAAGAGCTTGAGGAGAAAGTCTCGCCGATCAGGAAGACGGCAAAAGGCGAGACAGATGAAATAACCACCGAGGAGGAGGGTGGGATCAAAACAATCAGACAGGCATACGCGTGCACACAGACGGCTTTGATCAGCCTACCGGCGACAGATGCAAAACGACTGCTTGACGCTCACAACATCAAAATTGGATAGGTGATTTGCAGAATAAGCGAAAAACCGAACCTTAGAAAGTGTTTCATTAAGGTGCTTGGAATACGGCGTGTACTAGCGAGGATGGCAGAAGCTAATGTTGTGCCAAGTGCAGCGAAAAGGAACACTTCTCAAAATAATGTGACAAAAACCATCCTGCGCAATGAGCATGGAAATGCAGCGGAAAAAAGATACGGGTTACAGAATCGAAAGTTGAAAGTGTCCTCTATATCAAGCGGTATGTAAAAAGGTCAAATGAAAGTAGCACAAAAGTATAGGGAAAGACAAAACAGGTCCCGAAAGCCCACATACTGGTGTCATAAAGCGAGACAGTTATCGCAAAGAAGCCAAGGTACGCCAGAATATACAAGACTGCGCGAATATTTCAAGAAAAAACGTAAGGAGTTCAAGAAGGAGATAAGAAGAAGCAAGTCCTCATGTTTCAAAGAGCTATGTGAGAAGATTGACGAGAATTCATGGGGGGACTCGTATAAAATAGACATGGCGAAGGTTAAAGGGGATAGAGGTCAAGCACCAACCTAGAAAAGGTGGTGAAAACACTTTTCCCAACGCGAGAGCCCCAATCTGCCGGAAGGATACCCGCAGGAGTGAAGGTTTTAACTATCGATGGAAAAGAGATAACTGAAGTGGCTTAGAGTTTCGGCAACGCAAAGGCACCTAGACTTGATGGCATCCCGAACAAAGCATCTAAAATCGCCATCAAGCATAATAACAGAGTTTTCGCCAAGCTATACAAGATGCCTAAGTGAAAGAGTTTTTCCGAAAGGTATGCCTCGACTGGTCCTTCTTCAGAAGCCTAACAAACCGGCAGGAAAGCCGAGTGCGTACCGGCCACTTTGTATGATTTGTATGATTCACACAATGGCCAAAATACTGGAAAGGCTGATCAGTACACGTCTGGAACGTCACCTTGAAAATGAGTCGCCTGGCATATCTGAAAACCAATTTGACTTCAGGAGCCAGCGGTCTACCATACACGCAGTAGGAAAACTAACGGGCATTGCGGCGAAGGCCATAGAGGGCACCATATGGCGAAATAAAATATTGCGCAGTTGTCACACTTGACGTGAAAAATGCTTTCAACTCGGCATACTGACCGCATATTATGAGTGCATTGGAAGCCAAAAATACATCTGGGTATTTGTTAAGAATAATCAGTAGCTATCTGTCTGAGAGACTGCTCTGGTACGATACCGATACAAGTCCAAAAAACTACGTGGTAAAAGGTGGAGAACCATAGGGCTCCGCTATTATGGAATGTGCTGTACGATGGGGTGTTACGCCTACCGCTGCATAAAGAGATTCAGATAATTGGCTATGCGGGTGACATAGCTGTGACTATCATCGCGAAGGAACTTTCTCAAATTCAGTGTATCTGTAACGAAACCGTATTGAAGGTAAAGCATTAGCTCACTTCAAATAAGCTACAGCTTACCGGAGAAAAAACAGAAGCGGTGCTCATCACCAGTAGAAAAAAACTAGAAGAGGTCACCCTGACGTTATGATCGATGCAAGGGTTAATTTCAAGGTGCATATTAAAAAATCCTGTGAAAAGGCAGTCAAAGCCAAACGCTGGTGGCCGTAGCCATAGTCGGAGAGCGCTACTAGTTAAAGTTCCGATATGGGGGGCAGCCCTGCAACAAAAAACATGTGCCAATAAGGCAACGGCAGTCTCCAGACTAAGCGAAATTAGAGTAGCCTGCGCATTTAGAACAGTGTCACATGAAGCAGCCGGTATTATATCTGGCCTAATGCCACCAGATATACTGGCTTCGGAGTTTGGCAGGTTCCATAAAAAATCAAATGCTTTGAATAGGCATCTAACGGCCGACGAGCGCAGAAAGGAGAGACAGGCGAGCCTCGACGAGTGGCAATCGCAATGGGATGCGACAGAAAAAGGAAGATGGACACATAGACTAATTAAGAGAGTACCAGCCTGAATTGAGAGGCAACATGGAGGTACAGACTTTTATCTCACACAGTTTTTGTCAGGTTATGGCTGTTTTAGGGAGTACCTCCACAGATTCGGCCATGATGACAAGACGGAACGTTCCCTCTGCGGTAGTGCTGAAGAAAATGTAGAGCATATATTCTTCTCTTGCTCGAGGTATGCAACGGAGAGAGCTACCATAGATCAGATAATAAAGGAAGGGATGACTCCCGACAACATTGTGAGCCACATGTTGCAATCGAGGTTGGTTTGGGATAAAATGAAGTAGTAGGCTGTTATAGCGCTCAAAGAGGATAAAGGAATGGCAGCGGAGAGGCATAATACCAGATGAATAACACTACAGTGACTTTGTGAAGTGGTGTTCTGGCCCAACTTGTACCTGCGAAGTAATGCTTAACGGCGGTCCCGTAGGTCCAAATATAAGCTATAGCAGACGGAGGTCGCCTGGGGACATTGCAACAATTGCGCAATGAGTATGTGCGGCACATGACACTTAGCGAAATTTTGTGACCTTGAAAGAAAACATCGACAAACAATTATAGTCTGAGGAGATGAAAGGTGAAGGTGTGTAATTTCGAGCTTTCGAGACGGAGTGGAAGGGGGAAATACAAGCTGAGAAGGTGGCAGTAAGCACAGTATTGTTATATTACGTGTGACCATTCCGCCTTGGGTTCGGATGTCTACCACGTGAACGTTTTTATCTGGACCAGGATCGAGATCACCTTCGTTCAAATTGTGCTTTTGTCCTTTCCATTTGTAACGTTTTTATAGTTGCTGCAGGTATTCTTTCTTCCAGCGCTTGCTGAACTGATGATGGAGTACTCTTAACTTTTGCCATTTAGGCTCAGGTATCGAGAGTAGGGGAGCGCTACGTAATAAGTGGCCTGGAGTTAAGGCCTTCAAACCTCGGGATCTTGGGACATTGGCGGGAGTGGCCTAGAATTTAGTACTGCTTCGATCCGTATCAAGATAGTATTGAACTCCTCAAAAGTAAATTTTTGGGTTCCAGCGACTTCACTGCTGCTTCCCAACGTCCTCCCATATGTGTAGCGTAAGGGGGTATAAATTCCCATGTGAGTCCGGGAATGGCATACTGATTTTCGGTTTTGTCTGAGACTTTCTCAAGAAAGGAGGATAGTTCCTTTTGTAAACTCCGCTTGGCTCCTACAAAGGCTTCTCCATTGTCGGACATTATATTATGTGGTATGCCTCTTCGTCCAGCAAATGGTGCGAATGCTGCCTTAAACGCTTCTGTTGTTAAATAGTAACATACTTCCAGGTAAATGGCCTTTGTGGAGAAGCACGTATGGAACGTTCAGGGGGCAACGCAGCCATCAATCTCCTCTTTTGTTTATAAATGGTACACGTCTTGCATCGAATAATGCATTAATTAATTTTCTGACGGAGTAGGGGGTGTAGTATTCCTGTTGAACCATTCGAATCATCAACTGCTTTTCTGCATGCAACAGAGTTGAGTGTGACGTTCATCGTAGCTGAGAGCAGCATGAGTGAGATGTCCATTTGCACGGAGCAGTCCTGATTTGTCCATGAATAGGTTTAGAGTTTGGAGTGGATCACCTTTTCCAACGGCCTTTTTAGTTCTATTGCTGTGACGCTTCTTCCGACACATTTCCTTTGAGTAGTTGAAATAAGATGGGTTTTCGCATATTTTATATCGCTTTGTGTAAGCATGATAGTGGGTGGAACGGCATTTTTCGCGCCTTTTGTGTGAAGCGAAGTATGTACGAGTGAATTGGTGAACATTTCGGCCAGAGAGAGGATAGCCTAATTAACCATTCAGGGCCTTTCCACAAGCGAACAATTGACGATCTCTTGGCGAGCATTATTGACATTTTCGAGGATTTGGGCCCTCCTATTTGGTACGTAAGTTTTCCATGTCCATGGGGGGTTTTTCCAGCCATGCTAAGCAATGGAGGATTCGGTCCACAAAATTAATTCATGAGATGGGAGATTTAGAGCTGATTGGATCTGCTTTACTAGTTTTGAGAGTAGAACTGCGCCACAGGGCTTCAGCCTTGCTGGTCTCGTAAATATACGCAAGCGGAAAATGCCTTCTCGGAGTCTTCAGGGAACCCATGTAGCTGAATTGAGCTGTTTGGAGTGAACTGCATCAATGGAGGTATTTTTATACCTTCGATTGCAGCGAGATTTTTCCTGAAGACGTTCTACTTGTGGTGTGAGATCGGCTTCTCAGTTTCGTCCCAGTCTGCTCCTTCCATCCAGAGTTGTTGGATAAGAGTTTTAGCTGCTATCATTATGGGCGACAGCCATCCTGCCGGGTCGAAAAGTTTCGCGACAGATGAGGGGATCTGTAGTTCCGTGCCAATGTTTCAGTCTGAGTGGAGTTCAACTGAGTACGAAAACGTGTCAGTGAGAGCATTCTATTTTATTCCAAGGGTTTTTCTGGAGCGTGGAGAAATTCTTCGTCTAAAAGATCGGAATGAGGATGTCTTTCAGCAGAAACCTGTGGTTTGCTGTAATGTGGGAATCCGGCTGATTTGAGTACCTTGATGCATCGATTCCCTGGCTGAGTCCAGATTGTGTCCGCCTGAGAGAATGTCGTCGACATATGTTTCTCCTCTCAAAATTTCGGAAACGCTTCTTTGGTATCTTCGACAACTGGTGAAGTGTCCTTATTGCCAGATACGGGGCGCAGCTGAGACCGAATGTGACCGTCTTTAATTTAAGGACTTCTATCGGACTATTAGGGGTTATACGGAAGAGGATCCGTTGGAGGTCCTCGTCTTCCTTATGGACGTATATATTGCAGTACATTTTTCAATGTCGCCATTAAATACATATTTGTATAACCTCCATTTGACAATAATGACCATTAAGTAATTTTGGTGAACGGGGCCAGTATGCAATACGTCATAGTGAGAGGCCTGAATGTGAGGGTTTTGAGACGTTGAAAACTACTCAGACTTTAGTAGTTTTACTTCCGCGCTTAATTACCGCATCATGGGGCAGGTAAAATGAGAAATATTTACCTCCGCGGATGATTTCGCGAGAATGAGTTCGTTTCATGTCATCTAACGTCACGTACTCTTCTAGGACCACTGGGTAGGTGTTCCGAAGTTCATCTTTCTTTTCGTTAACTCGTTCCACGTTAATATATTGCTGCTGTGCTGCGGGCCTTGAGTGCCCAAGTGCAATTGTGTTCGAAAATGCTGGTTTAAATGGTAATTTCACAACATATCGACCATGTGCCTCGCACAATTTTTCGTCATCTGTGTGAGTGGGGGTCGGTAGTACCTCTTTTTGTTTCCAGAATTTCCTGAGTAAGTCTCCTAATGAATCTGAGGCGAGTTTCAGCTACTTGAGTGGAAAATGAAGAGATTTCTTCGGTGACTGGTCCAGTTAATATCCACCCAAAGATGGATTTTGAGCTATTAAGCCACCGGATATATTAATTTTGAGGCCTAAG
The DNA here is from genome assembly GCA_030068015.2 of Neoceratitis asiatica. Classification (NCBI taxonomy): domain Eukaryota; kingdom Metazoa; phylum Arthropoda; class Insecta; order Diptera; family Tephritidae; genus Neoceratitis; species Neoceratitis asiatica. The sequence continues at coordinate 71,259,872 of CM061525.1, read as the reverse complement.
GTGAGAACTTTTGGAAGTACATCACTAACAATTACCATGTCTATTCTGGCTGATGTGAAGCAATTGGGACCTGCTAGTTGTAAAGAGAGGAATTCTTTGAGATCTACTTCTTTTACTTTCAATGATGGAAGAGTGTGCGGCAACTGAGGCAATATTATCGCTTGGGTCGCAATTTTTATCATATCATTCGCTGAGCATATTGTGTTAGAGCATATCCTATTTGAGTCTGGACGGTGTTTATACCCATGCCAAGTATTTGGTAATGAGCTTTTACGGTAGAAAGACTAAGTAACTTTTTTATACGGGATGTTACAAAGGTTTTTTAAGAGCCTTGGTCAATGCGAGCTCTAATTTTAACCGATCTGTCTTAAATTTTTTTATTCATTGCTCGATTTACTTGATATGGCATACATATGTAGGTAGACTTTGGGAAGTGGACCTGAAACCGAGCTTTTTCAAAAACCTTACTTGCGGATTTTTCTAAACAACCAGCATATATCAAAACATTCAGCAATGGCCAAAGTATTAGTTGCAAGCAAAATCATTTTTCGCCTCAAATTATCCACTTCAGCTGACGACAAACATGCGAGCTGCATTTTAATCGATCCATCTGTGTTCTCCAATCAACTGCTAACTATCGGTAATAGTTTTGTTCCTGACACCGCATCAAATCGATTGATTTCGTTCCCACAAAATTTTATAAATTTGGTATCAAGGGAAATGGAGCTCATTAGAAAAATGTTTCCGAACATCATTGCTACTGAAGACACTACGATAAATTGAGTGAAAGAACAATTTTAGCGGCAAATAACAAGGATATAGATCACGTAAACTGCAAAATTTAAAATCAAATTGTGAGATCACGGCATTCCTTCTAACCTATTGATTGTATAATTAATAAAGACGAAGCAGACAACCATTCAACTGAGTTTTTCAATTCATGGGATTTGCCCGGCTTTCTACCGCACAATTTACAATTGAATATTGGTTCAGTCGGTGTAATACTTCGCAATCTCAATTAACAAAAATTAAGCAATTAAGCAATTTAAGGATTTTTTAAAATATTGATTTTTAGCTGGAGGATATTTCTATGCGAAGCATACTCAATGGAGCTCCCGAATAATAAGCCCGAAGGTCGCCAGCTATATTATACGGTCATTCGTACCAAAAATAGTTCGATCTTATATCTCCAATACAATCAACTTATTGGCCTACAGGCCAAAGAACCTGATCTGATTGACTATGCAGTGACCAAAAACATAGATAGAAATTTAAATTTTCCGAAACCACTGCTGATATATCTTCTTATAACTCCCCAGTGATGATTAAATTAAATGACCAGCCAATTGACTTTCAGCATCCTTTTCATCTTATGGCATCCCAAACTAACCACATCCAGACCGATCCCGAAATAGACAGTGAAACTGACATTGATAACGAGGTATTTGTATTTAACAGTATGCTAGTAATAGCAGGAACTATAACAACATCACAAACTAAAACAATGATAACTAACAGATAAATTAATCACTGGTTGGGAATAAGCAGCGCTTACGCCTCGAATGGCAAGAGAGTATTGCTCGGCGGTTTTATCTAAATGTAGCCGAAGCACTTGACAAATCAAACTCAAGCAGGACGTTCTGAATTGCCTTTGAGTTGGCAATTGTCAAAACCACACTTCATATTGACAAGATTAAAATTTCTTATGTATGTAAAGTATATAAAAAATATAAATCCTAAGTATTAACACAATTTTAGCCTCAAATGAAATCAATTGACAAAATTTGATTATATTTTAAGTGTAAAGCTTTAGTATGACTGTGATTTGACACTTATGTAATAAATAGAATACAAACAGCCGAGACAAACAAATGTAAAAAAATACAATGCGCAAACAAAACAAATGTAAAGGACTAAAAACAATTGAATTGTATATAAACAACTAACTATATATATACATATATATATATTTTTTGAACTTTCTAACCGCTGAAGCGATTTTAGGCAGCTCCTCCTCCAATTTGTGATTCTGCGCCTTGGTGTTTTTACCAACAAATGGAGAAACCTACAGCTTATTCCAAGACAACTCCGAACTGCTGATTTATTTTTATGAGGAGCTCTTTATTTCATGCCAGAAATATACCAGGAGGGCTTGACATTCACGTCCGAGGGGCGAAAAAAATTATTATTACATAATGACAAAATGAAGGCTAGGTATGACAAGGCGATGAACTCCGAAGGCTTCCAAAATGGAGATTTGGTGTTGCTGTACAATCCACAACGAAAGAGAGGTTTGTCCCCAAAACTTCAATGCAATTGGGAAGGTCCATACAAGATAATCAAATGAATAAAAGACGTAGTGTATCGAATCTCAACCGTAGGGAGGCCGAGAAACAAGATAAAAGTGGTCCACCTAGAGAGGCTTGCTGCGTTTGGAACAGCTAATGTGTCTAATCGGGATGATCAGACTTAGGTGGAGGGCAGTGTGTCGAAAATGCGAAGCGAAAGACAGATGAAAGAGAGGAGCCGACAACTGGCATTTTCTAGAGCGTAAACGAGACGATCAGCATAAACGAGACGATTATAGTAACGAATCGTATCGTAACAACGCGATTATTCCAGGGTTTCGTTTTCAAGCAGAAAAAAGTATATAAGTGCGACACACGAATCAACCTCGATGATTTCCCAAATCCTTCGGGTACGATCTCTGGATTGTTAAATAAAATTGCCAACTTAATTTGCAGTTTCTTTATTTATAAAGAGTTTAATTTATGTCCTTTTGATTACTCAGTAATTCACAATTCAATTACAATTTACTTTACTATTTACAATCACTTGTATAAAACTTTCACAATATACTGTTTTTATTACTTCAATATAATGTAATTTCCAACGCGTTTACTTCACGACTGATTACTGACTGACTACTCTGCAGTCGTGTGTCGTCCTTATATAAAACCCGGTTGCTCGCAACCAACCGCCTAGAATAATCTAATATTTCTCTTTACGATAACGTCTCGTTTTACGCTCTAGAAAATGCCAGTTGTCGGCTCCTCTCTTTCATCTGTCATTCGCTTCGCATTTTCGCCACACTGCCCTCCACCTAAGTCTGATCGTCCCGATTAGACACATTCGCTGTTCCAAACGCAGCAAGCCTCTCTAGGTGGACCACTTTCATCTTGCTTCCTGGTCTCCCAACATTCTGGATTCGATACACTGCGTCATTTAGCCGTTTGATTACTTTATACGGACCATCCCAAACGCATTGAAGTTTTGGGGACAGACTCCTTTTCAATTGTGGACTGCACAGCAACACCAAATCTTCACTTTGGAAGCCTTCAGAGCTCATCGCTTTGTCATACCTGGCCTTCAATGTGTAATGGCTTCGTGATTTTGGCCCTTTAGTTGCACTGCACTTCCAGCAGTTAGCAACCCACTCAGCGATCGATTGACGACAACCAACCCAATAGAACCTCTGTTTGATCTTCTTCAGCATTTGCTTAATGCCTAGATGCCCTCCACTAGGACCATTGTGAAATTCCTTAAGAATATCCGGAATTTTCAACCTCGGAACTACTATTAACCTTCCAGAGCACTGGCCATCTTCACTTTCCCATACTCTATGCAAACAGCCAGATATCAATTCTAAACTGCTCCATTGGGCCCAGTATGCCTTACCGATTGGACTTTCCGCTGCCATTTGTTCTTTACGTGGCCGTCTGTTCACCTTCAATCCGTGCATTACCAATTCCAAGTCTTGGTCTTCTAGCTGACATTTTCTTAAATGGCTTGCCTCCCACTTTCCTGCTCGAGTAATTGTTATTCGCTGGACGTCTATTATGCCCTCAGCTTTTGAGCATCGTTTGCGTCGTCTTTCCTCTCTGTTGGAACCCGACTGGCATTCGCGTGCGAAGTGACCTGCTTCTCCGCAACTGAAGCACTTTCCACCTTGATTCTTAACACTAGAACGATTCATTCCTGCTATCGACTTCAAAGTTTTCAATATTTCAGTCCTCACATCTGGTGTTTCTACCTCCAACCGCTTTACTTTGTAGGCTGGCTTACATAGCAGTGCCGCTGCTTCACGTGTCTGAGCATACGCAACAGTTTCAGCGAATGTTAACTTTGGATCCGCATAAGTCTCTCGCTTGGTGTAAACGTCCTTAATTCCGCTGACGAACCTCTGGATTTTTAATCTTTCGAGATATTCACCCGACGAGTGCCCTATGGCTAAATGAGCCAATCTCTCGATATCAAAAGCATATTCCTGCAGAGATTCTTTCGGTTTTTGGTCGCACTTTTCTAGCTCCATCTGGTAAATTTGTCTTCTGTGTTCGCTACCATATCGTCTTTCCAGGGCTCACATTACTGCGCCATAGTTATCCCTCTCATATTCGGGAATAGTCAGCAAATTTTCCGCTGCAGGTCCTTTCAACGTAACAAATAGCGCAGCGGATTTTTCCTCGATGGTCCAATTATTTAACTCAGCCGTCTTCTCGAACTGGAGCTTGAAGATCTGGAATGGAGCTGTGCCGTCAAAGGATGGTGCTTCTAGCCACGGGCTGTTCATCGATCTGGCTGGACGATGCAAATGCAAATCTCGGACACGTCGCTCGAGCTCGTTGATTTCGGTCTTAATTAGCTCCTCTATTTTGTCTTGTCGCTCCTCGATTTGATCCTGTCTTTCCTTAAGTTCCGCATTGTCTCTCACCAGATTTTGCTGTTTTTGTGCGATTGTTCCTTCTAATCCATCAAACTTTTGTGACATGTTGGCATTGATTTGTGACATGTTCGCGTTCATTACCGACATATTTTGTGAATTACGGGCGTCCTGTGCATCCATCTTTTGTGAAATTTTTTTTTTTTTTTTTTTTGTTGGAGTTGGAAAGCATCGAAAGCCTTAACCCCGTCAGTGTGAGACTTTAACCCACTAAAACCATCTCCCCCCGTACGGTAACCCCTGGTAAGACCTTTCAGTATTTCGTCAGGAGGCCGTTTGAGCTAATAGCTCACTAGTCTGCGTCGATATCGTCCGCCGTTATCCTTGTTCAACCGTCCTGGTTTCAGTACTCGTTACTAAGTACCCCGTACGTAAGTTACCTGGTAGTATAGGGGTCCGTCGCTGATACGCTGTTAACACGTCTTCGCCTTTGCTGTTCGCCACATCGTGAGTGCTGCATTATGGGGTCCGGTTTATGACCAAAGCGCTGAAGATAGCTTTTAAAGCACCCGTGACCACTGAGGACTTGTGTTAGATAGAAGTCCACTTGACCATGCTTCCTGCCTAGCCATGCACTAGATCAGGTATCAAACGGTGAGTCCACCTTCCTTTAGCGCTGTCATTCCATCTTCTCTGCCAGCGAGCTATGGATATCTGCCTTTCGGCGTTCTTGGTACTTCTGTTTCTCTCTTCGCGTTTTAATTTCGCCATAGTTATCCCATTTGTTCTCGCGCTGCAATATCGAGGGGAAATAGCCCGGAAATAACGAACGCCGCTTCCTCAGATCTGTGCAGAAAGCAGTGCAAACACGAAGGACGCACCGACGGTAAGAAGATCTAACGTCACGGGCGTAGGATTCTGTTTCCAGCGCCGATAACCAATACGTAAAGCCATAAAGGATAATGGCTTTCACTACTCCCGCGAGAAGCTGCCTGCTTTGTTGTCGCGGTCCTCTGACGTTTGCCATTATTCTGGTTAAGGCAGTGGTGGTTGCTGCGGCTTTTTTGTTTGCGTGTATAAGGTGGTCACGAAAGCTTAGGCGGTGGTCAATGATGACGCCTAGATATTTGACGCATGGCTTTGATACAATAGTGCAGTCACCAACTCTCAACTGGATTTTCTCCACTTTCTTCCGGCTGCTAATGAAAACGGCTTCCGTCTTGTTTTCAGCTAATTTTAGGCTTTTTGATTCCAGCCAGGTCTTGATATTCGCGGTTACTAGCTCAGCAAGCTGAACGATAGCTGTTAAAGTTTTAGCAACCACAACTATTGCTATATCGTCAGCATATCCAACAATGGTTTCTCCCTCTGGGAATGATATACGCAGCACTTCATCGTTCATAATATTCCATAGTATTGGACCCAGTACAGATCCCTGTGGTACCCCTGAAGTGATTGTCCGCTTTACAATACCCTCTCTGGTATGTACCGTAACACTCTGTTGCTTAGATAACTTTTTAAGATGTTGAGCAAGTACGGCGGGACATTGAAGCGCTCTAGCGTGTTTGTTATATGGAACCAGCCTGCGCTATTGAATGCGTTTTGCACGTCTAGGGTGACGACTAAGCAATATTGTTTGTCTCCATGTAACCATCTTTTACCGGAAATAGCTCTTTCAGCGATAGATTTGACGACGTTGATTGCATCAGTCGTTCCTCGTCCTTTCCTAAACCCAAATTGAAGCGGTGATAGTAGGTTATCAATGTGGGCCTCCTAGCGGTTCTTTATTATATGCTCCAACACCTTTCCCGTATTATTAAGTATAGAGAGGAGGCGGTAGGCCGAAGGCGAAGTCCTGTCCGTAGATTTTGGAATTAAATCCAGTTTTTGCAGCTTCCGTATTCTTGGGAAGACACCTTCCTGTATGCAGGTACCAAAAACCGTTGTAAAGGCTTTAGAATTGCATTTGAGTGCTTGTTTCAGAACAAGATCTGGTACGCCATCTGCTCCGGGTGCTTTGTTACTAGATAATTTTCCCCCTGCTTCTGAAATTTCTTCTTCGGTTAGTGGTGGGATAATGGTACCAGATAAGGAGGGTTTATTATATTCCACTAGCTCATGTGCAGGAAACAGTTTGTCAACTATACTTCTGAGAAGTCCTGGTCATTTAGATAGTGCATAGTTTTTTAGCTTCTTGAGCACCAACTTTTATGCGAATCCCCATGGGTTACTCTCGATGTCGTTGCAGAGGTTTAGAAACATTGTTCGCTTGCTGTCACGTATAGCATTCTTCAGCTGTTTGCGTCTTGATTTGTATCTTTCCCTCTTGTGCAGGAAGCTATCTATGCCACGCGCTCGCTGGCATTGGTGTCTGGCCTGGTTGCATTGAGCTCGTATCATGGCTATGTTGTTATTCCACCAGTAGGCAGGCTTGCGTCTTATGTTGCTGCATATTCTTCGAACCATAAACGCGTCACAAGCGATGGTGACTGCATTCATTAACTTATCGGCCCCCAACCTCCGCTGTACCTGAAATATCGATGTCAGTAAAGACTTCTTCAAAGAGTTTTTCATCGAAGGTGTCGACTTTCCACCCTTTACTGCTGGTTGGCTCTGTCTGATTTAATTGCGTTTCATCGACATTTATCATAATAGCCCGGTGATCGCTATGTGTGTAGCATTTACTGATGCTCCAGTTAGTGCGTCTACTTAAACACTCGCTGATAAAGCTTAAGTCAATAACTGAACCAACACCATTCTTACTAAAAGTTTGTGTTGTACCGATGTTCAGGAGAACTACGTTAAGCGCCGTTATAGCGTCCATTAGAGCTTTCCCCTTCGGGTTGGTTCCCTTGCAACCCCATTAACCAGCCCAAGCGTTGAAATCGCCCGCTATTAGAACAGGGCTTCTATCTCTGTCATCTCTCACCAGTGTGTCAATAATCCTGTTGAACCTAGCGAGATCGAAGCTCGGTGGAATGTAGCAGCTGTAAATGTATATACCGCAAACTTTTGCACATACAAATCCGCCAGAGTCGGCACAGACATTTGTGGGGCTATAGTTTACATTGCAGTTCCAGATAGCACTTTTGTTTGTTTTATTGCTTACCCAGCACGCATCTTCTTTGTTTTTGTACTGTTCGCTTAGTATAGCTATATCTACTTTTAGTTCACATACCGTTTGGGCAAGCAGATGCTGAGCCGCTTGACAGTGATTTAAGTTAAGTTGGAGACACTCCATTGCTTACATGGATTAATTCCGCCGAGTTTTGCCTTCGCCTTTTGAAAAGCAACACAGTTTCTACTACCGGAGACATGTTTGATATTATTCTCGCCTAATTTTTCGCATAGGTGACATGCTGGTTCGTTCGTGCAGGATGTGGCCTTGTGGTCTTTGCCGCCGCACTTGAAACATAAACAAGCTCGATCGCTATGACTTTGACATTTCTTAGCAACATGTCCAAAGTCATGACATTTGTAGCACCTTGGAATAGTGGTCTTAGCTCTTATTCTGCATGTAACCCACCCGATTCGGATCTTTGATTTTTCAAGGAGAGTACGAGCTATCACTGTTGGCAGGCTTATAGTACATGTTTGTGTGCCGCCATACGCGGTTCGCATGGATCGTATAGTCTATGGATCAATTTGGATTGAATTTAATTCTTTATTAAGGGCTTCCAACACTTCCGCTTTCGTAGTTATTTTGTCCAAGTCTTTAATTTCCAACAAGGATTCTTGAGAAACCGTACGGACTTTAGCGTTTTCACCGATAGCACTCTCAACGGCTTGCTTAAATTGGCGGGTAGCCTGGTCATCCTGTTTTTTCAACTCGAGCAGTAACTCATCGCTAGCTGTTTTCCTTATTCGCTTGACGCTACTGATAAATTTTTCTAGCTGCGGCTGCGACTTAATAATTTTAAGTATATCCGCGTATGAGCGTATGAGAAAGTGGATAATTTTCTTGAGTATAACTGCATCCGGTTTAATTAGCCTTGGTTTGACTAGTCTAGCTGGTTTCCGCGCTGACACCTTCTTCCAGGGGCCCAGGTATTCTCTATCTGATTGATTTGTTTCGATGGACGCGATTATGTCATGCGAATGTATGATCTCGAAATTTTTTTTAGCCGATTTTGCAGACGCTATTTGCTGATGCTGCTTCTGATTACCTCCTTCCTGTGGGTGTGGTTTACGTACTTTATTCTCGTCTCGCTTGTCTGGAAGACCTGCACTTCTGCCGCGGTTTGTTGTTGTGGACTCCTCCAGTAGTCTCTCGTTTGGGTTCCCTTAGTTGAGTAGACCGTTGTCTTTGGGCCCTTATCAGATCTATTCCCCCGTGGGGTTGTTTCGGTAGCCTTATTAGCTCCGCTTCCAAATTGGTGGAATTGGCTCTTTCATAGAGTACAGGTAGCTCCGCTATTATGTCCCTCATTGGTTGGTGAATGGATCGTCTTTTGCCGTCCTCCAACATCACGACGATCTCTTTGATTTTTACGCCGAGAAGATTCCACGCCGTTACTTCTGTTTGCGGTTGATTCAGTGGAGAAGATGGCCGCGATTTGATTGGGGAATGTGACAATTTCGAGCTCTTCCTGAAAGGGCTAGCTAGGCCTTGTTTCCTCGCCACTATCAGCGTCCAGCCTTTGATTTATAATAGTCAGTTGCCCAGGTGTGGGCGACCTGGGGACACTCATAGCTTTTAAATGTATTTTAATTACTAGAAGTAAATTATTTAATTATTATTAATATTATTGTTCTTATTATATTTATTATTATATTATATTGTTTTAACTGTTATTGTTATTATTGTAATTATTATTTAGTATTTCGGTTTTATTATTTGGAGTTTTACTCAGTATTTTTATTATGTTAGTTTAACTATTATTATTATTAATATTAATTAATTAATTACTGTTAGCATTACTATTATTATTATTATTATTAATATTTTTATTTAATAGTTATTATATTATTACTATTACTTATTATTACTATATTATTATTATTAATAATATTATTTAATAGTATTGTTATTATTTTTATTATTATTGTTGTTATTATTTTTATTATTATTAATTATTATTATTAACAATATTATAATTTATATTATTTTTATTTAATAACTAATATATTATTATTAGTATTTATTATTACTATATTATTATTAATAAACTTATTTAATAGAATTGTTATCATTATATTTACTATTATTATTGTTATTATTATAATTATTATTATTATTAATTGAAAGTTATTATTATTATTATTATTAAAAATTAAAATTGTTTGTCTTTTATTTTTATTATTATTATTAAATAATTATTATTATTAATATTATAATTATTACTAGAATTTTTATTATTATTTTATTTAATATTATTAATACTTGTTATTCTTTGATATTATTATTATTATTATTATTTTTAGTGTACTTAGTATTTAGTACTTTTATTATTATTATTTTCTAATTTTTTTTCTCATTGATATCACTCTATTGCGGGAACACACCCTATCAATAGTTGGATTGCGTCCTGGCTAATTGTCGCACTTTCCTACAGCTGATGAACTGTTCTCATTTAGGGTGGCAAGATCATGCTGTATTTGTTTACTTTCCAATATGATTTTGTCAATTCATTCACTTTGCGGTTTAAGTAAAATTTTGCAAAAAAAAAAAGTACAAATAGTGTTTAAAATAGATTGCTTTTTGGTTGAAAACTCGCGCTAAAAACGTTTCGATTTATATCTCACACACGGACGCAAATAGGAAACAGTCACAAGTAAGTCAGACCCATTTATTGGTAATATATCATGGGTAAACCCTTCGAATTTCCTACTTTTCAGGAGATATTTTCACGTATCAAAAAAGTGTGCCGGCTGCTGTGTGATCTTTTGTGACATGTTGTCATTGATTTGTGACATGTTAGCACTGATTTGTGAAATTGCAGTCAACAACATGTTCATGTCCATACCGGTAGGTTGTGTGCGGGATTTGCAGTCGTGTGCGGGATTTGCAGTTACGTCGTCCAACCACTACGTGAACGCTCCCAAGGTAAAAACAGCATCCTTTGACGGTAAAATTCCATTCCATGTCTTCAAGCTCCAGTTTGAGGAGACGGCTGAAACAAATAAATGGAGCATGGAGGAAAAATCTGAATCAAGCTGGAAAATGTTTTAAATGTGGAAAGCCTGGTCACTTCGCACGCGAATGCAAAACGGGTTCCAGCATACAGGAAGGACAGCGAAAACGGAAGGCTGAGGAAGATAAACCATCAACATCTCAGTCGTTAAACTAAAACGAGCCAGACTAAAGGGGCGTATGCTGGCTACTGCAATTGATTGGCCCATACTCTCCGTCTCGTAAATTGCCAGAAAAACGAGCAACATTACTATTGGTGGATATATGGATGGACGAGCGGGAAAATTAACAGTGGATACGGGCGCATCACACTCCATCATTCGAACTGACCTGATCGCTAAAGATGTGAGACCATTACCTAGAGCAATATTGAAAACGGCGACTGGTGAGGATACCCAAGTAGTGGGAGAAGTAACATGTGAGGTAACAATTGGGAACGTGACGGTGTTACACAGTTTTATAGTCGCGCAGATTGTGGATGAAGTAATCATAGGAGTGGACTTCTTGATGAATCAAGGTATCAAGATCGATTTGAATTACAAGATTATGGAGTATAAGAACATTGAAGTACCACTAAGCATTGGCTATGATTCCACATACAGCAGCAAACAAGTGGTCTTAGAAGGCAGTGAACTGATTCCACCAAAGTCAGAAGCAGTTGTTTGGGCGAAAATTAATGGAGGTTGTGGGACAAACAAATTGTGGGTTGTCGAAGCAGCACAGAATTCTACACCGGACATACTTATTGGTAAAACCCTGGCTAAAACACAAACGAATGGACGCATCCCAGTGAGAGTATTAAATGACTTCAGATCACCAGTAAAAATTCCTAGTGTAACTGTATTAGGGCAATGTCAAGAGGTAGAAGCCATCATCAAATGCAATGATTCCTCTGGAATCAACTCTATTGGCAGCAAGGAGATGGAGGAAGATATCAATGCATGGACACAAGGGTTGGAAGACAAGTACAAGCACAAGGCCAGCCAGCTTATCTGCAAATACTCCAACATATTCGACAAGGATGGTTACAAACCATGCAGGACCAACGTAGTAAAACATTGCATTGATACTGGTGACGCAAGACCAATTCGTCAAGCTCCTCGAAGCGTTCCACTAGCTAAACGTGACGCTGTTGGCCAAATAATTAAGGAAATGAGCGGAAGCAATGTTATCGAACCATCGCCAAGTCCATGGAGCTCTCCGGTAGTACTCGTGAAGAAGAAAGATGGGCAGTTGCGGTTCTGCGTGGACTATCGGAGATTAAATGATGTTACAAAGAAAGACAGATATCCTTTGCCCAGGAGCGATGATACACTAGACTCGTTAACTGCCACAGAATGGTTCTCAACACTTGACCTTAAGAGCGGGTATTGGCAAGTAGAAGTGAGTGAAGAAGATAAAGAGAAGACAGCCTTTAGTGTTGGCAACGGTCTATGGCAATTTACGGTAATGCCATTTAGGTTATGCAACGCTCCTGCCACTTTTGAAAGATTAATGGACCATGTGCTCAAAGGACTACACTGGAAGACTTGTTTGGTTATCTGGACGACATAATCGTATTGGCAAAGAGCTTCGACGAACATCTGAGTAATTTGGAAGAAGTTTTCCAGAGAAAAGCTGGCACTGGTCTTAAACTAAGTCCTAAGAAGTGCTCTTTATTCAAGAAGGAGGTGAATTACTTAGGTCATCAAGTAACCACGAAGGGCGTTTGTACTGCGAAGGAAAAAATAGATGCAGTGAAAGTTTGGCCGAGACCCAGAAATTTGCATGAATTAAGAAGTTTTCTTGGGCTGTGTACTTACTATCGCCGATTTTTTTCCCAATTTCGCCAGCGTAGCTCATAGTCTCCATGAACTCACAAGGAAAAATAGATCTTTCGAGTGGAAAACTGAACATGAGGAGGCTTTCCAAGCTTTAAAAGAACGACTATGCACTGCACCTATGCTAGCGTACCCGGTTCCAGGTGCAACATTTATTCTGGACACAGATGCAAGTGGTTATAGCATAGGAGGTGTACTTTCGCAAGTGATTGATGGGCAGGAGAAGATAGTTGCCTATTACAGCCGGTCTATTGGGAAACCAGAGCGGAACTACTGCGTAACGCGGAGAGAACTATTAGCGTTAGTGGATTGCATTAAACACTTCCACAAATATCTGTATGGTCAACATTTCCGCGTTAGAACGGATCATGCAGCGCTGAAGTGGCTACTACAGTTCAAGAATCCCGAAGGGCAGCTTGCACGGTGGATTGAGAGGCTGCAAAGTTATGACTTCACCATCGAGCACCGTAAAGGTAATACGCACGGAAATGCTGACGCTATGTCCCGTCGACAATGTAGTTTGGAATGTAAGCATTGCTCAAAAGCCGAGGGTAAGGAAGACATAATAGACGTTCGTCTAATGACAGTTACATCAGAAGAAGAGTGGGAGGCAAGTCACTTAAGGAAATGTCAGCAAGAAGATCCGGACTTGGAATTGGTAATGCACGGATTGGAGGTGAACAGACGGCCAAGTAAAGAACAAATGGCGGCGGAAAGTCCCATCGCGAAAGCATACTGGGCACAATGGAACAGTTTAGAGTTGATATCTGGCTGTTTGCATAGAGTATGGGAAAGTCAAGATGGCCAGTGCTCTCGGAAGCTTATAGTAGTTCCGAGGTTAAGAATTCCGGATGTTCTTAAGGAATTCCATAATGGTCCTAGTGGAGGGCACCTAGGCATTACAAAAACGCTGGAGAAGATCAAGCAGCGGTTCTATTGGGTTGGCTGTCGTCAATCGGTCGCTGAGTGGATTGCTAATTGCACGGAGTGCATAGCAGCTAAAGGGCGAAAGTCACGAAGTCATTTGCAGATGAAGAAGTATAACTCAGGTGCACCATTTGGGCGGGTTGCCATGGATGTAGCCGGTCCATTCCCTATGAACAGACAAGGAAATAAATACGTTCTTGTGGTTATGGACTACTTTAGTAAATGGCCTGCGGTCTACCCAATTCCAAACCAAGAAGCGAAAACAGTTGCGGATGCATTCACTCACAATTGGGTTACCAGATACGGTGCGCCTATAGAATTGCACTCAGACCAAGGAAGAAACTTTGAATCGGCGGTGTTCCAGGAGATGTACCAGATACTTGGTATTCGCAAAACCAGAACGACAGCCCTGCATCCTCAATCAGATGGCATGGTAGAGCGATTCAACCGGACCCTGGAAGAGCACTTGCGGAAAGTAGTGGACAAGAATCAAGATGATTGGGATGTATACATACCGCTTTTCCTGATGGGATATCGGTCCGCAGTGAATGAAACAACAGGTCAAACACCTGCCAGGATACTGTTTGGTAGTGAACTTCGGTTGCCCAGCGATTTAAAATTTGAAATAACTGGTGATGCGAGAAGAATTGGGAAGGAAGCGTCTACTGTTCTCGAGGAAGAGTTAAGAGAGATGCATGCTCTTGTGAGGCAGCGAACTCAAATTATGAGTGACAAAATGAAGGCTAGGTATGACAAGGCGATGAATCCGAAGGCTTCCAAAATGAAGATTTGGTGTTGCTGTACGATCCACACCGAAAGAGAGGTTTGTCCCCAAAACTTCAATGCAATTGGGAAGGTTTATATGTGAAATGTTCATTTTATGAGGCAATTTTAATTAACAAATAGCACTATATAGTTAAATAGTTACGAAAAATATTTATTAATACACAAAAGCACTAATTATGTAATTGCCTGTTTTGAGTAAGTTTCGTATTGTGGCGAAAATGCGAAGCGAATGACAGCTGAAAGAGAGAAGCCGACAACTGGCATGTTCTAGAGCGTAAACGAGACTATTATCTTAAACGAGACGATTATCGTAATGAGACGATTATCGTAATGACGCGATTATCGTAACGACGCGATTATTCCGGGGGTTTCGTTTTCAAGCAGCAAACAAGTGTATAAGGGCGACGCATGACTGCAAAAGTATCAGTCGTGAAATAAAAGCGTTGGAGATTACATTACATTGAAGTAATAAAAACAGTACATTGTAAAAGCTGTATACAAGTGATTGTAAATTGTAATTGAATTGTGAATTACTGAGTAATCAAAAGAACATTAATTAAATTCTTTATAAATAAAGAAACTGCAAATTAAGTTGCCGATTTTATTTAACAATCCAGAGATCGTACCCAAAGGATTTGGGAAATCATCTAGGTTGATTCAGCAAAATCGTAACAATATATTGAACTGTGCTATCCAACAATTAAAAATTAAATTATCTTCTATCGCCGTTATCCTGCCTTTTAGTTAGTTATCAAGTTGAGAAATAATAAAACTAAATCTGGGGTTAATCAATATAACTTTCGAAATTCTGTTTCACACATATGCCAAATACTCAAAAGACAGTGTTTTTTTTTGCTTTTTTTTTTGGTAATTTCCCGATTTGTATTTTATTTCAAACTTATTTTAACCTAAGTAAAATCTGAAATCTTTTGTGGATGGCGCTAACAACTCGAAAATTTTTGTCGTTTAATTAACAACTTATCATGTAGTTAACGACAACAACTGATCAAGCGATTGTGATTGTACATAAGTAGATGAACATGGTAGTTGATCAGAGGATTGAAACATAGTCTGTTTTTTATAATGCATTCAAATAGTTTTGAAACAGTGCTCAGGTTCGAAATGGGTATCTAATTACCAGCCTCTTTTTTGCTTCCTGATTCAAATATTGGAGTAACTGATGTTCTTTTCCAATCATCAACAAATATTCCAGCTTCAAGAGATTTATTGAAGATTTTCTTTAAAGGCGTTACTAACGATCGACAATTTTTGAACAAGATAACTGAAACCATCGACACCTGTTTGTGTGCAACTTTTTAGCTGTTTCACACCCTTAGAAATGTCATCATTCGATAGGACCAGGGATAGGACGACTCCCACGACAGCCGGTTCTACGCACCAAAGTTGACCCGGATTTTATCCGGCCAAGGGCTGTCACCCTTTCGGCGACCTAAACTCGTTTAGGTCATCAGGTAATTTTAGTTTTAGTACATCAACGGAGCAACATCTCGCAGCAGGCCTGCTCCAAATCCTTCTCATCAGGGCTGGTGTAGAAACCAATCCTGGTCCGAAGGATTATTTCTACTGCGTGTGCCAAAGACGACTCCACCATTCCTCCACCTCGGTTAGATGCAACCAGTGCAATGGTTGGAGTCATCTTAAGACCTGCTCAGGCCTTAAGACTCACAGGGAGTGAACCACGAGTTACGTGGCCCCATGCTGCCAGCTCCCAGCTGCGCCTGTGGCCCATACGGCAGTGTCTTCACGCACCACGATCTTTGGCATTCCTGCCTGTCAAATGATCGTCGAGGAATGGAGCTGGTGGAACAGATAGACGATTCGACATTCTGCACAATGAATGACGAAGCCCCCACCAGGATTGTGAGCAACTGCAATAGCTCGCCTGCAGAAAAGATTTTCCGCAAAATTGTCATGTCTGCTGCCGCCCGCTTCATACCAGCAGGTCGAATCGCGGAAATCCGCCCTAATTTCCCCAGCGAAGCGGCGATTTTAGCGACAAGGCGCGACACATTACGCCTGGCCGATCCCGGCGATCCCCGTATCAGGAAACTCAACGCCGAGATTCGGAACAAGGTAAATATCCATAAGCGGAACAAGTGGGAGGAGCACTTAAGATCCTGCAACCTCTCCTCTGGGATGACCAAGCTCTGGGCCACTGTCAAATCGTTGTCAAATCCGACGAGACGTGATGATCGGGTGGAAATTTCATTCGGTGATAACGCCTCGTCGGATCCGAAGAGGTGCGCGAGCTATTTTAGCCGGCTTTTTAGACTGCACCCTTCGGTCGACAAAACGAAACGACGAATAACCCGCCGTCTGCGCAAACTGCCGAACACCAGCGCAACGTTTGATTTCTCCAGGGGAGATTTTCAGGGGGTTATCGGAAAGGCGAAAGCCTCCAAATCCATCAGCCCCGACGGAATAAGCATGCTGATGCTGAAACAGTTGGGCCCAGCGGGAGCAGAATATCTCACCAAGCTCCTCAATCTGTCCCTGACCACCCTAACTATACCCGCCTGTGGAAACTGGGTAGAGTGGTCCCGCTACTAAAGCCGGGGAAACCCGCAAATAAAGGAGAGTCATATCGTCCGATATCCCTCCTTTCCCCAGTAGCGAAGACAATTGAGGCCTTGCTGCTCTCGTCCCTCACACACCACCTGAGCCCAGCTACACATCAGCACGGCTTCCGAAAAGTGCACAGCACCACAACTGCACTTAACGCCATAAACACCCAGATAATTCATGGCCTCAACCAAAATCGACCCTGTGCGCGAACTGTCCTTGTAGAACTGGACCTGTCGAATGCTTTCGACACAGTGAATCATTCAGTACATTGAGGATTCCTCATTACCGCCTAGGTTGATGGGGTGGACCATGAATTACCTGAGTGGTCGACGATCATCGGTTGAGTTTCGAGGTCAAACACCTAAGCTACGGAAAATTAAACAAGGGGTCCCGCAGGGTGGTGTCCTCTCCCCAATGCAGTTTAATTTTTACATCTCGAGGCGTCTCGCTGATCTCATACGCCGATGACTGTTCGATATTGGCGTCTGGCCAGGATATTGATAGCCTTTGTTCTTCAGTAAACAGCTACCTCGCCGATCTTTCCAACTTCTTCGCTGCACGACATCTACATCTCCAACCTGCGAAATCCTCTGCTACCCTTTTCACCAGCTGGACGAAGGAGTACCGGCTAGAACTCGATGTGAAGGTCGATGGTGTAAAGATTCCGACCACGAATAACCCAAAGTTACTGGGAGTAACATTCGATAGCCTGCACTCCTTCACTCCGCATACGACTGCAATTGCCACCAAAGTACAAGGCCGCAACAAAATCCTCAAATCGCTAGCCGGTAGCACCTGGAGGAAAGACAAAGAAACGTTGCTGGCAACGTACAAGGCAATTGGCCGGCCGGTCGTAAACTATGCTGCGCCGATTTGGACGCCGGGGACTAGCACGACGCAGCTGAAGAAGCTACAGACCTGCCAGAACACCGCCCTTCGGACCGCGACGGGAAACCTCCTGATGGCGCCGGAGCTCCACTTACACAGTGAAGCATCTATGCTCCCAGTTAAGGAGCATAATGTTATGCTGTGCAAGTAGTACCTGCTGGGATGCTACCGCATGGATCATCCCAACAGGCACCTGCTGGAAGCTGAACCACCACCTAGGCACATCAGAAAGGGAGTACTTGACTACCGCGACGACATACAGCAATACAGACAAGACCCGCTGGACAGGACGGCGTACAGACAGGCCATCAACACCATTCACAGAGAGTCCGTCAACACCTTCTTGAACTCTCTTCCAGTGAATGGTGTTCTCGGAGTCAAACCACCACCCATCGCAGAACAAGAGCTCGAGTTGCCTCGTGAGACCCGCGTAACCCTGGCACAATTAAGATCTGGATACTGTAGTAGACTTAACTCCTACCTATCCAGACTCGACCCTGACATATCTAACACATGTCCCGCATGCAAAGAATCCCCGCACGACACTAACCACCTCTTTGCATGCCCACTTAACCCGACTCATCTAACACTCCTCTCCCTTTGGTCCGACCCCGTCGAAACAGCACGTTTCCCGGGCCTACAACAACAACCAGGGAGCCTAAGTTGAAAATATGTTGCTTATTCGGAACTCATCGCAAACTTGCTTGATCCTCATCAGCCACAAAGTTTGAAGAAAAAAAATTGGCAAATAAATCAGCTGCTTCTGAAATGGAGTAAGCCAATATACCATTAAAAGAAACAGTGTAAAGATATTTGATTTAATCTTTTTTGATTTGACATAATGTCAGAAATTATTAAGGTTTGATTTGATTTCAGCTTCGAAATTTTTTTATACACTTTAAAGCAAGACCTATTAACAGATACATAAATGTACTTTACTGTAAATCGGTTTGAAAGAACCGAAGCAACCAGCAACATCAACGTCGCCGAACACATTGTCCTAATCAATCGTTACAAGTAAATTATCAAAGTTTACGAAATCGAATGTATTATAGTTAGATATCAATTTTTGCAGATTTTTAGTGCTGCCCAAGACGCAGAGATAGTGTTCTCCAATATCGTTGCGAAGACTTACAATGTTATCAACATGAGCCTTATAAGGAGGAATATAAGGTGTACATACAAATACAATACAAATTAGTCATTGAGCCAGGTCTCAATAATAACGAAAATATCATAATCCTGTTGGGAGCTTAAAAGGCGCACAGCAGTAGATTTAGTCCCAGTGTCTGATGCATTATGAAAGTATATCTTCATTTGTTTAAGCGAACGACTAGAAGTGTGATTTATAACACGTCCAGCGGCTGGGTATACTTCTCTAAAAAACGAAAGAGAGATTCATCGGCCAAATATCTGGAATAAGCATTCATGTTCCCTTTACTACTATACATTACACACCCATATGTTTTATGTTGTGCGTTGTTCTAGTTTGACGCCAAATGGACTACTTCGCATCGCGTCCGAGAAGATAGTGAGAGGAGCTCGTCAAAAACTGGAATAAAGTTTATGAAAATGTTACTATGGATGCTCAATCGGATTTCACCCCTCCTTCGTTTAAGCTGAGCATTCCTATATTACTAGAATATTATACTTACGCTATACATAAGTTTGATTTTCCGAGCGAGGGTAGTTTGCTGAAACTTAACACAAGATCTTTTAAAATTGCTAATGTAAACTGCTCTGTTTGAAATTTGAATATGTAGATATCTTAACTATCATTTTGTGGGCTATCTTGCGTACAATAATTTTAGTTTTGATTGTTTTGGAAAGAAAATTTGGGATTATTAGCGGTTGTAACTAACATTCACTGCACAGTAGTTGCCTTAAAAATAGAAAGCTATATTGCAGACAAAATATTTGCTGTTATTGTCTAAGATCTTAATTTATTTTAGGTTCTAGTTTGTATAATTTTCTTATATTTTGTAATTTAGTGTATAAAGAAAATAAATAAATAATTTACTACTACTACTACTACGAATCGTCTTAAAAAGCTTCAAAGTTGCTTGCTTTTGTTTTGAAAAAAAAATTTATAAATTAATTTACAATAATTTTTAATAATCATGCAGCCAGGATCCTGTTGTTGTTGTTGTTGTAACCGCAGAAAGTTCCCCAAATGAGAAACCCGGGAATATTGCGGGAGTGACAGCCCTTGGCCGGATAAAAATCCGGGTCGTTCCGGTATAAAGACCCGACTGTCGCGGGAACTCTTGGATTTTAGTCGCCTCTTACGACAGGCATGCCTTACCACGGGTAAATTCTTGAACCCTGGGGGAGCCAGGATCCTACAACTGTTCGCATGGTAGCAGACACTGCTAATGGCTCGTCTGTTGGTGCCGCCGAGAAAATGAACTATCAGCTTGTACCTTTTCGAGGGTGCGTATCATGCATTCAGACCTACCCGGCAAATTTGATAGTTTGGCAGGTAAGGATAGCAAAGCTAATAATCCAATATTTTTTTTTACTACGCCTCGGAGAAGAAAGGCCAAACTCAACGATTTTAGTGATGTAATAAACAAAAGTAAATTTAGAAAAATTTAAGATGAAAAAATTTGAAAGCGTGGTTGATAAGTTAGATACACAATCACTTCAGAAAATATATTTAAAATTTTATTTCCGATACTAAACTAGTTGTTTAAATATAACTTTTGAAAACAATAACAATTTTTGATTAAACCTATTAACTAAGCATATGTGAATAAATGCAACAAACTGCATTTTTAAGATATAATTCATTTTTGGTGTTTATATGGTTTTTAGTAAATAGTACAATTTTATACGACCACGTTTAAATTTGTTAATTCGGTCCGATTGGCAGCAACCTCGGCTAGAATGAATAAGTCAGAGGTAGACGAATTATCATTGTACAAATTATCAAATGGGTGACTATGCTTATCCATTTCAACTGTGGATTTCGTTCGTTCGCCTAATACCGTAGCATTTGATACTGGCGGATCTATTGATTCATTAAGGCAATAACAGCCATGTACTGTTTTGAAACCGTTAACCAGTGGAATTACAGAAGAAATTTCATTTTCTATGACTGTAATATCACGTCTAGTGATGCTCTCTTTTCGAGCTTTTCGTTTTTGACTGCCGACAGCCTGTTGTGATGACACATCTCGATTCTTATTCGCAATTGATATAGGTGATGCATTTATTACATTTTTCGCTCCTGGCTTTCTACTGCTTAATATATTATTCAAACGACTTTTTTTGGACGTAAATTTCTTTTTCTTGTTTGTGTTTCGTTTTCGTTGCAAATAAAGATCTAAACTGAGGGCTGGAAGTTCCCTAATTTTTTCGTCCAAATCAAAATATGAAGCATCATAATTGGATTGGGATTTACCAACGAATGTAGATTCACTTATTTTAGTATTTCTTTTAGATATCGGATCGATAATTGCACACATTGCTGAAGGATTGTTGGAACCATCTAGGGTAGCTTGAAAAGAACCATGAGAAGAGAATTCATTGAAATGGTTTTGTAATTTTGGAGTTTTTACTTTCTTTGAAACTGCCGAGATTTTCCCCGAATTAATAAGTTCTTGATAGATTTTTCCTTTGCAACTCCTGGACGATTTTTTTGCCAAAACATCGTCTTCACTTCCATTACTTGAAAAGCTGTTCTCACTTATGAGGAGCTTTTTGCTCACTTGACCACCATCTGTGCCGTTGATGGGTAACATATAAGTATTTATAAGTTGAGATGTTTCCCCCAACACCTGTTGCAATGTATTCTGGTTCGCATTGCACATATTGTTGTTACTTTCGGTGTTAAATAAATTACTTAGCTCACCCATGTGTGCTTCATCAGCTAGTTTAAACAAACTATGGTTACTGGTCTTTTTGAACTTAGGTAACAGAGAAGCGCCACTTTGTACTGTCATCATATTTAATTTAAAATCATGACCTTGTTCTGAATTACGATCAACGTTGCCTGGCCGAGTACTTAGTGTCCGAATGGGAGGTGCGGGAAGCTTATACCACTTGAAATTTGGATTAGCGTTAAAAAATGCATCTTTATTCTATATAATAAAAAGTAAATATTTTTTTTTATAATATTATTTCTGAAATAAGTACTTCTAAAATACCTGTTGCGCCAAATTCGTGAAACATTTTTTATCAGTGGTTTCCAAGGAAGCCCACCAATCACCTAGTATTTTTGTAATTGCTCTAAAAAAAATTAAGATTAATTGAATTTTCTTGCTTTTCCATCTCCATTCGCTTACCTATTTTCTAAAGTTTTGTATCGTTCTTTAACTATTGCTCTGTGACGTTTACAAAATATTAAAAAGGCGTTCATTGGTCTGCGAGCATGGTGATCGGGTGTGCTAGGCGTTGTCACTTCACCTTCCTTCTGTACTTGGTGCAAAGTCTCAACATCAACATTTAAATCAGTCTCCTCCGTTTCCATTCTTATAATAAGCGCATTTGTTTTTTCACAATTCCCCTTGTTTGCAGAAAACCCCTTACTTTTATTAAAATATCGTTCGTAGTTTGTAGCTGCATCATCGTCCTCATCTAATTCCGCATCTTCGTCTTCATTATCATCTTCGTGCATACTACTATTACTACTCTCATTCGAATAACTATAGCGATCCATTTTAGCATAATTATGTACATCCTCAATATGTTGAAAGGCACTTTCATGGTATTCAATACTGGAAACGGGAGTCGTATGCCTATCACTTAACTCTATATGAGCTGCTCGTATTGATTTCGTGGGATTATCAACATTTAAGCTCTTATCACATTTTACGTTTTCCAAAGTATTTTGGAAGGTAGTGTTATTATTATTGCCGTTGGCGTGTTTGCTTAAAATAAAGGCACTTTCTATTCTATTTACGTTTTTATTGATATTGCTTCGATCACTTTCATTATTAAAATTGCCACCAGTTGGGCTCCATTTTTTGTTTTTCATATTGGTATGACTTTGAATATACTCGTTATGGGCCCGTGGTTCCAAGTAAACCTCGGTATTTTTAACACTTTGAATTTCGACTGTCAGTTTGTTAACATTGGTATAGGCATTAAGGGAAGTTTGTATTGCATATGGGGATGTAAACCTATCTCTTTTGCTTTGAGATATAATCGAGGTGTGTTCAATATTACATTTATCTAATGGCACCAATCCACTTGGTGATATTGCATTACCACGATTTGTCATATTAAAGTCTCCTGTGTTGATCATATTGCTGTTATATTTGAAAACTTATACCATAACGACCTGGAATATATAAGAATTTTGATATTAATTATGTACATTCTATGCAATAAATATTCAGTTACATTAATATGAAAAGAAAACAAGAAGACACTATAGTAAATTAGGCCAACTCGAAGTAGTCCTGGTAGCACTAGGCCTGTCAAAAGCTTTTGACACGATCAATCAGGCAATGTTACTATCGGACACCGGAGAATCCTTATTAATACCAAAGTTGATGATGTGGACAATGAACTACTTGAGTGATCGGCAATTATAGGTAGACTTTAGAGGTCGAACGTCCAAACTTCGCAAAATTACACCGGGGTTTCTACTCCTTCTACCACTAGAGGGCGTATCCTTGATCTCATAAACCGATGATTGTTCGATATGGGCGTCTGGCTAGAATATTGATAGCCTTTGCTCGAAAGTAAACTACGAGCTCGCCGAGCTTTCCTTTTCTTCACTGCACGACATTTACATCCCCCTAAAAACCGATTCAGCACGAAACATTACGAAGCCTGGGCTGCCCATTAGATGAATTCGATGACGGGGACTAGTTTTACCTGCCACTACAACAGTAACAACATGCCAACTCAGATTAAAAATAAATAAAAGAACGTGTAATAACACAAAATCTTATATCTGAGCAGTCGGTTGTAAGTTGTATGTAACATGTATGTAGATGATATACATGTTACTTAATTTTATCTATTTTTGGAAGCTGGCTATTTAAAATTATAACCAACTCTTGACATTGATGTTCAACTTTTATACGATAATCAAATTCAAAGAAAGATAACTAAACTCTATTCGTAAAACATAATTATACAGTTCTGAACGAATTAAATTCCGATTCTGATAGATACAGACTTCAGTAGCCCTGTAACGGAATTCAAAAACTTATATTGATACGATTTGGCGAATTGTTAACTAATGAATTTTGTCGCTTGCACTACTGATTATGTGATTGGTTAACACATTTTTAACGATACTTGATATCTGATATTTCCTTTTTATTAAAATGGCATCGCAGCTTAACTTAATGTTGAAATATGTAAAAAGCACAAAGAATATTGACGAAAACAAATAAATTAGTGATAGCTATTACTTTTTAATAAATGAGTTGCTATGGAATACGAAGTTTAAAAGCAAAAACATGTTATGGTTTCCACTTTCCAAATTACGCTTCATGACTCAGCACTGTAGGGAAGATACGCTCTTGTGAGTATTTAGCATTTACTAGCAAAATCTTGAGATTAGGAAAATATATATGCACGTGGTGGTGGAAATGGGGTTCTGCATGATTTCAGAGAGCATGATGAAATGAAAATTTCCTTTGAAGCTTGTCATCCTATTTTGGTCATAGAAAAACTAACCTTTCTGAAAAACATCGTAACGCTCGATTGCATCTGTTACTCGATGGGTTTAATGGTTTAGAGACGACTGGGTCATGGATATCCACCATTGCTCTCCAAGAGTGAGTTAACAGCATCCAATTTCGAATATAGCAAGGCGGCTAGAACCTTCCAGCATTTTAATAGTGGAAGTTTCACAATTTTTCAGATTATAAAACTGAATTAATTTCAAAATTTTGATATTGGTATCAGTTGCTAAACAAAATAAAATAAAATTAAGACCCCAATTTTAATCGTAAATTACAGTGCTTAGCGGTAAACGAAAATCTTCGAACGCTTTGGGCACATTTATTGACCTTTTTGTGTAATAGCTAACCAAATACTTACAATTTTCAAATATTCGAAAAATCTGGATTTTACTTGAAGTCATATTATTGATATCGAGGTAGAAAGCTATTTTAAAAATGCCAGCGCCTCAAAAGTTTATGGGTTTATGCTTAGAATGATTCGTAGAGAACATTTTCGCTATAAGATTTGCTGCAGAATTTTAATCTATACAAATTGATCTGTCTAATGTACATATGTTTGTATTTTAGTTATGGTTCTGTAATGCAATGGAAGACTGTTTTGATCTTTATCCAACTAACTTTGTCATATATGTATTTTGAAAGTCCCAAGTGTCCAACCAATTAACTCTTAATCACTGTCCATTTGAATAAAGTGCTTCGAAGGTCTTAATCCGAATAGAGTGTACGAAGATGAGTTTAAAAAAATTATTAGTATCTAAAACAAATTCATATTGAATCTGTACGAGATGGACAAAATCGGCTTACAGCAAAAGATTCAGAGCATTAAAAACTTCATATTCATGGCATATTATTTTTAAAGGAGGATTTCATTGCAGTTTAATTTATGTTTCTGAAATTGAAATTGAAAATAATCTATTGTCATAAAGAAATGGACAAATTTGAGAGATCAAAAATTCAATATTTACTCAAAATAATTGTATGATGTGTGACAAAATGGTTTATTTGTGTAAATAAAAATTATTAGATTTGTATTTATAGAAAAAATAAAAATAATTTAATAATAGGGCTTATGAACGAAAATTACTATGAATATCCGTTCAATATTTGTTTAATCTATTTTCCTTAAATAAAACATCTTACAATATTTTCAAAAGTTAAATATAAAAATTTTCATTTAAAAGATAAACTGAAAAAAGCAAGGTACTCTAAGAGTGTATTATAAGCCCATAGCGTAACATATAACTTAAAATATGCCTATATAAAACATCGTATTGTGGACGCCAAATTGAATTCATTCTTTTGCTAGAACCTGTTGTCATTAGAATGTGTATCGGCCATCAAACTGAATACGAAGTTAGCCACAGAAACAGGAAGTGAATTCATGCAATTGTCTGCACAGTCCGCTGATTTTAATCCTATGGAGATTCATAAGACATCTTTTGCAATATGCAATAGATGAAATCTTAAAAACCTTTTGTTTAGAAACATTTTTAATTCTCAATAATAGGTATTGGACATTAGATCACTTAATATTGCCAGGGCACGAGTTCATTAACAATGCCTAATCTACTTGGCATAAATGGTCAAGAACAAATTCATCGTAAATGTATGTTAAGTTTGTATAATTTCGAAACAGTGTCACGTCACAGACAACTTCAACGTAATGGTGGCAACACTATGAGAGAAATAAGAGAAAATTGCAATGATCTTGTTTACAAACATTGCCAGCTTTTTCTTCATACCACTTCACTTAGTGTAATGTTATTTGACTTTGTGTTTACATCTATAAAACGTATATGTATATGTATGAGTCTGCATGTTTAGTTTTAAAGTCCCCAATACAAACTTGCATACAATTTACACACACCTGCATATTTGAATAATATTTCTTGTATGCATATGCACAAGTGATTAAATTTCTTTCTTTTTGTTTTGCAAACTTTCAGAACTTTATTATGCTTTCCAAAAATGTAAGGTAAATAATTGAACTTGAATAAAAATTATAAAACCATTATTATATGTTACCAGCGAACTCATTTGGACAATATATCTATACAAGCAAAATTTCACGTATGGTTACATACATACTATATATATGTGCACACACTACATATAAATGTATTTTCTTGAACAAATAAAATTTATTTTAAAAAATATATACGCTTTCAAATGCAAGTATAAAATGTCGATTTAAAAGAAAACACTTCTCAAGTAAACTGTATTATTTCGAAAGCTTTGTTTTGTTTTTTCCACAACCAAAATTTTTTCGGTCGAATTGACAACTGCTAATAAGCAATCACAGAGAGAAAATTTCAACAACAAATCACAACCTAAAAATAACTAATTTATTCGTATATTCGTTTATCAAAGCTTTTATAATTTTAGCGATAATTTAACTTTAACACATTTTAGAATATATGTACATATGTTTACTTCATATTTCTTACAACGACTTAAAAAAATTTCACTTTCAGTAATTTCAGTTGGTTTTTGCTTATTAATTAAGTTCGCTTCTTACTGTGAGTATACGTTGAACGGCGATGGTGTCAGTGGCGGGTTGGGCCGTTGTTGCTGGTGCTGCTGTCGTCTCTCCAATGCGCTACGTGTACGACGCGACATTGGACACAATTGCTAACCTGACTCGGCCAGTGCCGATACGATTTTTGCTAGCTCTCTCAACAAACAATTTGACTCTGTTGTATAGACAAAATACATTTAAACAGATACTCATATGTACATATATACCATTTACTTATATTATTTGGTTATTCAGTGCTTGTTGCTATACTTTATGCTTGAACTTGATTGCAGTAATGGTGTTGCTGTAAACGTTACATTAAATAAATAAATATATTCTAATTTTGTTCCATCACAGAACCTACTAGCTTTCAAACTAATGAAGTTTTATTTAGTAGCAGTTAGAATAAAATATTAGAGTGAATTCAATATTCATTTTTGCAGTAAATTGTACAATATGCAGTTGTGATTTGCATTCTTTAAGAGTAATAATCGCAGCAGATCTACTGTAATTGCACGAAGTCCGAACACTAATATTTATAAATTGGAAAGCTTTCAATATATATACTCTTTCTTTTATGTGCCTTACATATTTAAATATACAGGAACATGTAAATACAGAGATAAGGGAATATGTGGCATTACATATAAACATAAAATATGTCCTCCGCTTTTTAAAAATGTCAATAATATCGGATAACGCATTAAAAATTTTATAATTTATTAAATCTGGAATACCTTATGTGCATTAAATCCTCATATTTTCGAAACAAAGAAGAAGAGAAAGAGGGAAAAAAGATTTTCAAATCAGCTTTTGCCTTCGAATTTGTGAAATTGAAACACAACACACAAACTATTGTTGCTTAAATAGAAATTAAAATAAATCTCGTTTTAAGCATTATGCTGTGGCAAAAATTTTAGTAAGAACTTGTGGACCACTTTAGATAAGTAAGAAATTGGGCTTAAAGTGATGAATTTTTATATGTTTACTTATTTAGATTTAAAAGAATTAAATCTAACCGTACTCCGCCAGTACATAAAAATTGGTGGAATCGTAAGTTTCGAAGATTGGTCGAAATTTCGGAATAGAGGACAGAATCTGCCAATCGAAGAAAATACCAATTTATGCGCTTCTTCCCAAATGCTCGAACTTTTCTCGTAAGAATCAATTCATCGCAACTCTAGTACCTTTAGGGGATTCTCATATTTCTTAACATAATGAATATTTTTATTATGAACCACTTCTGAGTGACATTAGCATAATGTACTAGAGCCAAATCTGACCAAAACAATGTGTTCACGTATGACTGACACACGTATGACATATATGTCAGGCAGATACTCTGTAACATTAATTTTAATTTTGAATTTTGAATGCGCCCACAGTTAAATACGGAGTCTACTTTTCACCGCATCGTCATATGGCTTGCCAAATTAAAGTTTTTTCTCTTTTTGCTTTTTGCTTTTTGCACTCTGTTTTTCGCTGCGCTTTGCATTTTTTCTTTTATTAGTTTATATATCGTACCAGCGTTTTATGCTAATTTTTTTCTTGTCTAGGTTTGTGTCAGTTGAACCTTTACGACGTTCAACTTGTCACTTAACCCCCATCGTTTTATATCCTATATTTGGATCATTAGTATTAGATTAGAACTAGAATACTTTTGTATTGTTGAAAAAAACGTATTGCACGCCTACTTGATAATCAGAAAAAAATTTCAATGTTTTTTGTATACCTTTCCTTAATTAAGGACTAAAGATTTTTACATTTCATTTATTCAATGAAGCCCAAGCTAAGTTTTTAAAAATCATATACTCGTACATAATACATTCAGAATTTAAAAAAAAATCGATTTTTGATTTTTTACATTTGCTTCGATTTCAATGAATATTAGTATAGAGCATTTAGAAAACATAAAAAGCTAAAGCTCGATCAAAATATTTATGTTTTTTTTATTCAAAAAATTTTTATAAACAATTTACTGTTGATTTTGACCAGAAAATCTTTAAGTAAAGCCGTCGGAAAACAAACTGATTCTGAATGATCACTTTTGGAAATAGGTCAAAACAAACTGCCATAAGTTTTAAATTGATTAATTTTTTAAATTTTCGTGACGGCAAGTTGAAGCATAATGTAATGATACTTTTATAAAACAAAATTATTTACTGGCTATCTCCAACCCCTTAAAAAGCATTTACCTTACACATCTTCTTTATCCAATGATTTAAATATTAATTTTATCGGTTGTTTCGATTTTTTGGTTTCCATTCATCACAAACTACTGACTTCACACTATCGAACCGTCATTACGCATTTGCTCCCCAGTTATTAACTAATTATTATTACAGACGAAATACATCATTCACAAGCCAAATTTAATTGAATATGCAATAATATAAGTATACAAATACTAAAATTTCAAAGCTATTTCAATTGCGAATGAATTAACTAACACATTATTTTCACATGAGTACATGGGTGCCTACCCCAGAAATCCAGTCATTAGAGATTGATTTCAAATCACCGTGGGGTCGAAAATGTTTTCCTTTTCGTACATGGAATAAGCTAATCTTTTTCCCAGGAAATCCATCCATAAAAAAATGTATATGCCTTTAATAACAAGCCCAGCTCGGAAAGCATTTAATGCATACATTCATATGTATATATATGAAGACTAGATACAGCACATGCAATACATATGTGTATAGTTACATACATATATTTGAATGTGGAATTGATATTTCAGGGTTCGGGAATACCTGTTATTTATGTGCTTTTACCGATTTTTAAATTTGAAGTTGCGGCAGTAATTTGGGATCGAATCAATTTAAAAAATTCTTAACGCTAGAAAAGCCATTGTACTTTTTCGAAACCAAAATTTTTTACAGCTTTCAAAATAAACTTTTTAATAGATTAATGTAAACATTATTCTTTTCACGCTATCGCTGCTCAAAACACTCCTTAAAAATAAATTTTCATATTAGAAAGAACTCTGATTTTCTAATTTATTTTCACACATTCATATGCCACCATATGTCTCTGATACTATTTGTGATACTCAGGAATTAATAATCAATAATTTAATAACACTGTTATCTGCATTTTTAATCAGCTGATGATTCTGTGTTGGTTACAAAGTATATCATTTTAATGAACATAATTTATTAAATTAACACATTTATTTAAGCACCTCTACTTGCATTGTATTTTTACAACTTATTTGTTTATGGATCTCCGCTGTCCTGTAATCAATCATATTTATAAATTTTATGAAACTAATCGATGCGCAGAAAGTTGTTTTGATTATAACAACCACATAAATATGTATGCATGTATGCGTTCTCAGAATATTCAAAGCTTATTGTACATAAGAGAATGATTTGGAGAATGTGTGTACTCCATACACATATAGTGGAAAAAGAGAATTGCAATGGCTTTCAAGAGAACCATTTATAAGACAAATAACTTACATCTCTTGTTTCGGGAGCTTCCAAATGTTTAGTTTCTATTGCTTTTGCTTTAGGTATATAGATTCTCGCCAATGCATAATTTTTTATTGTTTTTGTTTCTAACTGTATCGTTTTCAAGGTCATCGATTTTCGTAGTCGTGTTCAAATAGCACGGCTTAGTAGTGTGTCGAATAATTACGGGGTTACTGCATCGAGAGATGCACACATGGTTTTGCGGCTCCCATTCTTCCATACACGTATACACATGTATGATTATATGTACATATGTATGTATGTAAATTTACTCGCTAAGGTGGAACAAAAAAAATTCTTTGCTTCTCATAAAAATATAAAAAACACAAAGATAGTTTGATGCGATTTCACAGAAATGGCTCAAGCGATAAGTCGCAAGTTTTCAAACAATATTCTTATATTCCTCATGTAGTGAATGCAGGAATACGTCGAAACCAACTTTTTTTTCAAATAGACGCCATTTTGTAAAAAAAGTCCTATTTATTTGAAAATAAATAAATTTATTATTCTATCGTTTATCAGACTGCACCTAATTTTTTGATATCTGATATCCCATATCGTCGATATGGTAATCGCCGCCAAAAGCAATTTTTTTTGGAAATTATTCGGTGCATCCCTTTCAGGAAAGGTGAACAATATAATAACGATACATTTTTTATGCCTCGGAAGCCCGAAACCCTCTTAACATCCATAACCAGAAGAAAATGAGATAAAGGCTATGGGCGTTTTATCTTTATAGGATCCGTTCGAGGATTATTTAATAGTGATGATTGCTTGCCTTAGAAACCAACACAACCTTAACAGCTTAACTATCGAAAAATTATGTTATTGGGCGGTGGAGTACATCAACCTCTCCGAGTGTATGGTTTGTTAAAATTTTTTCTGGCAATGAACAGTTCGATCTGCAGAAGAAAAATGTTCAAATTAATTTGTCAAAATTTCTTTAAAATTTCAAGGAGTAAAGAATATTGAGAAGATATAGCTTTTGTCGTTGAAATGCTCGGGCCTTCGAAAATGCTCGAAATAAATCTTGAGATTCACTAAGCATATGTTATCGGTTCAGTTCAAAGCTGTAAAAACCTACTCTTTGGACTTTCAAATTTGTTATCGGGTTTATACAAATCACAAATATATAAAATTATAAACTTTATCCAGAAATAAAAAATAACAAACAAAAAACAGTGTTCCCGACTCGATTTCTTCAACTTTTTACTATTATTCAACAAAATTCCTCCAGATAGGCACATGATACAATAATAGAATGCAGTTTCAATCAAAAATTTTTGGCAGATAAAAAGTTTTCTTCATAAATTGTGAAATTCTTCTTTACCATACCATACAAATGTAAATAGAGCAACTCTTCAGAGTGTTTTGAGGCATAGTTTATTTAAAAAAAATTAAATAATGGTTGTAGAGATATGAAAGTAGAGAATTATTAGTGGTACTCATTTAATGTCGCAAACATAACATTTGTTTCAAACTTTGCAAAATGGCAATGTCCCAAAGTTAATCATTTTTATATGCAATTTTCTTTGCGATAAAATGGCAACCAAAAGTATGTTTTTTTTCTTTTTCGACATGAAATGGAAGACGTAAGTACATACAAAATTTTATTATTATTTTATTTAAAAATAATATGGTTATTTAAATATGCAATTATTTATTCTACAGAAAACGCTCGCAGATCAATGATTATTTTCGCTGGACAGAACAACGAACTAGAGAACTACTTACGACTGTCCTGGACAATGTGAAAGCTAACCAATTTGAGGTAATAATCTTACATATTTTAATATTATATTGTTTAAATTTTACGAACTTATTTTAGAAACCAACTACGCAAATTTTCATTAACGCATTGTATTAAGACAAATTCGTTTACCGCAATCAAGTGGAGGGGCCATCCATACAGGGTGAGGCTTGCTTGAAAGTGGAGATGTAAAAAATGTTGAAGAATACATCAAAAAGATATGCTATTTTATGATGGTCTGTAAGCAATATTTGGACGACGCGTCAATATAAAGCCATAAATTAGTCTGCAGAGCAAGTGTTATCGTTAGAGATTGTTGAAGCGGAGAAGTTTTAAAAGTATTAGAAATTGATTGTGAAACACCTTCTACGAGTTTATATGGAAGTGCATTAGTCAATCCGTCTGTTATATTTCTTCCAACAATTTTAGATAATCCGCCCAGTCTCTTTGCAAAAAGTACTTGTACACAAAACCAAACACCCACAAAATCGACGTTAATATTTGTATATGGAATTTTTGTGCAGGAACATATTATGATGAGAAAATTTTTAAAATCTATACATCGTAATGCAAAAAAACATTTTTTTCCTGATTCTGACCGATATATACAAGCTAGCTTCTACAGTCATAGCCAACTGCTGTTGTGTGGTAAGCAATTCTAATATGGCAAACGATAGTAATAAATATATAATACTAAATACTAGCAATACCCTTCCACACGTTGTTGTGGCTCTTTCCTACCTTATTGAATTAGGATATTACAATTGGCATTGTAAAGGATGATGGAGTTGCCCTCTTCTTGGAAGAAAAACTGCTTTTTATCTTAATTTGGGTAAATCGAACCGTAAATAAGAAACCATCCTAAATGTTTGAACAAAATCAGGTGAGTGATTGTCGAGTCTATAAGGGAGTTCGAAATATTTTTTTCACGAAATTCCTTTTTTATTACTAAGTTTGATACCATCCATTACATGTGAAACACTACATCATTCAAGTGACCGCTTCGTAAATTTTTGCAAACTTCGATCCCTTTTAGGTAATTGTCAACCACTTTTTGGCACATATTGGGCGGTATCTCAGCCATAACTTGACGAATGTTGGTTTTCAAGTGCTCAAGAGTTAAAGGCTTACCCGCAGAGACACGGCCCCACAAAAAAAGTGCAACGGTGTCAAAACGCACGATCTCGGTGAGCAATTGACATCGCCAAGACCAGAGATTACGCGGCCGGGAAATTTCTCTCGCAATAAAGCCATATTCGCTCGTGCTGTGTAGCATGTGACACCATCTTGTTGGAACTAAATATTGTTCATGTCATGTTCGTCAATTTCAGACCAAACCAGACGGTTATTATACGACCATAACGCTCTGATAGTGAAAATCTCGCAGTGACAGTTAACGTTTTTAAAGAAGTAAGGTCCAATCACCTCCGCCTCAAAGAGCGCACCAGACAGTGAGTTTTTTTGGTTGTAATGGGCTTTCTTCTATTATTTGAGAGTTATCGGTGCCTCAAATACGACAAGTTTCCTTATTTACGTATCCACCGAGTGAAATATGTACCTCGTCGCTGAAAATTTTTTTTGGAACACGAGTCCACTGCTTGTTGTTCAAGCACACAGTCGACATAACTACGGCGTTGTGAATAATCACCTGGCTTCAGTTGTTGTGTGATCTGGAGTTTTTATTGATGTAGGTGTAACTCCAAGTGCAAAATACGCCGTAATGTGCCGTAAGAAAATCCCTGCTCTTGAGAACGTCGAGGAATAGACTCATTCACTTACAACAGTGATGTTTGAGGTGGAACGAGGAAAACGATGATGCACAGACAACATGTTTGATTTGAAAGTTTAGTTTGACAGATGTCAAAATACAGCTCGGCACTTTCGAAACTACTAATTGAATAACCGTTTATAATCAGAAGAAATTGAGGATATGAATATAGTTTATTTTGCCAGATATTAATTGTAGTGATGCTAGTCTCTGTATTGAATGATTTATTAATTTATGTAAGCACATTGTTACGAAAATACCAAGTACGAAGGACAGTTAAAAGGAGCGGCAGCAGCTATAAAAGGCCAACGAGTTGTCAGTATGTTGTAGAGCGCGTGAACGGAATGTTTGGGTCATAGACAGGTATAAAAGGAGCCTCTGTGAAGCGGAAAATAACTGTATCATAAAGAATTGTAAAATAGTAAATTCCGGCAACTGAAAGGCCGAACGAACAAATACTGGAAGTTTTATGTAGCAATCCGGTGATCGAGCGCGAATAATTTGGGGAAATAATCGAATAATAATTTTTGGAGTCAGCAAAAGCTTCATTATCAAACAGTATGAGTTTCTATGCCGAATAAAGATGTATATGATGATTCTTCAACACCAAAAACATATTTGCCACATTTTCTCAAATATTTCTATGTGTAGTGGGCGTGTCTGAAATCCGATCTCAACCAAATTTTATATTTTTACTTTTTGAAATAGCTTTAAGTCACAAACTAAATTACATTATAATCGGAATTTTTTTACTTTTCCACCCCATCATGTTTTCACTATGTTTCTTCTTTCTACAATAAATGAGCTCATTTCAA
The DNA here is from genome assembly GCA_030068015.2 of Neoceratitis asiatica. NCBI lineage: Eukaryota > Metazoa > Arthropoda > Insecta > Diptera > Tephritidae > Neoceratitis > Neoceratitis asiatica. The sequence continues at coordinate 71,225,092 of CM061525.1, read as the reverse complement.
CAAATTATAGCGAACTTGGATAACCCTAACTATTTTTGTAAATTCGTTAATATAGGTTCGCAGCACTGTGTGACGTGCGCAGATAAGCTTTCAGGTTTTATAAAATGACATACTGCAGTAGACTCTTGCACATATATACTTACTTCAATCGAAACTTTTCGAACCAAGTAATCATAAATGAGATATTAACAAAGTTAATATTCACGATAGCATTCATTATACGAAAGCTGAAAGAAATTGACAAAGAGAATAACGATAAGTTGAAAAGTTAATATTCAATTCAAATTGACTATTTTTGTGTATTATGATTTACAACCAATTTCAGTTGTCTTCGTTAAATTATTAACACAACTAATAGTCTCCAGAGCGTTTAAAATTTTTTTGTAAATATTAAGAGTATTTTTTATTAAAAATGGATATATCCGTTGAAACGTATTTTTCGGTTTCTGCTATATCACCCGAGATAAAATTATGCACCACTTCACGTTTTTTCGCAGATGGCAGTCTCCAAAATAGCGGCGGTAATGATTTTTATGTTGGTTTAGCACAATCCACATTTTTTGTGGATTTTGAGGAAATTATAAATATCATAAAATAACTTAATTGAATACGATGGATCAAAGCATGAATGGCCCCTGATGAAGTAAACGATTCGAAACAGTCCATTTAACCTCAAAGTTGTTATTATTGATGGCAATCAAAGACAATTTCGTTAAACGGCAATCTTGTACTGAGTCTTTGATTTCATACCAACTAGAGCCGTATTGGTCTATAGTCGGCATTTTGTTCAACAAAGTCGAAAAGGCGTCCAATTTATTGCGTGTTGAAATGATTTGCTTGTTTTAATTTTTTATTGTATATCTATCTTTACATGAACCCTACTCGTAAAAAGTAGTTATCTAAATTTGGCAACTAATATCCAATTAGTTGTGTCTAGTTGGTAACCATAATATGGGTAAAAACTTAACGATTTCAACTAAAAGCCAGCTGCTCGATAGTTGAGTTGATTTGCAAATTAAATATAACACAAAGTATACAACAGACAACTTAACTAACAATATGTGTAAATCTAAATCATAATATGGGCATTAATTTCACACTTTAATAATTTTATTCCTTTATACCTTTATACATTTTATTTATTATGGAAGTTTGTGTGTATAACAATAAATTGTTTGTGCTTTTTTTAATCAAATTTATTCATTTAGACATTCATATGCACACTACAAACATAAATAAATATGTACGTAGACATGCTACTAATTATCTGAGAATATTTTTGTTACGTTGATGTCTCACAGGCAACAGATGAAAGCTCTATCAGCTGTTTTGCAAAATAACAAAGTATTGGTGCATTCACAAACCAGCTGTTATTAATAAATATTTTTTTGTTTAAAAAGAGAAACCTTACTATACTCTCTTTAATGCACCAACACAATTATAATATATTCACATGTCATTGAGACCTGGGATTTACAAATGTCAGAGAAATTATTGCTATGACTATGTGCACATAAGCAAGTCGATTTTAAGTTACGCTATATTACGGTTTACATACATACATAGACGAATTCTGATAAACTTCAACAGTTGTGACAATAAGATAAAGCTGATAATAGGAAATTATGTGTGGTTTTTCCAAACGAATTCTCAGTTAGTGCTTCGTTAGACACGAATACTTTTGTCGAAGCGACTCTTAGTTTGTTGGGGAGAGGGCGACGACGAAGAGAGCAGCGGTCCGACACTGTTGTGCTCGGTTGACACGCTTTGTTATCTTATTCGTCGATGTCAAATTTGTCATTCATTTTCACATTTATATTTACATTCTCTCAATGAAATGAAATGGAATGGCAGAAAATTGCCATGAACAAAGTTTCCCCGTGTGAACGTGAAGGGAAATACGAAAAGCAAAACTGCCGATAAAAAGCGACAGGAGTATTCGTGTGTAAACTCAGACTTAGGAAACCAATCACAATCAGTTTTCAATATAACAAATATATAAATAATTGATTGACTCGCATATAAGTAGGACCGGGCCCAGGATGTTCATATATACTATGTACAAGTATATATGCACCGCTTGAGGCTGCTAAATACATTGCAATTAGAGAAACAAATGTAAACAAAAATAATGTACCACGAGTCCCGTGTTCGTGTGTGAAAATTATGTTTTGTAACATTTAATTCCCTTTTTTCTATTTCATGAATTCCTAATTAGTTTATTTTTTATTTGATTTTTATAGCCAACATATTCATAAAATATAGTGCGTACTGTTAACCACTTTGCAACTGCGACTATCACTTGGTACAAATGCCTAATTAAATTTTTTGTTTACAAAACACTAGTTAATGCTAATGCCAATAACTACACTTACAGTTATAAATTTTCGCAATTATTTTTTGCTCCCCCCTTTCTCTGAACATATTCGTCTTAAATTTCGTTACTATAAAATTTTTACTATAGTGAGAAACGCAAATATTACGTTGGTTTAAATAACTATGAAAATTATATATTTAAATAAAATTACGCCACAGTCATTTCGTCATTAATACAATAATTTCAAATATAGTTCTTCTCTTTAATTTACTTGTCAATAAAGCTTTTGTTGATTTTTATCTTATTGATTTAAAATAGAGAAGTTGAAAATAAGTGTCAGCCTATGCTAAGATGTAGGTGTTTCAGTATATTACCCTGAGAATCATTTATCTCTTGAACAGACTCTATAGACTTATAAAGGTCATTTATAGATCTTACAATAAGGGTATTATTTTATTTTAGAAAATGCTCTCTATGGTGCACGGATGTACAGTTTTGCTCAGAGAATATACGCGTCTGCCATTGTCAAATCGTTCCGATTTTCCAATTAAACTTAGAACGCAAGAGGGAACTCACACCACGAAGTCTGAAAGAGGTTTCACCGCACTTTAACAGTGAACTTTAGCAGAATTCATGCTCAAAATAGCAGAATGAACAAGATTGTATGTAAAATGAGAAAATAGATGCATAATATATTTAAGCGGAGCTGAAGCGAAAACAAACACATTCAAAGGCCCCTGTATGTATGTGTTAAACGATAATCTCACCCTGCCAACCAGCTCTGGGTAAAAAACTAGATAATTTGAACAAGCATTTGCTGAATAGTGGTTAAAAAAAAACTGGGGAACAGCATAGGAATTTTATTAAAGAGAATGCAAATTTTACCCACTTTTTCCGTGTACATGTGAACTTGCTGTCCTGTTTCACCCATTCAGTTTAGCCCATAAAGAAAACATATAACTGTCCTTTTCTAATTTCTCTCGTCAGGTGGACACAGGGTTGCATTTTTTTTAAAGCCGAATTCATACTTATATCTAATTCGCTTCCATATTTAAAATCAAAAACAGTTGTTTGCTATTTAAAAAAAAATTATAAATTTATTTATTTTAAAAATATGATTACATATATTTAAATATCTAATTAACAATTATATATTTTAATCGATTTATATCTAAAATTTTACAATTTATTATTATAACTAATTATTTGTATTAAAAAATTACAATGTCGAAATTTTAAATTAACTTAAATTCTAAATTCCGCAAACATGATCTGAAAATATAAAAAATGAAATATTAGAAAATAACGTAACATTAAAAAATCATAAAATAATAATAATAGAAATTAAAAATTTAGTTACAGCGTAAAATTTGGTTATAGGAATTTGAAAACTGAAAAAAATTGTAAGCAAAGTTTTTACAATTTTACAATTTCATAACCAAAATAAAGATAATCGTATTATCTTTATTTTGATATAAATTAAAATTTATTTCAACACTGAAAAAAGGAGTGTATTATACCAAGAAACTTGCACTTTTTACTTTAAATTTGCTTACACAGTGCATTTATTTACCTGGAAATAAATTTAGTAATTATGAATAGCAGCGGCTTTTGTTTAAAATTACTCAAAATGTTTGGAGTTTCTTTCCAAAATAAGTGTAATTGATGTGTATTTCATTGATAGTTGCTGTGCTTTAAAAAAATGGCTCTGGGCCAGACCAACACCGATTTTGACTTGCATAGTATATTTACGCAACATTTTTTATTTATATAATTTGCTTGCATGTTTATTGTTATTTTATAAATTATTTCACGAAGCACGATAAAGCCAAGCATTTGTAGTTTGTTTGTTGGCAATATACAGGAGGACTCCCTGTACATATGTATGAAAAAGTACAACTTTAAATATTAATAACTTTTCAACTATTTAAACTATTTTGAAAAAAATACACATAATATTATTTAAACAAAAGCCACTATTCTCATTATCATCGTCACATAATAATAATTTTTAAAAACAACTACTCACTGTATATGCGTAATTGAAAATCCTCGAATTCTGCGGTAAACAAATCTGCAATGAAAGAAAAATTTGATATGAGCATAAATTATTGCCATTAAGATCACAGTTTTTATAATAATACTTACTTTTGTTGGCTTCTCTATGGATTTGGAACGCCTGGGAAATCTGAAATGAAAATGATATTAATAATTTAAATAATTTTAATAATTTCGTTGAATTTCTTACCGCTTACTTCAGCACAGCACAATGGTATGTATTCGTTTGAAGTAATACCATCGTACAGCTTTACAAATATGGAATCCGCCATTTTATTTGTTTACATTCGAAAACAGCTGAGATCACCTGATTTTTAAAACTTTGCATTCTCTCATTACCCACCCAATTCGCATTTTGAATTTCTCTAATTCCATCTTGATTCGCATTGTCAGATTCTTTGCTCTGCTTTTGGTGCGACATTCTGTTATTTGTTAATTCTTCCATTGCCTCTGTATTTATTGCGCAAATTTTTCATTCCATCGATGTCCGCATCGCCGAGTTTGCCTGTCAACTTGCGGGCAGCCATTATGATTTTCTATTTGGCAGTCAAACCCTGAGATTGACAGTCAAATGCGAGTTTGGCATTTTCCTGTAAAATTCACAAGATTCCATACTTGTAAACCTCTACGATGGTAATACCATTTCATGTGAATTTTCAAGATGGTTGTGATCGCTGTTGCCACTCACGCATCGAAAATGCACCAAAATTATTACATATTTGCTCCTAAAAATATACATACTGTGACGAAAATCCCGAATACGAAGGACAGGTATAAGAAGTTGCAGTAAGATGCAAATTACCCTTACCAAGGACAAGCAGATGGGTACACAGTGTAAAGAAAATTCCACGTCGTTAAGGATAAACGGAGTAGCTGCAGCAACGACAGGCAAACGAATAATCAGCTTATTCTGAAGCACGTGAACAGAATGTTTTGGTCATCTTCAGGTATAAAAACAGCGACAGTCACTATGTTCTCGATTCACGCTCTAATTTCAGTTATCGGCTTTTTTCTTTTATCTCACATTCGCTTTGCATATCCGCCATAATATGCAATTCTGCATTTAAAATATTAAGTTTATTTGGATTTGTAAAGTTCATATAATATTATATACAAAATTATATGAAAATTCGATTTTAAAATACTGCAATTATTCGTGGAAAAATTCTTCAGTTTTTTGCTAGAGTAATGAAGAAACAGTGATAAGTCTTTAAAATTTTATATTAACAGATGTTTACTAAATACACCATATTAACACTTAAATTGGTACATGATAGTTCGAACGGCAACCATGACTGTGAGAATGAATTCGCTTCATGTGAGAACTTTGAAAAATCCTATGTTTATTCTTTGCTTTCTCTAACACACGCAGTTCCTAATAGAATACAAATTATTATTAGATTCGCTGTTCTAGCAGGACTAAGTTAAGGAAATTTATGTCTCTATTCGATCACAAAATTTTTAAATGTGTTCATGAGAAGATAAAAATGTGTGAATGTGTGGGTAAAAGTGGTTAGTCGTGGTTGGCAGGGCAGAGTGTCAAGTATTAGTGAACTTTGTAGAAACACGAAACAAATTATAGACGGTATAACAGAGTTTAGTGTCTTAATATGCGGGAATGCTCGCACTTTCAATGCAAAACACAACAAATTGGACAGAAATGAGTTCAAATATGTACACCGGATTAGATAAAGGTAATTTAAATATAATGTTTGTAATAAAATGTGAGGGCAGAACAGTTATCGACCCCAAAATCAATATGGTTACCGTGGCCACAACAATTCAAATAATTTTTTTACGTAAATAATTTAGTTCAGAATCGATTTTTTTATAATTCAGGCAAAAATAGATTCTCAAATAACTCAGGGAAAAATCAAACTCATTATGATTCAAGACAAAATAGACCAACGAATTCATATCAACAACAAGTCGGAAATAATTGTATGCAAAATGAGTCAAATAGAACTCAACAGGCAATAGACCTGAGAAAATGGAATTAAACACTACAAGCTGGCCTGGGAAAATTATGACAGAAAAATAATAATAATATTGTTACGATTTTGCTGATTAACCTCGATTTCCTTAATCTTTCGGGTACGACCTCTGGATTGTTAAATAAAATCGCCAACTTAATTTGCAGTCTCTTTATTTATAAAGACTTAATTACTGTCCTTTTAATTATTCGGTAATTCACAATTCAATTACAATTTACGTTACTATTTACAATCACTTGTGTACAACTTTCACAATGTACTGTTTTTATTACTTTACTGTAATGTAATCTCCACGAGTTTAATTCACAACTGATTCACATTCACGACTGATTGCTGACTGACTGACTTGCAGTCGTATGTCGTCCTTATATACTTGTTTGCTACGTGACAACGAAACCCCTGGAATTATTGCGTCGTTTACGATAATCGTCGTTTACGATAATCGCCTCTTACGTTCTAGAACGTGCCAGTTGTCGGCTCCTCTCTTTCATCTGTCATTCGCTTCGCATTTTCGCCACAATATTTACACTTGTTGAAAAATATATAAAGTATTTGAAACCTATTCAGGGTAACGTGATGAAGTGCATTAGTATCATGAAAAAATCAAGTTTCAGGAATTTAAAGTACCAGTTGTAGATCATGAGAGTACTGTTATTAGTATATTAAATAATAACATTAAAAACCCAAATGCTAAAGTAAAAGTGATTGTTTGATAAGCGATATGATTTATTATGGGGAAATGATTTCATTTTCAAAAATGTTTCAAAAATTATTTGGAGAAACGATACAATCCTTACATTTCATATGAAAACTCTACAGGAACAAGTTTATTCATTGGAGGGAAGTGGGGAGAAAAATATCATGTTAGATCATTTGAAATCAGAAGAAAATATTAAAATCGAAACGCTACAGTAGCATCCCGTTAAAAAAAACTTAACAACTTATTTTACAAAGAGGGAGATAGGCTACATAAAATTAAAACCACCACAGACCAACAAATACATTCGAAAATTTACAGGTTACCTCCAAAACATGAGGATGAAGTGAGAAAGCAAATATTTGATATTTGAAGACAATTTTAATAGTACCCAAGAAAATAAATGAAATTGATACGAGTATTCAAGGATATAGATTGATAGTTGACTATGGGATAAGTGCCCTCTGCCAAATATTCATGGGATTTTGGATAAGTTGGGCAAAGCGTAGTAATTTAGCATCACTGTCTCCCTATGACTCTCATGACAGGCGGGTCTACGTACCGGAGTTGACCCGGATTTTATCTGGCCAAAGACTGTCACCCTTTCGGGAACCGAACCCCGTTTAGGTCCTCAGGTAATCTTAGTCTTAGTTCATCAATGGAGCAACACCCTGGCCCGGCAGATTATTTCTGCTGCGTGTGCCAAAGACGACTCCACCATTCTTTCATCTCGGTTAGATGCAACCTGTGCAATGGCTGGACCTGTTCATGCCTTAAGACTCATAGGGAATAGACCACACGCTACGTGACGCCATGCTGCCAGCTTCCAGCTGCGTCTCAAGCCTTCACGGCAATGCCTTCAGCACAATTATCTACTTTGGGTAACTACTCCTAGGCCTCCACTGCCCAACGGAGCTATCAGCAGCATAACTCCCAACTCTTTTCGCCTCCCCCACCCCCGCCCCATCCAGTTCCACCTCCCGTGCGGGGGCGACCCAGCAGCTCCTAGTACCCCGCACAGTCTGTTCCGTGTGTCAGACCATAGGACATCAGAATGGGACATCAGTTAAATGCAACTCACGCACTGGCTAGTGCCACTTTCGGTCATGCCTGTGCCCCACTCGTGAGTGGAGAGATACATATGTTGCCCCTTGCTGTAGGAGTCTGCCCCCGGTTGTAAATACTACACAGCCGCCAACCACCACCAATGTGCGGCAACCACCTCAGCGGGTCACACAGCAGCTACAACCAAGATTTATGCATCACTCCCTTACCCCCCGTGTTACGAACGTCCCTCCGAGACAGTTCCGACTTATCCCAGAAACAAAACTGAGCGCCCACTCATATCTTCTGAGCCGGCTGACTATAATATAATAAGAAAGGATCGCGACCGAGATCATAGTGGAGGCTTGGCGTTCATTTTACAGGGATACTACCCTAGAATGTCAGGGCATAGCTAGCCGGTCAGAAATATTTAATATATACATTCCTCCAGTTACGAGTTGCTCAGTTGCATACCGTCCAGATGTAGGTGCGCTACTCAGAGGCGAAAACCATTTGTTTTAACGCTCATCACGACCTTTCGCATTCCTGCCTGTCAAATGATCGTCGAGGCATGGAGCTGGTGGAACAGATAGACGATTCGACATTCTGTACAATGATACAGGATTGTGCGCAATTGCCATAGCTCGCCCGATATTACAATAGCTATCGCTGGTCTGATAAACAGCATAGACTGGCGACCTATGCCGACGCTCACATCAGACCATTTGACCATAATCATCTCGATTGACCGTCCTCCCAACTTTGTTTTCGTGGAACACCCGACTTAAATAAAGCTAATTGGCCCGGTTTCACGGAATTTACCGAGAATGCCTTTAGTGCTCTCTCCACTCCCACCAACGTCACACCCCAGCTGGCTGAATTGCGGAAATCCGCCCAAACTCTCCAACTGAAGTAGCGGTTTTAACGACAAGGCGCAACATGCTGCGCGTAGCCCATCCCGGAGATCCCCGCATTAGGGAACTCAAGACGGAGACGCGGCAGAAGTAAACATCCACAAGCGGAACAAGTGGGAGGAGCACTTATGGGCCTGCAATCTCTCCTCTGGGGTAACCAAATTTGGGCTACAGTCAAATCGCTGTCTAACCCGACGCGACGTGATGATCGGTGGAAATTACATTCAATGATCACGCCTCGTAGGACCCGAAGAGGTGCCCTAGCTATTTTTGCCGATTATTTGCACTGCACCCTTGTGTTAACAGAACGAGAAGACAAGTGATCCGCCGTCTGCGAAAATTGCCAAACACCAGCACGACGCTGGATTTCTCCAGGGTAGAGGTTTAGATGGTTATCGGGTTGGCGAAAGCGTCCAATCCATCGGCACCGAAAAAATAAGCATGCTGATGTTAAAACATTTTAACATTTTGGGCCCAGTGAGAGCAGACTACCTCACCAAGGTTCTCAATTTGCTTTTGATCACTCTAATTATACCCGATATGTGGAAACTGGGTAGAGTGGTCCCTCTACTAAAGCCGAGGAAGCCTTCAAATAAAGGAGAGTCTTATCGGACGATCAAATTCTGACCCAAAGTTACTGGGAGTCATATTTGACAGCCTACACTCCTTCACTCCTCATACGACTACAATTGCTACTAAAGTATACAGCCAAAGGCAAAGAAACGTTGTTGGCAACGTACAAGACAATTGACCGGCCAGTCGTAAACTATGCTGCTCCGATTTGAACGCCGGGGCTAGCGAGATGCTGTTGAAGGAGCTAGTCATGTCAGAACAATGCGAGCTGCCTTGAGAGACCCGCATAATCCTGGCGCAATTAAGGTCTGGATATTGCAGCAGCAAGACACTAACTACCTCTTTCTATGCCCACTCAATCCGACTCATTTAACACCCCTCTCTCTCTCTGGTCCGAACCCGTCGAATCAGCACGTTTCCTGGGCCTTCCAGTAGATGAACTCGATGACTAAGACTGAACCTACCTGACCCTAGGCGGAGTTGACTAGCTACTACAACAACAACAGCAACAGCATCACGGACCTAGCCTACGGATACACCCAAATATTAATGCCTTTTGGGCTACTTTTCAAATGGTGAATATTCTTAGAGAATAAATTAACAAAATTAGTGTTGTGTATTTAGATGATGTTTTAGTATTCTCAACATCTTTAGAGGAGTATCAGATAAATGCAGGGTTCTAGTGCATATATAACAAACAAACAAAACTAGCTCTATTAAAATTCAAACTATTCAAATTTATAGAAATTCCATAAACTGAAAAACAGCTTAAAGGATTCTTAGGACTGCCTTCGGTCATGACGAAGTCTTTATATCTTTCATGAACATATTAAAATTATTGAAAATGGCAAAATTCGATTTCGATAATTTTCTATGTCAATATTAGCATGAAATCACATCTGTAGAATACCAAATATCGTGCTTTTATTTTAGACGGACTTTTTTACGCAAACCCTTATATCTGAGCAAATCGTTTGAATGGGGACTATGATAGTACCAAATATATATATGATATAGTACCAAATTTCACGCTTCTAATTGTTTTTTTGGCGGATCTTTGACGCAAGACCTCGTATCTGAACAAATCGTTTGATTATTTTTAATACCAATGTGCAGTTCATAATATGTGTGAATACAAAATTTCGCACTCCTAGGCTGACTGTTTTTTATAATATTAATTATGGACAGAATCGGTTACAGGGTCCGTGCAGGGGCACCTTCAAGTGAAACCAATACTGGAAGAAGCGAAGTATACTTATACAATGATTCACATGGGTCAATTATATACAAACTGATTTAAAAATTATTGTATCATTACCAAATTCCAAAAATTTCGAAATTGAAACTGAAAGTAAATTAATCATTACAATTAAAGAAAAGAATTTTAAATACGAAAAAGTTATTGCATTTATAGATTGTATTTTTAAAAATATTTGTATATTCAAATTCAATAACAAACTCAAATTGACAATCATAGAGACACATTGTTAATTATAAATACACACAAGGAGATTCTGACCCAAAATAGTCAAAGTAAGGAATTAGTTATTAACAAAAACTATTTGATTAATTTTGCTAATAGTAAAATAGAAGTAAAAAACCAAACGTTTGAAAATAAAAATAAAAATTTAAATTACTAAAAATATAGCAATAGCTGTTTGTTTCTCAGTATTATTTATTATATTGTTTGTTGGAAATGAAGATATCAAAATAAAAGTATTAAATAAAAGAACATTGCGTTTAGTGAAGTTTAATTTATTGAGAAGTAAATAAAAGAACGAACAAATCTGGGACTTTCAGCCATCCAATCAACGATCGAACAAAGGATTTGGGAAATCATTCTACGTTAATGACGAAAATTATTACAGCTGGTGTCAGAAGTGAGATTACTAAATAAATTCCGGACAGAAATTTAAATGGTCCAGATACAGAATTTGACGATTCTGCCCCTCAAAAAGAAATTTGCGAAGCGAGGATTATCCTCCACCGGGAATCAAGCGGGGCCAATATAAAAAAAAAAAACATATTTTCATTCACAAAGTCCAAAAAGTAAATATTTTTGCCAAGGACAATGAGCAAATCAAATGCTTAATCGTGCTTGCGTGTGTATACGAATTTAGAAACATAAACTGCATGCCAGCAATTGAAAAAGTAACCCTCATTGCGTCTGACAAACTAAGTGTACTCTGCCAGCCAAAACTGGCTAAAAAAACTAAATAATTTGAGCAAACGTTTGTTGAAAACTGGATTTAAAAAACTGGGAACAGCCTATGCAATTTGTTAAAGAGAGTACTGATTTTACCCACTTTCCCCTTATAAATGATCTTGCTTCCTTGTATCACCTATTTATTTTACCTCATTAAGAAAACATACAACTGTCCTTTTCTAATTTACCTTGTCAACTGGCGCAGGGCTTTTTTAATTTTAAAAATTCGAAGAATTTGAACACAAAATAAAACACGTATTTTTCTTTATTTTCTTAATCTTTGTATTTTTCTTCATTTTACATATACATATGAACTTACATGACTGCCCTGCAAGACGATGCTAAGTTCCAAATGCGAGTTAGGGGTTCAAGAATTTACCCGCGGTAAGGCATGCCTGTCGTAAGAGCCTAAAATCCATGGTGCTAAATACTTTGATCGAAAATTTCCAATACATTCACAAATTTTTCTTTACCTACTAATACATGCTCATTTAAAAAGACGTTTGATTTTACATTTCTTTAGTGAAAACAGAGATAACTCAAGTCGAATTGAGTTCGTTGAAAAAGCATGTGAAAGAAAAGTTACACTAAATATCGCATGTTGTACTCTTCATAACGATTCTTCCTACACTAAATTTTTATTTGTTCAGATAAGTATCCGGTTCATACATGAATTCTTTTCAGAAATCAAATACTCATTATTATTATTATTATAATTGTTGTAGTTACGGCCAAAGGTATTCATATACGAAAACAGTTTGAAAACACTTTTTATATTAACAGGGTTGCTTTGCTGTCCTGTACGATACATTTTTTCGCAGAAGTGAATTTTATGTTTTTATACTCAATTCCTCTTAATATCACAAATAAACTAATATACATAGCATACTTTTAGGGAGCTTATCAAAGCGCATAACCAAAGGTCGTAATATCTACAAAATTTGTATAATCACTGTTACGCGACAATTTAAAACATGCTTTCAAGATTGTACTTCAGCGAATTCCAGTGATGTTACTTGAAACTACCCCATGAAAGAAAAACGAGTACAGAAGTACCGATTTATATTTTGTTTTCACAAAAGAACTTTTTCAATCATCACTACGCAAACGTACTTCATTTTATTTTTTGAAAAATTCTGCTGACTAGAAGGTAAGAATATTTCTTTTCTGATATTCCTTTTTTTATTGAAAATTTATGTCATAAATTTATATATATATTTTCAGGAGGAAATCAGCGCATGAACGAGGTTCGTATATTTGAAATATTGAAATGAAGGTTCATAATAATGATTTTTTCATTTTCAAAGAATCTGCATTAATATAATTAAGAAGCTGACAAAAAAAAAATTTGCTGTGTTGCTGTTGCGTTATTATTTTAAGTGCCAATAATAATTTATTCTTTTGTTTTTAGTCAAATTTATTATCAATCTGGACGTCAAATAAACCTTCCATATATATCTGGTCGAGGATTTTTGTTACAGGTAGTGGAATTTTGGTGAGTAATATCATTTTGAGTGTGAGTTGATTAAGTGATTTTTGTCACTCCTCATAGTGATATGCATTGTCCGCTATTTGTTTTTATTTTGTTTTTAGCTCTTAAAGTAATCCAGTAAAATTAATATAAATGAATAAGTTTAAAATCAGCCGCAATAGTCTAGTGGTTAGCAGTGCATACTACCATTTGGAAAGTCAGGGTTCAATTAGCTTAAAAACAAAAATAAATTATATTGATATATCGACCATTTTTCAAAAAATTTCATATACATATCGTCGATGCCTATGCAATACCACCTATCTACCAACTGCAATACCACCTATCTGATGGCAATCAAATTTTACAGAAGATGAAAAAAAAAGAGTTTTCTTTTAATCTTATGAATGAATTTTGAACTGAAATCTTTTTTCTACTTTTAATAGGTGCAACTTACCTCAGTAAACTAGTATTGAACTGAAGTTTATCATAATTGTTTGTTTCTGTAAGTTTTTTTTTATAGACGGTTTTCAAATAAATTTTCCTATTATTTTTACACGTAAATATTTTTAACCCGCATATATGTAGAATAAAAACAAATTTCTTTCTTTTTATCTTTTTATAATTAACTTTACAGACATAAATCTTAGTATCTATTTTTTGTAAGGTAAGTTATCATAAAAGTAGTGACAGTCTGAAGGAATTACATGTTTCAATTCTTGTAAGTGCTGGTATTTAGATTTTTTTATTGGTATACGAGACAAATAAAGAGCGTTAGGAGTGCTTTTGTTCCATTTGCGTTTAGATCGATGTGGAAGCTCTAGAAAAGTGCTTTCGATAGACAACATATACTTGATTGATGCATCAGAAGAGTATTTCAAGACACGTAAATCGAAAACGACTTCATCCCCCTTTTTACGTCCTGGGCGTATGGAGTCATATAATTGATATTTTTTATTATCATAGTCTTTAAAAAATGTGTAGTCAAAATATAGAGGATAGGTAAATATATTTGACGATTATTTAATTTCCGCTCAACTTGCTGAAAAGAACTAAATTTGACTACACACTTTACATGCGGTTTTGCATTTACCGGTTTTTTTCGGCAATTTTCGGCTGGAATACGAAATTTTTTATTTTTATAGATGAAACTCGATGCCTGGAATGCAGGGTTACCAAATCTAATTTTTGCCACTTTCGTCATTTGGGAGGTTTAGCATCTGGTAGATAGGTGGTATTGCATACGCATCGACGATATGTATATGTATAATTCTATATTTGTCATATGCATTTATGCAACAATCAAGAAAACACTAGTTTTTGCCAACAAAATTAAATTTAATTATGTTCTTTATAAATGTAAATATGTAGATTTAGTTAATTATAATAATTAATACGTAAATATATAATTAATACGTAAAATTATGAATGAATTGAAATACTCACATATATACTTACATTAATTATGAATTATTTTAAGTAATAACAAAGTTATAAAAAAATATAAATTATATATATAAAACTATAAATGTTAAAAAAGTAATTAAAAATATGTATATATGTATATAATAAAAGAAAAAATAACGAAATAAATTTTTTTAAATCAAAATCAAAATTTTTAACTTTCCATTTATTTCGTTTTTTCAATACTGACGGCTTTGGTTATAATGAAAATTAGGAGTTTGAAATGTATAAATGAGGAGTTTGTAAACACAACAGGGAGGAGGTTGAATACGTAGAATGAGCAGTTTGTAAGAAGAATGAGCACTTTGAATATAAAAAGTGAGCAGTTTATAAAAGCAACACTGAGTAGTGTGAACGTGAAATTTGAGTAGTTTTTAATAACAATAATGAGTACTTTGCTGAATCGAAATGAGTATTTTCTACTTGCAATAATGAGCAGTTTTCATATTGAGAGTAATTATGTTATGAGAATAAAAATGTTGAGTTGCTTTGTCATTTAAACAAAGCAAATATATTTTTCTCTTATATAGAAATTCAATAAGTGAAAAAGAGATGAAGTATCACACCGACATTTTTATTCCCGAGGCTTGAAGAAATATAAGAAGTTTAATGAGAACTTTCGTAATTAGTGAAAATAATATTATGAGCACTTATGAGATACTCATCCGCTTGCAGGGTGTATTAACTATTTCGATTGTGTTTGTACTTTACTATAAAAAAATGCGTTGGGTGAAAGCGGACTTTATGGTATATGTGTAAATTGAAATGTATAAATGTTATTTTTATAAATTTTGCATAATTGAGTCATACTTAGGGCTTGAGTCACAGAATACATATCTGAAACATAAACAAAATGTGTATTGGAACAAATGCATGCACTTTGATATATAGCCAAGGACTACTGTTCTGTTCTGCATATATTATTCACTGGACTTCTTTCTTTTCATGCTTTTTTTTTAAATTTGATTGAATAATACTTACCAAGCAATGTAGCTGCGCAGCTCCAGCACCCTTGTTTCATGTAAAGGGTGTTTTTTATAGAGGTATAGAACTTTAAGTTGCAATAAAACAACGATGGATCATTCGATTGACATGAATTTTATTTATCCGAAAGATAACCTTGTATATGACCGCCACGGCTGGCGCGGATGTAGTCCAATCTGGACGTCCAATTTTCGATTACTTTTTCCAACATTTGTGGCCGTATATCGGCAATAACACGGCGAATGTTGTCTTCCAAATGGTCAAGCGTTTGTGGCTTATCCGCATAGACCAATAACTTTACATAGCCCCACAGAAAGTAGTCTAGCGGTGTTAAATCACAAGATCTTGCAGGCCAATTCACAGGTCCAAAATGAAATTAGGCTGTCACCAAACGTGTCTTTCAATAAATTTATTGTTGCACGAGCTGTGTGACATGCCGTCTTGTTGAAACCACATCTCCTGGACATCATGGTTATTCAATTCAGGAATGAAAAAGTTAGTAATCATGGCTCTATACCGATCACCATTGACTGTAACGTTCTGGCCACCATCGTTTTTTAAAAAGTACGGACCAATGATTCCACCAGCCCATAAAGCGCACCAAACAGTCAGTTTTTCTGGATGTAACGGTGTTTCAACATACACTTGAGGATTACCTTCACTCCAAATGCGGCAGTTTTGTTTGTTGACGTAGCCATTCAACCAGAAGTGGACGTAGTGCGCGATACGTTTTCCGCACAGAACCATTATTTTCGAAATAAAATTGCACTATTTGCAAGCGTTGTTCAGGCGTGAGTCTATTCATGATGAATTGCCTAACCAAACTGAGAATAAATCATTTGACAGCTGTTAAATCGGTCGCCATCTTGAAAAGTAATGCCAACTTATAGTTCTATACCTCTATAAAAAACACCCTTTATTACTTTCTGCTTTACTTTTATTACTTCTTTCCAATCGTTTAATTCATACCTGAAAAATAATAAAATTAAGTAAGAAGTTAAATTATAAAAATTATTTTAATCAATACATATATTTAAATTCCTACCGAATTGCCAACACAAATTTTGTTTCAATAAAATAATAAAATTTATTTCAATTTGACGAAGTGTCAGAAAAAGGGTGTTGTCAAAAAATAAAAGGTAAGGGCATTTTTTTTTTGTCAATTTTGACAAAAATATTGTAATTGTGTGGGTAACACGCAAAAATTCATGAATATTTTTGAATTTAAGGGGAAAATGGGTAGTCTTGGCTGGGGGTACATATGTACGAACACATCATAAATGTGCACATACATATACATAAGTATGTATATACTCTGCAAGCGAAAACTAAGTAAAAAGTAAATAATTTGAGCAAACCTTTGTTTGAAACTAGATAAAAACTGGGTAATAGAATAAGCAATTTGTTAAAGAGCTTTTACCCACTTTCCCCTTATACGAGTGATCCTATTTCCTGACACAGGGTTGCTTGTTTATTCAAAATATTTTATTTATTATATATAGCTATAATCACTTCGATATTTAAGATGTAACACAGGTTTTTAATATTTTTAAGAAACTTTATTTCTTTCTACAAATATATTCATACACATAAAATCAAATTTAAAAAAATATTCAATTTAAAAATTTTATTATACAATTCAATTTAATTTAACAATCTATTTTTTTTAAATTTACTTCACTTATATTATTTGGTAAATATTAAAAATTGTTTTAGTAAGAGTTACAAAAAAGGGTCGTGTTTCTTATATATATACTTATATATATATATATATATATATATATATATATATAATCTTAGGTTTTGTATCTTGATGTGTTTTACTAACAAATGGAGGGACATACAGTTTATTCTAAACCGCATATGAACGGCCGATGGATTTTTGCACATACACTGGGAGGACCTGACATACCCTGCCGAGGTGCGACCGAAATTAGAAAAATTAATTTTCTATAATTTTGGCCATCCGTGTTTCTTATAGTCGTGTTTCTTAATCATTTTATAAAGGCATGGATAGGAAATGAATTATACTGTTGTTCACTTTTTGTTTTATTTGCTTATGTGTTGTAGTTTTCCTACAATGATTTAACAAAACTTGCATATTTTCACACTTTTGCTATTTGCTATTTACGTTGCACTTCTTTTACAAATTTTATCGTGTTGTATATTTTGGGTTTTCACCCGTTTATTTTAAAGCAAAAACTGTGTTTTCTTTTCTGCCTCCTACGCGTTTCGAATAAACGGGCGAAAAGCTCAAAAAATACAACACAAAAATGAAATACACATTTGCCCAACATTTAAATTAAAAAATTTATGTTGGATAGGAAGCATAATTAAAACAAAGTATCATTAAATGCTTAAATTTTTATATGTTTTTCTTTTATTAAGAAGGGATAAATGTCTCAAAATTGCATATTTTTTGACTTTCGAGACATTTGCCATACATTCATTGAATATCAACTGTCAAATTACGATGAAAAGAGGAGCAGAAGATAAGCAATATAATATAATACACCAAATGAATGGTGATATGTTCATTATTTTAATATTGCATATATTTCTATTTTTCGGCTTCTTATTGATTATTATCTATATTACTCTAAGATTTTAATAAAATAATGGGATTTTAATAAATCAAATAAGCAAGTCAAACGATTAATCCATTTCTGGAATTTCGTTTTCATTATTTTAATTTTTTGTCGTGAATTTTGGGTTGCGCTTGTGCAAATTTATTGAAATTTGTTTTATTTTATTTTATTAAATGTACGAGGATGTTAATAACCTTTATTTTTAGATGATGATGACCATCAACCAGTGCTGAAGCAGTGGCTCGGCGTGAGGCCTAGTAACGCTATATAAACAACTGGGTAACCATGAGCAATGTAGCGGATTGCGGGGGAGCTACATTTGTTGCTAAAGCATAGATTGTGTGCCGTCCATTGAAAGCAAATGGGATACCCTAAGCGAGGAACTGAAGCATGTTTCAAGTACTCCAAAGGCATTTGTAGAACCAAATCTTTCATTTGTAAGACGTCTGGCAGTTGGTTCGAAAACGTTAGACTCAGTTAGTTACCCACACGTGTTTTATTTAATGTTGGCTTTCGCTAATCGTTTCAGCCTCGAGGAAGTGTTGAAACACGATTATGTCCCAAAATGGCAAAAACCTGTTGCCATTGCCGAGAGGCAGTAGTTATATACCAGTTGGACCGAGAGAATGCAAAAGGAATAATTAGTGGTCCGTGAAAGATAGTGCAGATCGACAAAGGTAAGTTCGGAAGGTGAAAGTACAAAAAAGGTAATAACTAATTTATATAAATACGTAATATATTATAATTTAAAATATTTAAATGAGCTGTATTCAAAGGCCTATTTTTGTTAAAAAAAATTATTTTTCATTGAATATTTTGTTATACAACAAAGAAAAATTGGTAGAAGTGACAGCTGTTTCGGAGATCACCACATCTCCTCATCAGACTTCTTTTACCAGGAATTGAACCGACGGATTCTGGCATCACAGGCGAGTGTCTGAGCCAACTTAGAGCACTCGCCTGTGATGCCAGAATCCGTCGGTTCGATTCCTGGCAAAATAAGTCTGATGAGGACATGTGGTGATCTCCGAAACAGCTGTCGTTTCTACTAATTTTTCTTTGTTGTATAACAAAATATTCAATGAAAAATAATTTTTCTAACAAAAATAGGCCTTTGAATATAGCTCATTTACTTTTAACCAAAAACAATTACAGGCCGTATTAAACAAACCTTAAAATATTTAAATTTTTTCAGAGTCGGGTAGATTTGGCGCTGGGTATGATTGAGAATGGTAGTGAGCACCTTAGGCTTGAAGTATACTAAGAAAATGTTAGATCGGCAAAGGTTCTCATTCCTTTAATTAAGAAGCATGTCCATGAAGGCAGCGATTCTATCTATGAATATGGATATGTACCAGAAGGTGAATCATAGCGACCCCGAATCCCCAATTGTGTTTATACGTACAACCCTGCTACGCCGCAACAACCTCGCGCACAGATGTCGCAGCTACATTGGAAAACAACATGACAAACCATTTTGGGAGTTTTAAATTCCGTTATATATTCCATTTTAGATTTTCACCTTCTGTGGAATCTATAAAAAGCCGATGTTGCCTGAAAAACGTCCTCTTTTTGAAAGCAGTCTTCATAGCAGCGACATCACGGTGAGTCCATACCAATTTATTTGTTGTATTTTTTCTAAGTCTTGAATATTATAATAAAATTTCACTAAAAATATATAAAAATACTCAAAAAAAGAATAAAAAATAAAAAAATATATAATAAAAAACCTCAAAAAATGGCTGTGAAAAAAAAAATTAGTGTATAAAGTGGTCGCGAAGGTCAGTCGCCAGCGAAGCGCGCCATTATAAAAGTTGAAAAAAGTGAATAAAAGTGCTCGCGTAGGCATCCATAAAGCCGTTAGTGTAGCGCGCCACTATAGAAGTGTAAGAAGTGGTATGAAAAAGTGGACGCGCAGGCACTAAGGTAGCTGAAAGCATAGCACCCTCGTCAAAAAGTGAAACCAGACGCCCCACTAGAAAGTGATAAAAAAGAGAAGAAGTGAAGTGACCCTGGAGTGGCACTGGCATTGGGTGGTGCCACGAGGCAAAGTGCTCTTGGCCTAAGGCCACAAGATCAACGACCCACGGATTTTTGTAAATAGTGGCAGTAAGGCCCCAACTAACGGTCAACCGATTCTTTTTTCAATAAAGAACCGTAAGCTCTCAATAAGCAGCGTTAATGGTGAATTTTCAGCAATTTTATATTTGTTAACATAAAACGATTATTATCCATGTTTTTAAATTGTGAAGATTTCCACATACTTTTCCGTTTGGTACTGCGAAAGTACTCCAGGCATCCCCCGTTTTAATAACTTTCTTAATTTTCGATTTTAAAACGCTTGTGACTTGTTACAGTGGAAGTTACAAAGCCACCCAGTCCATATTTAAAGAAATTTTCACTAGAAATCCGAAAAGAAGAACTCACGACATTATGGATTAAAGCTAAGGAGACATTTGATTGGTATTCGCGGAACGTATCTGGAGGGGAATAAGATACATCGGCCAGACTTACTGCAAAATGTCGGTATCAGGATTGCTACGCAGCACATCTGACTTGCGCGGCATTGATGGCTGAAACCATTCATAACCTGATATTTGTGCAACAAAGTTCGTCAACGGCGCATCCTATATTCCGGGAACCTGAATCGGCTTCGCGTTCGAATATTTATCTCCCCGCGTGCGCTACCGAAATTTTTTATGGTAACTATATGGCCATCTTTTCGGGATCTATTTACAGCTATTTACATCAACAATTCTTGTTTGACCCCGGTTGAGAAACTATACTATCCCAATTAGAAGACGCGAGGAGAAGCTAAAGATATCGTAAAGAAATCTCCACTATCTGACCGTTACGAGATTACAAAAACACCGGAAGAAACACTCGAAGAACGTACTACTTGCCACATCATGCAGTCATAAAACCTGACAGCACAACAACGAACGTACGCGTTGTATTTAATGCATCAAACCCATCCTCGAACGGGTTAAGTAAGTATCCAGTCCGGTTCTGCAAGCTGATATCATTGCACTTTTACTAAAATGGCGATTTTTTAAATATGTTTTTAACGCAGACGTTGGAAAAATATATCGGAAGATCCTATTACATCCTAATGACACCCGTTTGCATAGGATTTTATTTAGAGACTCAAACGAGAAAGAACTAGTGGGCTATGAGCTCCAAACGATGACGTTCGGAGTCAACAGTGCTCCTTATTTAGCAATAAGGACTCTGCTTCAACTGGCAGAAGATATCAGATATCAATATCTCTTTAGCCTCCAGAGTCCTAAAGCAACACATGTAAGTTGATGACGTCCTTGCCAGATATCATGTCTGCGACACAGCGATACGAATGCGTGACGAGCTTGTCGAGGCTCTAAAAAAAAAAAATTCCAAGGAAATCCTAGCTGATTTACCAAAGGACAATCTATTCAAAGAAGATTTCTTGGAGATTGGCGCGATAAGCGAGACATTAGGTAGAATGTTGCCCACGATAGATTTCATTTTAACGTACAAGAGGCACAAATCAAACTGAACTATACAAAGCGAGACGTGCTATCATGTGTATCAAACCTGTTCGACCCTGCAGGTTGGTTAGCACCCATAGTGGTAAAAGCAAAGGTTATAATGCAGGATATATGGCTCTCCAAAATAGACTGGAATGGCAGTTTATCGAGCAAAATTTATCTGCGATGGGTAAGATTCTTAAACAACTATGTCCACATTGCAAAAATAAGAATTCCAATGTGGATTAGCTTTACACCTTGAAACGAGAACGATTTTCATGGATTCTGCTAAGCTTCTGAGAAAGCATATGCTTTCATCAGATGGGGAGCCTGAGGCAAACCTATTGATAGGAAAAACCAAAGTGGCACCGGTAAAAACAATCTCCCTACCTCGTTTGAAATTGTGTGGAACGCTACTCCTGACGAAATTAATCAATGCTCTTCTACCACAATTTAACATTCCTCAACCAACAGTTTACAAACGGACAGATTCTACCATAGTGCTCTCATGGCTGCGGAAGCCCCCTGCCCTTGGACTACCTTCGTGGCTTTCAGGCTGTCAAAAATCGGTGAACTCGTCGGAGTGAATGATTGGAATCATGTGGATTCAAATGACAGCCCGGCCGATCTAGGTAGTCGCGGTGTATCCTCTCTCGAACTAGCGGAGAGTAGGCTCCGGTGGCAAGGTCCCAAGTGGTTGAAATTGGAACCGTCGGAATGGCCTCAGAAAAATGGTGAAGCGATGGAAACCGAGTTGAAACAGAAAAGCGTAAGAACTCATGAATCACGTATTCAAGAGAGCGAAGACATTTTGGAGCGAATCTCTAATTTTTTCCGAGCATTGAGGGTAGTTGTACGAATTTTCCAATTCTACCTTAGAACGCATCCAACACTAAAGTTGACACCTTGAAACGAGACCTCGGAAATAGGATCCAAGAAAATTCGAAAGGGAACGTCTTATTCTGCTGACACAGAAACGGTGTTACTGGACTGAATACCAGGCAATCGCTAGCGCTATCGGTATTGCCGTAAAATGAGCGCTACCCCATTATTTTCCATAAGACTGCCAATTTTCCCGACTTCTTGTTAAGTTTTCGCAATATTAATAATTGTAAAGTTTGTATTATTTACAGAAAAAAGACAAGAGAACAAATCATGGCTGTGCTTCCACCTGAACGAACAGACGTCTCGAGAGCATTCACCGATACCGGCATGGATTTTACTGGACCATTCGACATCAAAAACTTTACGGGTCGAACATGTCTGATAACAAGAGGATGCGTCTGCGTATTTGTATGTCTTGCGACGAAAGCAATCCACCTAGAGAAAATCAGTGACCTATCGGCCTCAACATTTCTAGCTGCTTTTTCCAGGTTTGTATTAAGGCGCGGTTGTCCCCGTAACGTGTATTCGGACAATGGCACTAACTTCGTAGGAGCCAGCAAAGCTTTGAGGCAAGATTTCAAGAGGTTTATTACTGAAGCATCAAGTTTGACTGTGCAGACATATGCCCACCAAGAAATTAACTGGCAATTTATTCTTCCAGAAGCACCTCACATGGGAGGATTATGGGAAGCGGGAGTGAAGAGTTCTCTACCCTACTCACAGAAATAAAAGCGTGTCTGAATTTACGGCCCGCTTTCAGATAACCCCGAATCGACGGAACCTCGGAACCTTTAACCCCAGGACACTTTCTGATTGGAACTCCGCTAATGGCGATTGCAGAACCCGGAAGCCCGCTATCGATCATCAACCGTTGGCAATAGTTGAAGGCACTTCACCAAGGATTCTGCCAGCATTGGAAGGCAGAATATCTCAAAGAATTGCACAAAAGAGTAAAGTGGCAATATCCTCAGCGGAATATATAGGTTGATGATTTTGTAATTGTCAAAGAGGACAACATACCCCCCAAAGAATGGCGACTTGGCAGAGTTGTTAAGGTTTTTTAGGGCCAGACATACGTGTTCGAGTCGTGGATATCTTTACGACGCGAGGCATAATTTCACGACCATTTGTGAAATTGATTATGCTTCCCGTGTTTAATCTTTCTACTTCCAGAGATTTCCAGCTTGGTCCGTGCGAACAACAACAAAGACAGCAAGATAGTGAAACAACAACACCAATGCCCCTTGTGTAAGAACAATCACCGATTTTCAGATGCGACGGATGGAGCCCGCCGAGAGACTTCGAGCTATCCTCCTGCACCGCCACTGCACAAATTTTCTGTCGCCGCATCACATGGCCAAGAACTGTTCATCCACCAGGAACTGCCAGCTATTTCAGCGGCGACACCATTTTCCTACACCTATGGGAAACCGTTGAAAGTGAGGAAGGCGTGCCGCCGGCTATAGGATCGGCTGACGAAAGGCAAAAGAGGCAGCGTTGTCCTTTTACGGCTCAGGATCTAGACGGAATAAGTGAGAACGAGGTATTAGATATCAACGCCAGCGAAGAAGAAGAAGATGTCCTTCAAGTGACTGAAGAATCACATAACTCAAGAGATACGCCGATATCCAGACCTCTTCCTTCGGGTATCCGGTCGGCGATTCGTCGCTGCTTTACTGCTACATTGGAAGACAACATGACAAACCATTATGGGAGTATTCAGCCCCATTACATATTCCACTTTAGATTTCCACCTTCTGTGAAATCTATAAAAGGCCGATGTTGCCTGAAACACGTTCTCTTTTTGATAGCAGCGACATCACGGTGAGTCCATACCAATTTATTGTATTTTATCCAAGTCTCGAATATGATAATAAAATTGCATTACGTTTATTTAAAACAAAAAAAAACGTTAATAACTTTGTGCACCACTTTGGAGGCTTTCATTTTTTACAGGTTGGATTACTGTCGAAGTTCGGCACCTCCCCCAATCCCCGATTCCAGAATTCAGGAGGAATTCTGGCCCCTATCATCCCCGGCACGAATACAAAGAATTGAGTCGGAGTGGCGGGTCGTCTAACGTTTTTATACAGAAAATTATAAAAACCCGTTAATTTTTGCGGTTGTAATAGTATATATTTATGGGAGAGGAAGCTAAAAAAAAAGGTTGATCTTTTCATTGCGTTATTGGAAGTGGTAAAATATATTTGTACTGTAAATTTTAAAAATATTAATTCAGTGGCGTCTTTTACAAAGAAAATTATAATAACACGTAAAAAATTAATAAAAATAAAAGTTATTTCACTTAAGAATGCTGTGGAGGGAGAAGCCATGTTGGTCCGACCTAGGGTTACTTGTTTAAAGCGCAGCCGAAGGCCGCCAATTTATAAAAGTATTTCACTTACGAATACTGTTAGGAATCGGCAGCCTTCGGCTTGGCTTTAAAAGAATTAGCCTGATCCGGATCAACACCGACTTCGCTTTGTATAGTATTTTTAAGTGAAATACTTTATAAAATGGCGCCGCGCTTTAAAAAAAAAATAACCCTGGGCCGGACCAACACCGACTTCGCCTCGTACAGTATTTGTAAGTGAAATCTTTTATAAATTGGCGGCTTAAAAAAAAACAGGCTTCATAATGAAGTTTATCCGCAACTTTAATCAAGACACTTTCAAAAATATTGGTATAATTATAAATGACCACTGGGTAATATGCGAACTGTCAAGTTAATTCTTGCTGGTGTAATTTGTAATAAAATTTTACCAATTTTTTAATTATAGTATCTTTTTTCTTCTTTTTTTATATATATTATAAGCATTGAAAGAAATTTATTAATTTTAATTTTGAGCACTTAGTTTCATAAATAATCGCTAACTTAGGGCAAAATGTACCAAAAAAGTGAAATTTTTTCTATTTTCAAGATCTTAACCAGGGGGTAAAGTTGCATTAATCAAAAGTTTAATTCACTGCCTTTCGAATAGAGATGCCTGTTGCTCTCCTTTATTTTTTGCTATTTCAAAGTGAGATACTGTTCTAAAGATTTCCCATTTTATTTTATTTTAATTTTGTTATATTACGTTTTTTTTTTGGTTTATGCTACATTTTATAACGGAAGAACAGAGAACTAAGTCAAATGCCTCGTCTTCGATATTATACTAAGAATATTACACTAATTTATGTAATCTTTAACAGGATTGCTTTTCTGATCTTTTTCTCATTGCACTGCTTATTGATAGCATGACTACTTCTCATACCAACTGCTCCACAAACTCGAGCATTTATGCAGTCCTCTATTTGCTTGCTTATATTGTTAAAGCCTAACAATTATGTACATATATGAATTTTTATTTCGATTTATAATGACCACTCAAATCAACATCGACGTCGTTACCAATCTAGCAGTAGTCGTTAACGTCTTCATGCTCTTTAAGTCGTTTTAAAAAAATTTCTTTGCCGGACTCTCCTGGCTTTAACTTCATACTGCGTACAATTTTCTTCTTCTCGGAAGTTCCACCTTCACTTTTACCTTTACAGCGCACAGCATCACTTGTTGATGTTTCGGATTCTTTAATTTCAAATTTTTTGGTATTTCCTGTCTGAATTGTTAATTATTAAATCTGTAATAGAAATATTATTAAAAAATTTAGAAACTTATTTCAAATTCATACCTCTTACCTCAGAGGAATTCAAATATGAATTTGCCTGAAGTAGCGCCATTTTCCTTTTTATTTGCCAGATATTTGTGATCACTATTGCAATATCAAAAACGTACAAAAAATTAATGCAAAAATGTCCCAGTTCTTTCTAAAAATGGGATTCATATTGCATTTAAATCATTAAGTTTCTTTGGAATTGTGAGATTCGCATTTATTAATTTTCATATATATTAGCTTACGTCAAAAACACGTTTTTTTGTTAGAGTAAAAATTTATATTAACTCAAAAATTTTGCATAGTTAATAATTTATGAGAATTTTATTTTAAATTCTTTCAATACCTTCAATTTTATCAGTATGAAGATTAAAATTAATATTATTAATTTTACTACTTTAAACCTAGTCTTGCTTAAATTTCAGTTGGTTTTCCCTAATATTGTGGCAAAAAGCCGAATTCGAATGTCAGGTGAACTTCAAAATATTCCAGGGCATGTGTATCTAATGTTTGATATGGAGAACAATTTGTATAGTGGTGTTCAAAATCATTTAGTATAGAGCAGCGAATACATAGTGATGGATGTCATTTGAGTGAAGAACTCGTTGGTGAACACTGAAGTGAAGTAATATTAGTAAAGTAAGTGTTTACAGAGAGCTAGTAATTTGGGTTTATATTAGTTAGCAAACTCTGTGTTGACAATAATGGATGTTCAACAAACTCGTTGACTTTTATTTAACAAGCCTATGAAGAACTAGAAGGATTTTGGAAATAATCAAGGTTTAATTTACAAGAAATTTGAGCAACGAGAACACCTGCTCATTGCTCATTATTCGAACATTTTCGAGCCGAGCACGAGCTTTTCGAGTATTTTGAGAAACACTTTCGGCTTTTTTTATTATTAATTCAGGTTTTTGGCGTGTGGTAAAAATTGAATGCTTGCTTCAGAAAACTTATTATGGACTGTATAAATAATACCTAATAGCATTTTGAATGGCTTTATTCCAATATAAACTATTTTTAATCTTCTCAAAATCGTTATTCATTCATATCTCAATTATTAATGGGATCATTCATAACAACAACCCATATGCGCAACTCGTGCAAGCCTTCTTGCCTTCTGCTCTTCCTCATTTTTTATGGATTGAGCAGAGCACACTGAGGTTCTAAGAGTCGGCATGCATTCGTGTAACCATATTCTGCAAACAAGCTGATGCATGCAGCTTGTCAGTTCTTCGCTGCTGTATTTGAATAGCTCGCCAGATAAACCATCATACTCACACATTTGTCGGTATCTATCCCACCCCGCATGTGTTGAAGTCGATCGCAAAGTTGCGTTCTTTTGTTGTTTGGTTCGCCTTGCCGAAATCCAATTGTACGTATTAACCTGGAGATGTTATTCCGCAGTTCACCTATATCGAGACGCTGATGAGTGCTCTAAGAGCAGGAGCGAAAGTCAAGTAGAAGACAGTACGACTATCCGCTGTTTGGCGGGTGCGTTTCTTCGCTACCATATGATAGTGATCCAAGTCGACATTTGGCCCTTGGAACATACACACGTCTAGAACACTAGAGGTCTGGCTTCCATCTATCACAACATGACCGATTTGGTTGCGCGTTTTTCGATCCAGATATAACCTTGTAGCTTAAGGTATTTTCCTTTGTCAGAATCTGGCACAACAGATGGAAGCTGAATTTTCTCACTGTTAAACTAAAGATGAAGGAACCGGACCCTGGGTAATCAAGAAGGGTGTCTCTCATCCGAGACATTTTTTGATTTTTGATCGGAATAGGATTTTCATTTTGTACGCACTACCGAGCGGATTCGCCTTTTCACTTTAGCTCGCCTCCAAACGGAGGAAAAATACGCCACAATGTGCCTTAAGAAAATCCCAGCTGTTGATAACATCGAGAAAGAAACACATTCGGGTCTTCGGCGACACTTTCACTTACAGCAGTGATATTCGAGGTGGAACGACCAAAACGGTAATATGCAGGCCTTAAAATATCTTAACCGATCCAATCTCTTAAAATTTCTTAAAGCACGAAACGTGGCCAAATTTAAATCCTCATTTTTGTAATATGTTTCATAAATGTCTCACTGTTAACTAAAACAAAACATGTTTGATTTGACAGTTAAGTTTGTCAAATGTCAAAATACAGTTCTCCACTATAGAAACCACTAAATTGATAGCCCCTTATATGTATACAAAAAAACACAACATATTGTGCGATCCCTTTTCCCTTGCTCCTCCACCAACCTGGGAATTCTAAATTGTGTGAGTTTTCATCATGGAATGGTCAGATAATGAAAACCGTATCGCTGTTATAGAGCTTTTTAAGTGTGAAATAAAAAAAGGAGATATTTTCAAAACACTCCGTCCGCTCGGCATTAGTCGCATGTTCGTCTACCGGTGCATAAAACTGTTTGAGGAGACTGGGGATGTTAAAGACCGCCACCGGTCGGGCCGTCCACGCACAGTTCGAACGCCGCAAATCATCAAAGCTGTCAAATCAAGAATTCTGCGAAATCCGCTCCGAAAACAGAAAATCACGGCCCGGGAGATGAATGTTTCGCAAAAGTCCATGAGTCGAATTATTAAAGAAGACTTTGGGCTTTCAAACACCGTACCGGGCATTTGTTGACTGCAGCTTTGAAAAAAAATAGGGTGGTAAAATCCAAACGTCTTTTGGTGAAGCACGCTAATAACTTGCACAGAAAAATCTTGTTTACCGATGAAAATTTTTTTACCGTGCAGGAAAAATTCAATAAACAAAATGATAGGGTATATGCACGGTCATCTAAGGAAGCATCTGAACTGATTCCACGGGTCGAAAAAGGTCATCACCCAGCTTCAGTCATGGTTTGGTGGGGTGTCTCTTATGATGGGGTACCTTCATTTTTGCGAACAAGGGGTCAAAACATAGGCCAAAGTTTACCAAGAAACCGTTTTGGAAGCTGTTGTAAGACCACTTAACAATTCCATGTTCCAAAACCAATCATGGCCTTTTCAGTGGCCCTCTGGCAGTCCTGATTTGAACCCGCTGGATTACAAATTGTGGACAGTTTTAGAGGACATGGTTTGCCACAAAAGATACCCCAACATTGATTCTCTTAAGATAGCTTTGATTCGTGCTGTGGCCAATTTCCCAATGGAGGAGGTGCGTGCGGCTATTGATGATTGGCCAGTCCGACTTAAGGCGTGCATGAAGGCCAAAGGCGGGCATTTCGAATGGGTACTGCTTTTTTGTATACAATATGTATCAATAAATATGTAAAAAAAATTGGTCCAAAAACATTCATTAAATTTTATTTTATAGCATAAAATGTGTGTAACAGTATTTATGTCCCTACTACTGCACAAAAACAAAATACATACACAAAGACATGCCAACTTCTATCCCTTGTGCCCCGTCACCAACAAGCAATTCTTGGGAACGATTGAAAAAATTCCCAATTTCTTATAATAAATTGGGAGGATTTGTACTCAGGGCACTTTTGTCGTGTGCCAGCGCAAGGCAGCTTGGAAATGTGAGTGTGTAGAGTACTCATATATGTACATATGTAGGTCCAAAAATTTAAACATATGACTTCATGTAGATCGGGAATTCGTGAAGTTACATATGTATGTACATATGTATAATATATTATATACAATTGCATACATACATATATATTTAAATTTAGATAAAGTAATTGTGTAATTAATACACAAATAAAATGACGACCGCAAACCAACCATAAATATATTTGGTAATCTATTGTGACATCAATAAAAACTTCTGATCAACCTTAAAAACAATTCTCTCAATGCTCAGTAGAATAGATAAAATTTAATTATGTTTGTTAAAATTTCTTTGGCGTTTGAATTATTTTTACACGATTTACAACATTCGGCGTAAAGTAGTTTGACGCATAATCAATAGTTACTATGTTTATAATATTTTACGCAAAGTACTTTTGCACAAAGTATATTTCTAACCAAAAGGAGAAGTCAACTGTGTTAAAATAAAAGATTTAAATATTTCTTTCTCACCAATAAAAATTAGCACTAAAAAGAAAAATGGTCTCATAACTCCCTATATAAGAATTTAAGTTCAGAACGGAAAACGTCGAAAGGATCGAATAGCTAGTTATTTAATTATATTGAAACTAAATATTGTTAAGCTTGAGATAGAAAATTTGAAATAACTTTTTATATTTTTTATTTTAAATAAATAAATATTTGTAATATTTTTTTTTTTTAAGATTTAGACTTAATAAGAATACTTTCACTGATACCAGAGAATGTAGAAGAACGAGAAGGACCAGCGCGTGTCGTTTGTCAAATCGTTCCGATTTTCCAATTAGCCTAGAACAGCAATAGGGAATTCACACCACGAAATTTCAAGGGAATTTCACCGCACTTTAACAGCGAGCGGGCAGAAATAATGCTCAAAATGAGAATGATTGTATGCTAAATGAGAAAATACATGCAAAGTAAATGTAAAATTGATAAAGGCTATGCAAGATAAATGTAAGAATGCAGATGGTTATTATCAGAAAGTTGTGAACTTATTATTGTTTAGTTCTTGACTTTCAATAATTTTTAAAATTCATTAAATCTTCCTAACATTTATAAAATTATATTTTTTCTATATTGCTACCAATTTCTTATATTTTACTAATAGTTTTTTAATGATAAAAATTTATATTTTAATGTTTGAAATATATGCATGAAAATATATTATATTTTAATGTTTTATTTAATTATAATATTATATAATTAATTTTTTGAGCCAAATAGAAAAATAAATAAGCAAATCGAAATTCATTCATGCATATCGACATATGAGCATACGTACATATACACAAAAAAGCGTAGTAAGAACAAGCACGCATGCTCATATCCATACGCACATATTTATACGCACATAAAATTATATGTATATACATACATATATATAGGGTGTTTTTTATAGAGGTATAGAACTCTAAGTTGGCATTACTTTTCAAGATGGCGACCGATTTAACAGCTGTCAAGTGATTTATTCTCAGTTTGGTTTGGCAAATCACGAATAGGCTCACCCCTGAAAAACGCTTGCAAATAGTGCAATTTTATTTCGAAAATAGCGGTTCTGTGCGGAAAACGTATCGCGCACTTCTATACCTCTATAAAAAAAACACCCTATACATATGTTTATATGTGTATAAGTTAAAGCGTACACATCCAGCAGAAAATACCGCTAGTTAAATTTGCAAAAAATGCCCTTCTCATAGCAAGCGCTGTTGTCTCTTCAACAAATCAACAAGTGCCAAACATTAGAAGTTGAAGAATTTTGTGTCTTCACTGGACAATTGTAAAACGCACTCTCGATAATCCGAACTGAGTCGATATTATCGAAAATTTTATAGAAACTAGAAATCGATGAGCAATTACTTATATAAAAGTACTGTAGCTAGATGCACACTGCATCAAATGTGATCTGCATATTCGAGGTACACAAAGTTCACTGTACCTGATTTTCTATACCAAAATGCGAAAAATAAAATTCAAACATTCTTGAAAGCAGCCTCGCTTGTGGACAAAAGGCACGCGGGAAGGCAAGGAATTTCTTGCTGGGCAATATGAGCTAATAGGCGCACAGCGAATTTAGCAGCACGAAGCCGATTTGCTTCATTTTAGCAGACGAAGTAAATTTTAGTCGAAGTCATAAGAATTTGAAGTGATGCTTGTGGACGGCATATGAATGCTGGGGGTTTAAAGGAAAAGGGCATGCAAATGTATGTTGTTGTTGCATAAGCTATTTGCTATAAGAAGATGAAGCAACTACAACAAATACCGCATGCAAACCCTCTTTACTTCTACTCTTCATCCACAAAGACTTTCCTCGCGACGAAGTCAAATTTTGCCAAATATTGAAAATTGATGTTGAGCTGACGACAATGCGAAAACACATACATTCAAGCATTTTAATACGTATACGCGAAACATATACAATCATAACAATACGAATTCCCTTTCTTCATGCATCCCCCAATCCAAAAACGCGACGATGACAAAATTTATAAAAATCAAAAATTTAAGTTGAGCTGAAGCAAAGACAAACACATTCAAAGGTCTTATGTATGTATACAAAAAACGCATACATACAAAACTTCTTTCCGTTGTGCCCCGTCATCCACAAGCATTTCTTGCGACGATCGAAAA
Organism: Neoceratitis asiatica; assembly: GCA_030068015.2. NCBI lineage: Eukaryota > Metazoa > Arthropoda > Insecta > Diptera > Tephritidae > Neoceratitis > Neoceratitis asiatica. Next base: position 71,192,550 of record CM061525.1, on the reverse strand, counting down.
ATCTGCCAATTTAATAAAATTAAAATACGAAAAAGAAGCGAGGATTTGAACTCAAGGAACTTTTGTCGTATGCCAGCGCAAGGCAGCAGCTTGCTTCATTTTGAGGTAACAGGCAAACAGCAAATATAGAAGAGCGATGATGGCTTTTGTATGGTTTGCTTATTTCGGTGGTTGACATTTGATTTTTTGCCGGAGTCAAAGGAATTGTTTGTTGTTGTTGCTTTTGCTTCACATTTCCCGACCATGATTTTTTGTATTTGTGATTTTTGTCACCGTCGCGAAGAAGCAACCTGTTGGCAAGGGTATGCGCGGCATGTGTGCGGTGGTATTTTGAATGAACGCACTTTGCTTTGTTGTATAGCGCATGCGTTTATGAATGAAAATGTTATTGTTGTAATTTGCTAAGATTTTTGTGTGTAAACGAAGTTTGTATGTACATATACGATCTCTTATGCAAATAATATGTTTCTATGGGTTTGGACATGCGTGTATGTATATATTGATTTCTTGACAGAGAGCAATATTTTCGATAGTGTATATACGAACACATGTACATATGTAAGTCATATCCAAACTATTAATTGATACTTTAGAATTTATCCTTGAACTTTTTTCAGGGGTATAAATTAATAAAATAATAAAATTATTAATTCCAAATATAAACAACCCTTCTTTTTCGGCGGCAAATCAACATTTTTTTCATCAGATAATTGAAGTTTGCTATCAGATTATAAAGATACTTGAAAAATGAAATCTATTAATTAGTTTTATCTGTTTCATCTCTATTGTATAAATTTATCAATATTTATATAAAATAATATTTTCGTTTATTCTAACAAGCATACGTAAATTTGTTATCTATGGTTAACATATAGCAATGTTATGCACGGACATTTCTGAGCATAATTATTATTACTACGCTCAGATATGTTACGCTCCAAAAGCCAATTCTGTTAAATTCTGGCGGGAGTGGTGAAATTCCCTTGAGATGTTCTGGCTTATTCTTGACGTTTTACACGATTTTTCGTAATTGGTCCTTCTCTGTCTTCTACGTTCTCTGCTGATACTGTCTAATTTTCTCGAAGGTATCCAGTCTTTTGAAGCCAGATCAAATGCATTTAGAGATTTCACTTCTTTTTTTTTTGTTATTGTTGTAGCGACAAGCCAACCTCGCCTAGAATCAGGTAGGTTCAGTCTTAGTCATCGACGGGTGCCGACCAGAGGAAGAGGGGTGTAACATAAGTCGGGTTGCGTGGACATGCAAAGAGGTGGTTAGTGTCGACCGGATTTCGTCGCATGCGGACATGTGTTGGATATGTCAGGGTCGAGTCCGGATAGGAAGAAGTTAAGCCTGCTACAATATCCAGAGCTTAATTGTGAAAGGGTTACGTGGGTCTCTCGAGGCAGCTCGAGCTCTTGTTCTGCGATGGGTGGTGATGGGATCCGAGAACACCATTCACAGGAAGAGAGTTCACAAACGTGTTATCGTATCGGTGAATGGTGTTTATAGCCTGTCTGTACGCCGTCCTGTACAGCGGGTCTTGTCTGTATTGCTGGACGGAGTCGCGGTAGTCAAGTAATCCCTTCCTGATGTGTCTAGGTGGTGGTTCAGCTTCCAATAAGTGAATGTTGGGATGAACCTTACGGTAGCATCCCAGCAGATATTGCTTATACAGCATAACAGTATGCTTCTAAACTAGGAGTGTCCGGCTGGTGAAAAGCAGTTTATTTTCGAACAAAGGCTATCAATATCCTGGTCAGACGCCAAAATCGATCAGTCATCGGCGTATGAGATTAAGAAGACGGTAATTACAAGTCCTCAATGTCCAATAGTAGCACTGCGTGATTTATCGTGTCGATAACCTTCGACATGTCAAGTCCTACTAGAACAGTTCGCGCACTGAGCCCAGAGCTTAGTTACCCCAGAGGAGAAATTGCAGGACCTTAAGTACTCCTCCCACTTGTTCCGCTTGTGGATGTTTACCTATCTCCGTGTTGAGTTCCTCAATGCAGGAATCTCCGGGATCGGCTAGGCGTAACATGTCGCGCCTTGTCGCTAAAACCGCCGCAGTTGGTTTGAAACGGGCGGCAGCAGACGCGACAATCTTGCAGAATTTTTTTTCTCCATATGTGACGTTGGCGGGAGTGGGGAGAGTACTGAAGTCGTTCTCGGTAAATTTCATGAAGCCGGGTAAATTCCCTGAAGTCGGGTGGTTCACGGAACCAAAGTCGGGAGGCCTGGCAATCGAGATGATTATGGGCAAATGGTCTGAAGCGAGCATCAGCGTAGGTCACCAGTCTATACTGTTTATCAGACCAGCTCTAGCTATTGTAATATCGGACGATTTATGGCAGTTGCCCAGAATCCTGGTTGGGGCTTCATCGTAGCGCACCTACATCTGGACGGTATGCAACTGGGCAACTAGTAACTGGAGGAATATATATATTAAATATTTCGAGCTCGACACCGTCTGACCGGATAGCTATGCCCTGACATTCTTGGATAATATCCCTGCGGTCGATGTCGCCGTCGATAAGACGATACTACACGGTGTTGTGTAAAATGAACGCCAAGCCTCCACTATGATTTCGGTCGCGATCCTTTCTTATTATATTCTAGTCAGCCCGGCTCAGAAGATCTGAGCGGGCGCTCAGTTTTGTTTCTTGGGTTGCAGCTATTGGCAGGTGCTTCGGCTCATAAAGTTGACTATCTTGTCGATCTTTCCTTGGAGTCCGTTGCAGGTAAATTGGATGAGTCGGAAATGTCTCGGAGGGACGTTCGTAACACGGGGGGTGAGGGAGTGATGCATATATGTACATCTTGGTTGTTGCTGCTGTGTGACCCGCTGAGGTGGTTGCCGCACATTGGTGGTGGTTGGCGGCTGTGTAGTATTTACAAGCGGGGGCAGACTCCTACAGCAAGGGGCAACATATGTATAACTGCACTAACGAGGAGAGCGCAGGCCAGAGCACGAGCGAAAGTGGCACCAGCCAATGAATGAGTTGCATTTGACTGATGTTACATTCCGACGTACTATGGTCTGACACACGGAAGAGACTGTGCGGGTAGTAGGAGCTGATAGGAAGGCCCCGCACGGGATGTGACGCTGGATGTTGATGGGGATGGGGGAAGTAAAGAGGGTTGGGAGGCCCGTGGAGGCCTTTGCCCATAGCGGGTAATTGTGCTGAAAGCACTTCACTTTTTGCTGCGGAAGCTTTGAAAATGTCTCTTTTGTTTGTCTTTATAATAGCCAAATTGTATATTGCTCTTTTGTTGCATCAAGAGCAGCATTAAGGTTATAAAATTATAAGAAAAACCTCATAACGACTTTTAAAACTCTATGTAAATAAAATTTTACTGATATTTTTGGAAAATCTTATAGAAATACACGAAAATATAAAATATAACCTTTCTCCGCCAACTAAATTGCATCGTAGGAAAACGTAACTACGATCGAAATGCAAATTGAAAGAAACGCCGAACGGAGAAAATCTCGGTTCGAATCGAAATGCATATTTACTACATTATATAAATTTCTAAAATATAATTAAAATGTACAAAGTAGTAGGTGTGCACAACAAATCAATGTACAATAAATGTGACGCTTAGATATATTGTTTCAAGAGTGTCAGTTGAGCTCGTTAAACGTGACTACTACTTGGCTATTGAACATAATTGATGGCGACAACTAAATCATCTACGTATTCAAGTAAACCGTACAAAAAGTCGAAATGGAAGACTTAGGTGCCACGAACAAATTTCCGCGGAAGAAGGTGAAATGAATAATAGAAACATGGTGCGTCCCAAAATATCTCATTCACATACACTACTTCCATACAAAATGAATAAGTTTGATTATATCATCTGTTCATACGATTCAAGCAAATTTTAATTTAAAGAACAATTAATTGAATAATGTTTAGCTAATGAGTATCTGTATTCATTATTCATTAAAATAAGGCCGAAATTTTAAAATTAGAAAAATATTATAAGATTCTGAGCTAAGAGAAATATTTGGTTAGCAAAGCGATTTCAAAAGGAAACCTCTCCAGCTAATGTTAAGCAGCAATGGGAAGCAATTAGCGAAAAATTAAACGCCATTGGGACCCCAATATGAAAAAGTGATGGCTGACACAAATGAACTATTTCTCATTTTGATTTCTTTAATTTTATTTTTTCTCAACAAATTAATAACCAGAGAACAATTTAATTTCAATAATTTTTTGTAGCTATTTTTATGTTAAGGTGGGGCGAGATTGAAGAATGGTAAACAAGGCAGAATGCAGAAAGGGGCGGTACAACCAATTAAACTTTTTCATACGAGAAGAAACCGTGGACCGAGAATTTAAATCGCAACACTAAATATGTGCTTATCTATATCAGAGTTCTGCCTTTTAATTTTTCTTTTTGCAATAAGTTGATTTTGCACAGTATCATTAAAAAAAAAGAACATTTTTACGTATAAAATAATCATTGAAACAACTACACATCTCATTAAATGGGAAATTTTGCACAAGAATTTTTAACAAAATTAAGCAGCTGACGAATGAAATTTATTTTGCCTATACAGTGTCGTTGTGTCGTAATACGTTTCGGCTAAGTGCAAATTAATTATTCAAGTATTATTAAATTTAATTACCATTATTTTAAATACCATATTACCATTTTTTATTTATAAAATTAATTAAAGATAAATCTGGCGCTTTGAAACCACTGAAGCAATTTTCGGCCAAGCTCTAGCTCTTGCTCTTGGTGTGCGTCTTAATGCTTTTACAACAATGGAGGGACAAAAATAAACTCGCAGGGGCGATTGCAGTTCTAAAAATATTGTTATAAGTTCCCTTCTTTATTACTACCAGATATTTAAGGTACTAAATAAATAGAATATTCTCCGTTTAATACAAATGACGTGAGAGAAGAAGCCTTACTTCTTAACTTTTTATTAAATATATTCAGAGTACCAAGCAAATCATTAAATTCATAACATTAACATATATCAATAATAAAAACTGTACTCTACCGCCATCACAAATAATACCTATAATCTATAAAGTGGTAAAAAAAGACTATTTCCTTTTTAAAAAAGTCACATCAATTTAATTTAATTATATAAAATTTAGTTTTTATCCTTAAAACAAAATTCACATCCAAAAAAATGGACAATTTGCCCAAAGAAATCTTATAATACGTAGAACTTTAAAAGTAATACCTACCAATTAATTTTTATCCATTATTATGTATCTCCTTCCATTGCGGTATTGAGAAATATCTCTATCTCTTCAGGACGTTGATAAAAGTCTCATGTGGCACACGGATATTAGAAAATATTCTCATTTTCTTTTTACCTTCGGATTGTTGCTTCAAAAGCTTCATACGTCTAGTTACATCGCCGCCATACTGTTATAAATGTAAAAATTTATTAATAATTTTTCAATATTATTTTTCTTCAATATACCAATTTCGCAGTAACATCCTTTCTGTAAGCTTTTATAGTTTCTCGCGCCAAAACTTTTCCATTTACACATCCTTGTATAGCTATTTGAACCATCTGCCTCGGTATAAGATCCAATAATTTGGTTACCATTTCCCGAGCTACTGTGTTTGCTTTTGAGACATGAACAATGCGACAAAACTCTTCAACTGGTCTACCATTAATATGAATATCAAGTCGCACAATATTTGTTAAATGATATCCATAATCTTCATAATTGAAACTAGCATAACCGGAGCTTATTGATTTTAAATTATCATTAAAGTCTAAAATTATTTCACTAAGAGGCAGAATATACTTCATTAATATACGATCGTTGTCTATATTTGTTGAGGACTCTTGTATTCCTCGACGATCAACACATAAACTAATTATTTGGCCAAGATATGCCGTTGGTGTTATTATAGTTCCTGTAAAATGAAAACGTATATAATTGAAAAATAAAATAGAGAAAATATGTCGAAAAAATTAAACCTTTCACAAATGGTTCATAGTATTCTTTAACATTTAAAGGCTCCGGAAATAAGGCCGCATTTGAAAGTTCTAAAGTGTCCTTCCCTAATTGTTTTACCATTTTTGGATTTTTCAAAACTATTCGGTACGTTACGGAAGGTGCTGTAATAATTGGTTCCGTGCCATATTCTTGCTCAAGACGTTGACAGAATACCTCCAAATGAAGTAATCCAAGGAAACCTAAGCGCCACCCTTGGCCTAAAGCCGGACTAGAATCCACTTTTACTGTAACTGCTGAATCGTTCAACACCAATTTATCGATGGCACTACGTAAAGGCAAATGCTTTGACTGATCGGCTGGATATACACCTGCATATACCATTGGCTGTTGGGGTTGAAATCTAACGGCTGCTTCAACAATTTCATTTTTTAAATGAATCGTATCGCCAATGATGGACTCTTTGCTATTTCTCATATTACACGAAATCAATCCCACCTGACCCGCAGAGCTAAAAAAAATACAAAGATATTAAATAATTTACGTACTTATACATATTCATACATTGATGTGTGAAAATCGGTTCAGGGCAATTACTAAATCAAAATTTTGGTGAAACAAAGACTATATCCTCTAGAAGGGATGAGGGAAAACAAAAGCAACAAAACATTTTCAAGACAAAGTCGGAGGCTAAAGCATATGAAATCAACAGGTCTGATTGGTCTGCTTGATCTGATTGATCACTAGAGGACTTAGCTGCAATAGAGCGCGACTATAGAGGTTGGTGGCGATGATCAAAAACAAAGTGATAACGCTGATGATGATGATCGAAATGACTTAAAATTAAAAATAAATAAATACAAAGCTTTTAATGCTAGAATCACAAAATATAGAAACAAAAATAGCATATTCATTACAAATATTAAAAATTGTATTATATGAGTATTTTAATTTAAATATGAAAATTATGTCTTTCTCCAATTAGTCTGTCCACAAATTTGAAAATAGATCGTCTCAACAGGTTTTTTTATATAAAAATTGTGCGAAAAATGAAAAAGCGAAAAATTTATATTGTTTTCTTTATTTTATATTTTCAAATTCAAATTCTATCGATTCTTTACTAACTTTCCTTGTTAAATTTTAATATATTTATTATAAAGTGTTGTATGGAATATTTTGGATTTAACTAAGCAGAATAATAAAAATAACCTGAGAAGAACGAGCTTTATATTTTCAACTTTTTATATTCGTAAAACAATTAACTATACAATTAAAACTAAGAAGAATATGCTACTAAAAAACTGCATATATTGGGGTAAAGGCAAAAATAGCATTATGTAAGATTAATTTATTTCTTGTCGCAGTGCAAACCCGTGTAAACAAAATCTTATTTCACCATACTCTTCGATACCAGCATTATGTCAGCTGCGCGTATGACATGGAGTTGGAAAACGTACACCAAATATATATATAAAAAAACAAGAGTTTACGTATTCCTCTATACTCTATCTGATACGGCTCTCTGATAATATTGGTTGTTTCAAGTGAGACGCTATTTGTTTGCTAGTTTAGCTCCAAAACCGAATATTGATCTATTTGGACGAATTCCAGTAAATAGTTCTAAAAATATTATAGAAATAAAGCAATAAATAATATATACATGCAAAATCGACATGCTCGTGGGTTTTTGTTGTTGTTGTTGTAGCGACAATACGCCAGCCCCGTCAGGCAAGTTTAGTTTCAGTCATCGAGGTCATCTAACGGGAGGCCCAGGAAACGTGCTGTTTTGGCTGGTTTGAACCAAAAGGGAGAGGGGTGTTAGATGAGTCGGGTTAAGTGGGCATGCAAAGACCTGATGACCTAAACGCACATGCTAGTGGGTCGCATTGGTCTGTTCGCATGACACTTTAAATGATCTTTATTTTGGGTCTGTTGTTCCGAGGAGGACATGAATATTTTTAATGCCTAACTGGATTGGTTTACTTTGTTGCATAGTACTACAGATCGTAAGATAAGGCGCAGTGTTATAGAAATTGTAGGTGATAGAAATCGTTTGTATATATATAAAAACTGATGAATCAATCTCATCCACCACAAGATCTGTTTCTCTTGGAGAATTGGACTTAAATTGGGATAAAAAAAAGAATCAAGTGAAGAAAATTGGAAATCTCTAAGCTTAGGAAGAGTAGAAGACAACTTTTTAATGAAACCAATAAACAGGCTTCTGGAAGACCGCCAAAAATCATTCAAAAGAACGGTCAAACAGATAAAAAAGGAGTATTGGAAAACCTTCTGCGGTGATATAGATAACCAAAGGCCAGAAGGAGAATGGACTGCCGCTACAACAACAACAACAACAGGAGAATGGACTTCAACTGCCTAGGTTATAAGAAAGCCCTTCAAGAACTTACTATCGTAAGGCACATGAGATCTCTTCTAGGAAACAGGAATATCTTCGCTGATATAGGAAACGCCGGCATTACCACATTATCTCCACTGTTTTAGTGTCTCACAATAAACCCGCTGATTCGCCAACTCAACCGCATGGGTTATGATGAGGTAGTAGCATACGATGACGACGAAATAAAAATTCATCACCCTAGAATAAACTGTGTGCCCTCAAATTTTTTTTTTAACTTTAATCAATAAAATCACCAAAAAAAAAAAAGAAATCTACAGCAATGATACCAGAGGTGCATGCAAAGAAGTTGTTCGTGTTGTGCACACAATCATCGCCAAGTAATCATGTTATATGTATGTTTTTATTCGACGAGTTAAATCTACAAAATTGGATCGGATAGTTTAAGAAATGCATTCTTTGCATATACAACAAATAAATATACATAGGTTTGGGTATAAGATATTATTCCTCCATATATGTATGTATAAACTTATTGTCATAATTAGAAATTGATTACATACTCACATCTCTTCGACTTTTGATTCTTTAGGACGCAATATTGAAATGCCCTTCAAAGGATACGATTTTTTCGTGATAATAGACTGAATTTCTTGTCCCAACTTCAGTGATCCATTCAACACATAAATTAAGTTCAAAGCACCGCGATACTTATCAAACCAACTATCAAATATCAACCCCCGAAATGGTGATGCACGATCCACCTCTGGGGGTTTTATTCGTTCAATAACAGTATCAAGGACAGTGCTTACTCCAGTTCCTAGTTTAGCTGAAATCTTGAACGATGTATATTTAGCATGAATATGCTTTAATTCGACAGAACTTTTTTATTACCTTTAAGACACAATTAGGACTAATTCCAAATAGATTTTGTAGATCTTTACAAATACCTTCGGGATTAGCATGTCTTATATCTATTTTGTTGAGCACTGGTATTACAGCCAAGTTACGCTTTTTTGCCATATAATAGTTGGCGACAGTTTGAGCTTGGACGCCATGACAAGCGTCAACTAACAAAATAACACCATCGCACACTGTTAGAGATCGTGAAACCTATAATATCAAATTATTTTTTTATACATATGTTCATCTTATTTTTCGCCAACATTAGTGTGAAACCTCATTAGAAAAATCCACATGGCCCGGTGTATCAATCAAATTTAGTAAATATTGCTCATTTTTATAAGAGTACAAAATTGAAGCCGTTTGTGCTTTAACAGTTATTCCACGCTCGCGTTCCACTGGCAAGCTGTCTAAAATTTGTGAGCCAGAGTTCCGTGGAATAGCACCGGTTAATTCCAAAATCCGGTCAGCAAGTGTACTTTTTCCATGGTCCACGTGAGCGATTATGCTAAAGTTTCGAATACGTTCAATCGGTATATTCAGAAAATCTGATTTTTCCGCGGACTTACAATACCCTTTCGAGTTACTAACTTTGCCAACATGTGCTGTGCACATTCCGAAAAAATTTCTGAAAATACTAATATATAGTAACATATAAAAAAAAAAAAAATTATAAAAGTTACCGAAATTCCCTATGAAAAAATGCAGCATAATAATATCTTAACAAACCGCTACACATTGTCAAAGATGACTAGATACGAAACTCTAAAATGTAGATAAATTGCGTTCCTCGATTATTTTCTTTGTGCTGGTAACAAATCCAAATGAAAGAATTTTGAACAGCTGATGGTAAACAAGCCTCAGTACCACTTCGGCAATAATGAAACGCACCATTTTTCATCAGAAAGCCATTTTAGGTTATCAATAAATTTTCATTGAGCACGATAAATTTGTATGTTAAAATTAAGAACAAATGTTGTTTGTATTTATTGAAGTCAAATATTTTCCAAGCAAATCTGTAAAGGTGCATAAATATTCATTTTTACAATTTTTTATTATCAAAAAATGCCCAAAAAATTTCCAGAAATACCAAAGTGAAACTTTTTCATCGCAGTGGCACGGTTTGAAAATGTTATAAAAAATGTGGATTTTCAGAGCGCTCTCACGAAATAAAGAGTTTCGTATCTTGTCATCTTTAACATTGTCAAAGATAATATCAAAGATAATATTGTTACGATCTTGCTGATTAACCTCGATTATTTCCTTAATCTTTCGGGTACGACCTCTGGATTGTTAAATAAAATCGCCAACTTAATTTGCAGTCTCTTTATTTATAAAGACTTAATTAATGTCCTTTTAATTATTCGGTAATTCACAATTCAATTACAATTTACATTACTATTTACAATCACTTGTATACAACTATCACAATGTACTGGTTTTATTACTTCAATGTAATGTAACCTCCACGAGTTTAATTCACAACTGATTGCTTTTGCAGCCGTACGTCGCCCTTATATACTTGTTTGCTGCTTGAAAACGAAACCCCCGGAATAATCTCGTCCATACGATAATCCTCTCGGTTACGATAATCGTTTCGGTTACGATAATCGTCTCGTACGCTCTAGAAGATGTCAGTTGTCGGCTCCTCTCTTTCATCTGTCATTCGCTTCGCATTTTCGCCACAATATTGTTACGATTTTGCTGATTAACCTCGATGATTTCCTTAATCTTCCGGGTACGACCTCTGGATTGTTAAATAAAATCGCCAACTTAATTTGCAGTCTCTTTATTTATAAAGACTTAATTAATGTCCTTTTAATTATTCGGTAATTCACAATTCAATTACAATTTACGTTACTATTTACAATCACTTGTATACAACTTTCACAATGTACTGCTTTTATTACTTTACTTTAATGTAATCTCCACGAGTTTAATTCACAAATGATTACTCTTGCAGTCGAATGTCGTCCTTATATACTTGTTTGCTGCTTGGAAACGAAACCCCTGGAATAATCGCGTCGTTTTACGATAAACCTCTCGCTTACGATAATCGTCGTTTACGATAATCGCCTCGTTTACGCTCTAGAACGTGCCAGTTGTCGGCTCCTCTCTTTCATCTGTCATTCGCTTCGCATTTTCGCCACACTGCCCTCCACCTAAGTCTGATCGTCCCGATCAGACACATTCGCTGTTCCAAACGCAGCAAGCCTCTCTAGGTGGACCACTTTCATCTTGTTTCTCGGCCTCCCCACAGTTTGTATTCGATACACTACGTCGTTTAGTCGTTTGATTATCTTGTATGGACCTTCCCAATTGCATTGAAGTTTTGGGGACAAACCTCTCTTTCGTTGTGGATTGTACAGCAACACCAAATTTCCATTTTGGAAGCCTCCGGAGTTCATCGCCTTGTCATACCTAGCCTTCATTTTGTCACTCATAATTTGAGTTCGCTGCCTCACAAGAGCATGTATCTCTCTTAACTCTTCCTCGAGAACAGTAGACGCTTCCTTTCCAATTCTTCTCGCATCACCAGTTATTCCAAATTTTAAATCGCTGGGCAACCGAAGTTCACTACCAAACAGTATCCTGGCAGGTGTTTGGCCTGTTGTTTCATGCACTGCAGACCAATATCCCATCAGGAAAAGCGGTATGTGTACATCCCAATCATCTTGATGCTTGTGCGCTACTTTCCGCAAGTGCTCTTCCAGGGTCCGGTTAAATCGCTCTACCATGCCATCTGATTGAGGATGCAGGGCTGTCGTTCGTGTTTTTCGAATACCAAATATCTGGCATATCTCCTGGAACATCGCCGATTCAAAGTTTCTTCCTTGGTCTGAGTGCAATTCTATAGGCGCACCGTATCTGGTAACCCAATTGTGAGTGAATGCATCCGCAACTGTTTTCGCTTCCTAGTTTGGAATTGGGTAGACCTCACGCCATTTAATAAAGTAGTCCATAACCATAACCATTTCCGTGTTTGCTCATAGGGAATGGACCGGCTACATCCATGGCAACCCGCTCAAATGGTGCACCTGAGTTATACTGCTTCATCTGCCCATGACTTCGTGACTTTGTCCCCTTGGCTGCAATGCACATCTTGCAGTTAGCAATCCACTCAGCGATCGACTGACGACAGCCAACCCAATGGAACCGCTGCTTGATCATCTCCAGCGTTTTTGTAATGCCTAGGTGCCCTTCACTAGGACCATTATGGAATTCCTTAAGAATATCCCGAATTCTTAACCTTGGAACTACTATAAGCTTCCGAGAGCACTGGCCATCCTCACTTTCCCATACTCTATGCAAACAGCTAGATATCAATTCTAAACTGTTCCATTGTGCCCAGTATGCTTTCACGATGGGACTTTCCGCTGCCATTTGTTCTTTACTTGGCCGTCTGTTCACCTCCAATCCGTACATTACCAATTCCAAGTCCGGATCTTCTTGCTGACATTTCCTTAAGTGACTAGTGACTTGCCTCCCACTCTTCTGCTGATGTGACTGTCATTAGCCGGACATCTATTATGTCTTCCTTACCCTCTGCTTTTGAGCTATGCTTACATTCCAAACTACATGGTCGACGGGACATAGCGTCAGCATTTCCGTGCGAATTACCCTTGCGGTGCTCGATGGTGAAGTCATAACTTTGCAGCCTCTCAATCCACCGTGCAAGCTGCCCTTCGGGATTCTTGAACTGTAGTAGCCACTTCAGCGCTGCATGATCCGTTCTAACGCGGAAATGTTGACCATACAGATATTTGTGGAAGTGTTTAATGCAATCCACCAACGCTAATAGTTCTCTCCGCGTTACGCAGTAGTTCCGCTCTGGTTTCCCAATAGACCGGCTGTAATAGGCAACTATCTTCTCCTGCCCATCAATCACTTGCGAAAGTACCCCTCCTATGCCATAACCACTAGCATCTGTGTCCAGAATAAATGTTGCACCTGGAACCGGGTACGCTAGCATAGGTGCAGTCCATAGTCGTTCTTTTAAAGCTTGGAAAGCCTCCTCTTGTTCAGTTTTCTACTCGAAAGATCTATTTTTCCTTGTGAGTTCATGGAGACTGTGAGCTACACTGACGAAATTCGGAACAAAGCGACGATAGTAAGTACACAGCCCAAGAAAACTTCTTAATTCATGCAAATTTATGGGTCTCGGCCAATCCTTCACTGCTTCTATTTTTTCCATCACAGTACACACGCCCTTCGTGGTTACTTGATGACCTAAGTAATTCACCTCCTTCTTGAATAAAGAGCACTTCTTAGGACTTAGTTTAAGACCAGCGCCAGCTGTTCTCTGGAAAACTTCTTCCAAATTACTCAAATGTTCGTCGAAGCTCTTTCCCAATACGATTATGTCAGCCAGATACACCAAACAGGGCTTCCAGTGTAGTCCTTTGAGCACATGGTCCATTAATCTTTCAAAAGTGGCAGGAGCGTTGCATAAACCAAATGGCATTACCGTGAACTGCCATAGACCGTTGCCAGCACCAAACGCTGTCTTTTCTTTATCTTCTTCACTCACTTCTACTTGCCAATACCCGCTCTTAAGGTCAAGTGTTGAGAACCATTCTGTGCCAGTTAACGAGTCTAGTGTATCATCGATCCTGGGCAAAGGATAGCCGTCTTTCTTTGTAACATCATTTAATCTCCGATAGTCCACGCAGAACCGCAACTGGCCATCTTTCTTCTTCACGAGTACCACCGGAGAGCTCCATGGACTTGCCGATGGTTCGATAACATCGCTTTCGCTCATTTCCCTAATTATTTGGCCAACAGCGTCACGTTTGGCTAGTGGAACGCTTCGAGGAGCTTGACGAATTGGTCTTGCGTCACCAGTATCAATGCTATGCTTCACTACGTTGGTCCTGCCTGGTTTGTTGCCATCCTTGTCGAATATGGCTGGCCTTGTGCTTGTACTTGTCTTTCAACCCTTGCGTCCATGCATTGATATCTTCCTCCATCTCCTTGCTGCCAATAGAGTCGATTCCAGATGAATCATTGCTGTTAATAATGGCTTCTACCTCTTGACATTGCCCTAATACAGTTCCACTAGGAATTTTTACTGATGATCTGAATTCATTCAATACTCTCACTGGGATGCGTCCATTCTTTCGTGTCTTAGCTAGGGTTTTTCCAATAAGTAAGTCCAGTGTAGAATTTTGTACTGCTTCGACAACCCACAATTTGTTTGTCCCACAATCTCCATTAATTTTCGCCCAAACAGCTGCTTCTGACTTCGGTGGAATCAGTTCACTGCCTTCTAAGACCACTTGTTTGCTGCTGTATGTGGAATCGTAGCCAATGCTTAGTGGTACTTCCATGTTCTTATACACCATAACCTTGTTATTCAAGTCGATCTTGATACCTTGCCCCATCAAGAAGTCCACTCCTATGATTACCTCATCTACGATCTGCGCGACTATAAAGCTGTGTAACACCGTCACATTCCCTATTGAGACCTCACATGTTACTTCTCCCACCACTTGTGTTTCCTCACCAGTCGCCGTTTTCAATATTGCTCCAGGTAATGGTCTCTTCTTTAGCGATCAGGTCAGTTCGAATGATGGAGTGTGATGGGCCCGTATCCACTGTTAATTTTCGCGCTCGTCCATCCACATATCCACCAATACTAATGTTGCTCGTTTTCCTACCAATTTGCGAGACGGAGATTATGGGGCATTCAATTGCAGGAGCCATACGCCCCTTTAGATTGGCTCGTTTCAGTTTAACGACTGAGAAGTTGATGGTTTATCCAACCCCTTCGCAGAATCAATAGCTTTTTCTTTTTCAATGTCCTTCAAGGATACATCTTCATCCTCGCGACGGAATTCGTACTGGTTCGAGTCGATGCCTTCGGCTTCCATTGATTCTCGCAGTCTCGATTGCAGCTCTGCCTTATTTCCAGTTGTAGACAATCCTCGCTTTTCCAACTCCTTCTTGAGAAGAGGTATCGTCAAATCTTGAATCTTCACCATTTTCGATTACTATCCTTTGGAATTTATTTAACAATCCCACTTCTGACACTAATTGTTACGATTTTGATGATTAACCTCGATGATTTCCTTAATCTTTCGGGTACGACCTCTGGATTGTTAAATAAAACCGCCAACTTAATTTACAGTCTCTTTATTTATAAAGACTTAATTAATGTCCTTTTATTATTCGGTAATTCACAATTCAATTACAATTTACTTTACTATTTACAATCACTTGTATACAATTTCCACAATGTACTGTTCTTATTACTTTACTGTAATGTAATCCCCACGAGTTTAATTCACAACTGATTACTCTTGCAGTGGGATGTCGTCCTTATATACTTGTTTGCTGCTTGAAAAACGAAACCCCTGGAATAATCGCGTCGTTTACGAGAATCGCTATCGCGTCGTTTACGATAATCGTCGTTTACGATAATCGTCGTTTACGATAATCGTCTCGTTTACGCTCTAGAACGTGCCAGTTGTCGGCTCTTCTCTTTCATCTGTCATTCGCTTCTCATTTTCACCACAATAGCAAACTTTTAAAAATCAGGTGATCTCAGCTGTTTTCTAATGTAAACAAATAAAATGGCGGATTCCATACTTGTAAAGCTGTACGATGATTATAGCTCGCTTTTTCCACTCACAGCTGATTGTTGGGCCTCGATCGTGTAGTTTGAGCTGGCAACAAAACACAATCGAGGCCCGAAGATAACAGATAAATGAATAAGTTTCTATCATATTGTGGCGAAAATGCGAAGCGAATGACGGATGAAAGAGAGGAGCCGACAACTGACATCTTCTAGAGCGTACGAGACGATTATCGTAACCGAAACGATTATCGTAACCGAGAGGATTATCGTATGGACGAGATTATTCCGGGGGTTTCGTTTTCAAGCAGCAAACAAGTATATAAGAGCGACGTACGGCAGCAAAAGCAATCAGTTGTGAATTAAACTCGTAGAGATTACATCACAGTAAAGTAATAAAAACAGTACATTGTGAAAGTTGTATACAAGTGATTGTAAATAGTAACGCAAATTGTAATTGAATTGTGAATTACCGAATAATTAAAAAGGACATTAATTAAGTCTTTATAAACAAAGAGACTGCAAATTAAGTTGGCGATTTTATTTAACAATCCAGAGGTCGTACCCGAAAGATTAAGGAAATCATCGAGGTTAATCAGCAAGATCGTAACAATTGGTGTCAGAAGTGGGATTGTTAAATAAATTCCAAAGGATAATTATTGAAAAATGGTGAAGATTCAAGATTTGACGATACCTCTTCTCAAGAAGGAGTTGGCCAAGCGAGGATTGTCTACAACTGGAAATAAGGCAGAGCTGCAATCGAGACTGCGAGAAGCAATGGAAGTCGACGGTATCGACTTGAACCAATACGAATTCCGCCGCGAGGATGAAGATGTATCCTTGAAGGATGTTGACAAGGAAGAGGTTAGTGATTCTGCGAAGGAGTTAGAGCAGCCATCAAGTAAGATTCAAGAAAAGGCTCCTAGCTCATCTGCGAGTATTGACATGAACATGTTATGGGCTGCAATTTCACAAAAATTGGATGCACAGGATGCCAAGATATCAGAAAAGATGGATACACAGGATGCCCGTAATTCACAAAATATATCTGCAATCGATGCCAGCATATCACAAAAGATGGATGCACAGGATGCCCGTAATTCTGCAATGAATGTCAAGATATCAGAAAAGATGGATGCAAAGTTTGATGGATTAGAAGGAACAATCGCGCAAATACAGCAAAATCTGGAGAAAGACAATGCAGAACTTAAGGAAAGACAGGATCTAATTGAAGCCAAAGTCAACACATTGGAAGGTCGTTTCCGGGATTTGCAGTTAAATCGTCCAACCACTTCAGTGAACGCTCCTAAGGTAAAAACACCATTGTTTGACGGAAAAACTCCCTTCCAAGTCTTCAAGCTCCAGTTTGAGAAGACGGCTGAAACCAATAAATGGAGCATGGAGGAAAAATCTGCTGCACTATTCGTTGCTTTGGAAGGACCTGCGGCAGAACTTTTACAAACTGTACCTGATTATGAGAGAAATGATTATGACGGATTGATGCGAGCCCTGGAAAGACGCTATGGTAGCGAACACAGAAGACAAATTTACCAGATGGAGTTAGAAAGGCGCGACCAAAAACCCAACGAATCTCTACAGGAATATGCTTCGGAAATTGAGAGATTGGCTCATTTAGCCATCGGAGACGCATCAGGTGAGCATCTCGAACGGGTGAAAATACAAAAATTCATCAGCGGCATAAAAGACGTTTATACCAAGCGGGAGATATATGCGAATCCAAAGTTAACATTCGCTGAAACAGTGGCGTATGTTCAAACACGTGAAACGGCGGCACTCATAAGCAGACCAGCATATAAAGTCAATAAAGTGGAGGTTGAAACAGCAGATGTGATGACCGAAATATTGAGAACTCTGAAGTCGTTAGAAGGAATGAATCGTTCTGGTGGTAAGAATCAGGCTGGGAAATGCTTTAAATGTGGAAAGCCTGGTCACTTCGCACGCGAATGCAAAACGGGTTCCAGCATACAAGAAGGACAGCGAAAACTGACGAAATAACCATCAACTTCTCAGTCGTTAAACTAAAACGAGCCAGTCTAAAAGGGCGTATGCTGGCTCCTGCAATTGAATGCCCCATAATCTCCGTCTCGCAAATTGGTAGGAAAACGAGCAACATTACTATTGGTGGATATGTGGATGGACGAGCGCGAAAATTAACAGTGGATACGGGCGCATCACACTCCATCATTCGAACTGACCTGATCGCTAAAGAAGTGAGACCATTACCTGGAGCAATATTGAAAACGGCGACTGGTGAGGACACACAAGTGGTGGGAGAAGTAACATGTGAGGTCTCAATAGGGAATGTGACGGTGTTACACAGCTTTATAGTCGCGCAGATCGTAGATGAGGTAATCATAGGAGTGGACTTCTTGATGGAGCAAGGTATCAAGATCGACCTGAATAACAAGGTTATGGTGTATAAGAACATGGAAGTACCACTAAGCATTGGCTACGATTCCACATACAGCAGCAAACAAGTGGTCTTAGAAGGCAGTGAACTGATTCCACCGAAGTCAGAAGCAGTTATTTGGGCGAAAATTAATGGAGATTGTGGGACAAACAAATTGTGGGTTGTCGAAGCAGTACAAAATTCTACACTGGACTTACTTATTGGAAAAACCCTGGCTAAGACACGAAAGAATGGACGCATCCCAGTGAGAGTATTAAATGACTTCAGATCATCAGTAAAAATTCCTAGTGGAACTGTATTGGGGCAATGTCAAGAGGTAGAAGCCATTATTAACAGCAATGATTCATCTGGAATCGACTCTATTGGCAGCAAGAAGATAGAGGCAGATATCAATGCATGGACGCAAGGGTTGGAAGACAAGTACAAGCACCAGGCCAGTCAGATGATCCGCAAATACTCCAACATATTCGACAAGGATGGCAACAAACCAGGCAGGACCAACGTAGTGAAGCATAGCATTGATACTGGTGACGCAAGACCAATTCGTCAAGCTCCTCGAAGCGTTCCACTAGCCAAACGTGACGCTGTTGGCCAAATAATTAGGGAAATGAGCGAAAGCGATGTTATCGAACCATCGGCAAGTCCATGGAGTTCTCCGGTGGTACTCGTGAAGAAGAAAGATGGCCAGTTGCGGTTCTGCGTGGACTATCGGAGATTAAACGATGTCACAAAGAAAGACAGCTATTCTTTGCCCAGGATCGATGATACACTAGACTCCTTAACTGGCACAGAATGGTTCTCAACACTTGACCTTAAGAGCGGGTATTGGCAAGTAGAAGTGAGTGAAGAAGATAAAGAGAAGACAGCGTTTAGTGCCGGCAACAGTCTATGGCAATTTACGGTAATGCCATTTGGGTTATGCAACGCTCCTGCCACTTTTGAAAGATTAATGGACCATGTGCTGAAAGGACTACACTGGAAGACCTGTTTGGTGTATCTGGATGACATAATCGTATTGGGAAAGAGCTTCGACGAACATCTGTGTAATTTGGAAGAAGTTTTCCAGAGAATAGCTGGCGCTGGTCTTAAACTAAGTCCTAAGAAGTGCTCTTTATTCAAGAAGGAGGTGAATTACTTAGGTCATCAAGTAACCACGAAGGGCGTGTGTACTCCGAAGGAAAAAATAGAAGCAGTGAAGGATTGGCCGAGACCCAGAAATTTACATGAATTAAGAAGTTTCCTTGGGCTGTGTACTTACTATCGTCGCTTTGTTCCGAATTTCGCCAGCGTAGCTCATAGTTTCCATGAACTCACAAGGAAAAATAAATCTTTCGAGTGGAAAACTGAACAAGAGGATGCTTTCCAAGCTTTAAAAGAACGACTATGCACTGCACCTATGATAGCGTACCCGGTTCCAGGTGCAACATTTATTCTGGACACAGATGCTAGTGGTTATGGCATAGGAGGTGTACTTTCGCAAGTGATTGATGAGCAGGAGAAGATAGTTGCCTACTATAGCCGGACTATTGGAAAACCGGAGCGGAACTACTGCGTAACGCGGAGAGAACTATTAGCGTTGGTGGATTGCATTAAACACTTCCACAAATATCTGTATGGTCAACATTTCCACGTTAGAATGGATCATGCAGCGCTGAAGTGGCTACTACAGTTCAAGAATCCCGAAGGGCAGCTTGCACGGTGGATTGAGAGGCTGCAAAGTTATGACTTCACCATCGAGCACCGCAAGGGTAATACGCACGGAAATGCTGACGCTATGTCCCGTCGACCATGTAGTTTGGAATGTAAGCATTGCTCAAAAGCAGAGGGTAAGGAAGACATAATAGATGTCCGGCTAATGACAGTCACATCAGCAGAAGAGTGGGAGGCAAGTCACTTAAGGAAATGTCAGCAAGAAGATCCGGACTTGGAATTGGTAATGCACGGATTGGAGGTGAACAGACGGCCAAGTAAAGAACAAATGGCGGCGGAAAGTCCCATCGCGAAAGCATACTGGGCACAATGGAACAGTTTAGAATTGATATCTAGCTGTTTGCATAGAGTATGGGAAAGTGAAGATGGCCAGTGCTCTCGGAAGCTTATAGTAGTTCCGAGATTAAGAATTCCGGATGTTCTTAAGGAATTCCATAATGGTCCTAGTGGAGGGCACCTAGGTATTACAAAAACGCTGGAGAAGATCAAGCAGCGGTTCTATTGGGTTGGCTGTCGGCAGTCGATCGCTGAGTGGATTGCTAACTGCACGGAGTGCATTGCAGCTAAAGGGCCAAAGTCACGAAGTCATGGGCAGATGAAGCAGTATAACTCAGGTGCACCATTTGAGCGGGTTGCCATGGATGTAGCCGGTCCATTCCCTCTAAGCAAACAAGGAAACAAATACGTTCTTGTGGTTATGGACTACTTTAGTAAATGGCCTGAGGTCTACCCAATTCCAAACCAGGAAGCGAAAACAGTTGCGGATGCATTCACTCACAATTGGGTTACCAGATACGGTGCACCTATAGAATTGCACTCAGACCAAGGAAGAAACTTTGAATCGGCGGTGTTCCAGGAGATGTGCCAGATACTTGGTATTCGCAAAACCCGAACGACAGCCCTGCATCCTCAATCAGATGGCATGGTAGAGCGATTCAACCGGACCCTGGAAGAGCACTTGCGGAAAGTAGTGGACAAGAATCAAGATGATTGGGATGTACACATACCGCTTTTCCTGATGGGATATCGGTCCGCAGTGCATGAAACAACAGGTCAAACACCTGCCAGGATACTGTTTGGTAGTGAACTTCGGTTGCCCAGCGATTTAAAATTTGGAATAACTGGTGATGCGAGAAGAATTGGGAAGGAAGCGTCTACTGTTCTCGAGGAAGAGTTAAGAGAGATACATGCTCTTGTGAGGCAGCGAACTCAAATTATGAGTGACAAAATGAAGGCTCGGTATGACAAGGCGATGAACTCCGAAGGCTTCCAAAATGGAGATTTGGTGTTGCTGTACAATCCACAACGAAAGAGAGGTTTGTCCCCAAAACTTCAATGCAATTGGGAAGGTCCATACAAGATAATCAAACGACTAAACGACGTAGTGTATCGAATTCAAACTGTAGGGAGGCCGAGAAACAAGATGAAAGTGGTCCACCTAGAGAGGCTTGCTGCGCTTGGAACAGCGAATGTGTCTGATCGGGACGATCAGACTTAGGTGGAGGGCAGTGTGGCGAAAATGCGAAGCGAATGACAGATGAAAGAGAGGAGCCGACAACTGACATCTTCTACAGCGTACGAGACGATTATCGTAACCGAAACGATTATCGTAACCGAGAGGATTATCGTATGGACGAGATTATTCCGGGGGTTTCGTTTTCAAGCAGCAAACAAGTATATAAGGGCGACGTACGGCAGCAAAAGCAATCAGTTGTGAATTAAACTCGTAGAGATTACATCACAGTAAAGTAATAAAAACAGTACATTGTGAAAGTTGTATACAAGTGATTGTAAATAGTAACATAAATTGTAATTGAATTGTGAATTACCGAATAATTAAAAAGGACATTAATTAAGTCTTTATAAACAAAGAGACTGCAAATTAAGTTGGCGATTTTATTTAACAATCCAGAGGTCGTACCCGAAAGATTAAGGAAATCATCGAAGTTAATCAGGAAGATCGTAACAATATTGTGGCGAAAATGCGAAGCGAATGACAGATGAAAGAGAGGAGCCGACAACTGGCACGTTCTAGAGCGTAAGCGAGACGATTATCGTAAACGACGATTATCGTAAACGACGCGATTGCGATTCTCGTAAACGACGCGATTATTCCAGGGGTTTCGTTTTTCAAGCAGCAAACAAGTATATAAGGACGACATTCGACTGCAAGAGTAATCAGTTGTGAATTAAACTCATGGAGATTACATTACAAAAAGTAATAAAAACAGTACATTGTGAAAGTTGTATACAAGTGATTGTAAATAGTAACGTAAATTGTAATTGAATTGTGAATTACCGAATAATTAAAAGGACATTAATTAAGTCTTTATAAATAAAGAGACTGCAAATTAAGTTGGCGATTTTATTTAACAATCTAGAGGTCGTACCCGAAAGATTAAGGAAATCATCGAGGTTAATCAGCAAGATCATAACACTATTCTCTCATTACCCACCCAATTCGCATTTTGAATTTCTCTAATTCCATCTTGATTCGCATTGTCAGATTCTTTGCTCTGCTTTTGGTGCGAGATTCTGTTATTTGTTAATTCTTCCATTGCCTCTGTATTTATTGCGCAAAGTTTTCATTCCATCGATGTCCGCATCGTCGAGTTTGCCTGTCAACTTTCGGGCAGCCATTATGATTTTCTATTTGACAGTCAAACCCTGAGATTGACAGTCAAATGCGAGTTTGGCATTTTCCTGTAAAATTCACAAGATTCCATACTTGTAAACCTCTACGATGCTATAATATTCAATCCACTAACAAATTATTTAAAATATAGTGCGTTTTTTGAAATTACGCCAGAAGTATATTTAAATTATTCCAAGTTAAAACAAATTGTTTGTAAACTAGCCTTGCCGGCTAAAGAGCATGAAACCAATACACAAACAAATAGTTTAAACTACATAGAATAATATTGGTTTATATGTGCAATGTGCATTTTATGAGGCAATTTTAATTAACAAATAGCACTATAGTTAAATAGTTACGAAAAATATTTATTAATACACAAAAGCACTAATTATGTAATTGCCTGTTTGAGTAAGTTTCGTATCGTGGCGAAAATGCGAAGCGAATGATTCATCTGTCTGGAGAGGAGCCGACAACTGGCATGTTCTAGAGCGTAAACGAGACGATTATAGGAACGAGACGATTATCATAACGACGCAATTATCGTAACGACGCGATTATTTCGGGGGTTCGTTTTCAAGCAGCAAACAAGTGTATAAGGGCGACACATGACTGCAAAAAGTTCAGTCATGAAGTAAAAACGTTGGAGATTACATTACAGTAAAGTAATAAAAACAGTACATTGTGAAAGTTGTATACAAGCGCTTGTAAATAGTAAAGTAAATTGTTAATTATTGAGTAATAAAAGGACATTAAATAAAGTCTTTATAAATACGGAGACTGCAAATTAAGTTGGCGATTTTTATTTAACAATCCAGGGATCGTACCCGAAGGATTTGGGAAATCATCGAGGTTGTTTCAGCAAGATCGTAACAATTGGTGTCAGAAGTGGGATTGTTAAATAAGTCCCAAAGGATAATAATTGAAAAATGGTGAAGATTCAGGATTTGACGATACCTCCTCTCAAGAAGGAGTTGGCAAAGCGAGGATTGTCTACAACTGGAAATAAGGCAGAGCTGCAATCGAGACTGCGAGAAGCAATGGAATTCGAAGGCATCGACTTGAACCAGTACGAATTCCGTCGCGGGAATGAAGATGTACCCTTGAAGAACATTGACAAAGAAGAGGCTATTGACTCTGCGAAGGGGTTGGAGCAGCCATCAAGTAAGATTCAAGGAAATGCCCCTGCTTCATCTACCGGTATGGACATGAACATGTTGTTGACTGCAATTTCACAAATCAGTGCCAACATGTCATAAATCAATGACAACATGTCACAAAATATAGATGCACAGGAGGCCCGTAATTCTGCAATGAATGTCAAGATATCAGAAAAGATGGATGCAAAGTTTGATGGATTAGAAGGAACCATCGCGCAAATACAGCAGAAACTTGTGAAAGACAATGCGGAACTTAAGAAAGACATGATCGAATCGAGGAGCGACAAGGCAAAATAGAGGAGCTAATTGAGACCAGAGAAGGTCCTGTGCGGGATTTGCAGTTAAATCGTCCAACCACTTCAGTGAACGCTCCCAAGGTAAAAACACCATCCTTTGACGGTAAAATTCCCTTCCAAGTCTTCAAGCTCCAGTTTGAGAAGACGGCTGAAACAAATAAATGGAGCATGGAGGAAAAATCTGCTGCACTATTCGTTGCGTTGGAAGGACCTGCGGCAGAACTTTTGCAAACTATACCCGAACATGAGAGAAATGATTACGACGGATTGATGCGAGCGCTGGAAAGACGCTATGGTAGCGAACACAGAAGACAAATTTACCAGATGGAGCTAGAAAAGCGCGACCAAAAACCGAATCTCTACAGGAATATGCTTCGGAAATTGAGAGATTGGCTCATTTAGCCATTGGAGACGCATCGGGTGAGCATCTCGAAAGGGTGAAAATACAAAAATTCATCAGCGGAATAAAAGACGTTTACACCAAGCGAGAGACATATAGGAATCCAAAGTTAACATTCGCTGAAACAGTGGCGTATGTTCAAACACGTGAAACGGCGGCACTCATAAGCAGACCAGCATATAAAGTCAATAAAGTGGAGGTTGAAACAGCAGATGTGATGACCGAAATATTGAGAACTCTGAAGTCGTTAGAAGGAATGAATCGTTCTGGTGTCAAGAATCAAGCTGGGAAATGCTTTAAATGTGGAAAGCCTGGTCACTTCGCACGCGAATGCAAAACGGGTTCCAGCATACAGGAAGGACAGCGTAAACGGAAGGCTGAGGAAGATAAACCATCAACTTCTCAGTCGTTAAACTAAAACGAGCCAGTCTAAAGGGGCGTATGCTGGTTCCTGCAATTGAATGCCCCATAATCTCCGTCTCGCAAATTGGCAGAAAATAAACGAGCAACATTAGTATTGGTGGATATGTGGATGGACGAGCGCGAAAATTAACAGTGGATACGGGCCCATCACACTCCATCATTCGAACTGACCTGATCGCTAAAGATGGGAGACCATTACCTGGAGCAATATTGAAAACGGCGACTGGTGAATATACCCAAGTAGTGGGAGAAGTAACATGTGAGGTAACAATTGGGAATGTGACGGTGTTACACAGTTTTATAGTCGCGCAGATTTTGGATGAGGTAATCATAGGACTGGACTTCTTGATGGATCAAGGCATCAAGATCGACTTGAATTACAAGATTATGGAGTATAAGAACATGGAAGTACCACTAAGCATTGGCTCTAGTTCCACATACAGCAGCAAGCAATTGGTTTTAGAAGACACCGAACTGATCCCACCACAGTCAGAAGCAGTTGTTTGGGCGAAAATTAATGAAGGTTGTGGGAAAAACAAACTGTGGGTTGTCGAAGTAGCACAAATTCTACACCGGACATACTTATTGGTAAAACCCTGGCTAGGACACAAACGAATGAACGCATCCCAGTGAGAGTATTAAATGATTTCAAATGACCAGTAAAAATTCCTAGTGGAACTGTATTAGGGCAATGTTAAGAGGTAGAAGCCATCATCAAATGCAATGACTCATCTGGAATCGACTCTATTGGCAGCAAGGGCATGGAGGAAGATATAAATGCATGGACGCAAGGGTTGGAAGACAAGTACAAGCACAAGGCCCGCCAGATGATCCGTAAATACTACAACATATTCGACAAGGATGGCAACAAACCAGGCAGGACCAACGTAGTGAAACATTGCATTGATACTGGTGACGCAAGACCAATTCGTCAAGCTCCTCAAAGCGTTCCACTAGCCAAACGTGACGCTGTTGGCCAAATAATCAAGGAAATGAGCGAAAGCGATGTTATCGAACCATCGGCAAGTCCATGGAGCTCTCCGGTAGTACTCGTGAAGAAGAAAGATGGCCAGTTGCGGTACTGCGTGGACTATCGGAGATTAAACGATGTCACAAAGAAAGACAGCTATCCTTTGCCCAGGATCGATGATACACTAGACTCGTTAACTGGCACAGAATAGTTCTCAACACTTGACCTTAAGAGCGGGTATTGGCAAGTAGAAGTGAGTAAAGAAGATAAAGAGAAGACAGCCTTTAGTGTTGGCAACGGTCTATGGCAATTTACGGTAATGCCATTTGGGTTATGCAACGCTCCTGCCACTTTTGAAAGATTAATGGACCATGTGCTGAAAGGACTACACTGGAAGACTTGTTTGGTGTATCTGGACGACATCATCGTATTGGGAAAGAGCTTCGACGGACATCTGAGTAATTTGGAAGAAGTTTTCCAGAGAATAGCTTGCGCTGGTCTTAAACTAAGTCCTAAGAAGTGCTCTTTATTTAAGAAGGAAGTGAATTACTTAGGTCATGAAGTAACCACGAAGGGCGTTTGTACTGCGAAGGAAAAAATAGAAGCAGTGAAGGATTGGCCGAGACCCAGAAATTTGCATGAATTAAGAAGTTTCCTTGGGCTGTGTACTTACTATCGCCGATTTGTTCCGAATTTTGCCAGCGTAGCTCATAGTCTCCATGAACTCACAAGGAAAAATAGATTTTTCGAGTGGAAAACTAGAGGAGGCTTTCCAAGGTTTAAAAGAACGACTATGCACTGCACCTATGCTAGCGCACCCGGTTCCAGGTGCAACATTTATTCTGGACACAGATGCTAGTGATTATGGCATAGGAGGTATACTTTCGCAAGTGATTGATGGGCAGGAGAAGATAGTTGCCTATTACAGCCGGTCTATTGGGAAATCAGAGCGGAACTACTGCGTAACGCGGAGAGAACTATTAGCGTTAGTGGATTGCATTAAACACTTCCACAAATATCTCTATGGTCAACATTTCCGCGTTAGAACGGATCATGCAGCGCTGAAGTGGCTACTACAGTTCAAGAATCCCGAAGGGCAGCTTGCACGGTGGATTGAGAGGCTGCAAAGTTATGACTTCACCATCGAGCACCGCAAGGGTAATACGCACGGAAATGCTGACGCTATGTCCCGTCGACCATGTAGTTTGGAATGTAAGCATTGCTCAAAAGCAGAGGGTAAGGAAGACATAATAGACGTCCGGCTAATGACAGTCACATCAGCAGAAGAGTGGGAGGCAAGTCACTTAAGGAAATGTCAGCAAGAAGATCCGGACTTGGAATTGGTAATGTACGGATTGGAGGTGAACAGACGGCCAAGTAAAGAACAAATGGCAGCGGAAAGTCCCATCGTGAAAGCATACTGGGCACAATGGAACAGTTTAGAATTGATATCTGGCTGTTTGCATAGAGTATGGGAAAGTGAAGATGGCCAGTGTTCTCGGAAGCTTATAGTAGTTCCAAGGTTAAGAATTCGGGATATTCTTAAGGAATTCCATAATGGTCCTAGTGAAGGGCACCTAGGCATTACAAAAACGCCGGAGAAGATCAAGCAGGGGTTCTATTGGGTTGGCTGTCATCAATCGGTCGCTGAGTGGATTGCTAATTGCACGGAGTGCGTTGCAGCTAAAGGGCCAAAGTCACGAAGTCATGGGCAGATGAAGCATTTAACTCAGGTGCACCATTTGAGCGGGTTGCCATGGATGTAGCCGGTCCATTCCCTATGAGCAGACAAGGAAATAAATACGTTCTTGTGGTTATGGACTACTTTAGTAAATGGCCTGAGGTCTACCCAATTCCAAACCAGGAAGCGAAAACAGTTGCGGATGTATTCACTCACAATTGGGTTACCAGATACGGAGCGCCCATAGAATTGCATTCAGACCAAGGAAGAAACTTTGAATGGGCGGTGTTCCAGGAGATGTGCCTGGTATTCGAAAAACCAAGATGGCATGGTAGAGCGATTCAACCGGACCCTGGAAGAGCACTTGCGGAAAGTAGTGGACAAGCATCAAGATGATTGGGATGTACACATACCGTTTTTCCTGATGGGATATCGGTCCGCTGTGCATGAAACAACAGGTCAAACACCTGCCAGGATACTGTTTGGTAGTGAACTTCGGTTGCCCAGCGATTTAAAATTTGGAATAACTGGTGATGCGAGAAGAATTGGAAGAGTTAAGAGAGATACATGCTCTTGTGAGGCAGCGAACTCAAATTATGAGTGACAAAATGAAGGCTAGGTATGACAAGGCGATGAACTCCGAAGGCTTCCAAAATGAAGATTTGGTGTTGCTGTACAATCCACAACGAAAGAGAGGTTTGTCCCCAAAACTTCAATGCAATTGGGAAGGTCCATACAAGATAATCAAACGTCTAAACGACGTAGTGTATCGAATCCAAACTGTAGGGAGGCCGAGAAACAAGATGAAAGTGGTCCACCTAGAATGCGAAGCGAATGACAGCTGAAAGAGAGGAGCCGACAACTGGCATGTTCTAGAGCGTAAACGAGACGATTATCGTAAACGAGACGATTATCGTAACGAGACGATTATCGTAACGACGCGATTATTCCGGGGGTTTCGTTTTCAAGCAGCAAACAAGTATATAAGGGCGACACACGATTGCAGAGGGGTCAGTCAGTAATCATTCGCGAAGGAAGCACGTTGGAGATTACATTAAAGTAAAGTAATAAAAGCAGTACCTTGTGAAAGTTGTAAATAGTAAAGTAAATTGTAATTGAATTGTGAATTACTGAGTAAAAAAAGGACATTAAATAAAGTCGTCATCAAAAAAGAGACAGTTGAGTTGGTTTTTTTAATTTAAAAATCCAGAGATCGTACCCGAAGGATTTGGGAAATCATTGAGGTTGATTAAGCAAGATCGTAACAATATTATCTTTGAAAATGATACAATTCGATCATTCCAGGTTATGTTGTGAACAATTGATTCAGCATATAAAGGCGAAGCTGAACTGCATAGCTAATCAGTTTAAGATAACTCGTTGGTGATAGCATTATCGTGAAGTAAAAATAGTACATTGGGAAAGTTGCAATATACGTTATAGTTAATAGCAAAGTGAATTGTTAGTTATTGAGTAAATTCCTTATAATTAAGAAACTGCAAATAAAGATTTTGTTTAACAATCCAGTGATCGGACTCGAAGGATTTGGGAAAACATCGAAGTTATTTAGCAAAATCTTAACAATTGCTGTCAGAAGTGGTACTGTTAAATAAATCCGGAAGGATAGGATTGAAAATTGGTCAAGATTTTGGATATGACGATACCTCCCCTCAAAAGGGAATTGGCAAAGCTAGGATTATCTACAATTGGAAATAAGACTTGAACCAATACGAATGACGTCGCGAGGACGAAGAGACATCCATTGTGGATATAAAGAAGGAAGAGGCCGTCTGCGAAAGAGTTAGAGCAGCCATCAAGTAAGATTCAAGAAAAGTCTCCGGCCTTATCCACGAAATGGACATGAACAAGTTATTGGCTGCAATTTCACGAATCAATGCCAACATGTTAAAAATCAATGTCAACATGACACAATAGATGGTTGGACAGGGTGCCCATAATTCACAAAAATGTATTTAATGAACGCCAGCATCGCACAAAATTTGAATGAACAAATGGTTGAACAGAGGAAGCAGATATCATCCTTAGAAAAAACAATCGCAAAAATACAGCAAAATCTGGTGAGAGTCAATGCAGAACTTAAGGAAAGACAATATAGCATCGAGGAGCGGCAAGACAAAAAAGGAGCTAATTGAGACTAAAGTCAACGAATTGGAAGGTTGTGTCCAAATTTTGCATTTGAATCGTACAACCACTCCATTGAACGTTCTTATGGCTGAAACACCATTCTCTGAAGGCAAAATTCCTTTCCAAAACCTGAAGCTTCAGTTTGAAAAGACGGCTACAGAAAACAACTGGAGCATAGAACATAAAATCTGATGTACTATTCGTCGTTTTGGAAGGACTTGAAGCAGAAATTTTGCAAACTATCCCCGAATATGAGACAGGTTATTAAAGGCATTAATGCGAGCTGTAGAAAGACGCTATGGTAAGGAGCACAGGAGACAAATTTACTATGTGGAGTTGGAGAAGCATGACCAAAGGCCCAACCAATCTTTGTAAGAAGATGCTTCCCAAATCAATATCGATTGGCTTATTTAGCTATTGCGGAGGCATGCGGGGAGCATCTCGATAGGATAAAAAACTAGAGGTTTATCATCGGAATAAAGGAGATATACACCAAGCGAGAGATATAGGGTGTTTTTATAGAGGTATAGAACTTTAAGTCGGCATTACTTTTCAAGATAGCGACCGATTTAACAGCTGTCAAGTGATTTATTCTCAGTTTGGTTTGGCAATTCAACGTGAATAGACTCACGCCTGAACAACGCTTGCAAATAGTGAAATTTTATTTCGAAAATAATGGTTAGGTGCGGAAAATGTATCGCGCACTACGTCCAATGATACGGACCAATGATTCCACCAGCCCATAAAGCGCACCAAACAGTCAGTTTTTCTGGATGTAACGGTGTTTCAACATACACTTGAGGATTACTTTCACTCCAAATGCGGCAGTTTTGTTTGTTGACGTAGCCATTCAACCAGAAGTGCGCTTCATCTCTAAACATCGCTAAAATGGACGCACAGCACCATTATTTTCGAAATAAAATTGCACTATTTGCAAGCGTTGTTCGGGCGTGAGTCTATTCATGATGAATTGCCAAACCAAACTGAGAATAAATCACTTGACAGCTGTTAAATTTCGCCAGCATAGCTAACAGCCTCCATGTGCTCACTAGGAAAAATAGATCTTTCGAATGGAAAACTGAACAAGGGGAGGCTTTCCAAACTTTGAAAGAATAGTTATGCACAGCACCTATGCTAATGTACCCGGTTACAGGTGAAACATTTATTCTGGATACAGATGCTAGTGACTATGGTTTCGGAAGTGATTGATAGGCAGGAGAAGAAATTGCTTACTCTAGCCGATCTATTGGGAAATCAGAGCGTAACTCGAAGAGAACTATTAGCATTGGTGGATTGCATCAAAAACTTCCACAAATATGTGTATGGTAAACATTTCGGAGTTAGAACGGATCATGCAGCGCTGAAGTGGCTACTACAGTTCAAGAACCCCGAAGAACAGCTAGCTCGGTGGATTGAGAGACTGCAAAGATATGACTTCTCCGTCGAGCACCGCAAAGGAAATACGCACGGAAATGCTGAAGCTATGCCCTGTCGACCATGTAGTTTGGAATGTAAGCACTGCTCAAAAGCCGAGGGTAAGGAAGACATAATAGACGTCCGGCTAAGCCACTTAAGGAAATGTCAGCAGGAAAATTCGGACTTGGAACCGTTAATGCACTGATTGGAGATTAACAGACGGCCAAGTAAGGAACAAATGGCAGCGGTAAGTGCCATCAGGATGGCATACTGGGCACAATGGAGCAGTTTAGAGTTGATATCTGGTTGTTTGCATAAAGTGCTCTAGAAGGCCAATAGTAGTTCCGATTTTAAGAATTCCGGATGTTCTTATGGAATTCAATAATAGTCCTAGTTGAGGGCACCTAGGCTTTACGAAAACGCTGGAGAAGATCAAATATCGGTTCTATTGGGTTGGTTGTCGTAAATCGATCTCTGAGCGGATTGCTAACTACAAAGAGTGCATAGGAGCTAAAGGGCAAAAGTCAGGAAATCATGGGCAGATGAATCGGTATAACTCAGGTGCGGGTGGCCATGGATGTAGCCGGTCCATTCCCTATGAGCAAACAAACAAACAAATAAGTTCTTATGATTATGGACTCCTTTAGTAAATGGCCTGAGGTCTACGAATTTTATCGATTGCACTAACGATTGGGTGATTCCGTAACTCTATTATAACGATTGTTGTTAGCTGACATTTCCTTTTTATTCAAATGGAGAAATGGTGCCACCACAGCTTAACAAAACATCAATATATACGAAAGGCACAAAGAAGAACGACAAAAACAATTATTTTTATTAAATGATTTGCAATGGATTACAAAGTTTACCAATCAATAAAATGTTATGGTTTTTACTTTCAAATAGTGCCTCCAACAAATGGTGAGTTTGATGAAGCGAAAATCTCCTTTACAGCTTGCTGCTCTATTTGCGTCATGGGAAATCTAACCTTTGCGAAAAACATTGATCGGTTGATTGCGTCTGTTACTCTATGTATACAATGGCTTACGGATGACTGGCTCATGGACATTCCCCACTCTTCTCCAACAGGACGTTGATAGTATCCAGGCGGTTAGAACCTTCAAGCAATTTAATAAAGTTAAAAATTGAAAAACACTTAAACGTTGCATTATTAACCTGTTTTTCTGTAGATATCACCGTTATCCTTTTGTGTTTTAGTTGACTATCAAGGTGAGAAATAATTTCATCAAATAAATCTATTCTATTAAGTGACGAAGAGTGCGTTATTTCTTCTCCTTGGGATAAAACATATGCCAAATACTCAAACGAGATTTTAGTTACTTTTTTTTTGTTGGTAACTTCCCGATTTGTATTTTGTTTCAACTTTTTTACTATTTATTTAAAAAATATGAAATCTTTTGTCGATGGCGCCTACAACTCGAAAATTTTTGTGGTTTAATTAACAACTTATCGTGTAGTTAACGACAACAGCTGTTCAAGCGATAGCGAATGTCGTTATAATATGTATAGCGAATACTCGAATCGTTGAAATTGTCACTAAGTATTTTTAACGATCCGCAAATCGTTATAACAGCGAAATGAATGCCATAACAGGAACCTAAAAAAGTTGCGGTTGCATTCACTTATAATTGGATGACCAGATACAGTGTGCCTATAGAATTGCACTCGGACCGGGGAAGAAACTTTGAATCAGCGGTGTTCCAGGAGATGTGGCTGATACTGGGTATTCGAAAAACCCGCACGACAGCTCTGCATCCTCAATCAGACGGAATGGTAGAACGATGCAACCGAATTATGGAAGATCCCTTGCGGAAGGTCGTGGGCAAACATCAAAATGATTGGGATATCCACATACCAATGTTCCTGATAAGATGCCGGTCCGCAGTGCATAACACAACGGATCATAAACCTGCAAGAGAAGCCGACAACTGGCGTGAACCCAGAGCATTCATTATCGAGAACAATTCGATTGTTCCAGGCGGCATCTACGACCAGTCGATTCAGTATATAAGGGCGAAACAAGTCGTAAAGTGAACTCGTTGGGGATGAAACTACTGCGAAATAAAAATAACACATTGTAAATAGTGAAGTAAATTATTATATATTGTGTAGTAAATTAACATTGAGTAAATTCTTTATAATTAAGAAACTGCAAACATATTTGGCGAAATTTATTGAACAATCCAATGATCGGACTCCGAGGATTTGGGAAATCATCGAGGTAATTATCGAAATCGTAATAATATGATAGAAACTTATTCATTTATATTGTTACGATTTTGCTGAGTCAACCTCGATGATTTCCCAAATCCTTCGGGTGCGATCACTGGATTGTTAAATAAAAGTCACCAACTATATTTGCAGTTTCTTATTCTATAAATAATTTATTTAATGTCCTTTTATTACTCCGTAACTAATAATTCAATTCTCAATTCACTTCATTATTTACAATCACTTGTATTACAACTTTCACAATGTACTGTTTTTATTACTTCACTGTTGTATAATCACAAACGCGTTCACTTTACTACTGATTAGCTTTGCAGCTTTGTGTCGCCCCCATATACTTGTCGGCTGCTCATAACGAAAGCCTGGAAGGCTCAACTCGTTCTCGATAACGAATGTTCTCGTTTTACGCTTAAGAACATGCCCTTTATTGGCTTCTCTCTTTCATCTGACAATCGGTTCGCATTTTCGCCACAATATGGTATCTTTGGACCTCGATTGTGTTTTGTTGTCATCGCAAACTGCATGATCGAGGACAAAAAAATAGCTGTGAGTGAAAAAAATTAGCTACCATATACAAATCAATAAAAAATTATTTTAAAATTAGAACGCTTTTTTAATTTACGCTAGAAATATATTTAAAATATTTCTAGATCAAACAAAAGTTTTGTAAACTGGACTTGCCAGTGAAAGAACATGAAGGATTACCTTCAGGCGCACAAAAAGTTTAAATTATTTAAAATAATATTAGCTTATGTGTCCGATCTGCAATGTATTGGACAGTTTTATTTAACCAATAAAATTAAAAAGTTATGAGAAATATCATTATTACTTAAATAAATTAAATAAAATACTATAAGTTTCGCAATGATATTGATGTTATTACATAATTAGTGTTTTTGTGTATTAATAAATATTTGCTACTATTTGTTCAATAAACTTGCCTCATAAATTACGCATTACACTCATAAACCAATATTATGCTTTATAATTTAAACCATTTGTGGCATGACGTTTGTTCATTCGCCGGTAAGGCTAAATTGCAAAACTTCTAGTTAAAACAAAAGTTCTATAATAATAAAAGTATAAATATATTTCTGGGGTAAAATAGAAAAAGACGCATTAGTTTTAAAATATTTTTTTTTTGGTGGATTTGTATATGCGCTTTATGCACTCACAGTTTCCTCCAAAATGGGTAACTTTTACCTCACATTTACGCATTTGTTATTCCATTTGATACTTTTGTTATAACCGTGGCTTTTTACATAGGTGTGATTGTCATTATGTTATATTCATATGCATGCGCTTTTCCAATTTTTGGTTATTTTGGCTATCCGATTCGATACCGGCGACATATTGAAAACAAATGATTGTGTCACCCGACTTTTTCTTATTAGTTATTGAAAACAAATGTATAGTTATCCGACCTGAGATCCTTTAGTTATTGTTAACAAATGTATTTGCTACTTTCTGTTACTCTTTAGCTATTGTAAACAAAAGTATTTATTACCCGACATTTTATCCCTTAGTTATTGTAATCAAATATATTTCTTGTCCAACCTATTGCCTTTTAGTTATTGTAACAAATATATATTTGTTTTTTCTTTCTTTATTTAATTTCCATTGAAATGAAAAAATTCAATTTTTAAGTATTCTTTTTGTTTATTAAATGAAGAAGTTTAAATATTAAGTAATTAATAGTAAAAATAATTACAATGAATAAACCTAGGGCTTTATATAAATATATACAATAAAATATTATTTATACATTCATTTGTGTTATTTATTACACAATGGTATTAGAGTTTTAACATTCAATGAAAGTAATAAACAATAAATAAATTTTTATAAAAGCGGTGTAACTAGGTTTAACAATTGCGACCAATATCCATTGGGCAGAGCTTTCAGTCGTGCTATTGCAAAGACTTTAAAGACAACATTGAGCTCCTCCCTGTGAGTTAGGGGTTTAAGAATTTAATTGCGGCAAGGCATGCCTGTCGTAAGAGCGTAAATCTAATAGTTCCAGTGGCAGTTGAGTCTTTATACCGGAATGACGTGAATTTGTATCCGACAAAAAACTGCCACTCCGAAATATTCCCCGAAAATCAATTGGAGGATTATTTTTCTTTTTCCATAACAACTACAACATGACATTCAACTTCCACCGCCACACATACACCATAACCTCCACAGTTCTTTGCGTATTTTCAGTAGCTAATTATAAAAAAAGGTATAAAGAAAATCGTTTATTCATTACCACAAAATAACTCACATCAATATACAAAATATTTCTACGTGACATGGTACTGCGGCAGAGAACGTGGAATATAGAGAAGGTGCAAAGTCAGCAGAGAAATTTCCTCTCATGTAATCGTCATTTCCTTCTCGTCTTGAATTTCTGTTTCACCTCGATGTAGGAAGTTAACAGAATTGGGCGTATTCAAACACACCAGAGAATTAAAATGTATGCAAACGTAAATTAACAGCCTCTTTTATTTTCTATTATCACATATGTTAACGACCAAATTGAATTTAATTTTGTAATCAACAATT
This sequence comes from Neoceratitis asiatica, assembly GCA_030068015.2. Classification (NCBI taxonomy): domain Eukaryota; kingdom Metazoa; phylum Arthropoda; class Insecta; order Diptera; family Tephritidae; genus Neoceratitis; species Neoceratitis asiatica. The sequence goes on along the minus strand of CM061525.1, from coordinate 71,156,701 downwards.
AATTACTGATATTACATTTTACCAATTTTTGAATATATTTTTAATACAAATTATATAATTTTCTATCTTTTACAAAAAAATCTGTTACATGACCTTTTGCATATAAGTCTGCATGCTGATGAACATGTCTACATACGTATATTCGCATAGGAACTATAACGTCAAGGATATATGTATATATATATATATATATATATATATGTATATATACATATCTTTACATACATACATATGTGTAAACATATACATATGTATGTATATACACATATAATGTCGACTCATTATACATATATATTTATGAATGTTCACTGCATAAAATCATTTCAATTGTTATCAATAGTACCTATGCACATATATGTATATGATCTTCATGTTCATCTAAACTTCCTTACATATGTACATATGTGCATATGTACAAATATTGCTTAAGTGCATGCACATATGTATGTATAAAAAAAGCAAACATCGTCTCCATGACAACATTATTTTTATGGTCGTTGACTAAATTTCCAAAAAAAGCCATCTTGTCAACAAACGCGTGCACATTACCAACAAAGAATATACCGCAAGAAGCACACACCGCCCTGCGTGCGTCTCTTCAACAAACCCATGTGCAAAAAATTGAGTTGAAAAATTTTGTGTCTTCACTCGACAATTGTAAAACGCATTCTCGATAATGCAAACTGAGTTCTTTACAAATTCTAAATGAAGGTTCAGAAACAGCACTTGATTATTTAAAAAAAAAAACATTTTTTGATGAAATTTATGTTTAATACTTCAAGATTATCTAAGATTTCCAAGAAATTTGAATTCAATGAGCAATTATTTATTTAAATTTAATGTAGCTAGATGCACACTGCATGGTTCAAGTGTGATGTTAACATTCGTAGTATACACAGTTCACTGTACCTTAATTACTACACCAAAATGCGCAAATAATAATTTGGCTGATTTGAATCGCTCTTGTGATTTTAGCAATTTTATTTCTTGAACAAAAATCAAATATTCTTAAATTTTACAATTTTAGCATCCTCGCCACTTTCAGCTTGTGGGCAGGGTTCATGCGGGAAGGCAAGGAAATTGCTTCTGGGCAATAGTAGGTAATAGGCGAACAGCAAATTTAGCAGCACGATGGTGATTTGCTTCATTTCAGCGGACGATGATTGAATTTTAGTCAAAGTCGCAAGAATTTGAAGCAATGCGTGTTACGGGATAGGCCATGCAAATGTATGTTGTTGTTGCTTCACATTTCGCAAAGATGGTTGTCGTTCTATTTTTTTGTACTCAGCTCTACTATGTACAGAGGTTTATTAAGTTTGTTCAGTTAACAGTCGTAAGACAATCAATATTCATAGGTATGAACATATTTATATAAAATTTAATGAAATGGCGATTTGACTTCGTATGTCCGTCTCTTAGTGTTAACTCGAGTAAGAATTTTTAAATGTATCCAACAGTAAGAAATATAAATATCGGCCGAGTAAGTAACGTTCGGTTTCACCCGAATTCTCTACATTATTAACTTTCTGCCTTTCGCGAAGAAGCAAATGTTGAGACGGGTAAGCGAGCTAATGTGCTCTATTGTCTTTATGAATGCACGCATTTCACTTTATTGTAGGCGCATGCGTTTATCAATGAAAATGTTTGCATGTTGGATGTGCATACATATCCAAATACCTGAAAATCATAAATTCGTACATATTTGCACGGACATACATATGTATTGTTGTTGATGTTGTTGATGTTTATATGTTTCCATATGTTATATACTGTTTTTACAGACATATGTACATAAATTTAGGGTCAGTCATATATTTTATTTTAATTTCATTTGGAAATCTGTTTATTTATGAATAAAACACAGTACTGCATATAATTATGTAATGATATACGTAAGTCCATTTTTTAAAGTTTTCAGGAGAGCAGTTTAAAATTTCATTTTTCCATACATCTCCATATGAAACTCAGTAGGTTTTTAGTTCATACTTTCTGTTATAAAAAAGATACATGCCTGATATATTCATTACAAGTAGATTTTCACCTGCTGGATGCGTTGAAGCCAATATCTCATTTTCGTACAATATTGATTTAGGAGTACAAAGTTGCATATGTGCCAAAGCAAAATGCCGTCGGCAAAATTTGCGATATTTTTATCATTTTCATCCCTGTTAGCAATTTACATTCTGTATAGATTGTAACATACTGTTTCGCTCAATTCTGTTAAGTTTACAGGATTTGGTGCGAAGATGTGAGGATGTCTGTAATTGAATCTTCTCTATATTCCACGTTCTCTGACTGCGGCTTCGACTTCATTAATATAACTAATAGGTTTGACCAATTTTCCGCCAGTTGATAATGGAAATTTCGATTTGCTTCGAAATTGGTTGTGGTAAGACGATACAAAACTCTTACGTGCTTAAATGTTTTTATGTTGCTAAATGATTTTCTAATTGAAAATTATTATGAATTTTTTAAAATTGTGTATATTTTTGTTTTTATTTTTTGAGCAATTTTTACGTAAAGGCGAATATGTAAATGAATAAATTGTTTAAATTGTTAACGATTGTTATTTTTTTACCTGCCACATGGTTAAAAGTTAGTTAACGTTACTTTTAACTTATGCATTTGTTAGTAGATTCGTTACTCTTGTTATAGCGTCTGGATATGAAATAACTATTTCTCATATTTCTTGAATGCTAGGGTGATTATTTTATTCACTCTATCTCATTACTTTACTACAGTTATATTTTTCTGTTTTATTTTTCTAATTTTTTATATTTTTTCCTATTTGGTTAACAGCGCCCTTTGCAGCGGTTATAACATATGTCGTCGTTATAGTTGTATATATTTCTTTAGTTCTCCTTTGGTGACGTAAAAGTAACTGATTGTTGTTAAGTATTTTAATTACAAGTAATATATTGTTACGATTTTGCTGAATCAACCTTGATGATTTCCCAAATCCTTCGGGTACGATCACTGGATTGTTAAGTAAAAGTCACCAACTTTATTTGCAGTTTTTTTATTTATAAAGAATTTATTTAATGTCCTTTTATTACTCAGTAGTTCACAATTCAATTACAATTCACTTCACTAATTACAATCACTTGTATTACAACTTGCACAATGTTCTATTTTTATTACTTCACTGTAGTGTAATCACCAACGCGTTTATTTTACGACTGATTCACTTACTAACTCTCTGCAGTTGTGTGTCGCCCTTATATACCACTCGGTTGTTCGCAACTAACCGCCTAGAATAATCGAATAGTTCCCGAAAACGAATGTTCAATTACAAGTCCCTTATCGAAAACGTCCTCGGGTACAAATGTGAAAGGCTCTCCATCTTGGTATACTGCTCAGCTGATGCATTTCGCCAGCAAATATTTTGCTAGCCGCTTGCCTTCTGTGACTTAAAATTTTTAGCTAAAAATTCATTGTGAATTATAATGTTAGTTTATTTTCTAAATAAATTTATAAATTTAATGTTTATCTAATATATGAATTCTTCACATCGATATTTTTAGCTATATATATTTTATTCAAAAAAGTTGTATACATCTCTTAATTACAGCTTATTCTAATATCTAATAACCTAAAATATTTACATTTTAACCTAACTTAACCTTTAACTTATGTTTACATTACTTATATCTATTGTGACTTAAAGATATATAATGCCTAATATTTAAAATTATCTGATATTTCGGCCGTTCTAGGATGATATCTAAAATAAGTATTAGTAATGTGATTGATCAATAAGTAAATCATCCAATTTTATGCTCACCAAAAACGACATTTACTCATTCCAGTATAAAAAGAGATCCTTTTCTCCTCCGTCCCTTTAAATTATTATTAGCCATTAATTTCTCCCCTAAAAGCGAACAAAGGACACCATCAGAATTGCCTTTGTGGCTCTTAGCCTTCACAATCAGCCGTATTTATAAATGAAAGAAATATTTTACATACATTTTTTATAAACAAATGAATATCCTTACTATTGCCTCAACGCTGGTCTTTGTTTTTAGCTGTGTATCCATAGCCAGCAGTTGTGACTCCGATGACATGGGGCTTAGATGAAATCTCCAAATTTTCTCATCTTACATGTCACCGGTAATGCGGCAGAGTGATAGCTGGGTTCTAGCCATCATAACTTTACACTCCCGTAAAAAATTTTTTTCTGGCATCTGAAAGAAAAAAATACAGAAATAGATTTACTTATAATTTCTTTGCAATATATACGTATTATTACGAGAAATATTAAGTTACAATTTCTTTTTCTTTAAGGAGCCTCTCAATTTGTGTCAACCGATCGTCAAATTTGTGACAGAATTCTTGTATTTCCTGCCATGATGCAATAAGACAAGGTGTTATATGTTCGCCTCTCTCTCGCTCTAATTTTTTCTTTAAACTCCCTTACAGATTTCAATTTGCCTCTTTGACAAACTACTTTTTATGCTAGAATAATTTTTATGAAAAAGTAATAAAAATAGTGCTCACCTCAGAAAAAATAAAAATCGACAAGCGTTAGCATCACTGATACATTTTTTCGTTTTTTATGCTATTGATATTCGTTGAAAATTTGAATTTAAAAATATTAAAATTTGCATATTTACAATACTAATTCAATAGAATTAACAAAAATTCCCTGGATTTTTTAAAAGAATTGGCCACATCGTAAGTATATTATGTATTTGGAATATAATATCTACATATATGAAATTCTATTCAAAAGGTTTTCTGTTGGTTTGTGCGTATCCAAGAAATTTGGTCGGCTCTTGGGAGTATTTCAAATATAGTGGTCCACTCGTAAGTATTTTTGCAAAATTTATTTTACTAGCTGTTAATAAAATTTTGTCAAAGGTTTTCATCTGTATCGTTTCGCTTTCTGAGTGCTTTTTGTAGTCTGTTTGCGTGGTATTTACATACATGTATCCTCGCCTGTAACCAAATTTGTATGCATATTGGTGAAACTATTACACCACCGGTAAATATTGATGTAATATTAGACATACTTACAATTACCAAATTATTTTTAAAGGAGCTGAATCTGACCCTGTGGATCACACTGCTAACTGTGTGTTCTAACCTATTCGCCAACATCTTCGTGAGCTGCATTAACCACTTTGCTTTCTGTGCAGATTACTTCGTGGACTGTGCTCTAACTGTGCTTCACATGTAATTAAGATTACTACAACAGTTGGAGCATAAGTTAATTAACTTAAGAAAGGTACACTAATTAAAATATTTAATTTCTAAAATGAAATAATAATTTCAAAACAATGTTTAAGTAATTAAATTTTACGATTATAATAAAAGTACTATTGTACTTTGGAAACAAAAAACAATTTCTTAATAAAATTTAGGTGTTTAATTTTTAAGATTTTTTAAGCTTTGATAAAACATTCCACCACATTTTTAAATATAATAAAAAACTTGAGGAGTTGTTTTATCAATTTAATGGTCAAGTCATCGAGACCAAAAATAAATTTATTGAAACGTTATTAAAGAAAAGCGAAGGTTGTGAAATGGATGTAAAAAAACTGTTTTTTAAATGTCGAATGTATTTTCGAATCAAAAAGTTAAATACTTTAATAAAACGTTCATAAAATATGCTTATTTATCTCGTTTTATTAAGCACGTTTGAGATTATAAAAGTTAATGGTGCACTTTTTGCAATAAATTAACGGTAAACTCAGAGAAGAAATATTTTAACATAAACAGCGAAAAAGAGTATTAAATTTTAATACTTTTTAGCAAAGCGCCCCTTTTTTCTTCCCTTTTTTCTCCTGTTTCGTCCCCCTTAAAATACAACCTTGAGCTAAGGGAGCCGACAAAACGAGCTGTCACTACGTATAACACCTTGTCTTATTGCATCATGATACAGACCCAAACCGCGTATTTTTGCCCCGGGTGTTAGCACCACACCGCAATCTTTCGCCCACTTTTTTCTTTTAATTTCACGTTCCACGTCTTATGACATAAGGCACAACTTGCTTTAGGCATTTTCGGAAAACTGAAAACGCAATAAGGTTTAAGATTATCTACATTTATTTATATAATAAAAGTTTATTGTTGTGAAAATGAATTAATTACTCTTTAATTTTAATCTTAACAATTAAACACCTAAATTTTATTAAGAAATTGTTTTTTGTTTCCAAAGTACAATAGTACTTTTATTATAATCGTAAAATTTAATTACTTAAACATTGTTTTGAAATTATTATTTCATTTTAGAAATTAAATATTTTAATTAGTGTACCTTTCTTAAGTTAATTAATTTATGCTCCAACTGTTGTAGTCAGTTCATTTAATTACATGTGAAGCACAGTTAGAGCACAGTTAGCAGTGTGATCCACAGGGTCAGATTCAGCTCCTTTAAAAATAATTTGGTAATTGTAAGTATGTCTAATATTACATCAATATTTACCGGTGGTGTAATAGTTTCACCAATATGCATACAAATTTGGTTACAGGCGAGGATACATGTATGTAAATACCACGCAAACGGGCTACAAAAAGCACTCAGAAAGCGAAACGATACAAATGAAAACCTTTGAAAAATTTTATTAACAGCTGGTAAAATAAATTTTACAAAAATACTTACGAGTGGACCACTATATTTGAAATACTCCCAAGAGCCGACAAAATTTCTTGGATACGCACAAACCAGCACAAAACCTTTTGAATAGAATTTCATATATGTAGATATTATATTCCAAATATATAATGTACTTACGATGTGGCCAATTCTTTTAAAAAATCCAGCGAATTTTGGTTAATTCTATTTAATTATTATTGCAAATATGCAAATTTTAATATTTTTAAATTCAAATTGTCAACGAATATCAATAGCATAAAAAACGAAAAAATGTATCAGTGATGCTAACGCTTGTCGATTTTTATTTTTTCTGAGGTGAGCACTATTTTTATTACTTTTTCATAAAAATTATTCTAGCATAAAAAGTAGTTTGTCAAAGAGGCAAATTGAAATCTGTAAGGGAGTTTAAGGACAAAATTAGAGCGAGAGAGAGGCGAACATATAACACCTTGTCTTATTGCATCATGGGTCTGTATGAAAGAAATGTTCTACATCGTCAAGGGTATATTTTAAAGGTATTTTTTTATCTCCTATTTCTAATATATTGTCTTTATAGTTTACTATTGCGTTCAATTTTCTCAAAATGTTGTTTCCTATCAAACCATCCTATATTTCATGAAATTTGCAAACTAAATATTCTACTTTGTTTTCAGTGTCGCCTTATTCCTTAAAAAGTGGTTCTGATACTTTTTCTTTTACTTCTATTACATGTTGGAGTGTTTCTAAATTAATTGGTTGAGAATCTGTTCTCCATTTTGGATGGCAGATTCCAGGATTTATTACTGAGTGTGTCGCTCCTGTATCGATGATAAATCTGAGAAGGCCTAATTTTGTTTGTATAACTATATGTGGTAATTCGCCGCGGAGGCTTCTTGCAGAACATTTTCCGCGTTATTAACTTCCATCGGTTCCGGTTGTTGTTGGTGGTTATGATTATTTCGCCACATTCGTTCGTGTGTATTATTACAGTATGTGTGTATTATTAAGTTTGACGTTGTGGTTGTTGAGAGTGTCTGTATTGTCCCTGAAACGCTCGAGGAAAATTTGTTCGTTGGTCATTAAATGGTTGTTGGTTATTCAAAGGTTGTTGTTGGTTATGTCTGAATTGTGTGTTGTTCATGGGTTGGTTCTGGAAATGTCTTTGTTTGTTATTAAAGTCTAGGCGTTTGTTTGGTTACGAGTTGTTTCTATGGTGTAACTTATTATTGTCTGTTGAATAAGCATACCCGGCTTGGAACAGAATGTCCATGGCCCTTTCTAAATCCGCTGGGCTTCTGCAAAATAGTATTGATTTCATCGGCTCGGGCAGCTTGCTTTTGAAAATGTTCAATGCAGTGTGCATGTTATTTATTGCACTTTGTCTTGCGGCTTCATCTTTCCCCAATATAGCTTTTATTTTGTTATTTAGCCTATGTAGTTTATTTTTTATGTCTTCATAAAATTCTAACGTAATTGTTTTAAATGTTACACTCTTTAACTCATCGAAAAGCTCTTCGCAGGATCGCCTATCCCCAAAGTTGTTTTGCAGGTTATTTTTTATCTCTGGCCAAGAGACGGCGTGGCAGTTGATTTCGATAGTCTGCCTGGCTTTTCCCTTAAGTTTTGACTTGATTATATCCGAAAATAGCAATTGTGATAGTTCGTCAAACATGCGCAGATGTGGGTGTACCCTATCCACGAGTGTAGTGAAAGTTTGTAGGTCCCTAGGGTCCCCATTAAATTCTGGTAGATTGTTCAGATATTTCAATGGGTCTATTGTTAGTCTGTTAGCTTGGTTTACTACCTGGTCTACCATTTTTGTAAATATTGTCTTTCCTATTGGTTCTCTATACCCTAATATGTTTTAATTTTCCCTTTTTTATTAAATATTTATTTCTTGCAGTTTTCTTTATCAATGTTATCTGACGAGAGTATCTCCCCAGGATTTCAATATCCTCTTTCTTTGGAGTATGAAATAACAAAATAATTCTCTCTATTTAAATTCTATTTTAAGTTTCTCACTTATATTCATTTAACACTTAAAAGATATTAATTAGGTTTTTAATTGTACCTGATATTGTATATGTATATAATAATAAAATTTTTTTTATTTATTTTTATATGTATATGTTTTTTTTTTTTTTGTAAACTACAAATAAATCTTACTCTTAATGCTGATTTGGTGTAGACTGGCATCAAGGACTTCTGATTCCTTTGAGTTTTGGTTCTACCTTTAGTTGTTCTTTGGATGTGGTGTTAAATGAAAAAAAATTTGTATTTCTCCTTGAAGAGTGTTGCCACTTGATGTTTTTTTTGTTGGATATTGTTACTTTTATTAATCAAAAAATTTCACTTGTTGATTAAGGATTCTTAGTTATTTTTCACTTGTTGGTTAAGAATATTGTTACTTTTATTATTCGGAGGTTCTGAGGCAGAATATTCATAAAACTTTTCACTTGTTGAAAAAAATTTCACTTGTTGAATTAAGAATATTGTTACTTTTACTGTCCAAAAATTTGGAGTGTTTACCAAGGGATTTTTGATATCCTATATATGTTCATCTACGATCTTTCGTAGGATGAATACAAACTTGGATTTGTTACTTTTATTGTCCAAAAATTTGGAGTGTTTACCAAGGGATTTTTGATACCCTATGTATGTTCATCTACGATCTTTCGTAGGTTGAATACAAACTTGGATTTGTTCACAGATACCGCATTAGAAATTGAAATTTCGTGTTCTACCGCGTGGATGAAGAAATCTTTTTGTTTTTCTTATCCTTTTTAAATATTAATTTCACTTTTTGAAACTTTATTTTTATTTACGTTGGGTAGGACTTGCGGTATTTTACCGACTGCGCCACTTTTAAGTTCAAATTATGAACTATTAAAAAAAGACACGATTGTTGAGTTGATCAAAAATATCACTAACTTTATTTTTCAAGTTTTTGTTCTTATATTATCTTAATTACAAATATATGTTTTATTGAATTTTATTAACAAGTAAACAATTCTCTGGAAAAAGTTAAGTTTGCATTATTATTTAGTAATTTATTAATTCTGTGTAATTGCAATTATTTATTTTGTTCATTTGTGCATTTATTTTTGTTCCGTTCCCATATAAATGAACGAAAATGCAAGAAAACAATTCTCAAGAAAAAGTCTGGTTTTAGTAATTTGTTACGTTTTATTTAATTATTAAATTGTTGGGTTTGCAATTGTTTATTAATTTTGCGTAATTGCGTTTATTTATTTTATTACATTTTCGTTTATTTATATGGGAACGGAAATGCACGAAAATAATTCTTAAGAAAAAGTCAGGATTTAATAATTTGTTGTTTTAAATAATTCTTAAATTTTTGGTAATTTGTCGATTTTGCATTTTTTGTTCACATGGGAACTTGAATGCGAATTACTTTAAATTATGTTATTGGTATGTTTTAGGGGAGTCAAGGGAGATATTATAACATTTCACCTCGATGTAGGAAGTTAACAGAATTGGGCGTATTCAAACACACCAGAGAATTAAAATGTATGCAAACGTAAATTAACAGCCTCTTTTATTTTCTATTATCACATATCTTAATGACCAAATGAATTTAAATTTGTAATCAACAATTAATTACTGATATTACATTTTACCAATTTTTGAATATATTTTTAATACAAATTATATAATTTTCTATCTTTTACAAAAAAATCTGTTACATGACCTTTTGCATATAAGTCTGCATGCTGATGAACATGTCTACATACGTATATTCGCATAGGAACTATAACGTCAAGGATATATGTATATATATATATATATATATATATGTATATATACATATCTTTACATACATACATGTGTGTAAACATATACATATGTATGTATATACACATATAATGTCGACTCATTATACATATATATTTATGAATGTTCACTGCATAAAATCATTTCAATTGTTATCAATAGTACCTATGCACATATATGTATATGTATATGTTGTCTCCATGACAACATTATTTTTATGGTCGTTGACTAAATTTCCAAAAAAAGCAAGAAGCACACACCGCCCTGCGTGCGTCTCTTCAACAAACCCATGTGCAAAAAATTGAGTTGAAAAATTTTGTGTCTTCACTCGACAATTGTAAAACGCATTCTCGATAATGCAAACTGAGTTCTTTACAAATTCTAAATGAAGGTTCAGAAACAGCACTTGATTATTTAAAAAAAAAAACATTTTTTGATGAAATTTATGTTTAATACTTCAAGATTATCTAAGATTTCCAAGAAATTTGAATTCAATGAGCAATTATTTATTTAAATTTAATGTAGCTAGATGCACACTGCATGGTTCAAGTGTGATGTTAACATTCGTAGTATACACAGTTCACTGTACCTTAATTACTACACCAAAATGCGCAAATAATAATTTGGCTGATTTGAATCGCTCTTGTGATTTTAGCAATTTTATTTCTTGAACAAAAATCAAATATTCTTAAATTTTACAATTTTAGCATCCTCGCCACTTTCAGCTTGTGGGCAGGGTTCATGCGGGAAGGCAAGGAAATTGCTTCTGGGCAATAGTAGGTAATAGGCGAACAGCAAATTTAGCAGCACGATGGTGATTTGCTTCATTTCAGCGGACGATGATTGAATTTTAGTCAAAGTCGCAAGAATTTGAAGCAATGCGTGTTACGGGATAGGCCATGCAAATGTATGTTGTTGTTGCTTCACATTTCGCAAAGATGGTTGTCGTTCTATTTTTTTGTACTCAGCTCTACTATGTACAGAGGTATATTAAGTTTGTTCAGTTAACAGTCGTAAGACAATCAATGGCGATGGCGATTTGACTTCGTATGTCCGTCTCTTAGTGTTAACTCGAGTAAGAATTTTTAAATGTATCCAACAGTAAGAAATATAAATATCGGCCGAGTAAGTAACGTTCGGTTTCACCCGAATTCTCTACATTATTAACTTTCTGCCTTTCGCGAAGAAGCAAATGTTGAGACGGGTAAGCGAGCTAATGTGCTCTATTGTCTTTATGAATGCACGCATTTCACTTTATTGTAGGCGCATGCGTTTATCAATGAAAATGTTTGCATGTTGGATGTGCATACATATCCAAATACCTGAAAATCATAAATTCGTACATATTTGCACGGACATACATATGTATTGTTGTTGATGTTGTTGATGTTTATATGTTTCCATATGTTATATACTGTTTTTACAGACATATGTACATAAATTTAGGGTCAGTCATATATTTTATTTTAATTTCATTTGGAAATCTGTTTATTTATGAATAAAACACAGTACTGCATATAATTATGTAATGATATACGTAAGTCCATTTTTTAAAGTTTTCAGGAGAGCAGTTTAAAATTTCATTTTTCCATACATCTCCATATGAAACTCAGTAGGTTTTTAGTTCATACTTTCTGTTATAAAAAAGATACATGCCTGATATATTCATTACAAGTAGATTTTCACCTGCTGGATGCGTTGAAGCCAATATCTCATTTTCGTACAATATTGATTTAGGAGTACAAAGTTGCATATGTGCCAAAGCAAAATGCCGTCGGCAAAATTTGCGATATTTTTATCATTTTCATCCCTGTTAGCAATTTACATTCTGTATAGATTGTAACATACTGTTTCGCTCAATTCTGTTAAGTTTACAGGATTTGGTGCGAAGATGTGAGGAGTGTGGTACGATTACGTGAGACTGAGTAATTGCGCTTTTTGACGTTTTCCACTCTGGTCTGTAATTGAATCTTCTCTATATTCCACGTTCTCTGACTGCGGCTTCGACTTCATTAATATAACTAATAGGTTTGACCAATTTTCCGCCAGTTGATAATGGAAATTTCGATTTGCTTCGAAATTGGTTGTGGTAAGACGATACAAAACTCTTACGTGCTTAAATGTTTTTATGTTGCTAAATGATTTTCTAATTGAAAATTATTATGAATTTTTTAAAATTGTGTATATTTTTGTTTTTATTTTTTGAGCAATTTTTACGTAAAGGCGAATATGTAAATGAATAAATTGTTTAAATTGTTAACGATTGTTATTTTTTTACCTGCCACATGGTTAAAAGTTAGTTAACGTTACTTTTAACTTATGCATTTGTTAGTAGATTCGTTACTCTTGTTATAGCGTCTGGATATGAAATAACCATTTCTCATATTTCTTGAATGCTAGGGTGATTATTTTATTCACTCTATCTCATTACTTTACTACAGTTTATTTTTCTGTTTTATTTTTCTAATTTTTTATATTTTTTCCTATTTGGTTAACAGCGCCCTTTGCAGCGGTTATAACATATGTCGTCGTTATAGTTGTATATATTTCTTTAGTTCTCCTTTGGTGACGTAAAAGTAACTGATTGTTGTTAAGTATTTTAATTACAAGTAATATATTGTTACGATTTTGCTGAATCAACCTTGATGATTTCCCAAATCCTTCGGGTACGATCACTGGATTGTTAAGTAAAAGTCACCAACTTTATTTGCAGTTTTTTTATTTATAAAGAATTTATTTAATGTCCTTTTATTACTCAGTAGTTCACAATTCAGTTACAATTCACTTCACTAATTACAATCACTTGTATTACAACTTGCACAATGTTCTATTTTTATTACTTCACTGTAGTGTAATCACCAACGCGTTTATTTTACGACTGATTCACTTACTAACTCTCTGCAGTTGTGTGTCGCCCTTATATACCACTCGGTTGTTCGCAACTAACCGCCTAGAATAATCGAATAGTTCCCGAAAACGAATGTTCAATTACAAGTCCCTTATCGAAAACGTCCTCGGGTACAAATGTGAAAGGCTCTCCATCTTGGTATACTGCTCAGCTGATGCATTTCGCCAGCAAATATTTTGCTAGCCGCTTGCCTTCTGTGACTTAAAATTTTTAGCTAAAAATTCATTGTGAATTATAATGTTAGTTTATTTTCTAAATAAATTTATAAATTTAATGTTTATCTAATATATGAATTCTTCACATCGATATTTTTAGCTATATATATTTTATTCAAAAAAGTTGTATACATCTCTTAATTACAGCTTATTCTAATATCTAATAACCTAAAATATTTACATTTTAACCTAACTTAACCTTTAACTTATGTTTACATTACTTATATCTATTGTGACTTAAAGATATATAATGCCTAATATTTAAAATTATCTGATATTTCGGCCGTTCTAGGATGATATCTAAAATAAGTATTAGTAATGTGATTGATCAATAAGTAAATCATCCAATTTTATGCTCACCAAAAACGACATTTACTCATTCCAGTATAAAAAGAGATCCTTTTCTCCTCCGTCCCTTTAAATTATTATTAGCCATTAATTTCTCCCCTAAAAGCGAACAAAGGACACCATCAGAATTGCCTTTGTGGCTCTTAGCCTTCACAATCAGCCGTATTTATAAATGAAAGAAATATTTTACATACATTTTTTATAAACAAATGAATATCCTTACTATTGCCTCAACGCTGGTCTTTGTTTTTAGCTGTGTATCCATAGCCAGCAGTTGTGACTCCGATGACATGGGGGCTTAGATGAAATCTCCAAATTTTCTCATCTTACATGTCACCGGTAATGCGGCAGAGTGATAGCTGGGTTCTAGCCATCATAACTTTACACTCCCGTAAAAAATTTTTTTCTGGCATCTGAAAGAAAAAAATACAGAAATAGATTTACTTATAATTTCTTTGCAATATATACGTATTATTACGAGAAATATTAAGTTACAATTTCTTTTTCTTTAAGGAGCCTCTCAATTTGTGTCAACCGATCGTCAAATTTGTGACAGAATTCTTGTATTTCCTGCCATGATGCAATAAGACAAGGTGTTATATGTTCGCCTCTCTCTCGCTCTAATTTTTTCTTTAAACTCCCTTACAGATTTCAATTTGCCTCTTTGACAAACTACTTTTTATGCTAGAATAATTTTTATGAAGAAGTAATAAAAATAGTGCTCACCTCAGAAAAAATAAAAATCGACAAGCGTTAGCATCACTGATACATTTTTTCGTTTTTTATGCTATTGATATTCGTTGAAAATTTGAATTTAAAAATATTAAAATTTGCATATTTACAATACTAATTCAATAGAATTAACAAAAATTCCCTGGATTTTTTAAAAGAATTGGCCACATCGTAAGTATATTATGTATTTGGAATATAATATCTACATATATGAAATTCTATTCAAAAGGTTTTCTGTTGGTTTGTGCGTATCCAAGAAATTTGGTCGGCTCTTGGGAGTATTTCAAATATAGTGGTCCACTCGTAAGTATTTTTGCAAAATTTATTTTACTAGCTGTTAATAAAATTTTGTCAAAGGTTTTCATCTGTATCGTTTCGCTTTCTGAGTGCTTTTTGTAGTCTGTTTGCGTGGTATTTACATACATGTATCCTCGCCTGTAACCAAATTTGTATGCATATTGGTGAAACTATTACACCACCGGTAAATATTGATGTAATATTAGACATACTTACAATTACCAAATTATTTTTAAAGGAGCTGAATCTGACCCTGTGGATCACACTGCTAACTGTGTGTTCTAACCTATTCGCCAACATCTTCGTGAGCTGCATTAACCACTTTGCTTTCTGTGCAGATTACTTCGTGGACTGTGCTCTAACTGTGCTTCACATGTAATTAAGATTACTACAACAGTTGGAGCATAAGTTAATTAACTTAAGAAAGGTACACTAATTAAAATATTTAATTTCTAAAATGAAATAATAATTTCAAAACAATGTTTAAGTAATTAAATTTTACGATTATAATAAAAGTACTATTGTACTTTGGAAACAAAAAACAATTTCTTAATAAAATTTAGGTGTTTAATTTTTAAGATTTTTTAAGCTTTGATAAAACATTCCACCACATTTTTAAATATAATAAAAAACTTGAGGAGTTGTTTTATCAATTTAATGGTCAAGTCATCGAGACCAAAAATAAATTTATTGAAACGTTATTAAAGAAAAGCGAAGGTTGTGAAATGGATGTAAAAAAACTGTTTTTTAAATGTCGAATGTATTTTCGAATCAAAAAGTTAAATACTTTAATAAAACGTTCATAAAATATGCTTATTTATCTCGTTTTATTAAGCACGTTTGAGATTATAAAAGTTAATGGTGCACTTTTTGCAATAAATTAACGGTAAACTCAGAGAAGAAATATTTTAACATAAACAGCGAAAAAGAGTATTAAATTTTAATACTTTTTAGCAAAGCGCCCCTTTTTTCTTCCCTTTTTTCTCCTGTTTCGTCCCCCTTAAAATACAACCTTGAGCTAAGGGAGCCGACAAAACGAGCTGTCACTACGTATAACACCTTGTCTTATTGCATCATGATACAGACCCAAACCGCGTATTTTTGCCCCGGGTGTTAGCACCACACCGCAATCTTTCGCCCACTTTTTTCTTTTAATTTCACGTTCCACGTCTTATGACATAAGGCACAACTTGCTTTAGGCATTTTCGGAAAACTGAAAACGCAATAAGGTTTAAGATTATCTACATTTATTTATATAATAAAAGTTTATTGTTGTGAAAATGAATTAATTACTCTTTAATTTTAATCTTAACAATTAAACACCTAAATTTTATTAAGAAATTGTTTTTTGTTTCCAAAGTACAATAGTACTTTTATTATAATCGTAAAATTTAATTACTTAAACATTGTTTTGAAATTATTATTTCATTTTAGAAATTAAATATTTTAATTAGTGTACCTTTCTTAAGTTAATTAATTTATGCTCCAACTGTTGTAGTCAGTTCATTTAATTACATGTGAAGCACAGTTAGAGCACAGTTAGCAGTGTGATCCACAGGGTCAGATTCAGCTCCTTTAAAAATAATTTGGTAATTGTAAGTATGTCTAATATTACATCAATATTTACCGGTGGTGTAATAGTTTCACCAATATGCATACAAATTTGGTTACAGGCGAGGATACATGTATGTAAATACCACGCAAACGGGCTACAAAAAGCACTCAGAAAGCGAAACGATACAAATGAAAACCTTTGAAAAATTTTATTAACAGCTGGTAAAATAAATTTTACAAAAATACTTACGAGTGGACCACTATATTTGAAATACTCCCAAGAGCCGACAAAATTTCTTGGATACGCACAAACCAGCACAAAACCTTTTGAATAGAATTTCATATATGTAGATATTATATTCCAAATATATAATGTACTTACGATGTGGCCAATTCTTTTAAAAAATCCAGCGAATTTTGGTTAATTCTATTTAATTATTATTGCAAATATGCAAATTTTAATATTTTTAAATTCAAATTGTCAACGAATATCAATAGCATAAAAAACGAAAAAATGTATCAGTGATGCTAACGCTTGTCGATTTTTATTTTTTCTGAGGTGAGCACTATTTTTATTACTTTTTCATAAAAATTATTCTAGCATAAAAAGTAGTTTGTCAAAGAGGCAAATTGAAATCTGTAAGGGAGTTTAAGGACAAAATTAGAGCGAGAGAGAGGCGAACATATAACACCTTGTCTTATTGCATCATGGGTCTGTATGAAAGAAATGTTCTACATCGTCAAGGGTATATTTTAAAGGTATTTTTTTATCTCCTATTTCTAATATATTGTCTTTATAGTTTACTATTGCGTTCAATTTTCTCAAAATGTTGTTTCCTATCAAACCATCCTATATTTCATGAAATTTGCAAACTAAATATTCTACTTTGTTTTCAGTGTCGCCTTATTCCTTAAAAAGTGGTTCTGATACTTTTTCTTTTACTTCTATTACATGTTGGAGTGTTTCTAAATTAATTGGTTGAGAATCTGTTCTCCATTTTGGATGGCAGATTCCAGGATTTATTACTGAGTGTGTCGCTCCTGTATCGATGATAAATCTGAGAAGGCCTAATTTTGTTTGTATAACTATATGTGGTAATTCGCCGCGGAGGCTTCTTGCAGAACATTTTCCGCGTTATTAACTTCCATCGGTTCCGGTTGTTGTTGGTGGTTATGATTATTTCGCCACATTCGTTCGTGTGTATTATTACAGTATGTGTGTATTATTAAGTTTGACGTTGTGGTTGTTGAGAGTGTCTGTATTGTCCCTGAAACGCTCGAGGAAAATTTGTTCGTTGGTCATTAAATGGTTGTTGGTTATTCAAAGGTTGTTGTTGGTTATGTCTGAATTGTGTGTTGTTCATGGGTTGGTTCTGGAAATGTCTTTGTTTGTTATTAAAGTCTAGGCGTTTGTTTGGTTACGAGTTGTTTCTATGGTGTAACTTATTATTGTCTGTTGAATAAGCATACCCGGCTTGGAACAGAATGTCCATGGCCCTTTCTAAATCCGCTGGGCTTCTGCAAAATAGTATTGATTTCATCGGCTCGGGCAGCTTGCTTTTGAAAATGTTCAATGCAGTGTGCATGTTATTTATTGCACTTTGTCTTGCGGCTTCATCTTTCCCCAATATAGCTTTTATTTTGTTATTTAGCCTATGTAGTTTATTTTTTATGTCTTCATAAAATTCTAACGTAATTGTTTTAAATGTTACACTCTTTAACTCATCGAAAAGCTCTTCGCAGGATCGCCTATCCCCAAAGTTGTTTTGCAGGTTATTTTTTATCTCTGGCCAAGAGACGGCGTGGCAGTTGATTTCGATAGTCTGCCTGGCTTTTCCCTTAAGTTTTGACTTGATTATATCCGAAAATAGCAATTGTGATAGTTCGTCAAACATGCGCAGATGTGGGTGTACCCTATCCACGAGTGTAGTGAAAGTTTGTAGGTCCCTAGGGTCCCCATTAAATTCTGGTAGATTGTTCAGATATTTCAATGGGTCTATTGTTAGTCTGTTAGCTTGGTTTACTACCTGGTCTACCATTTTTGTAATTATTGTCTTTCCTATTGGTTCTCTATACCCTAATATGTTTTAATTTTCCCTTTTTTATTAAATATTTATTTCTTGCAGTTTTCTTTATCAATGTTATCTGACGAGAGTATCTCCCCAGGATTTCAATATCCTCTTTCTTTGGAGTATGAAATAACAAAATAATTCTCTCTATTTAAATTCTATTTTAAGTTTCTCACTTATATTCATTTAACACTTAAAAGATATTAATTAGGTTTTTAATTGTACCTGATATTGTATATGTATATAATAATAAAATTTTTTTTATTTATTTTTATATGTATATGTTTTTTTTTTTTTTGTAAACTAAAAATAAATCTTACTCTTAATGCTGATTTGGTGTAGACTGGCATCAAGGACTTCTGATTCCTTTGAGTTTTGGTTCTACCTTTAGTTGTTCTTTGGATGTGGTGTTAAATGAAAAAAAATTTGTATTTCTCCTTGAAGAGTGTTGCCACTTGATGTTTTTTTTGTTGGATATTGTTACTTTTATTAATCAAAAAATTTCACTTGTTGATTAAGGATTCTTAGTTATTTTTCACTTGTTGGTTAAGAATATTGTTACTTTTATTATTCGGAGGTTCTGAGGCAGAATATTCATAAAACTTTTCACTTGTTGAAAAAATTTCACTTGTTGAATTAAGAATATTGTTACTTTTACTGTCCAAAAATTTGGAGTGTTTACCAAGGGATTTTTGATATCCTATATATGTTCATCTACGATCTTTCGTAGGATGAATACAAACTTGGATTTGTTACTTTTATTGTCCAAAAATTTGGAGTGTTTACCAAGGGATTTTTGATACCCTATGTATGTTCATCTACGATCTTTCGTAGGATGAATACAAACTTGGATTTGTTCACAGATACCGCATTAGAAATTGAAATTTCGTGTTCTACCGCGTGGATGAAGAAATCTTTTTGTTTTTCTTATCCTTTTTAAATATTAATTTCACTTTTTGAAACTTTATTTTTATTTACGTTGGGTAGGACTTGCGGTATTTTACCGACTGCGCCACTTTTAAGTTCAAATTATGAACTATTAAAAAAAGACACGATTGTTGAGTTGATCAAAAATATCACTAACTTTATTTTTCAAGTTTTTGTTCTTATATTATCTTAATTACAAATATATGTTTTATTGAATTTTATTAACAAGTAAACAATTCTCTGGAAAAAGTTAAGTTTGCATTATTATTTAGTAATTTATTAATTCTGTGTAATTGCAATTATTTATTTTGTTCATTTGTGCATTTATTTTTGTTCCGTTCCCATATAAATGAACGAAAATGCAAGAAAACAATTCTCAAGAAAAAGTCTGGTTTTAGTAATTTGTTACGTTTTATTTAATTATTAAATTGTTGGGTTTGCAATTGTTTATTAATTTTGCGTAATTGCGTTTATTTATTTTATTACATTTTCGTTTATTTATATGGGAACGGAAATGCACGAAAATAATTCTTAAGAAAAAGTCAGGATTTAATAATTTGTTGTTTTAAATAATTCTTAAATTTTTGGTAATTTGTCGATTTAGCATTTTTTGTTCACATGGGAACTTGAATGCGAATTACTTTAAATTATGTTATTGGTATGTTTTAGGGGAGTCAAGGGAGATATTATAACATTTCACCTCGATGTAGGAAGTTAACAGAATTGGGCGTATTCAAACACACCAGAGAATTAAAATGTATGCAAACGTAAATTAACAGCCTCTTTTATTTTCTATTATCACATATGTTAATGACCAAATGAATTTAAATTTGTAATCAACAATTAATTACTGATATTACATTTTACCAATTTTTGAATATATTTTTAATACAAATTATATAATTTTCTATCTTTTACAAAAAAATCTGTTACATGACCTTTTGCATATAAGTCTGCATGCTGATGAACATGTCTACATACGTATATTCGCATAGGAACTATAACGTCAAGGATATATGTATATATATATATATATATATATATGTATATATACATATCTTTACATACATACATGTGTGTAAACATATACATATGTATGTATATACACATATAATGTCGACTCATTATACATATATATTTATGAATGTTCACTGCATAAAATCATTTCAATTGTTATCAATAGTACCTATGCACATATATGTATATGTATATGTTGTCTCCATGACAACATTATTTTTATGGTCGTTGACTAAATTTCCAAAAAAAGCCATCTTGTCAACAAACGCGTGCACATTACCAACAAAGAATATACCGCAAGAAGCACACACCGCCCTGCGTGCGTCTCTTCAACAAACCCATGTGCAAAAAATTGAGTTGAAAAATTTTGTGTCTTCACTCGACAATTGTAAAACGCATTCTCGATAATGCAAACTGAGTTCTTTACAAATTCTAAATGAAGGTTCAGAAACAGCACTTGATTATTTAAAAAAAAAAACATTTTTTGATGAAATTTATGTTTAATACTTCAAGATTATCTAAGATTTCCAAGAAATTTGAATTCAATGAGCAATTATTTATTTAAATTTAATGTAGCTAGATGCACACTGCATGGTTCAAGTGTGATGTTAACATTCGTAGTATACACAGTTCACTGTACCTTAATTACTACACCAAAATGCGCAAATAATAATTTGGCTGATTTGAATCGCTCTTGTGATTTTAGCAATTTTATTTCTTGAACAAAAATCAAATATTCTTAAATTTTACAATTTTAGCATCCTCGCCACTTTCAGCTTGTGGGCAGGGTTCATGCGGGAAGGCAAGGAAATTGCTTCTGGGCAATAGTAGGTAATAGGCGAACAGCAAATTTAGCAGCACGATGGTGATTTGCTTCATTTCAGCGGACGATGATTGAATTTTAGTCAAAGTCGCAAGAATTTGAAGCAATGCGTGTTACGGGATAGGCCATGCAAATGTATGTTGTTGTTGCTTCACATTTCGCAAAGATGGTTGTCGTTCTATTTTTTTGTACTCAGCTCTACTATGTACAGAGGTATATTAAGTTTGTTCAGTTAACAGTCGTAAGACAATCAATGGCGATGGCGATTTGACTTCGTATGTCCGTCTCTTAGTGTTAACTCGAGTAAGAATTTTTAAATGTATCCAACAGTAAGAAATATAAATATCGGCCGAGTAAGTAACGTTCGGTTTCACCCGAATTCTCTACATTATTAACTTTCTGCCTTTCGCGAAGAAGCAAATGTTGAGACGGGTAAGCGAGCTAATGTGCTCTATTGTCTTTATGAATGCACGCATTTCACTTTATTGTAGGCGCATGCGTTTATCAATGAAAATGTTTGCATGTTGGATGTGCATACATATCCAAATACCTGAAAATCATAAATACGTACATATTTGCACGGACATACATATGTATTGTTGTTGATGTTGTTGATGTTTATATGTTTCCATATGTTATATACTGTTTTTACAGACATATGTACATAAATTTAGGGTCAGTCATATATTTTATTTTAATTTCATTTGGAAATCTGTTCATTTATGAATAAAACACAGTACTGCATATAATTATGTAATGATATACGTAAGTCCATTTTTTAAAGTTTTCAGGAGAGCAGTTTAAAATTTCATTTTTCCATACATCTCCATATGAAACTCAGTAGGTTTTTAGTTCATAATTTCTGTTATAAAAAAGATACATGCCTGATATATTCATTACAAGTAGATTTTCACCTGCTGGATGCGTTGAAGCCAATATCTCATTTTCGTACAATATAGAGTTAGGCGTACATTGGTGCATATGTGCCAAAGCAAAATGCCGTCGGCAAAATTTGCGATATTTTTATCATTTTTATTCCTGTTAGCAATTTGCATTTTGTATACAATATAACATACTGTTTTGCTCATTCCTGTTAAGTTTACATAATTTGGTGCGAATCATGTGAGGAATGTGGTACGATTATGTGAGACAGAGCTTCTTGACGTTTTCCACTCTGGTCCGCAATTGAATCTTCTCTATATTCTACGTTCTCTGTTTTATCAAGATGAAGAAATAACGCACTGTTCGTCACTGGATAGAAGTTTGTTGCGAGATATGGAAGATCCGTTCAAATTGAGTGAAACAAAATTTCGAAAGTTATATGCATTAACCCCAGATTTAGTTTTATTATTTCTCAACTTGATAGCCAACTAAAGGCATGTATATGTATATACATAAAGGAACAGACGCACTAAACCTTTCGATGTTTTTCGCAACAACGGCAAGCTTCAAATAAATTTTCTCATCATCAAACTCACCATTTGTTGAAGGCACTATTGTAGCGATTGCACTAATGTCATAATCATGAGCTCCAGAAATCATGAAGAAGCCTATGTCAATCACCATGGTTACCATTCTATGAATGTGCAAATGGTAAGAGAATTTTTTTTTAATTGTTGGATAGCACAGTTCAATATATGTATCTTGTGCACAGATATGTGACGATAATCTCGAGATTTTGGGGGTAAATGCTAAATACCCCACGATTAATTTATTTGGGGAGCTCTTCTACAGTGTGAAAAGTCATGCAGCTTAATTTGGAAAATGGAAACCATAAAATTTTTTGATTTTTAAACCTTGTAATTCATTGCAACTCATTTATTAAATAATTGTTATCACGAATTTATTTGTTTTTGTCGTTTCTCTTTGTGCTTTTCGAATGTATTGATAATTTGTTAAGCTGTGGTGCTGCTTTTTCTCATTTTAATAAAAAAAGAAATGTTAGCTAACAATGATCGTTATAATTGCGTTACCGAAACACCCAATCGTTAGTGCAAACGAAAAAAATCGTTAGTTAAAAATTCGAGAAATCGTATTGTTACGATTTTGCTGAATCAACCTCGATGATTTCCCAAATCCTTCGGGTACGATCACTGGATTTTTAAATAAAAGTCGCCAACTATATTTGTAGTTTCTTATTCTATAAAGAATTTATTAAACATCTGACATTAGCTTCGTATTTTCGCCACACTGCCCTCCACCTAAGTCTGATTGTCCCGATCAGACATATTTGCAGTTCCAAACGCAGCAAGTCTCTCTAGGTGGATCACTTTCATCTTGTGTCTTGGTCTCCCAACGAACTGGATTCGATATACTAAGTCGTTTAGTAGTTTGATTATTTTCTATGGACCTTCCCAATTGCATTGAAGTTTTGGGGACAAACCTCTTTTCTGTTGCAGATTGTATAGCAACACTAAATCTCCATTTTGGAAGCCTTCGGAGTTCATCGCCTTCATTTTGCCACTCATAATTTGAGTTTGCTGTCTCACAAGAGCATGTATCCCTCTCAACTCTTTCTTGAGAACGGCGGACGCTTCCTTCCCAATTCTTCTCGCATCACCAGTTATTCCAAATTTTAAATCGCTGGACAACCGAAGTTCACTACCAAACAGTATCCTCGCAGGTGTTTGACCTGTTGTTTCATGCACTGCGGACCGATATCCCATCAGGAAAACATTATGTGTACATCCTGATGCTTGTCCGCTACTTCCCGGAAGTGCTCTTCCAGGGTCCGGTTGAATGGTTCTACCATGCCATCTGATTGAGGATGCACCGTATCTGGCAACCCAATTGTGAGTGATTGCATCCACAACTGTTTGCGCTTCCTGGTTTGCAATTGGGTAGAGCTCAGGGCATTTATTAAAATAGTCCATAACGACAAGAACGTATTTGTTTTCGCTGCTATGCACTCCTTGCTGTTAGCAATCCATTCAGCGATGAATTGACGACAGCCAACCCAATAGAACCGCTGCTTGATCTTCTCCATCGTTTTTGTAATGCCTAGGTGCCCTCCACTAGGACCATTATGGAATCCCTTAAGAACATCCGGAATTCTTAACCTCGGAACTTCTATAAGCTTTCGAGAGCACTGGCCGTCGTCACTTTCCCATACTCTATGCAAACAGCCAGATATCAACTCTAAACTGTTCCATTGTGTCCAGTATGCCATCGCGATGGGACTTTCCGCAGCTATTTGTTCTTTACTTGGTCATCTATTTATCTCCAATCCGTGCATTAATAATTCCAAGTCCGGATCTTCTTGCTAACATTTCCTTAAGTGACTTACCTCCCACTCTTCTGCTGGTGCGATTGTTATTAGCCGGACGTCTATTATGTCTTCCTTACCCTCGGCTTTTGAGCAATGCTTACATTCCAAACTACATGGTCGACGGGACATAGCGTCAGCATTTCCGTGCGTATTACCCTTTCGGTGCTCGGTGGTCAAGTCAAAACTTTGCAGTCTCTCAATCCACCGTGCTAGCTCCCCTTCGGGATTCTTAAACTGTAGTAGCTACTTCAGCGCTGCATGATCCGTTCTAACTCGGTAATGTTGACCATACAGATATTTGTAGAAGTGTTTGATGCAATCCACCAACGCTAATAGTTCTCTCCGAGTTACACAGTAGTTCCGCTCTGGTTTCCCAATAGACATTTCCTTATAGTAGGCCCATCAATCACTTGCGAAAGTACACCTCCTATGCCATAACTACTAGCATCTGTATCCAGAATAAATAGGGCACCTGGAGCCGAGTACCTTAGCATAGGCGCAGTGCATAGCCGTTCTTTCAAAGCTTGGAAAGCCTCCTCTTGTTCAGTTTTCGACTCGAAATATCTATTTTTCCTAGTGAGCTCATGGAGACTATGAGCTACGGTGGCGAAATTCGGAACAAAGCGGCGATAGTAAGTACACAGCCCAAGAAAACTTCTTAATTAATGCAAATTTCTGGGTCTTGGCCAATCCTTCACTGCTTCTATTTTTTCCTTCGCTTTTTCCCAATACGATGATGTCATCCGGATACACCAAACAAGTCTTCCATGGCATTACCGTAAATTGCCATAGAACCTTTCCAACACTAAAGGCTGTCTTCTATTTATCACTCACTTCCACTTGCCAATGCCCGCTCGTCTATCCTGGACAAAGGATATCTGTCTTTCTTTGTGACATCATTTAATCTCTTTTCTTTTCTTTTTCTTCTTCACAAGTACTACCGGAGAGCTCCATGGATTTGCCGATGGTTCGATAACACCTCTTTCGCTCATTTCTTCACGTTTGGCGTCACCAGTATTAGTGCAATGTTTCACGACGTTGGACCTGCCGGGCTCATTACCATCCTTGTTGAAATATTCGAGTATTTGCGGATAAGCTGACTGGTCTTGTGTTTGTACTTGCCTTCCAACCCTTGCGTCCATGCATTGATGTCTTCCTCCATGTCCTTCCTACCGATGGAGCCGATTTGAGATGAATCATTGAAGTTGATGATGGCTTCCACCCTTGACATTGTCCTAATACAGTTCCTGCAGGAACTTTACTGGCGATCTGAAGTCATTTAATACGCTCACTGGGATGCTTCCATTCTTTTGCGTGTTAACCAGGGTTTTACCAATAAGTACGCCTGGTGTAGAATTTTGTGCTACTTCGACAACCCACAGTTTGTTTGTCCCACAACCTCCATTAATTTTCGCCCAAAACAGCTGCTTCTTACTGTGGTGGGATCAGTTCGGTGTCTTCTAGGACCAATTGCTTGCTGCTGTATGTGGAATTATAGCCAATGCTTAATGGTACTTCCATGTTATTATACTCCATAATTTTGTTATTTAAGTCGGTCTTGATACCTTGATCCATCAAGAAGTCCACTCCTATGATTACCTTATCTACAATCTGCGTTACTATAAAGCTGTGTAACACCATTAAATTCCCTATTGGGACTTCACATGCTACTTCTCCCACCACTTGGGTGTACTCACCAGTCGCCGTTTTCAATATTGTTTCAGGTACTGGTCTCATGTCTTTAGCGATCAGGTCAGTTCGAAGGGTGGGTGTGATGCGCCCGTATCCACTGTTAATAATCACTCTCGTCCATCCACATATCGACCAATAATAATGTTGCTCGTCTTTCTACCAATTTACGAGACGGAGATTATAGGGAATTCAATTGCAGGTGCCCCCTTAGATTTTCTCGGTTTAGTTTAACCATCTGAGAAGTTGATGGTTCATCTTTCTCAGCCTTCCGTTTTCGCTGTCCTTTCTGTATGATGGAACCCGTTTTGCATTCGCGTGCGAAGTGACCAGGCTTTCCACATTTAAAACATTTTCCAGCTTGATTCTTGACACCTTCTATCGACTTCAGAGTTCTCAATATTTCGGTCATCACATCTAGTGTTTCAACCTCCACTTTATTGACTTTATGTGCTGGCCTGCTTATTAGTGCCGCCGATTCACGTGTTTGAGCATGCGTCAACTGTTTCAGCGAATTTCAACTTTGGATTCGCATATGTCTCTCACTTGGTGTAAATGTCTTTTATTCCACTGATGAATCTTTGTATTTTCACCCTTTCGAGATGCTCACCCGATGCGTTTCCAATGGCTAAATGAGCCAATCTCTCAATTTCCGAACCATATTCCTGTAGAGATTCGTTCCTCTCATATTCGGGTATATTTTGCAAAAGTTCTGCTGCACGTCCTTTCAACGAATAATGCAGCAGATTTTTCCTGTATGCTCCAGTTATTTTTGGCAGCCGTCTTCTCCAACTGGGGCTTAAAGACTTGGAAAGAATTTTTATTATCAAAGTGAAGTGGTTGGACAATTTAACTGCAAATCCCGGACACGACCTTCCAATGAGCTGCGCGTACAATGTCTCAGGCAGCGGAGAGGATACCAAAGGCAAAGGGCAAGGAGTACCCCCGATCACCTACGTCTTCAAACCGCATCAATCAAGCGTCATGAACTAAAAAAGGCAATCCAAAAAAGTAAGTGTGAAGCATTTCAGGAACTGATAAGAGACATCGACCATAACCCCTGAGGTAGTGGATACAACATTGTTCTAAAAGTTGAATAATGAAGCACATGGTGACATGACTTTTCCCGAGGCACGATGAATACAGTGCATGAAGTGGCAGTTGATGTTGCGGACATTTCACCGATTAGCAACGCAGAAGTCCTTGCAGCAGTGGCGAAGATTAAGGCCCAGACGGAGTCCTAAATGATGTTCTCGTACACATTGTTAAGAAACGGCCAGAACTTTTCAGCGAGTTGCACACGAAGTGCGTCCAAGAAAGCATTTTTCTAAAAAAAAGGAAACGGCAGCGACTAGTCCTGCTACCTAAAGGTAACAAACCCCCAGAAGAGGCGTCAGCACACAGACCTTTGTGCATGTTAGACACAGCAGCAAAGTTATTTGAGGCAGTCCTATGCGCTCGACTCCAAGAGATTACGGAAGGTGATTACGGCCCCTCGAATTGGCAATATGGTTTCCGTAAAAAGCGCTCAACAATCGATTCCGTAGCTGCTGTCTGCGATATTGCCCGTAAAGCCCTTGAAGACAAAAGATGGTTCGAAGGATGCAAGCAGTACTGCGCCATAGTTATGTTAGATGTGAAAAATGCTTTCAACTCTGTTAACTGGGGCGAAATAATAACAGCAACAAAAACATGAATATTCCGAACTATCTAATACGCATAATTATGAGCTATTTTAGTGAAAGACCCTGCTATATGATAAAAACGAAGGCCCGAAGACGTATAAAATAACAGCAGGCGTTCCACAAGGGTCGGTCCTCGATCCACTCCTATAGAACATAATGTACGATGGCATTTTTAAAATAAGGAAACCGGAGGGTGTATCTATCGTTATGCTGATGATATAGCTTTTGTAGTGGTATCAAAACACTTGACTGACGTATCACGTATATGCAATTAAATCATAGTGTCCGTGAAAACATGGCTTTTAACATTAGGTCTGGAGTTAGCAAACCACAAAACGGAGGCGTTTCTAATGACTAGGCTACAAGTAAGAGTAAGAGGCTGCACGATAGAGTCTAGCCCAGCCATTAAATATCTCGGAGTTATTCTTGATCGCCGACTGAACTTCAAAGAACATCTAAAATACTCCAGCGAGAAAGCGAGTAAAGTCGGTACAGCTATCGCGAGGCTCATGCAAAATATGGGAGGCCCAAGACAGCAGAGAAGGAAACTTCTTGCGAGTGTCAGCTCGTTCATTTTGATGTATGCGGCACCAATCTGGGCTAAAGCCACATTGATACCTGCTTACTTGAGAGCACCAGCCCCGGTACACAGATTGGCGTCACTAAGGGGTTGTTGTGCGTGCCGGACAGTATCGGACGAAGTCGCAAATCTGTCGGGTGTAAGAAGTCCAATAGATATAGCAGCCAAAGCGGCGACAGAAGCTAGGCGCAATCCGAGTAATCGTAAAGAAATTAAAAGGAAAATGACGAAGATGCTGATCCCAAGTGTGCACAAATGGATAGAAAGACAGCATGGTGAAACCAACTATTATCTCACCCAGTTCCTGACCGGACATGGCTGCTTCAGCGAATATTTGCACAAGTATACGCACGCAGACCATCCTTACTGTTTCCATTGCCATAATGAGATGGAAAACGTAGAGCATATTCTGTTATACTGCGGCAGGTTTCAAGAAAAGCACAAGCAGCTAAATCATTGTATGAGGCATATTGGTCACAGAAAATCTGTTGAAGGCAATGTTGTCCGAAAAAAATACATGGACCAAGTGCGCAGATATCATTATAAGAATAATGAAGCATCTCCGACAAGAAGAGCGCAGAGCGCGCCGTGAAATCGCACGTTGAGTGACGGGACAGAATAACGTCCAGTGGCTGCCCCGCGAAGTAATATCGGAATTGGTAGTCCCGCGGGGATCCCGCAGGCCCTTTTTTTTCTAATTTCGCAAATTTTGTGAATTACGAGCATCCTGTGCATCCAACTTTTGTGAAATCACAGCCAATAACATGTTCATGTCACTACCCGTAGATGAACCAGGAGCCTTTTCTTGAATTTTACTTGATGGCTGCTCCAACTCTTTCGCAGAATCAACAGCCTTTCCCTGTTAATATCCTTCAAGGATATATCTTCATCCTCGCGACGGAATTCGTATTGGCTGAAGTCGATGCCTTCGACTTCCACTGTTTCTCGCTGCCGTGATTGCAGCTCTGTCTTATTTCCAGTTGCAGACAAGCCTCGCTTTGCCAATTCCCTGTTTGTAGGAAGCATCGTCAAATCCTGAATCTTGACCATTTCTAATTATTATCCTTTTGGGATTTATTTAACAATCAAGCTTCTGACACCAATTGTTACGATTTTGCTGAATCAACCTCGATGATTTCCCAAATCCTTCGGGTAAGATCACTGGATTGTTAAATAAAAGTTGCCAACTATATTTGCCGTTTCTTATTTTATAAAGAATTTATTTAATGTCCTTTTATTACTCATTAACTAACAATTCAATTCACAATTCACTTCACTATTTACAATCACTTGTATTACAACTTCCACAATGTATTGTTTTTATTACTTCACTGTAGTGTAATCACAAACGCGTTCACTTTACGACTGATTAGCTTTGCAGCTGTATGTCGCCCTTATATACTAGTCGGCTGTTCGCAACGCTTCGCATTTTCGCCACAATATATTATTATTACATAAGGAAATATTACAGAAAAGTAAATCTAGCAACAAAAATATAGTTTGAAATTCCAAAAAAAAATGCGTACTACGGAAAAGAGGTGAGAGAATGGGCCCCTAAATAGGTCAATATTACTAATTTGACTTATTATGTTTTTGTTTTTTTGGCATTGGAAAAAGTCCAAATTGATCCAGCCTTACGAACACATTAATTACTTCGGCCGAACTTAACTTCATACATTTTCATAATTTTCAACACCATCCTCTGGATGCAAAAACCGCTTCTCCAAAAATACAGTCGTTCAAAAGTTATAGATAAACGAGCACTCAAAGACCTAAAAAAGTTGACTGCGCGACGTGGAAAAAGTACATGACTTTCTTTGTTTTGGTAAAAAACAATGCCATAAAAGTGGATCCCGAAAGGTGAGCTTGGTGATGAAAGTCAGTAAAAATTAGCTAGTAACGAAATTGAGAGAATATAATGTCACCCTCCAAAAGAGAGAAATTTACTTAGTTTTCACCAAACAAAAGTTCATTAAATATTAGCCAGATAGTTGTGTATCAGCTGTTTATTTTGGCACTTTTTTTTTAAACTTGCATTGCAATAATTTGGTTTTTGAATTGGTTTTTGAATAAAATCCAAGCATTTTGAGAAAGTGCTTTATTTTATTTCAAAATGCGACTAACATTACACATATTTTGTTCACTGTCGTCACGTTTTGATTCTTAAGAATGCATTATCTTGGCAACAACCGCCCTTCGCATTGTTTCGTAGCTCATTTAGGCGCCACTGTTTTTTAGTAAATTTAAGATATCCAAACTTAGTGTACATTATACTAAAATAAAGAATATAACATAATTTTATTCCCTCCACATTTCTAACTTGCAATTCCTCAATGCAGACTATGCGATGTGCCGTCGATGATACCACTCCAGGACACAATATTTTCGTTTGTATGAATCGTTGGTACGAATCGCTCAAACCATTGATAACATGCTCAAAATTAGTCATATAAGTATTAAAGTGTTAATATTATTTTAATTTAATGTAATTTTTTATTTTGTTGATAAAAATATGGTCACAAATCATACGTTTTTCTAGCTTGCTAATTTTTACTGGTTGAAATTTTCTCAGCACAAATGTGCAACCTCCCCCCAAACTAATTGTCAAAATTTTGCTCTCTCGTTAAAAATTTTACTGGCTTTTTGACTCACCTAACGCAGGTTCAGTGAAAATTGGTAACAATTGTTACTGGCCAGCCCTCACCTAACGCAAGTGTAATTAGATTCGATATTGTAAAAAAATTTGTTTGTAAATTTGATGGCGGTTATACTTAAAAAAAAAATGTTCTGTAAAGAGATGAATCAAATGTTTATGAAATTGAAGGTCATTTCTGCATGCTTCTGCACGGTCGAAAACTCCAGAAGACTGCTGACTCTTAAATAGCAAACAGAATAATACGTCCCTGTATCCCACTTGGAGGCTAAAAGCAGACTAGTGGTGATAATGAAGAAATATGGCAATTACAAAATATGTGTAGACTTCCGACAATTGAACTAAATGATTCTGAAGGGCTGCTTCCAGTTCCATTAATTAACGGTATGCTATCAAAGTTAAATAAATCAAATTGTTTTAACACAATAGACTTGGATAGAATAGATTGGGTTCTATCATGGCCCTATTGAAGAAAACAACAAAAAATATACAGCTTTCCATGAAGTAAGGTTTGTACGAATTCAATCGAGCTCCTTTTCGTTTTCAATTCGCCTGCTGATTTTGTAAGGTATGTAAACTATATCTTTCAAGATTTGATTAATGGCAATATGATGGAGATATATATTCACATATCGTAAATTTAAGGAGAATTGCCAAAGAAGTGTTTGGAAGAACTACAGATCGAAGTTGCATACAGTACGATTTAAAATTCAATTACTAAGATCGACTTTTTGGGTAATTCACTTGAAAATGGTAGTATTTGGCCAATAAAAGAAAGAGTTAAAGCAATCTGAACATCGGGGGCAGGATTGGTTGTGGTGCATCCAATTGACCGTTGACCCCGATGTTTTATGATTTTGAAAAAGAAATGAAAGATCAGAATTAGTGATAAATTATATAAAATAATTCAATCTTCATTTACTGAATTTATTTACTGAAATGTTTGAAGTGATATATAAATGGATATATTTTATTACTAAATATTACCTTCCTGAAATGTGGTGAAATGTGGGGGTTGGATCTCTTTCTTCTCCTTAAGACAATGAAAAATGGAATGGCTGAACTTTTCTTTCGTTGTTCAACGTTAGCCTCAATATATATAGCCGGGCACTGAAAACTTGCAATATTTAGGCCAAAGGCATAAACATGCCGGCCCCCTTACAGAATGCAAGATTTGTAAATGAGATTGGTCCAACTGCCATGTTTCAGAATTCTATATAATAAACATTAAACCTTAAAGTAGTATAGAAGTTAAAGTTCTGTGTTATTCACACTTATGTACAAGTATAATCCAAAGCTGAAAAATGGTAAATTATAAAAAATAGTATGTGGTTTTCAAAAATTCATTTGCACTTTTACGTCTAATTCATATTTAGTAATTATAATTGAGATAATGTGAATTTTTTTATTATTATTATTAAAACCTTACATTAACATGCACCTGAAACGACTCAGCCAAAGATTGTATTTTGTGCCAATAATGGGCCGATCGCACCCGGGGGAATGGCACCGAGTAGAATTTTGGCATATACATCCGCCCCAAGCGTTAGTCGGACAGGAGCCGCGATATGAAATCGTGGGTCGGCTAACTTCAAGTTGGTATATGCGCTCGCCACAGAGCTATCGACATTATTTATCGGTGTGTTTGGCGTAATTATGAACGGCTCCTACATGAGTTATAATAGTCATTGCGTTACCATACCTGCCGAGCATCTTGATAAAGCATCTTCTATGATGATTGAATGCGGTTACGCAAAAGTTCACCTCACGTGCAAGGTTTTCGGCAATGACTGAGGACGTCGCGCATGGATCAATCAAGGCTCTGACCAAATGTAGACGCCCCCCTCCTTAGATTCTTACTACGGCAGTTGGAGCTACTGGCGTTAGACACTGAAAGGGTACCGCCATTGCGGTTTCTGCTCTTATTAGTTCAGACCTAAAATTTCGTCTTTCTTGAGGCTGGAACGCATATGGTTCCACTCTCCCTAGATTTTTCGGCTTGTTTCGAAGATGTTGGGGGGGGGAGGGGGAAACGCTGTCGATGTTGCGTTTCCGCTGCGGGTTGTTTTTTACTTTCGTGTCGCATAGGTAGTCTAAAACGATCCTGTTCACCGATATCACATGGACATGGAAAAGAAATCGTATCGCTCTCGTCATCTTCATCGAATTGCGTAGAGCGTAAAGCCCTCCTGCGCGGATGCGTCTTCGTAGACGTGTGATGTTGCTCACCACATCGACGACATCTCCCCTCATGCGTACAATCTGCTATTCGATGGCATCCGGAAAGACAGTTTGCACAATACCTGTGTAGCAAAACTTCTCTTAATCGGTCTTCTGGTGCTTTCGACCGAAAAAATGGGCAAAGTAGAGCGGGGTGTTTGTTTCCGCAGAAGCGACATATTAATGTGTATTTGCTAGTGCTCCTCTCAGCTCGCTTACGCATTGTTGAAAAACGAGTCATTTGCTA
Source organism: Neoceratitis asiatica (assembly GCA_030068015.2). Lineage (NCBI taxonomy): Eukaryota > Metazoa > Arthropoda > Insecta > Diptera > Tephritidae > Neoceratitis > Neoceratitis asiatica. Next base: position 71,123,097 of record CM061525.1, on the reverse strand, counting down.
TTGTTCTGAAATTACTTCTTTTTTTTGGTTAATGATTTGGCAAACAACAATAAATGAGATTATTGGTATAGCGAGCAATACCACAATGAATCTCATGCGCAAAATTTTAAAATAGTCATCTGCGAGTATTGATATTAATAGTGTATTTTAAAGGTGGTATTTCTTTTCTCGCATGCCGGCCCCCTTGAATCTCATGCGCAAAATTGTAAGAGAGTCATCTGCGAGTATTGACATTAATGGTGTATTTTAAAGGTGGTATTTTTATTTCTCGAACAGTTAATGTTAACTGCTTAGCCTAACGAAGGTAGCAGCACTAATGTTAAACGCAATACTAACATAATGTTAAGTATTAGCCGGGCACTGAAAACTTGTAATATTTAGGCCAGAGGCGTATACACAATCGAAAAAGTCCTGCATCCAAAAAACCTTAAATATGTTCAATCCTTTCTGGACCTAACAGATAAATTTCTAAAACTTGTGGCAGGGTTTGCACAAATAGCTTTACTATTGACAGATTTATTAAAAAAAATCCTGGTTTTCAAAATGGGACACTTAAAAGTGTACCACGGAGCAATTGAAATCGAATTTACTAAAGAACCTGTACTACGTTTGTATGACCGAAAAGCAGAAACTGAGTTGCATACAAGTAAGGTTTTGGTGTAACTTAACTTCAAAAACAAGATAAGAAATTGCAGCTGGTCTTTTTGTAACAACGTCATTGTCAGTTTTTAAGAAGACAATGAACAAACAAGATTTGCCAAGAACAGTAGTTGAGTGAGTGATGTAAAGATTTTATTTCAGTAGAAATTTTTGTGATTTTGTCAAAGCTAAATAGCAGATTCCGCAATGCACAAGTAGAAGACGAAACTATTCGTGCAATAAAAGTTGCATTATAGACTGACTCGTATGGATGCTACAAAATGAAAGGTGTAAAAGGGCAGGACTTACTGTTTACACCAAAATTAAGGGAGTTAGAGAACAGATGTTGCGGAGAGTTGTTGCAAGTAATTGACGGAGGTGTTACTCCAAACATCATCTGGGGCACAACCACAAATAAATTAAATATACTGATGCGTTTTCTAAATTTTTATGGATTTTTCCTATGAAAACAACATAAGCAAGAAAGGTTATCTCAAAAATGGCAATATGGGTGGAAACTTGTGGGTATGCAAAGCGCATCATAAGCGATAGAGGAGCAGCATTCAAGTCGATGTTATTCGTATTCTGTAAAGATGTCAACGTAAAACCTATACAAACATATTAAAAGTTACAGGTGTTCCAAGAGTTAACGGGCAAATTGAAAGATCAAATCAGACAAATATGACAGATGATACAACAAAATGGTGTCGGTCAAGCCCAGAAAGCAATCAACTCCAGCGTACACTGTTCCACTAGTGCCTCAACTTTTGAAATTATATATGGCTTAAAATGAACACAAGTGTGATCAGTAAAATAACAGATATACTCTAGAAAGAATTCGTTGAACGTTTTGATGAAGAACGACAAACATTACGAAATCACAACGAGCAACAAATCCGGAAAACACAAGAAAAGCAGAAGCAGTAGTACGACAAAAGATGTCAAGCGGCAACTCAAGACGTCGTTGGTGATATATATATATATATATATTATTGGCGCTTTGTAATCGCTAGTATGTGTCTTGATGGTTTTGCAACAAATGGAGTGTAGCGAATCTATTATAATTATTATTAATAAGTATATATGTTTATATAATATAACTTTGTCCAATTCACTTTGTATTTTTAACTTGCTAAAATTTTTGATTTTGAGTAAGATTTTTATTTCTTGTTTGTGAAAATAATTTTTTCATTCTTCAAGAAATATTCAAACTGAAAACATTGTTTTAAAAAAATTTTAAATAAAAATTATATTTCCACATGGCCCATCTACAGTTAATTCTAAGCCACCTCCGAATTGCCGATGGATTTTTATGAAGAGCTCTTTTCAATTATTTCATGTTAGAAATACACTCGGAGGGCGTGAAATTTTCTGCCGAGCGGCGCCCGCAATTAGAAAAATTTGTTTTCCATAATCTTGGATATTCGTAGAATTAGGACTCGACCCTGTCTTTACGAATGGCAATACGCACCGCTAACCACTCGGCTATTGCGGCCGCCGTAATTATTGAAATCAATGTTTTACAAAGTTTTAACCGCTGCAATTAGAAAACCCTCAAAAAGTAATTTAGATAAACAAATTGTAATTTTTAATTTGAAGAGACTTTGTAAAGCTAAAAAAGCAGAAATTTTTTTTATAAAAAACCAAAACTAAACGTAAATTTTTTCGGCTAAACATCGAAATAAACTAAATTCAGCTTGAAAATAGTTAAAATGGCAACACTGCTTAACTAACATAGTATACTTTGGACTTCGGTCACCAGATCAATTTTCTAGGGAACAGATATTGCAATTATACTTCAGCGAACCCTTAAAGCGAATATTTCGAAGTGGTTCCACTGAAGCTCCTCTCCAAGCCTCCACACGAGTTTGTTACCGCCACAATAATATACACAAAGTCTTTGAAGTATCAATGGTAAACATAGAAGAGGCAAATAGGTGGCAAAAGTACCTGTTGAAACTGCAAAACCATCCGAATCCCATGTCCTTACAAAGTCATTAGTTATTAAGCTATTATTGTTAGGTATAAATTAAGTATAATCAATAAATACATTTCTTTTGTGTTATAATAAAATCTTTAGTTGTACTTGTACATACGCTTGAATATTAACGCACCAGTAAGGTAGAGAGAGTTTTTTTTTAAACTATCAGAACTCTAATTTATCGATCACCGGTTATTTGAGCTGCAGTCTCAACCTTACATTTGCTTCGAAATGTTTGCACTCATCTGTTTCATTTTTTCTGAACGAATTACTCTTCCCTTTGCAACAGATTTAGCCAGCTGCAAATTTGCTTTTTAGTATTACTTGCCTTTAGAATCAACAAAGCAATTTTGATATGTCAAGGAGTCAAAGAATTAGTATAAATATTTTCAATAAAATAATTTATAATCACATCTGGCTAGCAGAAAAACTGATTACCATCTCTTATAATTATAGTATTCAACAAAATTTTTCTTTTTCTTTCGAAACTCAATGCGACAGTCATCTACTATTTATCCAACTGTACGCGTATGCCAAATAAACTGTCAACAGTTCGGTATTCTGATGATGAACCTAACGCAGACAATATACTAATATATTTCTTTTTTAAATAAATATTGGGTTTATACTCACTGTGCGGCTAACAAGCGCATTCTATCCATTTGTATTCTATTAAACATTTGTATTCTATCAAACTGTTTTGTACAATATTTAAATTATAACGGATGAGCTTGACCTTTATTACATTGGATTTCCTTCCTTTCCATTATAAATAGCATAACTTCCAATATCATCGATATATTAAAAAAATTTAGAGTTTTTTTTTACCTAATGACCTGTGAATTCTTATCAACGAAGTGGACGTCAGGTTTTCTAGTATTAGTAGACATATGAAATGTGGAAAGCGAATAAGGAAGCAGGATTTTCTTAACGAACACATGAGGTATGAAAATTCGAACAAATAGGATAGCGGGATACATGCGTGCGTACGAAGAACTCGACTCAATTTATGTTATAAACGAGTCAAACCAAAAACAAGAAATTATAATAATATAGATAAAAGAGAGTGAGAGTGAGAGAGAAACTGTAAATCTACGTTAAAATCGTGGTATACATACATACACATGGGAGTGGACTTCTTTATAAACCATATCAGTATTTTTTTTAGTAAGTGTTTCTCATATTTCTTTAGTTAATATTTAAAATATTTTCTTTGACCGCGGACACTTATATAGAAGAAAAGCTTGGTTGAACCAGATCCAGATTTGAACAACCGAGAGGTGGAAAGTAATAATTTAATTTTATGTGAAATATTGTCATCAAAATATTTAAATTTCTGCTTCATAGAATAGAAATGTGAATATAACTAATACCTTCGGACCGACATCGTTTTCATGTTTTCGTGGCAAAAATTGGTTTCGAAAATCAGTTTTCACTGAAAAGTACTAGAAAACTCATGTTCCATTCCATTTTTTTATCGAAATGGAAAATATAATTTTGTCATTTCAGACACAAATTAACTGAATAGCCCTTTCAGATTTTTGCGTTCTCAAAAACTTTCTGGAAAAAACTTCGTTAAATGTCTGCTAAATTAAATATCTTCTGATTTTTAAGGGATGTTTAATTCTGCAAAACTGCTGCTTTAAAGAACGCAGAACTTCCGGAAAATTTTCGCATCCAATATGACTACGTACGTTTTCATTCAGAAGCCAATACTAAGTTCAATGGTCAAACTACATTCCCAAAGAATTAACTTTTTGTAACGAGTTTGAAAATATTAAAGGCATGAAGCAAAATGTTCTTGGCCATAATTAGTCATATTTACTTTATTTATTAAAATTTTCATATTTACATTTGTATATTGCTATGAATAAAACTTAAATTTTTTAAGGATTCAAGAACTTTTTGCACTCGACAATTTTTCAACAGCTAATAAACTGATTTGATTGCTCCCAAGTTGAGGTATTTGCATAGTTTTCTCGGCTTTTTATGGTATTAAACTGAAGTACAATTAGTGGTATCAGCTAATAAATTTAAAAATGTCTGAATTGCACAGATATCACGAATATTCGGCGAAGGGTTAGTTATGCTATGCCGGCTCGTATGTATATATCGCGATGAAAATACTAAAAGTCTGTGCGAACACCCTTGAGGCCACAAAATTGGTATTGAAAGTGTTTTCGTGTCGGTCCGAATAAGGTAATGACTGAAATCATTGTATTTAACACAGTACTAGTAATGTGATACTAATTTCCAGTTTCACGTTTTAATTCATTTTAAATGATATTCTACCTTACATTGTAAGTTAATAATTAAATAATATAATTTTATATTTGATTTGAAATTATTAAGTAGTGGGTCGTATGGTTAATTTGCTTACCTGAATTGCAACAGTTCTTCAAGTCCGAACGTTGTTGCCAATATGTACACCCCAATGTGCACATAAATATGTATTTGTTTGTGTATGAGCGCCAAAACAAACGATGGGGAAGCATACGAAAATTTTTAGCGAAGTCGGCTGTATAACTTTCGGGCGTAGTTCGAAAAACATGTGGAACATATCACAAAAGAGCAATGAACAGGCTTTGGGTGGATATGCGAAATGAACGACAGAGAAATCCTAACGAATCGTCTCCGAAGCCACCTGATACACACGAAATAATGTTCAAGCCATTTGAGTAGTGCGGCAGTTGGTAATTAAATCTGGAAGTGCTCGTACGTTTCAATATAACTCAAAACATGTTAACATTGTAAAAGTTCGCGCCGCAGTACCCTAGATACATTAAATAAACGCAGAAAAATTATGATTTGACAAACTGAAGGGTAGTTCCTTTAGAAGAAAATTAGAATAAGCGAAAAAACTAACACCCACCGAAAAAATGTAACAATGAAAGTACAGAAAACTTAATAAAACACTAAAAAGTCTTATAAAAATTATTCAACTAAATATACATATGTATGTGTAGTGAAAGCAAAAAATGCAGTGCCGTTTTCTTTAGAGTGAGTGTTTTTTTCAAGCCCACTGATATTAGTATTTAATTATAAATAATTTAGTCGTTAATCGCGTTAAATTTCAAATTCGAAGAATTTTAACTTATAGTTATCATATATGAATATCTACATATAAAAAGAACATATGATTTACATCGTACATAAAATCCACATAAAAAATCCAACTATATACATATGTATGTACATAGTATATTTATCTTTTAATCAACTGCACACACTTTTACAAGAGCCTACTTAACTGTGTAATTTACATCTCGATGCTGGCTCATCACCAAAAATCAGTGATTACTTACGTGAAAATTTCGCAATGCGAATGTGTTAATGCGGCAAAATAATACAATGAAATACAGAAACTTATGTAAGACTTCATACAGCGATACAATCAACAGATAAGCGTGTGGATTTGCGACATACATAGCTACATATACTTATATACATATGTACATATGAATGTGCATGTGAAAATACCCTGTGATAAGTGTAAGAGCTATAACGGAATTTCTATACTTATATGTAGTTTATCCTACGTATTATATGCATTTATATACGTGTGTATGCATGAGTGATATCCTGTTGATTTCGTTTCCAACTTTCAGGAGTCAGAGCGGGTATACAGAATTACAATTAAACGGCCCATACTCGAGTTTGGTCCGTGTGTATCGTACAATTCAACAGCTTGCAGCAATAAGCATTCGCATACTTATGTCAAGCTACTTCTCTCTATCACTGCTGCGGATGCGTATGCGTTACAATTGGCTGGGTGTGTTCACAACGAATCAATTTAACGAGCTTTGGGCAACTGTGACGGTGTTTTGCTTAACTTTGCTAGATAAACTAGTTCCGTTTTTTGGAAACAAGCGAATTGTTTATAATGGAAAGTGACTCGAATTTTTTATTTTATTTAGCACTAACAGGAGAGACAATATTTTAGTGTTTATATTTGCCTGCAGTTCAAGCCGTTTCTAATACCTTTTTTGTGCAGTGACATAATTCGATGTAGTATTCGCTGGTTGAAGCAAAGGATGGGGAAGACCTCCGTTCCGTTGGCAAGAGCATGTGCAGCCAGGCAGCGAAAAGAAGAAAAGCCTGGCGAGCTCTTGTTGTTTCGGCTATAGTCGCGAACATAAGTGGCTCCTACATCAATTAAGAAAAAAAAGAAGAAACATTGACGACGCTTCACAAGCGACTTAATATGGAAAAATTTTACTTGAAATGAAATTTTGAAATTCAAGAATTTTAAATTTTAGGAGAAATTAATAATAAATAAATAACCTATTAAATACTGCTACTATGCGGAGAGTCCCAGGCATAGAAAGTAATATCCGATAGTGCATGCTTATGGTAAAGTATTCGTAGAGTACTATTGGAGTATTGCGTGCATATTATTTTCATTTCTGCTAATTAATTACTTTTGCACTAAAAAAGGAAGCTTGAGCCTTTAACATTCAGCATCATCCTTCCTGTTGAATGCATACATATTTTAATTTACATATTGTAATTTACACACATGCATAATTATTAGTCTATGCTTTGTTCAATTGTTCTTTTTGTAATACAAATAATTCTTCTGGATTAAAATCTTGTGAAGTAAATATCACCTTGTAAATTGTCTCTAAATAAATACTGAATTATATCCGCATTTCCGTCTGGTTATAGCACCAGTTTTGCAAATTTATATTAAATTTGAAAGACTGCATGACTAATGAGTGATACTGAGGATTCAGAAGCAAGTTTGCCGAAAACTAAAGCCGATCAAACTAGCAGGTGCAGTGAGATAACTGAAGTAATTAATTAACACCAACGCTCTCCCCTCTCGCTAACCGACACTAATGGCGTCATACGCATAACGTAAGGAATTTGCCGAGTCATGAAAGCAAGAGTTTGTTAAGCGTCGAGATTTAAAACGCAATTAGAAAAATTTATTTTCTATAATTTTGGATGTTGCTCGCATTTGGGCTCGAACCCAGGCCTTCCGAATGGCAGTACGCAATGTTAACCACTCGGCTATCGCGGCCGCTAAGATTAATTATACTACATAGAAATTTAGTTGTTATCATCGATTTGTTTTCATGAGGTACAGGCCAATTGAAATCTATCAAGACCAGAATGGAGTCAGAGTCTTTCATCAATGAAAAAATACTTTTAAATGAGTTAATAAGCTGAATATGTACATACTTATAAACCTGAATGCGGCGTATGTAAGATAATATTATATAAATAAAGTCCTTACCAGTACGAGCGCGAATGAATTTAAATTCAATGGAATCTATAAGAGAAGTGCAAACTTCTTCTGACGGCAAAGACGAATGAACCGTAAAAAGAGCTCCACCTCCAATTCTGTTCGAGCGATCACTTCTATTAATTTGATACTCAATGCAAAAAAACTTATTATCAAAATCGTGAGTTTCAGTCAAGTTTCCGTAAATGAAATTACGTTGAAGTTGCAATGAAAACTACTCGAATAAAGGTCAGTAAACTTGATATTCAGACTTCTAACATTATGATAAGAAATACGCAGCCAAAAATTACTGATTACTGAGGCTTTTGGTATCTAGCTGTTTAAAAGAATTTCAAATGTTTCAAGAGAAACATTAATGTTTAATTAAAACTAAATTTTCGAATATTTATTTCATTAGTGTTTAATTTGGAGGAGATGTAATGCCTTAACTCATCAACAGTTTTGTCATTTGCAAATCTAACCACAAAAAAAATTTTTGGTTAGAACAAAAACCAACTTCTTGGAAGCAGATTCTAGAATTTTTTATAATGGTTTGAGGTTGGGGTCCGATGAAACTTCAGAATGCCTTTGCACCTGAAAGATTGATGGTTTTTCAACCAGCGGCCAAGGCGATGACTAGTTTATAAGATTAATTGCAGGAAGAGAAATTTTTTCTTGAGCCGGAAGTGGAGTTTTCTTGCTGGAAGAAATAGATGCCGTTTCAACATCAGACGGGCTTCACCCATTTTCGCTTATTAGTTAATTTAGGATCACTTTGAATATTAGTTTACCATTTAATAGTTTGGAACATCCTCTCATAATGCTTGAACTTATCCCAAAGTGGTCCAAGTTCACGGCCAGTCTCTCTAATCCGTGATGGCTGGTTTACTTGAGCAGTTTGTAAAATTGGATTTCGGTCGATCTGCATTTAATGGATGACCGTCTTAGTCATTTTCCATCGGTAATCGAATCAGGAATTCTACTTCTTAAAGCAGCACATTTTATATAAGTGAGTCTATCGCCAGCAAGATAAGATACACAGCGCTCAGACTTGCCTTTAATGTTACAATTTTCATAAGAGCAAATCATATTAATGCAGTAGTTATAAAACTTAAGGAAACAAAAAATTAAAAATTCTAAAAAATTAAATTGTTGAAAAAATCTAATCATGACACTTTAACAGGCGTAAAGATACTATGTCAACTTCTTCGCGGATCGATTTTTTTGGTTGAGAGCTGAAAAGAAAGCTAAAGCTAGATTTGGTTTTAGCAATTCAGCCACAAAAGTTCCGGCGCGAAAAGTAACTTTACTGAAGCAGTTAATGTTGCAGAAGTTGAACTTCCGAAGCGCGATTGACGTAAAATTGTAGATTTTTCTCAAACCGATTATATCAGATCGAGTGAACCATCAGCAGCAGCTGATTGTGAAGTAGAAAAAAATCAAAAAGAGCCAGGTAGGCTAAAGTTAATGCGAATGGGAAATAAAGGAAGACCTCGAAAATTGTTCCGAGGGCGACAATGCCGTAGGCGACGATTATTTGTTTGTGGATATAGCTGACGTTAGTTTTTATTAAAAATAATACATGGAATATTGTTCCGATCAACCACAACAAAAATATAATGGGATCGCATTTTGTTTATACAAATAAGTATGGTTCCGACGGTAATATTGAACACCAAAAAGCACGTCTTGTAACAAAAGGTGAAGCTAAATATATGGTATAAATTATACTGACACTTAAGTTTCATTAGCACGCTTAGAAACAATGTTAATTGCATTAACGGTTCACTTTGATAGTGTAAGCGCATATCTAAATAGAACGTTGAGCGAAAAGGTGTTGAAGAGGGTACCAGAAATGCAGTATGATAGTTTACAATGAATAACAAAGAGATTTGATAAAAATGGTGAGAGAAATGTTTAAAGCAATATGCGAAAGTGGTAACGTTTGACGACATAAGAGAGAACTGTATAGCTTGGTTGGCAGTGGTATGCCAAACTTAAGTCGAAGCTTAAAGTATGGGGTTAAAGCTCTCTGAGAATAAATCCTGTTTATTTCATGGATATTTTGAGGAATTTTTTTAGCTGCTTGTACTTATATGTGTATAAAGATCTACTTATTGCGTCACGTGAGATGAAAATAAGACAGTAGTAGAAAAAAATATTGTGCTGGGCTAGAGATTCGTCAAATTGATTATTTTAAAGCAGTGTGGTTACATACAAGCATTGTTAAAGAAATTGGGAATGAATTAGTGCAACCAGGTATCTACACCATCAGAGTTAAAAATGAATTTTGATAAGAACAATGCAATTGATGAAGCTTGTCCCTACTGCGAAGTAATTGGAATCGCAGAAAAGCCAGATGTAGCAAGCACCGTGTCAAGACTAGCGCAATTTGTCACAAATCCATCGAAGTGCCATGGGAATGTTGCCAAACATGTTTTAAGGTATCTTGCCGGTACCTCCGGTAGATGCTTACTGTAGTTTAAATGAGATTGATCTCCAAAAACTCGCAGAATGAGCAATTTATGTGAACAGCAGAGGTGCATAGTGTTTGGTTAATTATCCCGTTTTTACTCCCGTACCAAACATATTGATATCAAACATCACTTTGTGAGAGAGTGCATTACCGCATTACTCAGGATGTGATTGCAGAAATGATGACGAAACTACTGGTGCGAGCCAATGACGACAGACGTCTTATCGGGCCGTGGATGAAACTGATTTAAACTTTAAAACATCGTTTTAATAAAATATTAATTATAAAGAATGTACTTAATAATTTTCGAGTTTATGTGTGGTTACCCAGCAAAATGGTAACAATATTTTTAGTAGTGACAAGTTCCATATCAAAACTCTTAAAAATTTTTTTATTCCAATTGTAGTCACAAAACATTACATGTGACTGAAAATAAAAGCATCTCGTGAAGCAGACGGCAGGCAGTCGAGGTTGATTTAAAACCATAGATCGGTCTATATGCCATGAAAATGTAATACACATTAAAATATAAATGATAAGAATTCATATAAGAATGCTTATGTTTAACCTGGGAAAAAATAAATCAGCAGTAATTTATAATGGCTGCATTTCTAAAACCATAATCAGAAAGTGATCATGATCTCATAATAATAACGACATTCGGAGTCAGTCTTCCATTTGTTGAAAAAATTACTAATGAAAAAATTGTGTACGTAGTTGTATAGCTAAGTTATATATTCGATATTAAGTCCATATACACGAAAATAAAGTTCCTGATGAATATGCATCGGCCGCTCAGAGGTAGTTTAAAATAAACTGCAGGTGTGTTCATTTGTTTGGAAAATATCAAACTCCCTTTATAAATGCGATCCTGAAATTTTCAAACCATCTCCAATTACCGTTCAGCTCAACTACTCAAACAGCAATAAATTAAAAAGAACTTTTCGCTGATGTGACATGAATGATCTCTCTGTTTTAATTTTCGTTAAAGTTTTAATCAAAACAAAAAATTAAATTTTTTTTGAAAAATCAGTTTTTAAACTTATGTACACGTTTATATCTTTGCATCCCTTTTTTAAGTTGCTGTTGCAGTTTTACAAGTGATTATAAGCATAGTATAAGGTATGGTGGCTGAATGCTTTGCATTTTTCTTTTTCGAGTTGTAGTAGTGAGCTCCACCACATGTCTTAAATATTGGATTATCCAGAAAAAGCCCTGGAAAAGTCGCAAATAAACATACGATTTTTTGATTTCGAGACAAAAAAAACCTTATATTCCTCCCTTCTAGATACAAAGTGTTTCGCAGGGTACGGTTTTTGCTTTGTTCTCAAGTACTTTAGCATACTATTATTTTGCTTATTGCTGCATTTTTGTTAGCGGAAATGCAGCTATAAAAAAATACAAATTAATTGATTAAAATAAGTATTTGCATAATAATTCCAAAGAAATTTGTTTGGTGTATTTTGTTAATTGTTGCATTTTCGTTAGCGGAAATGTAGCCAAAATAAAGTTAAAAAATAAAATGTTAACGTTGCATTTTCGTTAGCGGATATGCATCCAAACAAAGTGTAACGATTCTTTGGAAAAAATGTAATTATAAAGTTAACAACATATGTATGTATGTAGCACCCCGTAGCAAATTATATTAATTTTACTGGGTTATTTATAGTGGTTTCATTTTTTAATTGTAGGTTTGGAATAAATGTTGTTTGTTTGTTCTTAAATAAGTACATAAAAATAACTAAGATACATATTGATATGATAATTGAGATATCTATGCTATAACTAATTATTTTTGAATTTTTATCTGTATGCAGTGCTTTTTGCAGTGTTTTTTCGTGTGTTTTAAATATAAAGATTCAATTTTTACATCTGCTAGTGTTGTATTACTAGTGTCTTTAATTTTTGTTATAAGATTAGGTAAGATAATTTTATCGTACAATTTTATTTTAACATTGGTAAAAGTTTTATTCAACTCGTCTATTTTAAAATTTTCAAATATGTTTAAATAATTTCCTGTAATTTGCAATTTAGCTTTGTTGCAATTATGGGATATTGTATTGTTAAAGTGCTTAAGAACTAATATTCCAGGAATTATTGCAATTATTTCTTGTGTATTTTATGTTTGCATTTTGCAATTAGCTTCTTCAAAGTTTAGTATATTATTTAAACAATTATCGTTAATTTTTATAAGATTTCTTTTTAGATTATCCTTAATATATGTACTACAAATATTGTTTTCTAAATCTATGAGAACATCAGAATGGTTAACTTTTATGGATTTATTATTTTTGTCAGAAATGGGTACGAACGTCACCATGGATAGTGATTCTTGCGAATATTGTGGTATAGAGAGAATTATTATAATGTTACCTTCGTGAAGTGCTATGGATACTTTAATATTGGTGTAACTGTCAAAGTCTGGGAAGATTCCCAGTTTCCCGGAGAAAGTAATCTGCCCGATGTCTTAACAGTGAGATGTCATTGTTAATCTGGTATATATATATATATATATATATATATGGTTCTATAAATGTTATATCGTCTTCTATGGTTGAAATTTTATTTCCTATAATATTCTTGAATTTATTTAAGTAATCTCCGATAGTATTTTGCTGATAGTTTATATGATTAGTTATGTTCTGGATTTGGGAGTTCATGACATTGTTTATATAGGTTAGTTTGTTCAACTTGTTTGTTAGGTTTTCGTCGTTTGCGCGTAACAACTTAAGAGTTTTATTTATTTGTTTTTCGTCATCGCTGTTCATTGTACCTGCAATTATTTTAAGGCCTTTGCCTACAATGTTTAAGAGAGCCCGTTTCTGCCGGAAATTTGGATTAAGATTTTCAATTTTTGCCTTTAATAGCATAAAATTCTCGTTTACTGTATTAATAAATTTTTGTGATTCGCTACTGGATGTCTTTAGGATGTCAATATTGGTTTTGATTATTTCCATAGTCCGTTCATATTCTGTGGTGTTTATCATATGCAACACCTTTACGTAGTGTCCAATAATTTTGGTTTCTCCTGTTTTAATTGATATGTATCCGTTATTGTTCGATAGGTCTTGGCCCTGACGGTTACAGCAATTGGTACTATAATTATAATCCATTTAGTCATCTAAAACAAATATGTAGTTATTTAACTTTTGCTTTGATTGTGGGGTTACTTTTATCTTGATACTTCTTTTGTGGTCTTATATGTGGTTTGTAATACTTATGACCTGTCTTTGTGTTCTCTATGTGATCTTCATCAATTTTCTTGGATTCTATCTTTCTATATTTCCTATGATTTTTGCCCCCTCGAATTTCTCTTATGTAGTTAGTACCTTCATCTATCTCTAAATCAGTCCTATTTTTGTTAAGTTTACTTATATAACTGTTTTTTCTTTAGTATTAAATCATGTATCTCTGGATATTTTCCTTCATTTACTTTACCGTTGACGAAATCTATTGGTTTACTTTGTGTAGTACCATGAATAGTGTTGTTATAAAATCCTATATATTTTCTCCTCTGTCGTTTCGTTTTTAAACTGTTCATCATGTCGTAGTAGTCTTAAGCGTTCATTCAGTGTATTATGGAGTCGTTCGACGTCCGCATTTGACGTATGGTTACTATTTGAAGTGAAGTATATGTTAATATTCTCTTTCTTTAAGAATTCCTGTATCGGAATGGCTTTAAATCCCAACTCGTCGTCCACAACAATTTTTTCTATTTTCCGAAATGTCAATTTCGTTTTAAAATCAACCCACGATCTTCCATTAATTTTGTAAGCTATCGCATGCTTGGTAAACTGTTTCTCTAATGTATAGAAAACGTCTAAGTGTAATATTTCTCTAGGTCTTGTGGGTGTTTCGGTTAGTTTGTAAGGTATTATAGGTGGTCTTCTGTCATCACAGTTGTTAATAACTGGGTTATTCTTATTTTAAGTATGAGGTTATAAATTCTTGTTTTTAGTTCCTCGAACACGATTGAATCCCTCTGTGGTTTTTGCATAAATGTTCTTCTTCAATTATTTTTGTAAGTCCAAGCTCGTCTTTTATGTCGTCTAGTTTTTAAAGCACTTAATTAATTTGAACCCGTTATTACTTGAGAAGAATTCTCTATAGGTATCCCTGAAAGTATTGTAAAATTTATTTTCTATTAGGTTGGCATTTACCTGACTTGGGTGACAGTGGTTTTTCAAGATCATAATTGCGTATTCTTTATCTAATTCCTTAATTGCTATTGTTTTCCTAATGTTCTTAAAAATAGTTTCGGTTTTTATCCGTGCTGATCCGGAATGAGTTTATGATGACTTGATTTATAAACAAATTTATAGGACAAGCTCTCTACATGACTAATTTTGAGTTTGGCTCCTTAATTAAAAAAAGCCAAGTTAGTGGCTTGTGGTCCGTTTCGATTGTAAATTTTCGACCGAAAAGGTATGGTCGGAAACATATTTTTAGCCCAGACGATGGCTAAAAGCTCTTTCTCAATAGTGCTATAATTACACTCATGTTCGTTGAGGGTACGGCTTGCATAGCAAATGGGATGGTTTTCTTGTGAAAGTATTTCTCCTAAAGCGAAATTACTTGCGTCTGTTGTTAAAGTGAATTTTTTTGAAAAATTTGGATATGCTAGAATCGGATCATGCGTTAGCAATGCTCTGAGAGTGTAGAAACTCTCTAAGTACTCTGGGTCAACAATATTTATTTTGGCATTTTTCTTTAAATATTTAGTTATAGGTTTAGCAATCATGATATAATCCTTTATGAATTTGCGGTAGTAACCAGTTAAGACGAGGAATTGTTTAAATTGTTTAGTTGCTTTTGGTATAGGGAAATTAATTACGCATTCTCATTTTTTCGGATTGGGTTTTATACCCTCTAATGTCACGATGTGACCAAGGAACTCGGTTTCCTTTTTTAGAAATTCGGATTTGTTTTGAGGTTGGCTTCTTGTAGCCGATTAAAAATAAGCTTTATTGATTTAATGTGTTCTTGTAAAGAAGTCGAAAATATTATTACGTCGTCCAGGTAAACTAGACAGATTTTGTTGATATAATCATTAAGTACGTGATTCATTCGCTGGGGCCGTCTTTAGCCCAATATCTATTTGGTGAAATCCTTTCGCCAAATCCAAAGTGGTGAAATACTGGCATCGTCCCAGTTTTTCAAGGATTTCATCGATTATTGGAATGGGATATCTGTCATCTATGGTTACTTCATTATGGGAATATTGTTTGTGGTCCTAATTTCATGCTTTATAGCTGAAGTAAAGGTTAGTTTAGTGTTTTCCTGATAAAATATATCTGTCTTCTCTTCGGAATTAAGAAGTTCCGTTCGGATTTGTTCAAGAAGTGGTTTTGGTTCTTTTTTTTCTATTATGCTCAAATTTTCGTGGTCTACCTTCTGCGTAGTTACACGATTATTTTCGGACAATAAATTAATATATACTGCTTGCTTTTCTGTATTTATGATGCCCTCACTTAAAATCATTGAATAATTTTCTTCCTTAAAATAAATTAACTCGGAGTCGTTTGGTGTCTGTATCCGTTTTTTGCTTTCAAAATGCACTGGCAACGTCTCATTATCAATGGTTATTTCTCTTTTCTTATAATTTATAAGTGCATTAAATGGTCTTAATATATCATTACCAATTAGGCCATCGTAGAAGTCATGGAATTTTGTTATGTAAAATTCAAGCGTTTCACTCGATCCGTTAGTATTAAATTCCTTAAAAGTGGGTACTATTGCTTTTTTAATAATGTAAATTTGGTGTTGCAGGGTTCTAATAAGAATCGGGTTTGTTTCGAAGATTATTTTTGGGTGACAAATTCCTGGGTTGAGGATGGAACTTGTTGCTACTGAATCAATTATTAATTTTATAAATCCTAATTTAGTTTTAATTTTTATAAATGGAAGTTTGTATCCGAGGCGGATTCCCGAAAATTTTCCGTTGTTTTGATCTTGCTAATGTCCATCGGTTCAGGTTGATTTCTAAAGTTTTGTCTATTAAGATGGAGGTGAGGTTTTTGTTGAGCATGATTTTGTACGCTTATTTGCTGGGGATTCCTTTCATGGCTTTGGAATGGTTGTTGGAAATTTTTTCTATGATTGTTGAAAGGTTGTTGGAAATTTCTTCCATGATTGTTAAATGGCCGTTGGAAGTTTCTTCCATGATTGTTAAATGGTTGTTGGGAGTTTCCGTGTTGTATGTTGGTCTTGGGTTGGTGATTCCCCCGTTTAATATGGTGTATGTTAGACTGTGTCTTATTATCGGTATACGCATACCCAGCTTGAAATAGAATGTCCATAGCTTGCTCTAGATCTTCTGGGTTTCTACAGAATAGAATGGACTTCATAGGCTCTGCGATTTTACTTTTGAAGATGAAGAGGGCGGTGCGTTTGTTATTCATGGCACTTTGCCTAGTTGCTTCTGTTTCCCATAGTATCACGACTAATTTGTTATTTAATCTATGAAGCTTGTTCTTCACTTCATTGTAAAAACCTAGTGTATTTTTTTTGAAGGACACACCTCTGAGCTCGAGGAAAAGTTCTTCGCATGATCGTCTGTCCCCAAAATTATTTTGCAGCGTATTTTTTATGTCTGTCCAGGAAACCACGTGGCAGTTTATATCGATCGCCTGCCTCGCTTTTCCTTTGAGTTTTGATTTAATAATGTAGGAAAAAAGTAGTTGTGAGAGTTCATCGAACATGCGTAAATGTGGATATATTCGGCCAACAAGTGTGGTAAATGTCTGTAAGTCCTTTGGTTCTCCCCAAAATTATGGTAAGGTATTCAAATATTTTAAAAAGTTTAAAGTTAATCTGTTAACATGAGCCTTATCCTGTTCTACCATTCTCACAAATTTGTTTGTTATATGTATGTATGTATATTAAAGGAAAACAAAATCTAAAAAATCTAATACGTTTTTGTCTCGTTTTTTTTAATTTTAAAATATTTTTTTTTTGTTAATTTTTATTAAACTTATCTTATGTAAAAACTTTCTTTTTGTAGTCTTTTAATTTCTTCTTCTTTAGATCAATACAGTATTTTTCTTTGAATTTCTGTTTCTATTTATTTATTTATTTCAATTGCAAACATTTAAACTTATTTACTACTTATAAAAAAAATGGAAGTCTTACTTTGTTGTTATTTGGTGAATTTGATGCCGTTGTAATATATTTTCTTCTCTGTTGTTATGGTTTTTGTTTTTAAATTTTGTTTTTGATGCTGCTTTTGCTGTTTATGTTGTTGTTGTTGCCAATTTTTATTTCACTTATTAGAAGAGGATATATATATACTTTTGTTTTTCTTCTCAGTTGTGGCAATCTTCTGCCAGCAATATCGCGAAATTTTTTTTTCACAGAATTTATATATATATTGTTTTTTCACAGTTGTCGCAATCTTTTGACAAAAATATCGCGAAATTTTTTTTTGTTTTTCTACCGAGTTGAGGAATTGAAATTCGCGCACTACTTTTTTTTTGGAAAAGTAGGACTTAGCGGTATCCTACCGACTGCGCCACTTTTTACTCCGATATCCGGAGCAACGAAAAAAAATAAAACAACTCGTTTCAAGTTCAGTAAACAACAGCTCAATTTCTTTATTTTCTGCTTTCTTAAATACTACTATTTTGCTTATTGCTGCATTTATGTTAGCGGAAATGCAGCTATAAAAAATACAAATTAATAGAAATAACTACGGTTCACTGATTTACCAAAATTTATTTATAAGCTGCTCAAACGATATCATATTGTTACGATCTTGCTGAATCAACCTCGATGATTTCCCAAATCTTTCGGGTACGATCTCTGGATTGTTAAATAAAAATCGCCAACTTAATTTGCGGTTTCTTTATTTATAAAGACTTTATTTATTCAATTCAATTACAATTCACTTTACAATCACTTGCATACAACTTTCATAATTTACTGTTTTTATTACTTTACTGTAATGTAATCTCCAACGCGTTTACTTCACGACTGATTCCTTTCTGACTGATCTGCAGTCGTGTGTCGCCCTTATATACAACCCGGTTGCTCGCAACCAACCGCCTAGAATAATCTAATCTTTCTCTTTACGAATGTTCTCGATCCACGCTATAAAACATGGCAGCTATCGGCTTCTCTCTTTCATCTGTCATTCGCTTCGCATTTTCGCCACAATATGTTGAAAAATACTTTGAGCTGAAATAGATGTAATAAATGATTGAGTAGTTTTCACTATTTTATGAATGGAAACCAAAAAATTTGTGCATACGTTTGACCTTAAGTATATATGTACAATGCACAACTGTTCAGCCTTCATATATTAATAGCACAGCAGTCCATATTTTATTTAAAAAATTAAGAATACTATAAAAACAAAGAGCCCTTAATCGAACAGATAGGTAAAGGTAAAAGAAGAAAATGTTATATAAAGTCCATGATAAGTATGGTGAATCTGATCCAGAAAGGCGTATCATTTCAGAATACGTTGGTATCAACGAGTTTGATCTCTATTTATTACCTGCTTCTAAAAAATCAAAAGTTTTGACCCATCAAGAAGCAATTTTTTTCATGACAGCGATTGATCTAAATTCTATAAGCAAGGAAAAAGATGAGGACATATAATGGTTGCAGAGATTCTTCCAAAAAAAAAAGGGAAGTAAAAAAGAAAAGGAACAATACAAAACACAAATAAGTTAAAATTCATCCCAGACGTTGATCAAAATCAAATAATAGTCAGTTTAAAAAAAATTTTAACATGCTCTGTCTATTTTACTTTCATGCGGAGTGTTGGAACGTCGAATTAATCCAACTGATTAAAATTAATATTTTACGCTGAATCCTGCGAAAATCTGTAAATATCTTCTTTATTGTAACAATTCATTTATATTATATATACATATCTTTTACAATTTATATTTAACTTTTAGTTTACTTACATTTGTATTTTAACGCACCAATTGATCTGCACACGACAATGGATCCAAGGTAAAAGAGCGAGTTCATTCTCTTTGTTCTCGATTTGCATCCAATTATGCCGAGTGCAGCGCAAGTATGCATTTTTTAGTGCTAATGTAAGTAGTATATTTTAACTATGCTTATTACAACGACATCTGTAAGTCGAGTTGTAACATTCCCCCACCCCCACGTAAATTATTGATGCCACTCACCAAAGTTTACCCAGACAATTCCAATTTCGCTAACTTAACAACTAGACGCGTCATTAAGCCATTCGTTGTTTTCACAACTGCGCTGCGAACTTAACCGTATTTTGCTCGCAAAACATCAACTACGATTCCCTTGATCCAGGTACTGCGCTTGCTACCTTCGTCAACGATGATTACCATATCACCAATGCCAACAGGAGTCGGTGTAGGTTGATATCACTTTGCCACCGCCTCCAAAACTGATTAGCCAGTTGCGATGCTATCCTAAAGTTTTTTCGAAGTGCGACACCGCTGTTGTCTTTTATACTACGATCTCGTAGACTGCTTGTGCCGCCTAGCAAAATATGATTCGGGGTGAGCGCTTCGTCATTCGGTGTATCCAGAGGAATATATGTCAACGGTCTGGTATTAAGAATGTCCTCGATATCTGTGGACGGACGAAATCCCGACAGTAACATTTTTCGAGTTTGGCTCTATCTGGATCCGTCATCTATCAGAGCATATGTTTTTACTGACTTCGATTTGCCATAAAGTATCACTGGAAAGTAACGCAATAAATTTTTCGCATTATACCCCTCCTTATGTAACATCACCGATGCACCTTCGTTTGATGCATGGGAGTTGTGTGTATGGAGCAAAATATTATGCGGCCTTGTACAACCGTCAATGCCACAACGACTGTGCATTCGGCAGTTTTTAAAAAAATGTTTCTTAAAACACCTGATGCACAACTTATTATCTCGAACAAAACACCACCTATCGTTGGTTGACAGAGAATAAAATTCTTTGCACTTCTGAAGTTCGTGATTGCCATTGCATTTAATACATAACAGCTGTAAATCGTTGGCCTTATCGCTACGCACTACCTCGTGTACCAGTACCCTCTTCTTTGGCTGATTGTTGCCGATTGAGACATCTTCGTCACGATTGCTTACGGACACAACTTAACTGGCACATGTGGCCAATTTAAAAAGCCAGTGGTCAAAATTGCTGATGTCGACATGAATTACTGAAACCCTATAACGTCCCCATTCCAATTTTAAATCGCTTGGCAATTTGCAAAGATCAGAAAGAAGTAGCGGATCATTCAGGTAAGTGGAGAGACCGATGGCTTTCATCGTTGAGCAATAGTTTTGTACTACAAATGCGAATTGGATTAGAGTTTCTAACTTGTCATGCCTTATCAAAGGCTGACGGCGCAATTTTTTTTTTGCAGCGAATGACATATGACGTCTGGGCGTCCATACAACATCCTTAAAATTTCAATTGCCTGCCATATGGTTGCAGGCGTCATCAATTTGCCTCTAACTGCTTCTAGCGCTACGCCCTTCAAGCAACGTTGTAGACGAATGAGATTTTCCGCTTCTGTGAAACCGCACTGCTCTGTTGACTGCTCAAAGCTAGCGATAAACAATGGCCACTCCTCTGGGTTTCCGGAGAAAGATGGAAGATCTTTGTTGATAACCTGTCGTGATGCTATTTGCGTAGAGGATAATCTCATTTCGGTAGACACGTGTGGAGTAGGTCCGTAGGATACGTACGGCCATCTTTGATAAGGACCGTTACTGTTAGTCACGCCACGCTCCTGAATTAATATACGAAGTCCCACCCGAACTTCGTGCCACATCGTCGCCAACTGTATGCGTATTAAAATGAGGCGGAAAATCCTGCTGCCAAGATGTGGACTTTTGCGGCGCTCGCGGATACTGGCAATAAATTTAAGTTTCCCGTTTCACAAGCAGTTATATCCGTTGGTTTTGTAGTCATCGCCGTTATGTGCACAATTCCAAGCAACTTTGGATTATGAAAAAATATTTTCGGATGTTGGAACGACGAATTAATCCAACTGATTAAAACTAATATTTTACGCTGAAGTAAAAATCAGTATTTAATAAACTATACTTTTGTATCTACCATTTTCATGTGAATTAATTTTAAATATCAATAAAAACCTTATTTGAAAGAACTTGCCAATCAAAACAACTAATTCTCCAATCAACAACGTCAATAATATTGATATATATATATATCTATAACAACCTCAAATAAAATGAGGTATATATATGAATATATATCTAAGTTATTAATGATAAATTATTACTTGAACTAATATGATTATATGACTACTGAAACACAAAATACACCAATCAAACATATAATTAAAACATATTCTAAGACCAAATTCTAAAGCAATGAAATTACCTCATTTTGAATGACGATTCGAAATTAACAATTTTCACATTGATAATGTTAAATTTCAAATATTTTAATTGCTCTTTAACAAGAAAATATTACAAAAATCATTGTTATTATCAAGAAATATGAAACAATTAGGAAAGTTCTTTGTGAGAATTTTTCTCTTAGTGAAAAGAAGATATTAGAACATTTTTTCATTACAAATTTTACGATATCTTTCTTATATAAATTACAATAGCCAAATTAATATTTTTTCGTATCATCAATAACTTACAATTTTTAAATAAATATAAGTATTTCAACTACAAATACTTTTAACTAAAACGTTTAATTAAGGCCGTGGAATATAATGAAAATGTCGATGAACCTAAATCGACTTAAAAGAAATTCTTTTGACTTCAAATGCATCTATTACAGATACATTTGAAATAAAATTTCAATTAGGATTAAGTAAAGACTTCGAATTTTATTTTTATTTGCCGATATTTCAACCCCAATTAATGGTGCTATCTTTCTAGAAAAAATTGGAATTTTAGTAGATATTCAAAATAAAGACATAACCGATCCAACAACTAAATTTAAATTTTGCCACATTTTCTCATTTTGATTTTTTTTTCATTTTGATTCAAACCTTTCAACGGCTAAGTATTTCCTGGATTAGATTTCATATTTGATATTCTCGTGGTCGGTGACAGCGTAGATCCATCCATTGAACATTTAAAAATTGTTTTTAAAATGATTTATAGTTATAATTTAAATAAAAGCATTTTTAGAGCAAATGAATTAGACTCTCTTAGCTAAAATATTTCAAGTGAAGACAATTTTAAAATTTGAAAAACCTCTTTTATTAACAAATTACAAAAAATTTTAGGTACGGTAAACTATCATCATAACGTTATAAAATATTATAAAGCAGAATTAAGTCTTCTGTTAAAGCTTACAAACGGAAACAAACTTAACTTAAAATGTTAAAAAAAATTTTGTCCCAAAACATTATTAACACATTTTGATAAAAATAGTAAATTATAAATTTCCGTACATGCTTCAAATTGTGCAATCGGAGCTGTTTTACTTAAAAAAAAGTAATAACACATTAGAACATATTTTCAAGAAAATAAAATCCAACTTAAATCAATTATTCAACATCTCTTAAAAATATAACTCAATTAAAACTTTGAACATTTTCTATATGGTAGAATTTTCATTGTATGCACTGATAATAAACCAACACATGTTCCGAATTCAAAGGCAGATAGTTATCGTCAAAATAAATTAATATATCTATTCTAAATTTTAATATTTGCTATGAGAAAAATTAATTCTTTATCATATGTAATAATAAAAATTGGACACTATATGGCAATAGCTGTCTTACTAAGTTAACAAAAACTCTAGTTCCAAAGGTAAATATTCCATCAGGATATGAACATATTCATAAGGATCTAGAAGGGCCTCTTTCTGTTTCAAAAGAAAATCGTTACATTTTCCCCATCATTAACAGACCAACTCGATGACCAGAGGCAAATCCACTTAAAGTTATTTCAGCAGTTTTTATAGAAACTACATTTATTAAAAATTATGTTCCTCTTTTTTGTATTCCACTCAATATAACTGCCATCAATGAATACAATTTAATTCATAACAGAGAAAATAGTGTCATCCCTAAATATGACACTCCCTATGAAGGATCATTTAAAGTTATTTACAAACACGACAAAACTTTTGAAATCCAAAATGGAAATAACATTAAAACAGTAAATTAATTTGAATTTTTTTAAATATAATTAATAAATATATGTATGTATATACTACATATATACAAAATTATTGTATGCATTGGGGTGATAGATATATAATAATAACAAGTTCTTAGTATGCTTGAACTAATGCAAAATACTACATTTATTATTGTGTTTTTGCTAATTAAATTCTATATGTTATTTTAGACGAAAAACTATATTAATTGTAAATTTAAAGCAAGTTGAATGATTTCAAACAATGGATTGCGGCATTATAATTATTAGACACAGAATTCTTACGTTCTGCGTTGTCTTCTCTCATTTTATTACCTACGAATGAAGTTGTTGAATTTTTTGTAAGCAACGCTTCAATTGCTCGCGGAGTCTCTTTTACACATTTCTCAAGATGAAGATTACCCCACGAATTTCTAATTTTGATTTTCATTTCGATATCACTAAAGAACTTTTTTTTACAAATACTGAACTAACGAAGCTTGTTTAAAAAGAAAAAGTATGCGAACACATTAGCAAATCCAGAAATTTGTCATTAAAAAGTACAAGCTAAATAAAAGAAGAGGGATATTATCTATGTCTAGGAAATGCATGCTACGGTGCACGGGTTGCAAGTTTTCCCTATCCGTACAACGGCACAAAAACAAAATACATGCAAAAAATATGATACGATAGGAAAAATATCCTATACCCAAACCAGTGGCTGATCCACGGGTGGGGGTTTCGGGTCCGGACCCCGCCCTTCGGAAGCAATGTAATTCTTAAATTTGAACGATTATTCTCCCAAAAAATTAAATATATTTTAGGCCCGCCCCCTTCTGGAAATTCTGGATCCGCTGCTGACCCAAACCTATATATATTTGTTTCCTATAGACTGCAAAAAGGAAGAAACAGGGTTGTTTTTATTGTTTAACCTGAATTTGGTCAAGTCCTGCGATGCGGGTGCTCTTGATCTTTATCAAATTTTCATAGAAAATATTTAAATATTCCCTAGATCCAGAGAATATCCCTAATGTGAATGAAGGTCGTCTCCTGCCGTATTGTAATTCATTTCTCTTTTCTTCAAAACAATCCGGGATTAATCCACTGTATAGCGGTTTTGGATCAACTTACGCATCGACATCAGTTTGTTGTTAGCAGATCATTGTACGTGTTTTAACGATCTCATATACTACACGAATTTGCAATTGAGCAAAAAGTTTTATACTCGTACACTACATATATATGAAATTGAAATTGAGTCAGTTTCATTTCGTTCATTGTACAGCCTCCAAAGTCGGAAAACTTGGCGTATATTTCCAGTTTGAGGTGGAATCATAGGTCCGTACTTCTTTCGAAATGAAGCTGGTAGCACCGTGGTAACCAACTTTTTATGGCCATAATTGGAAGAAATTGATTTTAACAACATCTGGTTCCAACAAGACGGGGCTACGTGCAACACAGCACGTGGAATAACCGAATTATTGCGAAAGAGGTTTGGAGATTCGATTATTTCGAAAAATTGTGATATTGAATGCCCTCCAAGAAGTTGTGTGTTAACACCATTACACTACTTCTTGTGGAGTTATCTGAAGTTATTGATCTTTAGCAATGAACAGTATCTCTTTAAACATTAAAAGTCAATATTGACAGCAACTATAAGGAGAGGGAAAGTTCAGCCTGACTAGAGAGAGGTCCAAGCTTCGGAAAATTAAAATTTTTACACACTTCTAGCATTAATAATCTGTGATTACTATTTTTTTTTGCTTTCTTAAGTGTGGGCTAAATCGGGGTGGCAGCCAAGATACGCATCCGCCTCTGTGCAACAAAGTACGCGCTTCAACAAACACACGTAACATTCAGTTAAGCGGTTTTCTACTCGATTTGCTCTCCTGTCAGACAGTGATGAAGACCATTAAACATTGATATTGAAAGCTTATACTTGGTGAGTGCTTTCCAGAGATACTGAGCAACTAGTGTTCGTGGGTCCAAAATTTTTTCCTAATAAGCATACATACAAGAAGTATTAATTTACTTAATTTATAATAGTAAATCAAATTTAATTCAAGCAAACAAAACATAAACTAAAAAATAATTCTTCACGAGATGTATACGAAATCCTTGTTATTAATTTCGGAAGATATTTCATAATAAAAAAATTGAGCAATGCTAATCAAGGCACTATCGGTACTTCAAGATGATAACAAGATTTCAGAACCCAAGAGCCAATGCAACGGTAAGGCCTCTACTGCGATGGTTTTAAGGTGTTTTAATGAAATCAATAAGAACAAACCAAGATATTTGTATAGGGTGTTTTTTATAGAGGTATAGAACTTTAAGTTGGCATTACTTTTCAAGATGGCGACCGATTTAACAGCTGTCAAGTGATTTATTCTCAGTTTGGTTTGGCAATTCATCATGAATAGACTCACGCCCGAACAACGCTTGCAAATAGTGCAATTTTATTTCGAAAATAATGGTGCTGTGCGGAAAACGTATCGCGCACTACGTCCATTTTAGCGATGTTTAGCGATGAAGCGCACTTCTGGTTGAATGGCTACGTCAACAAACAAAACTGCCGCATTTGGAGTGAAAGTAATCCTCAAGTGTATGTTGAAACACCCTTACATCCAGAAAAACTGACTGTTTGGTGCGCTTTATGGGCTGGTGGAATCATTGGTCCGTATCATTGGACGTAGTGCGCGATACGTTTTCCGCACAGAACCATTATTTTCGAAATAAAATTGCACTATTTGCAAGCGTTGTTCAGGCGTGAGTCTATTCACGATGAATTGCCAAACTAAGCTGAGAATAAATCACTTGACAGCTGTTAAATCGGTCGCCATCTTGAAAAGTAATGCCAACTTAAAGTTCTATACCTCTATAAAAAATACCCTATATTAACTGGCAACCCTATTAATCCTAAATAATGTACAGACTTTTCTTACGGCAATATTGATGTCAAGATCAGATGCGTACACAATTCTTATCTGGTCGTTTAGATATTCGCAACGGAATGGTGATAAATAAGTCGTACGTCAACTCTATCCTTGGAAAGAATATTTCGAAATTGCAAGAGAAATGATTTATTGTCCAATACAGAAGGCGCAGTTTACTTGTTTTAAATTTCTTTCAACGGGACAGAGAATTTTTTCCGTTTTATTCTACATATACGTATATCAACGGCTTACCACGAATTAGATAAAAATCTACTATTGACGTGCGAGATTTCAAACGTGAATATTCGAAAATTTTATTTGTTTATGCTTTCAAAACAACCAAAGTGATCTATTTTTATTAAATAGCTATAAAAAAGTGAATCGCTGTCGGTTGTATTCCGACTGAATCTTTTTCATTTCCTTAAGAAATTATCCCATAGAACTGATTTTTTGCATCTAGCAGCAAACTCATCCTTCAAATCCAAGCGGATTCTCACCAGCAGCTTATGTGCACTTGCGCAACCTCTTCTTCCTCCGAAATTTCTTATAAAATTTGAAAAATTAAAAAAAAATCATTAATACTTTGTATTAAATCAGTAATCGTCCCAATTATGGTTGGCAACTTTTACGTCGTTGTCGTTTTTCGGTTGACATCATGTCGTGTCGACGTCGACGTCACATCGAAAGACATTGCTATTGCCGAACAATAGTGCTACGAAGACATTTATCGAAAAAATAAATACCATTTGTGCGCCAGCTGCTGCATTTTCAATAAATTATTTTCAAGCAAAATTTTGTATATTACAATGTCCTCTTTACTGATATACATCAAGCTCAATCCATGAAGAGAGCAAAACCGAGAAAGATTATAGGGCAGAAACTCTGTTAAGTTTTATTTCTTTTCAGATTTGAAGACTTTTTTTGACTTAATAAAAGCTTCGTTCAACTCCACATCACCTTTCGAATTTAATTGTCTATAAAACTGCAACAAGTTGGTCACAGCTTCCTCATTTTGACAAAAGATTAGTTGTCTGTACCGTCCATCACCTGTTACATTGCACACGCCTAGTTTTTATTAGAAAAATATATAATAATAAATATTAAATTTAAAAAAAAATTTATCTTTCGGAAAGGTATCGTAAGATAGATAGTAGCGAATTACTATTCTTGAAAATTTGGCTCCTTGGTTTGGAAAGAGCTGGACAGTTTAGTAAGATGTGGTTGTAAGACTTAAGTTTTTGCAAAATTGGCATATCGGTTGAGGAGTTGATAGCAGAAGATGTTCGTGGGTCATTTGAGTGTGACCTAGTCTGAGGCGTATGAAGAATCTGTTAGCCCATGTTGATGTGTTACTTGGCAGTTTTATTGCAGTTCCCTGAGGGTTAATTTCTTTGTGTTGACATTGGTATGTTGACCATTCATTTGTATATTGCAGGGTTTTGGCGTCGAGAAAATATGTTTTAAGAATTTGAGTACAAATGGCATAAAATAGTGAAGGCATGAAGGCATGAAGCAAGCTTTGTTGCTCCGTCGGCATGTTCATTACCCGGTATACCAGATTGGGCTGTAACCCACATCACTTTTATTATTCCTGACTTGTTTATCATTATGCCTAGGACTGTTGAAATTGTATCGTCGTTTGAATATAAAGGGTGTTTTTATAGAGGTATAGAACTTTATGTTGGCATTACTTTTCAAGATGGCGACCGATTTAACAGCTGTCAAGTGATTTATTCTCAGTCAAATGTAATTATTGCAACTTAAAGTTCTATACCTCTGTAAAAAACACCCTTTATTTTTGTATAGCCCTGAACACTGACTGGCTGTAAGTAAATATTACGTATTTTTTATTGGACCCTTTGGCTATTGTTAGTGCCGAAAACATTCCTTGTAGCTGAGTATGAAATATATTTGCATAATGTGGGAGTAGTCCGTGGGATTTAATAGCACCATTATCATCGGTTTCTGCAAATGAAATCCCTTCAGCTTGTTTGGAACCGTCTTTAAGAAGGAAATCCCATCGTTCTTGTTTGAATGTTATTGCAATGCTGTTGAACAGTTATTGGTAGGTGGAATTACAGGTGTCTTCTTTACGTCGGATTGCTAGCTGGTTAATACAAGTTTCACTCTCAAGTTCCTAAGGGGGGAGTTCTTTTCTATAATGATGTTTTGTGAATATATTTAAGCTTAGAGATTTTTCTAGTCTTTTCAACTTTATATAGTCGTTCTTTTTTTTTTCAAAAGTTGCATTTCATGGCTTAAAATGCTTGAGGGATTGCCAAATAATTTGGAAATTATACGATTGTTAAGAAAATTTGAAGATAAGTATTTAAAAATATTACCCTGGTAGCCAGTTCATTTCTTAAGTTATTACAGAGATACTTAAAAGTATGCTTTCAATCGAAGATTAATCCTAAGATTTTTAGATTATTACTAATGTTACTAATGATAGTGTCATTATTGCTTTTTACATAAATCTAATTACATATATGTATGTTTTCTATACACATGCAAATGCTTGCATTTCTGCAACGTAATACAAGCACTTGAATGTTGTGACCAACTGTTTATGGCGCTAAGTGCATTATTGAAGGATACTTCAATATCTTCTCTTTTTTATTGTTGCAAATAAGGTACAGGTCGTCAGCGTATAGGCAGTGCTTTATATTACTTTGTTTGGTCATGTACCTGGCTGATAT
Source organism: Neoceratitis asiatica (assembly GCA_030068015.2). Lineage (NCBI taxonomy): Eukaryota > Metazoa > Arthropoda > Insecta > Diptera > Tephritidae > Neoceratitis > Neoceratitis asiatica. The sequence continues at coordinate 71,094,064 of CM061525.1, read as the reverse complement.
CGTCAAATACTATCAGGAATAGAGTAACTGAGAGTGGAGAACCTTGGGGGATTCCGTTGTAAATGGGTAGTGTGGTAGAAAAGGTATTGTTGACATTGTAACGAATTTTTCTGCTGGTAAGAAAGCTCTTGACGTAATTAAATATTTTTTGGCCGACTCGCCGCTCCTAGATCTTTTTTAAAACGACGTGACCGCCACCTTTAACGAAAGGAGTCTGCTTGGTGGACGATAATGCCAGACCACACTCGGCCAACGTCACGAACAAATGGTTCGCCAAATTAAAATGCGGTGATCTTAACCATCCCGCATGGGTGGAAAAAGATTTTCAACCGACCAGAAGGAAGTGTAGGTACGAAGTGCAAGGTACTTCGAGGAGTTTTGTTTGTTTAAATAATAATTTTTAAGACCCGAAAAAATTCAGTACACTTGCTTTTTGGATATGCCTCTTAGATTAACATACACAATACTTTCTTTTCGGAAATAGGATCGGACGTCAATACATCGATGAAAATAGTTATAATGATTTGGATAAAGGTATAGATCGTTCGTAGATCGCGACGTCATGTTAGTAAACACAATATGCCATAAAGTTATAAGTAATAAATAAAAATGTTAAAAATATGCGATGGTTGTAAGCACTCGTTAAAATTTTGTTGTGTTAAACCAACCGATTCAAACAAAAGCAAACGAACGAATGTTAAAACAAACCGAATACATGGCGCTCGGAGTTATAATGGTGATAATTTATTTCTCCATGCAAACTAAGAACAAATATTTTAAACTAGTCTAAAAAATGAAAGCTTTACGAAATCTTATTTGTACTACAAATATATTTTGAGTATGACGATGCGGTTACATCTATATGTTTGAAAACTATTCCTATTTGTTCAATCTTACTAAGAATAAGCGTATATCCAAGTAGTTGCTAATTTAGAGGCAATCATATTGAATGTGTTTTTAAGCATAGATACGAGTATGTATTTATTAATTACCCTTTTCTTGAAATAATAGTGCATCTCTATACGGCGATGAGGTATATGTACATAATGCTGTTATATGAAATAGATTGGAATTAAGATATATGCTTATATGTATATAAAACAACTATGTGTGTGTTATATACATGAATTAGACTAAGGACTTAGTATGAACAAAGGTGCTCTGGGTAACCAGAGTAAAATTTCAACCGATGATTCCACCGGCCCACCGTTTTTTTTTTCTGGATAAAATGGCAGCTCTTGAATCTCTTCAGGTGGTTCTTCGTCCCACTTGCGGAAATTTTGCTTGTTTACATACCCATTAAGCCAGAAATGGGCCTCGTCGCTGAACAAAATTAGGCTCGAAAATTTCGGATCTTCTTGGAACTTTTCAAGAGCCCATAGAGCGAAGCGATGTCACTTGGGAAGGTCGTGCGGCTTCAGTTCTTGCACAAGCTGTATTTTGTATGCTTTCAATTTAAGATTTCGACGTAAGATGCACCAAGTCGTTCCATACGTTAGTCCGAGTTGCTGCGAAACGCGCCGAATCGACTATCCACGGTCTTCGTGTACACTCTCAGCTATTTCGTGCTGGACGTGGTCTATTCGGTCGAATATTATCCAATAATGAATGCTGGGTTTCAAAGTGGGCGATGGTGTTGCGAACAGTACGCTCAGTAGGCCGATTAAATTGACAATAAGTTGAGCGAAGCAAGCGGAACATATTCTTTACAAAACCTGAATTTTCGTAATAGAGTTGAATGATTTGTATACGTTGTTCAGGCCAAACAGTACTGAAACAAATAGCATGACATGAGACGACTCACGCGTGATCTGTCAAAAAAAGGCTATTGAAAAAAGTACCTTTACTTGGATCACCCTTTATAAGATTATTTATACTTCCATAGAAATTTAGTGAGTTACTTGTTAAGAGAAGTTAGTATAGTATTTTTTGTTATGAAAAGTGAGTCTGCCAAATCGAATGTGCTGGAATAACAATTCAAATCTTAACATAAACCTCAAAACTGTTTAATAATATTAAAGGCATCTAGTACCTCATTTAATCGTGCGCACAAGTATAGCACTTAAATTTTTATGTATTCAATGAAATAATATTCAATTAGCCGAATAAAACACTACTTCATAGCTTGAGGTTTGCAATATAAATTAATGAAATAAGTTTCAAAATATTGGACCAACCAATCGGAAAAGCGTATATGATGTTTTCATTAAAAAAACGTAAGCTTCAAGCTATGTGGTAGTGTTTACATTGTGTTCTTTTAAATTTAAAAATACATCTTAATTCAGTGTTGATGAATATATTTCGGAGATTTATTTAACAAATATTCTGTGTTTTTAAATTCTAAATCATTTTGTATATTTGAATTTTCATTTGCTTTAATACTTACCGAGGTGTTAGCTGCTTATATAAATACAATACAATTGTTTTCGTTATTGTACAACTGTTTTTTTTCTTCTTTCTCTTTTTTTACATTTTTTTGTCACAGCTGTTGGCTTTTTGGTTGTTAAGTGTCATAACACAGTGATACTAAAACATGTTTACTTGCGAACCACCAAATTTTGTCAGCTGGCTTCTATAAGCCTTAAATTATATTAATACTTTTATTTTATATTTTTGCCATTACACATGCATTATATGTAATTTTAATCATGTGCATATGAACTGTGGTTTTGATAATTGACAAGCCAAATTTTCTGTCTTGCTGATTTTAAGTTGGTGTTGCACACTTAAAATGTGCTGAACTGACTGAACGATTTATGGACGCAATTAACGATGGCAAGCGGGCTTGCTAGCTCTGGTGTTGGTGTCGATCGAATGAAACTAATTAAAAGCGAAAAGCCACCTATACAGGTACCGGTTAACTTGTCTGGAAATTGTGTTATTTGTTTTTTTTTCTGTGCGTGATTTCGTTCGTCTGTGGCCCGAAACCTGGTAAATCCACCAAGTACCTGGTAAATCCACCCAGCAACACCCAAACTCTTTAAAGCGGTCTAAACTAAATGGTATATTTGTACGGTAATACTGTAGGAAATTTTAACGATGCAGAGGTAAATATACAAGGTATAATCGTTTACAACAAGTGTACAAGAGTGAAAGTAATTGGGAAAAGAATTATCCGCAATAAATAATAAATTCTAGTAATACGAAACCATGTTCATAAATTTTAATTGGGACTCTATAAAAAGTATGGATGATGTTCGTTTAAAAAAGCGCAGTAAAATCTTAAAGCGAACACAATTGATTTTATAAGCCTCGGTTCTATTATTTTTGGCAGTTTAGCTCTCGTTTTGATTTTGTGACCTAATACATTTGATGGCTTAAAGGCATCTAGTACCTCAAAATTTAAAAATATTTAAGCTCATGCTTATGTTCACAAAAACCTTTAGTTTTGGTAAATACTTTCAGTAACGATCGCCAAAACCTAGTCCCGTAAGGAAGGCCTGAAAAGTGTTGCACTGTATAATGCAACCAAAGCTTATCTTCTTCTTTGACTTCCTGGGTCAGTTTACATACCTGCACGAGTTTTGCAAGGATATCAAGCTGCTGTCGAAAGCAGCTTTAAAATCGATGAAAAAGTGATGTGTATCGATTATTTTCTCTCGCGTCTCTTCTGAGATTTGTCTCATGGTAAATATCTGGTCAATGGTGGACTTAGAAGAGAACAATTACCACCCTGTTTTTTTTTAATACTTACGAAATTATAGGTTGCTAATAACTAAAAAACCAATTCAAATACTGATTTTGATTTCAAAATTATGGCCCAGATACGATGAAAATATTAATCAAAATGTCGCTGACAACTAACTATTCAACTATTTGAAAAATAAGTTCCTGAACGCATTTGTGTTTATAAAGAACTTACTCAACCGTGATACACTAATGAACCCAGAATTTTGAAAATTAAAATACTCATACTATTATAATATCCAATTTTTCGACACAGCCTCTTTATTTTAAATCCAAAATGTTTTAGTACTTATTTCGCAAATTTAAAGCAGTTCTATAACAAGTTCTAAATCTTTTTACGGTTTCGTAAACTCTGAACGCAATGCATCTGGATATCCTTCTATGGAGTCTATGGCGCTTCAAAATTAAATTTCTGGTGATAGTCTGACTAATTTGTTTGCTCAGATTTTTAATTTTAGTAACTTCTTATTACCATTAAAAAATAATAAACAATAACGTTCGTCGATCTATTTCTTAAAAAAGTCATGCACATATGGTCCTGAAATAATACCTTCTTGCCTTTTTGTAATTTACGCTGATTATATTTAAGAGCCCTTGACTCGTTTATTCAATCTATCACTAAAAAGAGAATTTTTTAGTTTGTATAAAGAGAATCTTTCATTATCGCCCTTCATAAAAATGGAAGCAGATCTTTGGTAGAAAATTACCAAGATATAACTAAACTCTGCAGTTCCAAAATTTTTGAATCACTTATCACAGAGAAGTCGATCGAAGTAAACGTACGTGTTATTCAATTGGGTCTGTGAATACCCTGTGGTAGAAAAAAAAATATATAAATTATATAAAAATATAAAAAACAAAATAAAACAAGAAAGAAGGGTCTTGCCGAAATCCTCGTATCTCACATGAACATATCAAATTTATTGTAAATTACAAAATTAGAATTCGATGATTTTCAGTGTCAATATAAACTTGAATTTACATCTGTAGAATAACAAATTCCACGCTCTTAGATGCTACTTTGAATTATTGACCCAAAACCTCATATCTGAACAAATCCGTCGCAAGGGGGCTATTTGATATAGTATTCCGATTTCGATGAGTTTCACTATCAATTAAAAATTTATAATATGAGTGGTTAATATTAAATTTCATGCTTCTAGATGCTTTCTTGCCTGATTTTTAACCTAAAGCAGATATCTGAAGAAATCAGTGCATGGGAGCTATGTATAAGTCACAGTCGTCCGATTTCGATGATTTTCAGAACCAATATGCAGTTCATTACGTATGTATAGTATACCACGATGAGAGACCAACGGTCACTAAAAAACGAGCGTCGGCATTCACTTACGGCAGCGGAGAGAAACGCGCAAAAATCTCCGTCTAACAGTAGTAGTTCAAAGGGAAGTGGAACAACTCTGTTGAGACTTACTGCTCGGCCGGAAAAAACAATAACAAGTATTATTATCCATACCAACTAAAGAGCACAAAAGGATGATTGAAGTCACAAAGGAAATTGAATCTTCAGTTGTCTCAAATTATGTAAAAGAGCCCTAGAAGAGCAAGGCTATAATCTATAATATATATAATCTATAGAAATGAAGTACCGCAATCTGTGTTTAATGTCGATCTATCCTAAGGCTCAATTAAGAAAAATGGAACCCATCCAATTTAAAACCTAAAATATCTCCTAAACCGCAAATTTGGGCATACAAATCTTACTGTACTTTACGGCTGTGCGCATCATGTGGTAAAGAATTATTACTCTGCTGAAGAGAGCCCAAAAAGCTTGATTTTTTGCTTTTTAAAGGAATTGAAGCCTCGGTTGACGCGGGAGAGCAGGGCTATGACGTTCGGATCTAGTAAACATATTAATAAAAGAAATGAAATACCGCAACCTATGCTTAAATTTTCTTATCCCTAAACTCACCTCGTCTTAAAAAAACACAAGACGCGTCCTATCAAACCAATACAGTCTAAAATATTACTTACACCGCAGAATAACGGTAGAAATACCATTTTAGCGGCATGGTCCCGTACAATGTACGAATTGTCAAGAATTTGGACATACCAAATCTTACTGTACTTTACGTACGTAATTTCTCCTAATGTCAACCATGCACTCGGATAGTAAGCCATATTAATAAGGAACAGTTTGAAGCATAACTTTCTTCACTCCTTTGCGACAAACTGGTTGCGGCTAACTTCAATCAAATTCGCCACGATTCGTAATAACAAAACAGGAATGACATACACATATTCGAATCATTCGGAGATAGATTTTTAGCTGGAGGATATTATAATGCGAAGCATACTATTCGGGGCTCCCGACTAATAAACCCAAAATGCCAACAGTTATATAACACAAAGATGAGAACTAAAACCTTAGATAGGAACTTAGTATTTGCCGAAACCAGATGCTGATTTATCTTCTGATCCCTTCCCAAAAAGGGCTGACTTAAATATAAAAATACGTAAGCAATCACGTAAAGATTAATTCCGAAATAGAAAGAGAGACTGATTTTGGTAACGAAGTATTTATATTCAACAGTATGCTAACAACACAAGCATCTTTGGCAACACTAGAGCAGAAAACGCAGCTAAATAACTTGCTAGAAAGATGTGACGTTAGCGTCAGGAATTTCAAAAGCGGAGAAAAAGTTGTCTCCAAACGTTTTCACGAAAAAATCTCTTCTGAAAAAGAAAAGGCAACTTTAAAGCTTATTCTATAATATCCTTGAATCTTACTTGTCAAACAGGCGATTTTGTATAAGCAACTTTTCACACACGCCTAAAGAGGAGAAGCAAACCAGCCTTGTAAAGAGCAACACTGAGCAGTCCATTGAACTCAAATAGTGGCGCTTAAAAATTACGTTTCAGATTCCTTCAAGAATCCTCAGCCGCCTACTCCAGATACATTTTTGATGGGTGGTCACCTACCACCAGAATAGAAGTTAGTGAAATTCCTGCCTCTATCGTAAATCGATGACATAACTCAAACGACGAATACCGTTCCGAAGAAAAATATCAAATGGAAGCATCCGAAAGCTGACATCAAGATGGAAGACCTTGTTGTAATCAAGGAAGACAACAAGACAGCCTCCCACTGAATGAATGGCGATTATACAGAATAGTAGGCTCGCACACAGGTTCGGATAACAGTGTTCGCTCCGAAGCTCCTACCAAAGTCAAAACTGCAATTTAGCACTCTAATTTTTTTCACAATGATCACTATATATATATCTATATAATTTATAATTTATGAGCATTATATATGATTTGTGTGATAGATGGAATATGAATATTTCCATTGAGAGGTATACCGTGATTAAAAACTAGCCTGCTTATAGACAAGTGATTCCTATTTAATTTTTTTTATTATACACGCAGAAATTTATATAGCTCAATTGATTTTCAATTGCAATTAAAAAAAGTGAATGCAGTCATTTCTTCGTCTGAGAGGCAAACATGGGCAAAACAAGCAGGTGGCGATACATTCAACAATTGTGCAGAATTATCGGTGCATCAGCCCCTCCGCCCCGCGCTCTTACGCGTCGACGCAACTACGCCCGGTATTGGGAGTCAACGCATACCCAGAAATAATACTACCTAGTACGCTGTCTAGCATCTTCGGGCCAGAGCACGGTATTGGGATACGTGCTATCTAGATCATGGCGAACCTGATTTTTGCTTAAAAATAAAAAAAATATTAAAATATATGAAGCATTTATAATAAACATATTATCATAATTTTGATATTCAATTTTAAAAAAGTACTTGATAATAATGCACTGAAATTTCAAAAACGTTATTTCTGAATTTAATAATTTTTTTTTTAACAAAACAGGTAGTGATCGACAATGATGTATCTCCAAATAATCACAATACTGTCGATGGGTGTGATGGTTGGGTCGCCAAGGTGTTCAGGTCTTGCCAATCGCATGTTTAGGCCTTAAGAGTCAATTCACATTATTTGGTACCGCCCTAATATTTCCAATAACTACAAGCTCTTTCGTTAAATTTTTAATAACACTATGGTTCCTTGGTTGTTCAACGAGTTTGTAATAATACAGATTTTGATGCAATTGGATTTTATCACTAAAACTGATTAAGGGACTTTTTTAAAAGCAATCTTTTAGAGACCACGACTTGAGCGAAGATCACCAGCAATCACCCCATCATACCCCACACAAGTGGGGGAAAAATTTAAAAAAATATATCTTAATAAAGTTTCGTTATTATTAAATTTTACACTACTACCATTTTATATTATTCTCTTTATTGTATACACCGGCGCGCTCTACTGACACATAAATGTTAGTATGGGAGGTGACACGCCACTCGTTTCATTTTTCTATGGCCTTTGATGCACATATGATACTTATATAATCTATCTCTGAATTGTCTAATATCAATTAATACACCGAATTTAAAAAAAAAAATGGGTACCAATAACAGATTTAGCAATGTCAGCTATTAAAAAAGTAAATGAGAATTCCCGACTTAGTCCTAAATTAATACTTAAAAATTTTTACCATACGTCGAGATTACAGAACCATTGGCTGCAGTCAAAACAATATCCCAAACCAACCACAATTCATACAAAAAATATAGTCCAATTAACATTTTAGTGTCCCTTCGCTGAACCATATACACCACCTCTGCATAACATTCGTGTACTCCATGGTGTGCCTACAGAGAATTAGTTTTGAAACTACTCCACTACTACTATCTGCGAAAAATTACATTTGAAAATACTTTTTAGTCTCGCATGCAATCTGCTGTGGTGAAAAGTTTATAAATCATAGTACATATTGTTAATTTATTTCATAAGTCTGGCAATATCAAAATATTTGTATGTGTACTTAAGTAAGTATACTTCTATATATATATATGAAATCTAATAAAGTCACTTGAATTACGACTGTCAAATAGTATACACGTGTTCTTATTAACAGGTTATGGGCCTCACGTCTTTCTTGAATGAGTTAAAAGTAAAAGTAATTTAATTTTTTTTAACCTCAACTATTTGGAATAATGGCGAACAATTATATACAAAGCGTGCCCAAGTTAAAAGGCAGAGAAAATTATGATGAATGGTGTTTTGCGGCCGAAAATTTGTTGGTACTCGACGGAAAAGCTCATTACATCAAAACAAATTCCAACCAAGAAAGAAAACCCGAAGAGGATGCAAAAGCCAAGGCAAAGCTGGTATTGACGATTGACCCAAGTTTGTATGTGCACATCAAGGCTACTAAAACCTCGGAAGAGTTATGGACAAAGCTGAAAGCAATGTTTGATGACTCAGGTTTTTCGAGAAAAATAACATTGCTGCGACACTTAATCTCGTTACGGCTAGAAAACTGTGATTCAATGACAACATACGTCACGCAAGTTGTGGAAACAGCACAGAGATTGAATGGTACAGGTTTTCAGATTACCGACGAGTGGGTAGGGTCTTTACTTTTAGCTGGATTGCCAGAAAAATTTTCGCCGATGATAATGGCAGTAGAACACTCCGGCATTAGTATAACTACTGACGTCATCAAGTCGAAGTTGCTAGACATTGAAGTATCAAAATTTGATGTTGACACTACTGGCGCTGCATTCGCTGCGAATAAAGCACAAAGGAAATACGCGAAATATAATAACAAACTTGCGCACGGAATGTCAGGTAAAAAGCAGCTGAGCGACGAAAATCATATTACGTGTTATAAATGTAAACAAGTCGGTCACTATAGAAATAACTGTCCTCAGATTAAAAGTAAACAATCAAACGCGTTCAGTGCGGTATTTCTAAACGGTAGCTATGATAAAAGCGAATGGTATGTGGACTCTGGAGCTAGTTCACACTTAACTGCAAATACGTATTGGATTAAAAATGCGAATTACTCCCCGGAAATGTCGGAAATAATCATTGCAAATGAAACCAAAATACCAGTTGCGTGTTCTGGTGATGTACAAATCCTCACTAGCTATAATTACGATATCACAGTTAAACATGTGCTGTGTGTGCCAAATTTAACAACAAACTTATTGTCTGTAAGTGCGCTTATTAGAAGTGGAAATCATGTATCTTTTGAAGCAAACCACTGTTACATTCGCAACCAAAAAGGTGAGTTGGTTGCTATAGCTGACTTGGTTAATGGTGTTTACAAATTAGTTTTGAAGAAACCCTCCGTGATGGCTGCAACAGCATTAGTAAACGCGGAGCTATGGCACAGACGGCTAGCACATATTAACAGTTGTGACTTGAACAAAATGAAAAGTGGAGTTGTTGATGGTGTACATTACCCTTCTGTCAGTGACATTAAGAAAAGTTCATGTGTGATCTGCTGTGAAGGTAAACAAGGTAGATTACCGTTTCCATCAAAAGAGCATAAAAGCAATGATGTCTTGCAAATAGTACATGCTGATCTTTGTGGTGCAATGGAAACGAGATCTATTGGAGGGGCGAGGTACTTCCTGTTATTTGTAGACGACTACAGTCGCATGACATTTATATATTTTTTAAAAGAAAAAAGAGAAGCTTTTGAGACGTTCAAAGCTTTTAAAGCAATAGTAGAAAAAATGCAAAATAAAAGCATTAAGACACTTCGCACTGATAATGGTGGCGAATTTTGTAATAAAATATTTGATCAATATCTCCTAAAGGAAGGAATAGTACACCAAACAACTTGCCCATATACTCCTGAGCAAAATGGGGTCTGCGAAAGGGCGAACAGAACAGTAATTGAAAAAGCAAAATGTTTACTGTTTGATGCAAAATTGCCTAAAAAGTTCTGGGCGGAAGCTGCAAATACAGCTGTTTACATAAAAAATAGATCCATCTGTTCGACATTGGGAGACAAAACCCCATATGAAGTTTGGTTTTCTGAAAAACCAAATCTTGGTCACATTCGCTTATTCGGAAGCCCAGTTATGGTACACGTTCCTAAAGAAAAGAGGTTAAAGTGGGACAAGAGGGCCGAAAAACATATTCTTGTTGGGTTTTCCGAAAATGTTAAAGGATATCGTGTCTACGACCCGAAGAAAAATGTTGTAATTGTGAGTCGAGATGTGATCGTAATGGAGAAATATTCAAGAAACACAGAAGAAAACAGTTCTATATGGATTCACAGTTCAAGTTCTGCAATCGAAGAAGGAGAAAGTGAAGCGGTTGAAGAAAGTACATCGTCCGTGGAAGAAAAGGTAGGCAGAGATTCAGTGGGGGAGTGTTCATTAAACGAATCTCTGAACATAGCACCCCTAGACAACTCTGTTTACACAGAACCTGATGGAAGCATTGATGATAACATACCGCCTATGCCTTGTGAAGAAATCCAAACGCCTGCAGAAAGAGTAGATAGCAAAAGGGTGAGAAAAGTCCCAGATCGCTTTGGTTACTCTAATATGTGTGTTTCGAATATCGTGTCCGACCACATCGACTTTGAAGAGGCTTTGTCAGGTCCAGAAGCAGAACAGTGGTCCATATCTATGCAAAATGAGCTCCAGTCATTCGAAGACAACGACGCCTGGGAGATTTCGGAAATGCCAAATGGGGCATCAATAGTAAAGTCAAAGTGGGTCCTTAACAAAAAGTTTGACGTAGATGGTAAAGTACGTTTCCGGGCTCGACTTGTGGCGAAAGGCTTCAGCCAGAAGTATGGTATAGATTATCACGAAACCTTCTCCCCTGTGGTAAGACACTCTACGTTGAGAATGTTATTGCTATCAGCGTGAAATATGCGATGGATATCACGCACTTAGATGTCACTACAGCTTTTTTGAATGGCCACCTGAATGAAGACATTTACATGTATTTTCCTGAAGGGTTCCAGAGTAAAGTTACCGGAAAAGTTTTAAAGCTAAAACGAGCTATTTACGGACTGAAGCAGTCTTCATTGGTTTGGTATGAAAAAGTTAAAAACTGTTTATGTAAGTTGGGTTATAAAATAAGTTTTTATGAGCCATGTCTATTTACAAAAATTGAAAATAATGTTAAAACTATAGTAACAGTCTACGTGGATGATTTTTTGATATTTTCAAATGATGTAAAGGAAACCGAAATGTTAAAAACTGTATTCAATTCTGAATTTAAAATAAAAGATCTTGGCTATGTAAAACGTTATCTAGGTATGCGAATTCAAACGAACACGAATCGCGACAGTATTTCCATAGATCAACAAGAATATATCGAACAATTATTATGCAAATTTAATATGTCTAATTGTAAATCAATCGATACGCCCATTGAGTGTAAGCTTAATATAGAACGGTCAAAAACTACTTACGATGCCGTTCCTTATCAAAAACTTATAGGCTCTTTGATGTATTTAGCGGTTCTTACAAGACCAGACATTGCGTATGCAGTGAGTTATCTTAGTCAATTCAACAATTGTTATACAGAAATTCATTATACTTATGCAAAAAGAGTTTTGAAATATTTACAAAAGACTAAAGGTTACTGTTTAAAATATACTAAAGGATGTAATGAAAATTTGACAGGTTTTGTTGATGCTGACTGGGCGAGTGACAATATAGAAAGAAAGTCATATAGTGGTTACTGTTTTACCATGTTCGGTTCTGTTATTTCCTGGCAAAGTAGGAAACAGAAATCAGTTTCTTTGTCCAGTACTGAATCAGAGTACGTGGCTCTCTCAGAGGCATCAAGAGAAGCTGTCTATTTAAGAAATTTATTGTATGATATTACCAAAAAATGGTACAAAATTCCTTTACATTGTGATAACCAAAGTGCTTTGAAACTTGCAACAAATCATCAATCGCATAATAGAACAAAACATATAGATGTTCGTCATCACTTCGTAAGAGATGTTGTTAAAAATAATACAATTACACTTGGATATGTATCAACTGAAGAAATGCCTGCTGATTTGTTGACAAAGGGTCTTATGCCAACCAAGCATTATAAATTTATGAAAATGTTAGGAATTACACCAATCTAAAGAAAATATATAATGGGTTAACACTAGGGGCTAAGCTTATTTTGATAAGTGGGGGTGTTAATTTATTTCATAAGTCTGGCAATATCAAAATATTTGTATGTGTACTTAAGTAAGTATACTTCTATATATATATATGAAATCTAATAAAGTCACTTGAATTACGACTGTCAAATAGTATACACGTGTTCTTATTAACACATATGTGTATGTTAAATATATTTATACAAGTGTTGATAGTAATAATAATTTGACCACTTTTTCTACACGCATTGCAAAATACTTATATTAACTTAAAAATTTCACGCCTTCTGTGTACCAATAGAACTTACTAATGGAACAAAACATACTCATTTTTCATATTCACAAATTTTTCTGTAAGCGAGTATTAAACTTATTGCGCAATTGTTCTATTCTAACAAAAACTTAGCGAAGTTCTTCATAACGCCTATTTGCTTCGACGAATGAAGAGAAGGACAATGTGAGCAAAGATCCTTTCTATGAGCACCTAGAACATACTTTTTTTGTATACAATCTATTTATTACTGAAACTGCTTAAACCTTAAAATGATTGCGCATCCAATTTAATGCAACAAGTTCGCAATAATCTAACTTCTTCTCGCTTAATATCAAGAAATGCTTTCATGTTTCTTTTTCTAAATCTCCCAGCGGTTTCGCAGCATCATATAATCTTTCTTATGTGGCTCTCCCCAAAGTTAAAGTATTTTCATACCTTGAGGTTTCGCTAGTTAATCACATAAGTTACATGGCTCTAAAGCCTTACTAAAATTTAACATTTTTGAGGCATTATGAAAAAAGGACTTTGTACGTGCTTAAACTAAGAGAATTTGTATAACTCCATGCCAATTTAAACTTAAATAAGCTTTTTATATCATATTGTTACGATCTTGCTGAATCAACCTCGATGATTTCCCAAATCCTTCGGGTACGATCTCTGGATCGTTAAATAAAAATCGCCAACTTAATTTACGGTCTCTTTATTTATTAAGACTTTATTTAATGTCCTTTTATTACCCAGTAATTCACAATTTAATTTACTATTTACAATACAACTTTCACAATGTACTGTTTTTATTACTTTACGCGTTTACTTTACGACTGATTACTTTTGCAGTCGTGTGTCGCCCTTATATACTTGTTTGGTGCTTGAAAACGAAACACTGGAATAATTGAGTCGTTACGATAACGTTTCGTTTTACGCTCTAGATCATGTCAGTTGTCGGCTCCTCTCTTTCATCTGATATTCGCTTCGCATTTTCGCCACAATATGTAATATTTTGCATCTATGATTCTTTTCTTATACCGTAATGTAAATATAACTTGTTTATATGATCACCATTTTTGATGGCGTACCATTGCCTGGCGATTTCTTTGGGCCCAATTTCTAAAGCACATTTGCAACATCTGGAGTAGGTGTTTTAGCTGTCCCTTGAGTTTCAAGGCCGTTCTCCATTAATCCCGGCAACGTAAAATTATTGGTTCCATCATTTGGCTGAAACAAATTACTTAAATGTTTTGCAAAACAATGTGCCCTTTCTTCATTACTAAGGGTCTAGTTACCATATGTCTTCCTAATTGAGATACTTATTTCAACGATGACCTTAAGATGATCTTGAGATCTTCTACTTGTTTCAGTGGACTTTCCATTTTTCTCTCTGCTGTTTTCAACCGCATCTTTTAGGCAGGAGTGGCAAGCATTCTCTGCAAAAGCTTTTTTATTAATAATTGTTGTATTTCAGTATTTATTTCAATATCTTGGCTCGTAATAGTACTTTTCCTCTTTGAGGCTTCTAAGGTTGTCGCAGAGGCGAATATATTATTGAAACCGTTAATGTTTTTATCAATACGTATATACTGCTCAATATTGGGTTGATGTTAATGTGACTACTTATAATATTTTTATATTTGAGGTTTCACTACGTGTTAGTCTTGTTTCTTGGACAACCATCATCGGTTGCTCTTAAATTTTTATTAAAAGGGATTAGTGGTCCGATAAGTATAAGAGATAAGTTGCCAATTGATTTTTCTTGAAACAGCGAAGTCGGGTATTTTCCTCCGATCAGTAGGACAATGTTGTTGGTTGGCTTAGGCTTAAATTTTAAATTTAGGAGGACAATAGATGGCTGAGAGGATAAACCCTTTGCCGTCAGGTGCATTTCAGACGGGAGCATAACATCTCTAGCATTTTCTCTTAAAAATATTGTCGACATGTTGTTCTGATCTTTAAGTATGTCTTGAATAACATTTTGCGTAGTCGAAATGAATTGTGTCATGCAGGTTTGAAATCATTGATTCAATATCTCCATTAGATAGATTCTGCAGGATCTGATCTGAAATGTTCTTCAATACATTCGCATATGCAAATTATTTTGAATTTATATTTTTAAGATTTGGAAGTTTTATCTGTATAATTTTCTACAAATTGGATTTGAGGTCTGTTTCCCATTTGACTCTGGTGAGGCTGGATGGTATTCCATCCTTACTTTGAGATTTTTTTATACAGGAAAACTATTGTAATTTAGTAATACATTAAATCTCCGCAATTACTCAATTTTTTCGTGTTGTTATCATCTTTATTATAGGTGCATTCCACATCTGCACAAATACTGCTCGGTGTCTACAGTTACACGGCGATGTAGCAAATATTTTAAACTGTAAATGGCATGTGTTAAATTTTTCTTCAGTTTATTTGCATTGGACGATAGTTCCGCCTATATATTTAATATTGAAACCGGCTTCTTCAAGAATGTTTTTATTTCTTCTGCCTTAACTGATTTTACTCCTTTCATTAAAATAATCCAACCTTTCGCGCTCTTCATTTTTTAATAGTTTTTATTACTGGACGATACAAAATTCACAATTTACATTAAATTTTTTTCAATGTAAGTTTGGATTTTAGTCTAATTTTTTTAAAGGCACTGTATGAAAATTGTTTGTGTGCGCAGTAAATTTTTAAAACTAAGATATTATTTATTTACTGAAACCACTTCGCAAGCTCCACAGAAGAATAAAGAGCTAACTAAGCTAGACATGATAACCAATTAACAGGAAGGGGCTGCTGTCTCATTTTTGCTTTACAGATGAATGGTTGATCTTTTCTCTTCAGGCGGATTCGACTTGTTGCGGAGGCCAAGGTGTTAGTCAAAGTGTTCGGATGATTGCGCAGTCTTGTTATGTACTTTTGTGTAACGATTTCTACCTCCCCTTTGATGGTGTGCTTCTTTAGATCTTTGTGAATGTTATCATCACGCATGTACCATGGTGCGCCAGTTATAGTTCTTAGAGTTTAGATTTTAATCATTGTAAAATATCAATATTTACAGAGGAGCTTTGTTCACCAGACTGATCCCAGATTTCATCCTTATAAGCCAACGCTGACTGGCATATTTAAGTTTAAGCTGAGATGTGTCGTCTAAGTGAATTCCGAGATATGTAATTTTGTTAGCTTTCGGACATTTTTAAGCATGCCAATAGGGCACGTATTATAGCTTTAATGTAAAGGTGATGTGTTTGCACTTATTTTAATTGACTTTCATTCTCCCTTTTTGTTAACCATTCTTCAATTAGTTTAAGGTGCTGCTCTGACACATTCGTGGATGTAATGGGCTATTTGTGCCAACTTAATATAGCAGTATCATTTGCAAAAGTTGGCATCATTACTTTGTCACTTGTAGGAATGTCTTCCGTGTATAGTATATATAATAAACATTACCTTGCGGAAAACCTGACGTTGGGTACTCCTCTGTTAAGATATTATGGAAAAAGTTCGATAAAACTTTTTTAATTTTATGAATTGTCTATATGATGCCGGCAGGGTTGTGTCTATAGCTGGTTTAGCTATAATAATCATCAGTGACTTTTTCCATATTTGCGAACAATATCGTAGCTGTAATATTACACTGAAAAGATTTCCGAGAAAAACAAGAGCAATGCTCGGCAGTTCGTTTAGCATCATCAACGGCAATTATCTTTTTTAGCTCTGAAATATATGTTCCGCAAGAAGCATTGTATCTTTGAACACTATGATTTAGTGGCAGGGGTGCATTATCTGTAGCAGTGTTTGGCTGGAGTATTTACTGGTATTACTGGCATCAGTATTTACTGGTGGCTTAAGATTTTTGCTAGCTTTTCAAAGCGATTTTTTATTAGCAAAATTGGAGACAATGACAATAGGAGATTTTTTATAGTTTTTTCTTCATAGTGTCTTAATACCATTCGTAACATTTACTCTGCGATTTTATGTCGAACTTTTGCATAGGGTGATCGATGCGTTTACCGTTACCGACGCAAACGTCGCCTGATTCTAACAAACAATCCGATTTCGCTGATAGTTGTAAGTGTTCTAGTGTTAAGCTGCGTTTTCTGCTCCTCTGTTGCTAAAGAAACTGCTGTAGCTAGCATACAGTTGATAGAAGTACTTCGTTATCAACATCTGTCGCGGTCCCTATTTCGGCATTTGTCCCTAATATTGGGAGAATTTAGTGGTGGGAACTGTGCAGTTGTTTTTAATACGCCAGCATAGGTCGTTTGACTAGTGCTTAAACTAGGTAAATTGGAAGAGGGAGCTCCAGGGTTAATATGTGGAAGTTGGTTGCTTCTAGATGGAATACCTTGAATGAAAGCTTGGGGATAAGAAATTTTTAAACACTGGTTGCGGTGTTTTATTGCTCGGACTTGATTTCCTTTTACGTGTGTGATATTTATGTATCACTCAATGACAGTCTGTGTATTTGACCTGTTTTCTTCTTGACTGTCTCACATTTTTTCGAATTCAGCGCCCGCACTGGAGTTGCTGCTGCTGCTGCGCAGCGTGTTTGTATGGCTTCTTGTGTTTCTGTTGTTGTTGGTGAGCAAAGAGGTGTTACACTCTTTATTTTATCTGCTGCCGATGAAGAACTATGCTGCGTTGGTGTAAAAAGAGAAGCACCGTTTGCCTTTGTACTGTTGTTGGATGGAGTTGCGGGTAAAGATAGTGAAGCGGCATTTCTCTCCGCTGCTGCGACTGAATGCTGCGTTCGTTTTGGTTTTAGCGATCACTCATCACATCGCCTTTTGACCACTTATTGTTTTTATATATTTTTTGTTTGCCTTTATTTATTTTGTAATTTTTGTCAACTTGTTTCTTTATTTATATGATTTGGTTATTACCCCAAATAAATCCCTTGCACTTGCTTAAATTAATATATAAAGTTTTAAGTAATATATAGTCAAAACTACATCCGTTCAATTTGAACATTTGAACAATAGTTTTCCAAGCAATAAATTGGTGGAGGTTTAGTATTTTAAACTGAGGGATCACCCTTTGATTGTGAATCAATGTCTAAAGCAAATCTGCTGCTTTGAGAGTTCTTTGCGTTTATCATTGTTAGCACTTAGTTGAATTTTTTTCGTGTTGGTTGTTCTTTATTGGGCTAGATTTCCTTTTAATATTATTATAACGATATGAACCTGTTCGCACTACTGATGCCTTTATTTTCTCAGTTTGCCTAACGCTTTCCTGTGTTCTTGAATTTGTATTGGTTCGCGATTTCTTGCTGTGTGGTTGTTTTTCCCCTGTTGAATTCTTTGCTGGGCTATTTGCTTGTGGCTCTGCGGACGTCGTCTTGTGAGCGTTAGGTCAGTGATGCTGAGAGACTTCAGTTTCACCGTTGCTTTTTTTTTGTTATTGACACGTAGGCGTTGTGGACTACACAAAAGTAAAGCAGGCATTAGAAAGCCTTTGGTCTACCGCCCTTTTTTGATTTAAACTCATTTTTTAGTTGCACTCAATGCATAACTTTGTTTATTTTTGTTTGCACTTTTTGTTTACTTCTATTGTATTAATTTTTTTTAATATCTTTATTTTGGGCTTTATTCAGTATTTTTTGTTTTCTAAGGGTTCTACGAAAGTCACAAAAGACGCTCATGTGATGTATGTATTTGGCTTTTTTCTGCATATTTTTATGTAATTTTTTGTGTAATAAAAGCGCTTAATTATGCATGTGCTTTTTACAGGCAAATAACGCACTTATGAGCGCTGCGCCTGCCATGATGTAAAAATTATCCTATGCGATAATTTTAGTACAAGAGTCGGGAAATTGAGTCTTCACGATGAAACATTCCAAACGAGCTGAGGCTAATCGAATATGGGTGAAGTATGGTTGTCTGTAGCACTAGATTCCCCCGTACGAAAATTAAAGCTTTGCAGAGTGTGCAATGCTGGTACATGCTTTAAGTTCTGCTTTCTCCAGGTTAGACAAAAAGCGCAGTGAATTGCTTTGGAAGTGAACAAGGGCAAGACGAAATATCGACTGTCATCAAATAAACATTCTTCACATTCGCGACTCGGTTCCCACGTCACTGTTGATAGTCATAACATTGAGGTCGTAGAAAATTTCGCTTATTTATGAGCCAGTATTAACAACAACAATAATGTCTGTCTTGAAATCTAATCTACTCTTGCCGACAGGTGCTACTTTGGACTATGTAGGCAATAGAAAAGTAAAGTCCTCTCTCGATGAACCAAATTCAAACTCTACAAGTCGTGCATCATTCCTGTCCTGACATATGGAGCAGAAACTTAACCGATGTCGACATCTGATGAGTCGAATATAGGAATTTACAGACGGTGGAACGATTAGCAAATAGAAAGATAGTAGCTAGATGGGCTAGATGATGTCGTTCGAATGAATGAAAGTACTCCAGCTTTGAAAGTATTCGATGAAGTACACACTGATGGAAGCAAAGAAAGAGAAAGGCCACCAAAACGTAAGAAGGATCAAGCGCAGAACGACCTGGTTTCTCTTGGTATTTCTAACTGGCACCAAACAGCGAAGGGAAGAAACAAGTGACTCTTAAAATTATTGTTTTGCTTTAATTAAGCATTTTCAATAAATAATTTTTTTTTGGTGTTATAAAAAAAAATTCATTATCAATTTGTATATTTTCATTTCTCATTATGAAATTATATATTCTCAATATATGTTAACATTTTCCTTTATAATCTTGTATAATTTTTTTAATTTTTTTAAATGTTATATTTCATCTCTTGTACATAAACCTTACCTTTTTCAGTTCAACAAAAATGAATTTGTGGATATATGCACGTTTTTCGAAGTTTATTAAGGACAAATGTTTTTCTTCTGGAAGGACCAACATTCAGGTAAGTGTAAAAGCATTTTTTAAGTTCTTATTAAAATACGAAATATCTTCTTTTCGCAATAACATAGGGAAAAATTAGGTTGATAAAACTCATCATAACCATTATTTCGTTCATGAGTCCGGTTAATATATCCATATGCTACAATACATATCGAAAAATTTCTTACTAGGGGCCATAAATCCATTTCGTTAATATTTAATTTCCTCATTCAACTTTTTCCCTGCGTAGGCAGTTAATTTCTAGTTAATAACACGTAATTATAAACTCAAATACGAATAACAGATGGAAGAGAGAGTTAGAAAAAAAAGTGATTATAGAGAGTTGTAAAATAAACCATTAGGTATAGTGAAGAGAATTGTAAACTATTGAGTAGTAATAAACGGTGAGTAAACTCTTGACAATTAGAAGCCAAAATAATAATTTTTGGACTTTTATTTAGCAATCCAGTAATCGAACTAGAAAAATTTGTTGAGCCACCGAGGTTAATTACGTAAATCATTACAACTGATGTCAGAAGTGAGAAATCCTGTACAGAAATTCAAAATAGTGAAATTCAGGGTTTGACGATACTGTTCCTCAAAAATTAATTGGGGAAGTGAAGATTATTTTCAATCGGAAATAAGGCGGATCTACAATCAGGGCTGCGAGAAGCTATGGAAGCTGAGGGCATTGGCTTGAGCTAATACGAATTAAGTCGCAAGGACGAAGATACATCCACAAAGGCTATGGTGAAAAAAGACGCTGTTGATGCTGTGAAAGATTTAGAGCAG
Source organism: Neoceratitis asiatica (assembly GCA_030068015.2). Taxonomy (NCBI): domain Eukaryota; kingdom Metazoa; phylum Arthropoda; class Insecta; order Diptera; family Tephritidae; genus Neoceratitis; species Neoceratitis asiatica. The sequence continues at coordinate 71,073,503 of CM061525.1, read as the reverse complement.
CCATCAATTAAGATTGAACAAAAGGCGTGTGGCTCATCTAGGTATGGACATTAATATGCTATTGGATGCAATTTCACAAATGAGATCTAAAACATGTCATAAATAAATGACCACATTTCTCAAATAAATGCCAGCATTATACAGAAGTTGGACGAACAGGATGCTAATATAACACAAATGAAGGCCCACATTTCATCACAAATGCAAGACCAGGAAGTGGGTATTTCATTCCGCCTCATAAATCTTCGAGATTGTATTGTCAAAGACTGCGCAGAACTTAGAATAATATAGGAGAGCTCCCAATCAGCCTCATCCCGTTTGCGGATGTTTCGTCATGGAGGCTGAATTTTCAGACTGTTGCGTCAAAAATACGTTCTTTACTCATCCTGGCATTGGAATTGCCTAGCAAAATTTTGACATTGTGGTGGGGGTAGGCTCTCATAGAAAACATCTTTGGTCAAATCGTCCTTCTGCTAATGAAGACTTTCTGCTATGGGAGAAATAAATTGTGGGTTGTCGAAGCAGCACGAAATTCCATACCTTGCTTATTAGTAAAACCCTGGCTTAGATACAATAGGATGGACTCATCCCTGCTCGTGTACTAAATGAATTCAAATCACCAATGAGACTACGAAAAGGAACTGTATTGGGGCAATGTCAACATTTAGACGCCATCATTAACTATAAAGAGTTACTTAGAAACGGTTCCATTGCCGAGAAGGAACGCAAACCCTGCTCAAAAGGGGAAGGTAAAGAAGACATAAAAGATGCCCGGTTAATTGCAATTACACCAACAGATGACCAACTAAAGAGCAAATAGCAGTGGAGAGTCCAATCGCAAAGGCATACTGGGCACAAGGGCGCAGTTTGAAGTTGATTTTTAGCTGTTTGCGTACAGAATGGGAAAGTGAAGAACACGCAGTATAAGTCAGGAACATCATATGAGGGTATTATCATGGATGTAACCGGTCTATTCCCTATTAGCAGAAAAGGAAACAATACGTCTTTGTGTTTATGGACTACTTTAGTAAATGGCCGAAGGTACTCAATTACATACTAAGAAGCCAAAACACAATTGAATTACCAGATGCGGTACGTTTCTTGAACGCCACTCTGACCAAGAAAGGAATTTTGAGTGTTTCAAGAAATGGAATTGAACTCTGGAAGAGCAGTTGATGAAGGTCGTGGGCAAATATCAGGATGATTGGGATATCCACCTACCTCTGTTCTTAATGGAATATCGCTCAGCAGTGCACTAAAAACAAGTAAAACTTCCGAAAATATTATCTTTGGAGTAAATGGTATGCGAAAAGATGATAGAGTAAACAGTGATAGATATACGGAAAAAGATGATAGAGATGCATGCTCTTTCCAGACAGCATAGTTATGACAACGAAAGCAAGCTTACACATGATGGATTTCTTTGCAGTATGTGGGAAATAAATATACGTGGGTTTAGGTATAGGACATTTATCCTATCGTAGCAACCTGCTTTGTTGTTGTACTATTGAACGGATAACACAGAAAATTCAAATTTAATGGGGAATGTTTATTATCATTCGAAAGGACATACTTTCGCATTTATTTTTTGAAGGTTATCTCTTTCAAATGTTGCCCGCTGCAACGTCTCAGATGGTTCATCTGTTGAGTCCACTTTTTGATGTCTCGTTCGAGCATTTCGACTGGTAACTGGCGAATGACATGCGCGATGTTTTGCTCCAAGGCCTGAATATAAACAGGATTGTCCGCATAGACTTTAGACTTACATATCCCCAGAAAAAGTCTAACAGTGTCATATCACACGATCTTGGTGGCCAATCGACCGGCCCAAAACTTGAAATTATCTGCTCATCGAAGTGTTCTCTCAATATATCCATGGATTGATGCGATGCGTGGGAAGTGGTGCCATATTGTTGAAACCAAGTGCCGCGGAGATTACGAGCTTTAATTTCAGGCATTAAATAGTCGGTTATCATACGGTCGCCATTTACGGTTACGTTCTCACCAACATAATTTTTGAAGAAATATGGACCGATGATTCCGACGGCTCACAAACCACACCAAACCGTCGTTTTTTCTGGATGAAATGCCAGCTCCTGAATCTCTTCAGGTAGCTTTTCATCCCAATGCGGCAATTTCGCTTGTTTGCGTACCCATTGAGCCGGAAATGGGCCTCACCGCTGAACAAAATCTGGCTCGAAAATGTCGGACCTTCTTGTGGCTTCAGTTCTTACACAAGCTGTATTTTGTACGTCATCAATTTCAGGCCTCGACGTAAAATGCGCCAAGTCGCTCCATACGTCAATCCGAGTTGCTGCGAATGGCGCGAATCGATTCTCCACGGTATTCGTGTACACTCTCAACTACGGCCGCTATATTTTCATCCCTGCATGCTGGAGGTGCTCTATTCGGTCTAATATTATCCAATAATGGATGCTGCGTTTTAAGACGGGTGATGGTGTTGTGAATAGTACGCTTAGTAGGCAGATTATGTTGAATTTTCGTAATAGAGTTGAACGATTTGTAAACGTTGTTCAGACGAAAGTCTTTCCATGAGAAAATGTCAAACAATACTGAATAAAAATAGCATGACCGCTTGACACGATTCACGCGTGATCTGTCAAAAAAAGGCAATTGAAAAAAGTACATCTACATCGATCACCCTTTAAATGTACATAAATAAATAAATAATACAAAACTTATTCACATCGTTTAATGTGGATTTATTTTCTTACAGGTTCGGAGTTGTGTAAATAATAAGTTTTTGTATCTCCCAGATTAATAAAAATACATTATTAGGATTTTTTGAAAAAAGTGTATTTCCAAAGTCCTCACGTATTTTTAATTATTTTTTATAGATGAAAAAATATATTTTCTTATATTGAAGTTTCAAATGGACGGTCATTTGCATATTTCTCTGCTTCTATGGCGTAAACACCGTTTACGCGAATATAGCATTATTAACAAAAGCATGCCACTCGCTACTTCTCTTCGATGTTTGTGCCCATCTAGAAGGATCAGAGTGTCTGAGTGGAGGTATGACTCTTCCTCTGCTTCCATCAGCGTGTATTCCATCGAATACTTTCAAAGCTGGAGTGCTTTCATCATTACGATAAACATGACCTAGCCAGCGTAGCTGCTGTCGAAAGTAGCATTTGTCGCAAGAGTGATTCAGCATTGGATTTCAAAGCTGATATTATTGTTGTTGTTAATGCTGGCTCATAAATAGACAAAATTATCTGCGACTTCCATGGTATGACTGTCAACAGTGACATGGGAGCCGAGTGGCGAATGTGATGACTGATTGTGTGATGACAAGAGATATTCAAATTGAAGAAATTACGCTATAAAGAGTCACAATTTTTGAAACCTCATTTGATATCCAACGGCTCACATGAGTTTGGTAGGGAATATCAAAATCGGACTTAGAGACGGCTCTTTTCATGCTGTCGAAGGCAGCCTTGAAATCGACAAAAAGGGATGACATATGTCAATCTATTCCATGTGGTACCTCTTTTTGGATTGGGCTTAGGTTCCATTCGTCGGGCATACTTTCGTGCAACCATTTTTTGCAAAGAAGCCGATGCAGTCATTGTCTGTTCTTCGCTGTCGTATTTGCATGGCTCTGTCAGTAAGCCGTCGGCCCCCGCCGCTTTATTTTTAAAGGGAAATTGCTTTGCGAACTTCATCAATGTCGGGAGATGGAACGTCTATACCATCGGGTGTGCCACTTTTACTGCCATTCAGAAGGCTTACAGGCACGCATACACTAAATGTTCTCTGGATATCGGTGACCAAATTGCCTCCTTGTTTCCTACATGAGTATGCTTCGGTCTTGAAACCTTCAGTAAGACACGGCATCTTTTCATCGAATTATGGAGCAGCTTCTAAAACTCTTCCTACTCATGCATTTCGGCATCATTCTTTTTTTGCCTGTTATTGCGTCTCGCTTCCTTCCTCAGCTCTCTATATCTATGTCACCCTAAATGTTTTGTGGACGATTGCAAAGTGGCGAGGTAGGCAATCCGCTTTCTTTCCACCGCTGCTCGATATTTCTCATGTTTTTCGAATCCTCTTGAAAATCAATTGTTTCCATTGCAGGGATACGTAGAAACTTTGATAACCTGTCCCCTAGCTCACTTATACGAATTGCTCAAATGCTCTAACAGCAGGGTCGAACCTTCCTTATGTTTGTTGATCCTAGTCGATGATATGTCCTTGGAACGTACCCACATGTAAAACACTGGATACATGTCTTGTTTTTTGTGTGCTGGAATATAGGCAACTTTGTTTCGGGCTCCAACGAAGTTGATCAGCCTCAGCCGATTTGAGGACGCTTCGTCGTAATGCTGAATTTTCCGCCTCCATATAAAAAAAGTGCAACAAAAATGATGCACGAAACATTTTTTTTACGAAGCAGTACGCAACTCGAACGAAAAAAACTACATTTTCAAACAAATACGAATGCACGGCATCACAGGTTTCAGACCGAAATAAATAGTTTCATATATATTTCGTCAGAAAAAAGAGGAAGACTAATATTCAAACGTATTAAAGCAAGCTTATAAAGCAATTTATGTAATATTTTTAGTTTTTCATCAATTTCTACACCTTTTTTATTTTTAGCCGTGGGAAACGTTGGTATACATAATCAGCGACAAATATTTATCGCACTCTGGTCTTGTTTTTCATTTTGTTTATTTACGTTTGCATATCTATTAACGAGCTGTTCTCAATAGAAAATTATCTGTCAAATTTCCGTGCCTACTATATTTTTTTTTCGCAGAGCTGCGTACCGACCTTAAGTGCCCACCCAGGGCATTCCAACTCCATAACTTCAAATCGTGATCCTCAAACGTTTACAGGGTCGTCATTATGCTACTATTTTTTTATGTGGAGGGTACAAATCCCTACGCACAGCCGCAGGGGATTCGCCTTCTCACCTTAGCCCACTTCCAAAGGGATGTTTGTTGGCTACCCAGAGCATACTTAGCACATACCAGTTGTAATACGAGTATTATATCATGATTGTTAACCTAATAAATTATATATATATATATAATGGCCACCATAATGTGCTATTTTATTAAAATTCAAACTAATTTCTACTAGGTGGTAATCCTAAATTTCTAACCGTAGAGATACCACCTGTCTAAGGCAATAAGATTAACAAAAACAAATTGGAGGAGGAGCTAGACGGTCTCAGCGGTTTCAAAACACCGATTATATATTTGTACCCAAACAAGTATAATGCAAATATCAGATTTCTTATTAGGAGTATTCGCTTTGTCTAGGAAATGCATACTATGCAAATATTTCCTATGGAATTGTGATAGAGATCGAGAGCACCCCCGTTGCAAAATTTTGACATGTTCAAGTGAAGCAATAACAACCAGACAGGCACAGGGTTACTTTTCCTTGACAGGGTTGCATTTTCCTTCTTGCTAGCTGTGGGAAATAAATATACATAGGATTTGGTATAAGATATTTTTTCTATCGTACCATATGCTTTTTGCATTTCCTAGACAAAGAGAATACCCCTATTATATTATATATATGCTTCGGCGGCCGCAATGGCCGAGTGGTTAGCATTGCATACTACGGGTACCATTCATCCAGAGCTCGAATCCAGGTTCGACCAAAATCCGAAATTATAGAAAATTATTTTTGCTAATTGCGGTCGCCTCTCAGAAGATAATGTCAAGCCCTCCCAATGTATTTCTGACATGTAATAAATTAAAAATGCTCTTCATATAGTTCCTTCGTCCGTTCGGAGGTGGCTTAGAATAAACTGTAGGCCCCTCCTTATGTTGGTAAAAATATCCAGACGCAAAACCACAAATTGGAGGAGGACATCAAGAGTTACAGATAAACGGAGGAGAGCATCAACAGTGACAGTGAACGTTTGAAACAGAGAGAGTTAATTTGAGTTCGGAACACGAAAGACGAGCGCGTAGCTACATATAAGAACGTGGTTGTGGAATAAATTAAATATTAAATAAATTCATTTTATATTGACTCTACAGTGGTGCCAGAACAGGGAGAAAACGCTTATTCACGTACGAAGAAACCGTGAAAACAGTGCATATATTAATATTGTCAAGGATTGTGTGTGTATTATCGCTAATATATCTATGAATTGAGTTAAATGCTCATGCAAAAACGAGCATACATAGGTGATGTAGTAAACAAATGAACAATTGAAAATCAAAACGTTTGATTGTGTGGCAATAAGTGGCGCTATGATTTAAAGGTATAAGTAGTGCGGAAGCCAGGAGTAGCGTGAACACGAAAGTCCTCGTAGTAGTGCGGAAATATTGTGGCCATCAAGGTCGCTAACTATTAATTTGTAAAAACCGTAATTGTAAACTGTTGCTGCAGGCAAAAGTGCCGGAAAAATAACATTTGAAGCAAATGTCGATTTTGTTCCCATAAATAGGCAAACGTGCCATTTCTTGAAATATTTGAACTATACATTATTTTGATGGCGTGATTGGTACACACATAAAGGTGATGTAGCAGTAGTAGCAGGGACGACGAAGAGGCAGTGTACTGAGTCTCTTGTGTTCGGTCAACACGCTTTGTGATCTTATTCGTCTCTGTAAAATTTGGCATTCCTTTTAACATTTATATTTACATTCTCTGAATGGTTGCTATTATGATTAGTTTAGAATGAATATTAGAGAATTTATGAAATTTAAAATAAAGATTTCTATATTAAAATTTAAATATATATTATATTGAATAGCGAATACATATAGTAACAATTTTAATAATTAACCCCGATGATTGTTCGTTCGAATTGTTGTTCGTTTGGCTTTTTAATTGCAGGAAATTTAGTCCGCAATAGATTACAAGTTTCTTACTATACACAATGGTTTATTTTACAACTCTTTATCATACAACTAATTTCCGCTTCACTTTGCAACAGTCTTATCACTACTGAGTCTTTAACTCGATTCCCTGCGATAGCTGCTGCCGCTCCTTGTATCCTTGACGATGAACCAAATATTCCAAATATTCCGTTCACGCGCAAACTCGTCTGCCTGGCTAGCATCACACTGTACTCCACCTAAGTCGTTACTGCTACTCCTTTTATCTGTCCTTTATACTTGGGATTTGCGTAACACTGCCCTCCCCGTAAGTCTAATCGTCCCGATCAGGGACACTATGTTTTCCAAACGCTGCAAGGCTTTCTATGTTAACCATTCTAATTTAAGTCTTGGTTTCCCAATGGTCCGAATTCGATAAACTACGCCGTTCAGACGTTTGAATATTATATGTGGATATCACAATCGCCCTGATGTTTGTCCACGAACCTCCTATTTGTCTCGGCTGGCAACAACACAAACACACCTAAATAAAATAATATTCTCTACACAGCAAAAAAAACCGCCGCCTCTTTTACCCAAAGGGACCGGGTTACATAGCGCACGCCACCATGGTACACCAAGCACACTGGATTAATTTTCCCCTCGCCGCATTAAAAAGAACGGCGAAGGGTTTGTCATTATTAAAAATGATTTCGTGTAAGTGACCGCCGTGGCTGGCCCATATAAATTCCGGCCAGAGGCTCAATTTTAGATGAATTTTAGCAGTAATTGGGCCGTGTGTCAGCAATAACGCGCCGAATATAAGTCAGTCTGTTCGTAATGAAATGGTAAGCTTAGTGTAAATCAAATAACACCTGTCAAATAGAACAACTATGAAAAAAGTATTGTCATTTTCTATAGAACAGTGCACACGAGCAGATTAGAACGATTCCTAACAATATTTGCTATGCTAAATCCGAATATTTAATTTGGTTGACAATATTGGTTTAAGTTTCCGATTTGATATTTCTCCGTTATATTGTTTGGTTACCACGAGCACGGTTTCGTTTTTGGTTGTCGAGAGATAACCTTAGTTTTCTAAAGTCTAAAGTACCACTTTCTGGCAAGACTGAATCTGGATTGGATTTCCAGGCTGTCCTTGCTGTTGAGTTAGTGTTGGTTTATAGATGTGATCGCTTTAACAGAATTGGAGGGAGACTTCTATTCACGGTTCATTAGTCCTTATCTTCAGAGCACATTTGCACTTATTTCGTAGATTCCATAGAACTTAAATACATTCGTGTTCTTACCGGTAAAGACTTTGTTTATATAGCTTTATCTCACATATTTCCTTAAAAAATTAAATAAAAAATTATCCGAATTGATCTGGCCAGACTATTATGGTAATGTCCAAAAAAGTTTAAAAAATTATAAAATTTTGTACCGAAACGTTCTCGCCTTTTAACTAAATTAACTAATTTATGGTTCAAGTAGGAATTAAATGTGGTAAAAACCCGAATGTTTCGCTCTCTCAAACTGTATAAACTAACTAGCTTACCTATATAGTTACTATATAAAATATTCTAAGCTACGTCGCAAGTACTACTAACTTAACAAAAAATCGATATCTTCCCATCTCCTTAACTGAACACAAGGAGTATTAATGCGTTTTCGCACATATAATTTATTATCTGGTGTTCCGCAAAGGTAGCCTCCTGAGACCGATTTTGTTCTTATTTTTTTCGAGATATGAAAAAATCTTCAAGTCTAGAGCAAATATGCAAATTGTATTTTTTTATTTGCGGGTAACAGTAATTACAATCTTCATATTAATACTACTTTATTGAAACTTGAGACGCTCTCACCTTTTCAAAGCGATAGTCTAAAGAATTTGAAGACCATTATATTAAGAAAATATTTTTTACGTCATTAGTAAGACCAATATTTTAGTTGGGTTGTGTGAAACCCTAATTATAAAATCCATACCGATAAATATGAGTTCGTTTTAAAGCAGTTTTTGTTGTTCACTTTGCGTTATTTACAATGTGATTCTTACCAAAATCTTCCTGAGTATACTAATCGCTTAAAACTTATAAATCTACCGTAGAGAAATATTAAGAATAATTTGTTTAGTTTTATTTCTCTTAAGTTCCCTTTTTAGCAGTTTATTTTTCTTAAGTGAAGTAAATTTTAATGTCTACATCCGATTATCAATACAGTTTAGAGCACTATTTTTAAATTCATGTAAAACCAATATTGAACTGCAATATATGAACCATTTCGCTGCTTAAGTCAAGATTCGATTTGAGAGACTCGTAATGAAAAATACTATACTACTATTTTCTCTTAATAAGTATCTCACTGAATTTATAGTATAACAATCTTATATTTCAGCTGCTAAATTAGTTTTCTATAGCTGAGCAGTTTCAAATCTCAACGCTTAAAAAGATTTCGTTTTCATAACTCGTCAAATTCCGTATGTTATGCGGATGAATCAATTCGTGTCGGTAGGGTGGGAGGAGGATAACCGTTGGGTTTATGATTATTATTCAACCTTCTTTGAAACCACTCAATGCAGAAACTTAGAGAAGAATGGAGCACACTCAAAAAAAAAAAGATATTTTATGCTTATTAGGTGGCATAGAAGCGTTGGCATTGTTGAATTGTTCACTGCAAAAATATTTCGCTGCTGAAATATAAAATTAAATCTATTTGGAGGCAAATTTTAAATAAGACATAAAGAAAAAGATAATGTATTTCAATAAAAAAAAATTAACTTAATTTTTCTAATTGCGGTCGGCTCTCGACAGGAAATGTCAACCCCTTCGAGCAAGGTTTATGGAATAGAAGGTTACTACAACCGTTGACGCCACCGAACCAGCTTCGTTGCTTACAGTCGACGTAAATTTATATTTCTATTGATAAAAAAGGGTTTTTTGTTGTTTAAAATGTAATATAAGCGCAAAATACTTATGCAGAAGTAAACATAATTACGTAATTTTTTTAAATAATATTTTACTTCTTCTTATATATAAATACATATTAGACGTGTTTTTTTACGCGCATATGTATAAGCACTTAAATTTTGATATGAATAATTAAAAACCCTGTGCTATGTTCCATTTAAAATTTAAGCGCATATATGTATATAGATTTAATTTTTCGATGAATTCACGTTTTATTAAAACTTCGATTTTTTTGTACCCAAATATTAATCATTAAATTTATAAAGTAGATGACTCCTCACTTTACAATATCGCATATTTGTTTTAATTTTCCAGATATGTTAATATGAATTGCTCACAGATATTTTCTTTAAATTTTTGAAGACAATTTTTTCAAGAGATAGGAATTGTTCATTTCCCAATGGCTTTGTATCTGATTAGGAAAATATGCGAAATTGGATTCTACATAAAAAATTTATAAATAATGGGAGTTGAAATTTTTGATCATTTTCAAAGTTTTCGACATTGTCACATGATATCAAAACTTAAAAATGGAAATTTTTGTTAAAAAATAATATTAATTTTTTTAATTTAAATAAATTTGATGAGTGAAATATTTTTTTTTTTTGACAGAAAACTATTCATGAAGTATTTAGTCCAAATTTTTCTTGATTCTAAAAATGAATAATGCAGGTCTTTATGCATAAAATAATGCCAAATTGAGCTAATTTTGTTATTAAGCATAATATTTTGCTTAAATTACTGTTTGTATTATCGTAAAGACACAAATCTACATGAAAAAAGAACAAAAAAATTCTATATGTCTGTCTACGTAAAGTATTTTTTGAATTTAATCTTACCTAGTTAAAGTAAAATAATAAATGATATATAATTTTCAAAACGATTATGCCATGTAGTGAAGTGTGTTAAAAGATTTCACAGGTTGTATTGGATTTTGCCCCTTTTTGGTTGTGTGTATTTAGGGTTTATTTTTTCAACTAATGTGCAATTTTATATAATTATTTCACCGCTGAATTCCTGGTGTGCGTCTCGTTTTTTTTTTAACAAATGGAGGGACTTAAAGCTTCTTAAAGTTCTAAGCCATTCTAATTCTAAAACATTCTAATTTCCAAGCCGTCAACCTCAATTGGAAAAATCATTTGGAGGTGGAACTGTCTAGGGTTTGAACCCATGGTATTCTGCATTGCAATTCACTCGGATACTGAGCCCTTACTGTGTATTTAAATTATTGAATATTTTCAAAAAATCGCCCCCAATTTTTTCGCTTCACTTAAAACTTTCTCCAAAATATCTTCGCACATATGTGAATGATTATGTTTCATATGTACGACTCTTGCTCCCCCGAAATAGCTTGAATAGCCCGAAAGCTATAACCATCAACCCTATGTACAGCTGCTGAGGACAGAGTATATGGATTGAATACCAATTTGTCAGTGAGATATCCTTCATGTCCTTTTATTCCTCATCCACTGTCCAATTTATTGCTTAATCCACAGGATGTGGTACAATCTCTACAATAATATACATATATATTGTGTGAACTTCTCAACATTTTTGCATGTGTTGTTATGTTCCCATATGTAAATACTTGTACATATATACGTGTACGTATATACATCATATGTTTATATAATAGGTCCTCACATACCGACAGTGGCCGAATGTGTAAGTTGGAAGACGGCACCGCAGTGTGTTCCTATGTTTACATAAATGTGTGTTCGCTCCAATGCTTTTGTTAGCTGGTTGTTTGCACTACAGTGCTGTATCACCTGCCTATCACTGTGACTCGATGATGTATTCATATACAGCTTGACTTTAAGAATGCGTCTATTTGAATTCGGATTACACTAAGCTGCTTAGAAGCAAAAATTCTCTTTTTGAAAACGTAAGATTGTTCGAGCCAATCGCTACATGCATAAAGGTATACATTTATGTTAAGTACATACATATGTAACAATATATTCAACTTCAATTATTATTAAGCATCAATTTTTTACCGTTTCAATTGTTATAAGCGACCAGTAACTGCCAGTATTGGCATTTCGATTAGTTACACTTATGTGAGATTATTTGTAAATTCGAAAAAAGGGGACAGTTAAGTAAATAACTTACTTCGGAAAACGTCGTCAGTAGTTTAAATTTTTTCACTTTATCTTGAAAGAATCCAAAGTGTGTTGCTTTAAGGCGATCACACATTAAACTCCCTTTTTTAATAAACGCTATTATTGAAACCCACGGATCAGTGCAGAACCATTTCATGAACTGAGGAAAACTGAAACCCAAAGCGGAATAACTCGACGTAAAGTTAGAGATATAACCGTTGTTATGTTTAGATTACCTGTGTATGTGTGAATGCAATTAAGTAATTATTTAAATCAAGCTTATTTAATATGAAGATGTAGCCGAATTTTCGAAATAAATTTTAAGAAAAAAAATTTTTTTAGGCTAATGTTAATAATTTAAATAAATAGGTTTCTCAAATAAAAAGATATATATAAATAGAATATAAATATCAATATGTAAATAGTAATTTTTTTTATGTTTAAAAATATAAGAATGCTAATTAAAATATAAAGTAGTTTTTATTTTATTTACGTAAAAAAAATACAATTTCTTGATGGACTCGAACTCAAGATCTCAGAATGTTATGCTGGTACGTTACACTTAGGTCAATGGGGTGTTTAGTCTCCATATTATACAAATCGAAATTTAAACGAATTTTGATTGGCTGGTAAATAGAATGTAATTGCTTTGCTTTTTCTGGTCCTATAGCCACTCAACATGTTGGAACAGTCTTTCCAAATGCTAATTTATGAATCTCAACACTCCAAATTATGATATTTTTAATTCCACCAACGCAATTATTTAGACGGTTATGTCTTCTTCTAAAGATGACAGCAGTATTTCCCTATTATCTCATCCGTCAGCTGCTTCTTGCTCTCTTTTATTGCTGACTTAAATTCTGACCAAACCTCAATCAATCAAATTAAAATTAGCAAGGAATATTTATTATTCTTTTAGATGGCGGACAAAGCGATTTTAACTTCTATCGTTCTAAAATATGTTGATAATAACGGGTGAATTCTTTGTGACATTTTTTGCTATGTCCGGATGGATGCTCTTTCATTTAGGAAACCAAATATCCTGTGCGTTTAAAAAAACCTATTTTTTTGAATTTTTTTTTTTTGGTATTAATGTTTAAAAAATTAAATTATTATATTTTTTTGCTTTCTCTTTTTCCTGTTTTTGAGCATCCGCAACACAATGAATATTGAGTGTAAAAAATGTACTAGTATGAAACACGGGTCGGATACGTTTTCGGCAATGCCCCTTCCCTTAATTTTATCCGCATACGTTATTGTCGACCCGTACAATAACAAAGGGGCTTAAAAATCCAACGACTAATTTTAAGGAAATCACAAATTTAAAGCCAATCCTTTCGTTTGGAATAAGAAGGGTGAATTTTTATATTGGGTGCACAAATACGATCCATTCGATTGCCTATTTTATTGTAAATGTTTTATTTTTGTCAAAAATAATGAATGTTCATCACCGTCTGTTTCTGATAGCAACATTGTTTTTTTTCCTCTTCGAAAATGTCCGAATTTGTGTTAAATACACAGCATTTGCGGAAACTTTTGATTTTCTATTTTCAATAGAAGAAAAGTGCAACTAAAGAGCATCGAATGCTATTAAAAGTGGGTGTAACTGTGAAAAACTAACTTGGAATATTTACTCCATTTGCCATATTCTTCATATCTTCCTCATTTCGACTACTGGCTCTTTTAAAGGACGCGTCACCGGTTCAGGTCTTTTGAAAAAATCAAAGAATGGCTCGATGATTAGATGGAGGGCAGAGAGAATGGTATTCGATAATTCCCAGAAAGATGTAAAAAGGTGGTCGTTTACGATGGACAATATTTAAATGATGTAATTTTTACTTTATTTCAATTAAATTTTCATTTGAACAATGATGCTGTTTCAAATAGCAGCAACTTGTTTCGAGAACGGGATATCCTGGGATTACCATATGCATCAAAGGCACACATAAAAAAATAATTTCACTTGACCCTTAGGGCTTCTGTAACATCAATTAAGCATTAGAATAAAAAAAACAATTAAGAAATTTAAATAATTAATTATTAACATTTTCATATGCGATGCACGATATTCCGGTAGTAACCACGACTCCCATGTATGAAGCACGAGCAATGCGAAATAATATTTTGAAAGAAGGTATTGGGAAGGAGAACGAAACACTTGAACTCTATGTATTAAAAAAATCGAACACTTATACATAAGATAATTTTGGGGAGAGAACAATAGGCCTATTGAAAAATAGGTTCCGATCCATACTTGGAGCACTTGTAAGCAGTGCATTGCATAGCAACTGCAAATAATACCGCGTAGAAGAAATACTGAAAGTCCAACAGATGAAGCAACCGAATTAGACAATATTGAGCAATATCAGTCATCAAGTTATACAACTGTAATAATTCATATAAGACAAAGTATTATTAAATCTTTGTAAATAATTCATTTTAACGCATTTTAATTTCTCTTAATTCACGGTTTCAATTAATTCCAGATTCGACCAACATCCAAAATTATAGAAAATTTATTTTTCTAATTTAGGTCGCCCCTCCGCAAGCCCATCGAGTGTATTTTTGACTCGTTACAAAAATCTATCGGCCAGTTGGAGGCGGCTTAGAATAAATTATAGATCCTTCCATTTGTTGACAAAAACATAAAGACCCAAAACCAAAAATTAGAGGAGGAGCAAGTAAGCGTTTCATTCCACAGCATTGTCTCCTCTTTATATTTAGTCCAAAGTTTTTGTATTCCTTCCAAATGATAGGTTTTTTTATGGTTACACGGATGCACATATGGTCATGTCTAAGCAAATGAGCACCCATCGCGCGGATAGTTTTTTCTTTTCTTTCAGATGCCTACAGCCTTAGCCCCTTCACGCTCTTTTATTCTCCGATCGTCATTTTATCGAATATTTCTAGTGTGGATACCTCTTTTGGGCAACCTACTTGAAAACGTTCGGCGTCACTTGTACTGGTAAGACCAGAAAGAAAACGATAAACCACTTCTTAATCACTGTAATTGATGGTGCAGAATCTCCATTTACCATTTATCAAGTCTTCCTTGGTTTCTGTAAAGTGTTTTTTTACACAAAAAAGAATGCTTAATCAACACATGAAATTCCCTTTTTTTAATTTTCGTTAAAAATCACGATATCATCCAATTTCAATGGCTGCCAAACACAAACTAAATGACGTAGATCGCTCAAAATTTTAAGGCAGTCTACTAATCGACTATAGTTGACGGGAGCAGGGCTGTGTACTTTATACAGACACTGCGAGGCAAATTTAAAAAGTCACTGAATTTCCGAACAGCCCTCGTATATATATACATATACACATTAATAAATTTAATAAATAAATAAATATCACTACGTAGTCTTTTAATTTATTTGGTTTGCATAGAAGATACTTAATTCTTCCATCGCTCTGTTGAGACGCTGCATTTCTGCCAATAATGCAGCTGCGCTCGTGTGAATGATTCGCTTGCCTTGCTGAGCACACCAAAGTCAATGGAGATTTATTATATTTTTTTTCCACTGTATGAACAAACTCCTTTTGAATAACTATTTGTCAGAAGATCTCTGATAGAAGTAAAATTTTCGTGTCTGTTTTCGGTGTGAATCAAAAGTTTGAGAGCCTTCGATGCTGGAAGTTAATGTGTCTAATGGATTGGATACATAAATAGCAGTGATTTTTCTATTTCAAAGCCAGTAATTTCATTAAATTTTTTTTGTGAATCGCTTGTAAAGAACACATAATTCATCGCTCTGATAAAAAATTACATTGAAATAAACAGTGAAAAGCCAAATGAATTACACTAGTGCCTTTTGTGACTTTTGTGGAACCATTAAAAAGAAAAATATTAATTACAACCGAAATTAAAAATATAAAAAGAGAAGAATATTATAAAATTAAACAAAAAGCCCAAACAAAAATAAACAAATTTATTCAGTGAGAGCAACTACAAAATGGGACTACCACGAAGAACCTGGCCGGCCGAAGTCTCTCCAACGCTTACTTTGGGTTTGTTGAGCCAACAACGCCTACAAAATAAATAGCAAAAAAGCAACAGTGAAACTGAAGTCTCTCAGCATCACTCATTTAACGCTAAGACTGAGTTTACACACGAATTTTTTGTCGCGGCGACTCTTAGTTTTATGGGGAGAGGGCGACGACGAAGAGAGCAGCTTGCCGACATTGTTGTGATCGGTTGACACGCTCTGTCATCTTATGCGTTGCTGTAAAATATGTCATTCCTTTCCACATTTATATTTACTTATGTACATTCTCTGAATGGTTGCTGTTATGATAAGTTTAAAATGAATGTTAGAGAATTTATGGAATTTAAAATTTAAATTTGTTTATGTAAATTGAAATATATTAGTATATATATACATCTGAATACAAATGATGACAATTTATATTAAAAAATATGTAAAAACTTGTAAAGGAGTGGAGTGTGTAGTGAATTACGAAAATAAAATGAAATGGAATGGCAGAAAATTGCCATGAACAAAGTTTCCCCTGGTGTACGTGAAGAGCAATACCAAAAGAATAATTGCCGATAAAAAGCAACAAGAGTATTCGTTTGTAAACTCAGTCTAAGCAGACGACGAAGATTGCAGAGCAACAAGCAAATAGCCCAGAAAAGAATTCGACTGGAAACAACAAACAACCACACAGCAGGCAATCGCCAAACAATCCAAAACCAAGAGCACAGGAAAGCGGTAAGTAAACTGAGGGAAGAAAGACATCGGTAGTGAGGACAGGCTGAGATCGTTATATTAGTATAACAAGGAAATCTAGCACATTAAGAAACAAACAACACGAAAACATTCAACTAAATGCTAACAATATGATCAAATCAAAAAACTCTCAAGCAGCAACAGAGTTGTTTTATTTAAGTTGTGAGTTTTCTATCATCCAATAATAAAAACTATTGCTCATACCAACTGAAGAGCTGGACTGTTGTAGGGTGTGGAATCCACAGTTAGACGAAATAAAAGAGGCTCTTGAAGTAGTCGGTTTTAATATTAAATATGCCAAAAATATTCTTAATAAAAACAAAGTATCCCATCGCATGCCATTTATAATTTAAAATATTTGTTAGATCGCAGGGTAACTGTAGAAGAGTCATACATTCCATATATATCCACTGCCAAGATTTCGACCCCACTAGACCTTACTGCACACTGCACAGTGTTTGTGTAGCATGTGATGATTTACATCCCACATCCGAATGCGCATCTAAGAAAAATGATGCCACCACAAAAAATATATTAATTTCGGGGTTGTCCTGTATACAAAAATCCAAAAGTTAAGATGACTAACACCACCCAGCCTCTCCGGAGTCAAATGTTCCAAATCTGCAAAATATAAATTCAAATGAATTCTAATATAACAATCCAGATCAGATCCCCTAGAATACAAATAATAGAGGTATGAATCAATGATTTTAACAATTTATGTCGGCCAAGCAAAATATGATTCAAGACTTTATTAAAGCTCAGAACAAAGAATGACCGTAAATAATATTTGCTTTTGGAATACAAATTTTGTCAACTAACATAAATTGGCACCAAGAAGATTTTTAACAAAAAATTATAGAGAGAGCATAATAGCTCCTGTCTGAAATAAGGTTCATATTCTATTCCATAAATCCCCCGTTGGTAAAGCGTACGGCGGCACCGGCGTTCTTCTAATATACCGTTTAAACACCTTGCTTTACAACATCTTGGCCGGCAATTACCTACAAGCTATTTTAGCTTTGAATAATTATGGTAAAGAGTTATATCTATTAGCCACCTATCCTGCCAGATTTAAAATCACAGAAACCCAATTTAATAATAATGAGAATATCATATTCGCTTAGCAATTCCAAAGAGGACAAGTACAAGTACGAGCCAAAATATCGCAAGAAATACTGAAATGGAAGAATTAGTAAAAAATAAGCGTCGCTTGCTGATAGAATGGCTCTCCTACCTCAATGTAGCAGTTGAAAGTAGCAGAGAGATAACTGAAAAGTGCGTTGAAACAATCAGATAATCTTAGTTAATGTCAACAATATAGAAAAACTGACGTCAAATTCTACCAAAAAATACTCACTCTGAAAACCGTATAAGAACTTTAAGCATCTAGTTGAAGTAAGTATGCCAATAGTAATTGGGCCGTAGCAAATAATAACCTTAGGTTGTCGGAATTAATCAAAAACAGTCTTGGAACTCCAGTGACAACTAAACATCAACCCTGGAAGTTGTAAATCCGATTCAGGAATTGGACCCAATGAAAACGACCTTACTACACCTAAAATGTAGCTTGACTGTCGCGAGGTGCGGACGTGTTTCTATTTACTCCGCTTTATTCGTTCTAACTTGCTAATTTTGTGCTCATAATTTGCTTTATGATGACTAACTTTATTTTTCATAGAGATATTGTCTCTTAGTTTAAAAAAAAATTTAACTTGCAATTTATAATACTTATAATAATGCCGTGTTTATGTGGACAAAGAGTTGATAGATTAAAAGATCAAAAAATACAGTGTGAAAAGTGCACTGAAATTTTTCATTTGCATTTTGTTGGCCTGGAGCAAGCAGATGTGGATTATTTGCTTTCGGCTAGTAAGTCGGTCATTTCTTCGCCCGCCACCATCCCCCGTTGCAACGGGTGCTCGTGCTGTCGAAAATTCGCCAGTAAATATAAGCATAAACAATGACTGGGCAAGTGGAAGTACTGCAAGTGCTTCTCTTAGCAATTCTCACGAATCTGTTGGTCACTATGAAAAAATTAACAACTCTTGTGACAATAACAATGTCCATGCTTTTTCTGCATTCAGTGGTCAATAAACTTAATGCTGAGTGTGCTAATGTGTCTTGCTCTTTGTGCTCTGTTCGTGATGTCAACACTGAACTCTCGAAAAAGTGTGTTGATCTACGAGCTGAAATTAAGCTACTCTCTGCGAAACTACAAACTAGAGACGGGGCTTTAACTGCTCTTTCCGCCGAAGTAAGAGATTTGAAAAATGTTGTTTCTGATTTGCATGAGCTCCTCTCAGTTTTTGGACCTAATTCTAATAAACTAATAGAGTTGAATAAAAGCGCTAATAGTTCTCCTACATGTTTATCCTCTGCTTTGGGCGCGCATGATGCTGTTGCTGCCGTTGCCTCTGCCGCTGCCGCTGTTGACGTCTTTTCAAGTTCTACTGGTGCTGCTACGAATGTTGTTTATTCGAATATGACAACAAATTTTTTCCCTACTCCGATGCTGATACATGTTAGTGCTGCTAATGATAGTAATCAAGGTATGGCTAGTCTTCCAGTACCCTGTACTGATTGTGATATGAGATCAACATCCTCAGAGACCACAGCGCAGTCTAAGCAGAGTAAAAAGGGTTTTAAAAAAAAAGTGTCCAATAAACTGGCGTCCACTTCCGCTGCTTCAGTTGCACCGACCAATGGCCCGCTGCCTCAATCTTATGCTGAAGTGGCTGCTAAAAATACTCCCCCACCGATTGTGCATTGCCAACAACAACAACATCAACAGCAACAACAATTACAACGGGCTGTGAACAAAGAGCCTGGGTCTCGGTCTACTGTAAAAACTACCCGGAAAAATCTAAAGGATCCACTGGTTCTTGGTGTGAATAAAAATTCCGAACTTTGTGTAGCGGATGGTTTGAAATGGCTGCACGTCTCATCTTTCCTCCCTAGTGTGTCCGAACATGATGTCCTAAGCTATGTTTCTAAACATACTGGCATCAGTACGATTTATATGAAATGCGTCATACTCGTTAGAAAAGGTACAAATCTAGCGGAACTAAGAAGAGTTACTTTCAAACTCGGTGTAACGGAGACTTACTACGACAAAGTGGTTAATGCGAATATTTGGCCTATGAATGTAATACTTCGGCCGTTCCGTTTTTTCCCAAGGAGCGGTGCAATCCAGCGAGCCCCGTTGCAGCAGCTGGAATGTTGAAGCCCGCGACGCTAGGGCGCTTAAAATATATTATGAAAATGTCTCTGGTCTTAGAAGTAAATCGAAGACTTTGCATGATTTTAGTTCTCATATGACTTATGATATTCTCGTTTTTGTTGAGACCTGGCTCAATGAAAATTTTTATGATGCTGAATTTTTTGATCCCAATATCTACAATGTGTACAGAAAAGACCGGGATAGTACTAAAACTGGGTTAACTCGTGGGGGTGGTGTCTTAATGGCTGTGCAGAAGAAATATAACACATCGCTTCTTTCGTTGCTGAATGGGGACACACTCCTGGATCAACTATGCGTTTGTATAAATGGATTATTGTCTTTGATTCTATGTACATCCTATATTCCGCCGGGTAGCTTAGAGTGCTTGTATAAGGCTCACACGGATAATCTTGTAGACTTAGTCTCTAAGAATTCTGAATCTAATTTTTGTATTTTAGGTGACTTTAACCTGGGAAATGTCCGTTGGGCGACTGTAGGTGAGAGCCTAGCTTTGTATCCCAACAATGTAATCAGTACTCCAGAAACTTATGTTGTTGACAGCTTACTGAGCGCTAACCTTTCCCAGATTAATGCAATTATAAATAAGTTATCTAGAATATTAGATCTCATTTTTATTAGTGATAATATGAGCTTTTCTCTTGAGGAATGTCTAGACCCTCTGTCATGCCCAGGATTACATCATGTCTCTCTTGTTCTGCAGTTAGGGTTTTATTATTTTAAAAGTTTTGTCGGAGAATCGCACCCTTAAAATTATTGCTTCAAAAATTGCAATTTTGATGCTATTAATAATAGAATCGGCATGCTTGACTGGGAAAAGATTTTTGCCGGGGCCAGCGTTAATGAGTGCTTTGATCTTTTCAAGAACAAAGTGAATCAAATTTTTTCCAGTACGATCCCTAGAGTGAAAAAGAAATGTCATAAAGTTCCTTGGCATACCAAGAATTTGAAAAAACTAAAAAATTTGAGAAACAAGTTCTTTAAAAGGTTTAAATAATCGACTTACCTTGTCATAAAGAAAAGTCTCTTTTTTACTCCAGAGAGTTTAAGTCGCTTAGTAAGGCACTTCACAGAAATTATGTCGTTAATTTTGAGCGTGATATTAAGCTAAACCCAAAGTCGTTTTGGCGCTACGTCAAGGCTAAAAAATTGTGCTCCAGCATCCCCTCTCAAGTTTTTTATAATGAAACATATGCGCAATCTTTATCTGAGGCTGTCAACCCTTTTGCTGACTTTTTTAGTTCCAATTTTGAGTCTGAAGATATCATTTGTGAAGAGGCGGCAACTAATATTGATACCTCTGTCAATTTTGGCGAACTTTCTTTAACCATTGATGATATCACTCGAGGCATTTCCGTGATTAAGTCGTCAACACAAACGGACATTGATGGGTTTTGCTCTTTTTTGTTCAAAAACATCACTGCGCTTGCCTACCCTATTCTAATTTTTTTCAATAAGTCTCTTATGTGTGGTGATTTTATAGACGCATGGAAGATAACTTCTATTACCCCGATTTTCAAGAGTGGTAATAAAAGCAACGTCGCCAACTACCGTCCCATTGCCAAACTGTCCACTATATCTAAGTTGTTTGAAATAGTAGTTAAGGACAAGATATATTTTTCTGTAAAGAGTTTAATTTGTGCTAACCTTCATGGTTTTATGCCTGGAACTGTAACAAATCTTGCAGTATTTTCGGAATTTTGTATTTCTTCATTTAATATGAAAGCACAAGTGGACACCATCTACACTGACTTTTCGAAAGCCTTCGACAAAGTGAACCATTCATTGTTGGTATATAAGTTGGGGATTCTGGTTTTTTACTCCAGTATATTATCATGGGTGAAGTCGTACCTGTCCTTTCGACACTGTTTTGTTCGGGTAAAAAGGGAAGTGTTCTGGGAACGCTCTTATTTGCTATTTTTATCAATGACATAAGTCATTGCTTTAGACACTCTAATTTTTTATTATACGCTGATGATTTGAAAATTTTTAAAACATTCACAAGTCTCACTGATTCCGTTATGCTTCAATCCGATCTTGGCAATGTAATTGATTGGTGCAGCAAAAATCATCTGTACCTAAATACCAGCAAATGCTTTGCCATTTCTTTTTCGAATTCTCGAAATCACATTCCGGCCTCATACAGTATTGGTGAATCTATATTGAGAAATGTTGATGAAATATCTGATCTCGGGGTAATCTTTGATTCTAAGTTCCTTTTTCATAGCCAAATAAACTATGTTATTGCGAAATCCTATTCCATGCTTGCGTTTATTCGCCGCTTCAGTACGGATTTCAGTGATCCTTATACTCTAAAATTACTTTTCTCATCTTTAGTGCGATCCAAGCTGGAATATGGAGTGTTCATCTGGAGGCCGTACCATGCTTGTCATATTGGACGACTTGAGCGGATTCAAAAAACGTTTCTCAGATATGCCCTTCGTTCGTTACATTTTGAGAATCCAGTCTCGTCATATAGTTCTAGGTGTCTGTTGATCAACTTAAAGCCTTTAAATAGTAGAAGGTCAATCTTATCGCTGATACTTGTTTATGATATTATACAGGGAACGTTTGGATCGCCATTTCTTTTGGATCGTATACACTTTAATATACCGTCTCGAAAACTACGAAATCATGACTTTTTCGCTATTGATAGAGCTAGAACAACTTATGCACCCAACTCACCAATTGCAAGGGCTATGAGGTAATATAACTTGCTTCCTAACTCGAGGGATATTGATTTTTCAATAACAAAGTGTAGGTTTAAACTATTATTAATTGATTTTGTGTAATTATTTAGTAAGTAATTATTTAGTTTTGGCGTATTTAAGTTTTCAATCGGAAATAGTCTGTAAGGAGTTTGTATATCCTAGATTATATTGAATAAATAAATAAATAAATAAATAAATAAATAAATAAATAAATAAATAAAATGCTAAAGGAGCTACCAAAAGCCGCACTAACCCTGCATGATATCTTTAATGCCATTTTGAAACTGAGTTTCTTCCCAAAAGCGTCGCAGACAATAATAATAGCCAAACCAGCGATAGACCATATACTTTCCAAGCTATTCGAAAGAATTTGCTATTAAAATATAACTTTTCCTCCGGGGAATTTAAAATAAAATCTGGTGTTCATCAAAATAGCGTCCTTGGGCCTATATTATATTGTTATGTTATTGCTGAATCAACCTCGATGATTTCCCAAATCCTTCGGGTACGATCGCTGGATTCTTAAATAATATGTCACCAACTTTATTTGCAGATTCCTTATTTATAAAGAATTTATTTTATGTCCTTTTTATTACTCAGTAATTCACATTTCAATTACAATTCACTTTATTATTTAGTCACTTGTACTACAACTTGCACAATGTTCTATTTCTTATTACTGTAATCACCAACGCGTTTACTTTACGACTGATTCACTTACCGACCGCTCTGCAGTTGCGTGTCGCCCTTATATATCACTCGGTTGTTCGCAAACGAAAGCCTGGAATAATCGAATCGTTCTCGATAACGAATGTTCTTGTTTTACGCTCTAGAACATGCCAGTTATCGGCTTCTCTCTTTCATCTGACATTCGCTTCGCATTTTCGCCACACTGCCCTCCACCTAAGTCTGATCGCCCCGATCAGACACATTCCCTGTTCCAAACGCAGCAAGCCTCTCTAGGTGGACCACTTTCATCTTGTCATTTGGCCTCCTAACGATTTGGATTCGATACTTTACGTCGTTTGGTCGTTTGATTAATTTGTATGGACCTTCCCAATTGCATTGAAGTTTTGGGGACAAACCTCTCTTCCGTTGTGGAGTGTACAGTAATACCAAATCTCCATTTTGGAAACCTTCGGAGTTCATCAACTTGTCATATATTGCCTTCATTTTGTCACTCATAATTTGAGTTCGCTGTCTCACAAGAGCATGTAGCTCTCTTAACTCTTCCTCCAGATCGGTAGACGCTACCTTCTTAATACTTCTCGTATCACCAATTATTCCAAATTTTAAATCGCTACCAAACAGTATCCTCGAAGGTGTTTGATATGTTGTTTCATGCACTGCGGACCGATATCCCATCAGGAAAAGCGGTATGTGCAAATCCAAATCATCCCGATGCTTGTCCACTACTTTCCGCAAGTGCTCTTCCAGGGTCCGGTTCAATCGCTCTACCACACCATCTGATTGAGGATGCAGGGCTGTCGTTCGGGTTTTTCGAATATCAAGTATCTGGAAAATCTCCTGGAACACCGCCGATTTAAAGTTTCTTCCTTGGTCTGAATGCAATTCTATAGGCGCACCGTATCTGGCAACCCAATTTTTAGTGAATGCATCCGCAACTGTTTTCGCTTCCTTGTTTGGGATTGGGTAGCCTTCAGGCCATTTACTGAAGTAGTCCATAACCACAAGAACATATTTGTTTCCTTGTTTGCTCATAGGGAATGGACCGGCTACGTCCACGGACCCCTTTGGGCCTTTAGCTGCTATGCACTCCGTGCAATTAGCAACCCACTCAGCGACCGATTGACGACAGCCAACCCAATAGAAGCGCTGCTTGATTTCTCCAGCGTTTTTGTAATGCCTAGGTGCCCTCCACTAGGGCCATTATGGAATTCCTTAAGAACATCCGGAATTCTTAACCTCGAAACTACTATAAGCTTTCGAGAGCACTGGCCATCTTCACTTTCCCATACTCTATGCAAGCAGACAGATATCAACTCTAAACTGTTCCATTGTGCCAGTATGCCTTTGCGATGGGACTTTCCGCAGCCATTTGTTCCTTACTTGGTCGTCTATTTATCTCCAATCCATGCATTAATAATTCCAAGTCCGGATCTTCTTGCTGACATTTCCTTAAGTGACTTGCCTCCCACTCTTCTGCTGGCGTAACTGTCATTAGCCGCACGTCTATTATGTCCTCCTTACCCTCGGCTTTTGAGCAGTGCTTACATTCCAAATTACATGGTCGACGGGACATAGCGTCAGCATTTCCGTGCGTATTTCCCTTGCGGTGCTCGATGGTGAAATCATAACTTTGCAGTCTCTCAATCCACCGTGCTAGCTGCCCTTCAGGATTCGTGAACTGTAATAGCCACTTCAGCGCTGCATGATCCGTTCTAACTCGAAAATGTTGACCATACAGATATTTGTGGGAGTGTTGAATGCAATCCACCAACGCTAATAGTTCTCTCCGAGTTACGCAGTAGTTCCGCTCTGGTTTCCCAATGGACCGACTATAGTAGGCAACTATTTTCTTCTGCCCATCAATCACTTGCGAAAGTACACCTCCTATGCCATAACCACTAGCATCTTTGTCCAGAATAAATGTTGCACCTGGAACTGGGTACGCCAGCATAGTCGTTCTTTCAAAGCTTAGAAAGCCTCCTCTTGTTCAGTTTTCCACTCGATAGATCTATTTTTCCTAGTGAGCTCATGGAGACTATGAGCTACGCTGGCGAAATTCGGAACAAAGCGGCGATAGTAAGTACACAGCCCAAGAAAACTTCTTAAATCATGCAAATTTCTGGGTCTTGGCCAATCCTTCACTGCTTCTATTTTTTCCTTCACAGTACAAACGCCTTTCGTGGTTACTTGATGACCTAAATAATTCACCTCCTTCTTGAATAGAGAGCAATTCTTAGGACTTAATTTAAGACCAGCGCCAGCTATTCCCTGGAAAACTTCTTCCAAATTACTTAGATGTTCATCGAAGCTTTTTCCCAATGCGATGATGTCATCCAGATACACCAAACAAGTCTTCCATGGCATTACCGTAAATTGCCATAGAACCTTGCCACCACTAAAGGCTGTCTTCTCTTTATCTTCTTCACTCACTTCTACTTGCCAATACCCGCTCTTAAGGTCAAGTGTTGAGAACCATTCTGTGCCAGTTAACGAGTCTAGTGTATCATCGATCCTGGGCAAAGGATATCTGTCTTTCTTTGTGACAACGTTTAATCTCCGATAGTCCACGCAGAACCGTAACTGGCCATCTTTCTTCTTCACGAGTACTACCGGAGAGCTCCATGGACTTGCCGATGGTTCGATAACACCGCTTTCGCTCATTTGCTTAATTACGTGGCCAACAGCGACACGTTTGGCTGACTGGCCTTGTGCTTGTACTTGCCTTCCAACTCTTGCGTCCATGCATTTATATCTTCCTCCATGTCCTTCCTGCCAATAGAGTCGATTCCAGATGAATCATTGCATTTGATGATGGCTTCTACCACTGGACAATACTGTTCCAATAGGAATTTTTACTGGTGATCTGAAGTCATTTAATACTCTCACTGGGATGCGTCCGTGAAGTCCACTCCTAGATTACCTCATCTACAACCTGCACGACTATAAAGCTATGTAACACCATCACATTCCCTATTGTAACTTCACATGTTACTTCTCCCACTACTTGGGTGTCCTCACCAGTCGCCCTTTTCAATATTGTTCCAGGTACTGGTCTCATTTCTTTAGCGATCAGGTCAGTTCGAAGGGTGGAGTGTAATGCACCAGCATCTACTGTTAATATTCGCTCTCGTTTATCCACATATCC
Source organism: Neoceratitis asiatica (assembly GCA_030068015.2). NCBI lineage: Eukaryota > Metazoa > Arthropoda > Insecta > Diptera > Tephritidae > Neoceratitis > Neoceratitis asiatica. The sequence goes on along the minus strand of CM061525.1, from coordinate 71,047,100 downwards.
ACCAATAGTAATGTTGTTCGTTTTCCTACCAATTTGCGAGAATGAGATTATGGGGCATTCAATTGCAGGAGCCAGCATACGCCCATTTAGACTGGCTCGTTTTAGTTGAACGACTGAGAAGTTGATGGTTCGTCTTCCTCAGCCTTCCGTTTTCGCTGTCCTTCCTGTCTGTAGGAACCCGTTTTGCATTCGCGTGCGAAGTGACCTGGCTTTCCACATTTAAGGCATTTTCCAGCTTGATTCTTGCCACCAGAACGATTCATTCCTTCTAACGACTTCAGGGTTCTGAATATTTCGGTCATCACATCTGGTGTTTCAGCCTCCACTTTATTGACTTTATATGCTGGTCTGCTTATGAGTGCTGCTGTTTCACGTGTTTGAGCATACGCAACTGTTTCAGCGAATATTAACTTCGGATTCCTATATGTCTCTCGCTTGGTGTAAATGTCTTTAATTCCGCTAATGAATCTTTGTATTTTCACCCTTTCGAGATGCTCACCCGATGTGTCTCCGATGGCTAAATGAGCCAATCTCTCAATTTCCGCAGCACATTCCTGTAGAGATTCGTTGTAGAGATTCATTTTACTTGCCTTTGGTCGCGCTTTTCTAACTACATCTGGTAAATTTGTCTCCTGTGTTAGCTACCATGGCGTCTTTCCAGGGCTCGCATCAATCCGTCGTAATCATTTCTCTCATATTCGGGTATAGTTTGCAAAAGTTCTGCGGAAGGTCCTTCCAATGCAACGGATAGTGCAGCGGATTTTTCCTCTATGCTCCAGTTATTTGTTTCAGCCGTCTTCTCAAACTGGAGCTTGAAGACTTGAAAAGGAATTTTAGCCTCAATGGATGGTGTTTTTACCTTGGGAGAGTTCACTGAAGTGGTTGGACGACTTAACTGCAAATCCCGAAAACGACCTTCCAATGCGTTGACTTTGGCTTCAATTAACTCTTATATTTTTTCTTGCCGACCTTCCAATTTGTTCACTTTGGTCTCAATTAGCTCCTCTATTTTGTCCAACTCCTTCGCAGAATCAACAGCCTCTTCCTTGTCTGTGTCCTTCAAGGATATCTCTTCGTCCTCGGGATCGATTTCGTACTGGTTCAAGTCGATGTCTTCGACATCCATTGTTTCTCGCAGTTGCGATTGCAGCTCTGCCTTATTTCCTCTTGTAGATAATCCTCGCTTTGCCAACTCCTTCTTGAGAGGAGGTATCGTCAAATCCTGAATCTTCACTATTTCCCAATTATTATCCTTTGGGATTTATTTAACAATCCCACTTCTGACACCAATTGTTACGATCTTGCTGATTAAACCTCGATGATATATCAAATCCTTCGGGTACGATCTCTGGATTGTTAAATAGAAATCGCCAACTTAATTTGCAGTTTCTTTATTTATAAAGAATTTATTTAATGCCTCTTTATTAATTCACAATTCAATTACAATTCACTTTGCTATTTACAGTCACTTGTACTACAACTTGCACAATGTTCTATTTCTTATTACTTCGCTGCTGTGTAATCACCAACGCGTTTACTTTACGACTGATTCACTTAGTGACCGCTCTGCAATTGTGTATTGTGCATACCTCGATATGTGCTTAGATAGAAGGTTCACTTGAAAAAGTCACATAGGTGCCCGCTAGTTTTAAATGGATTTTCCATAAAAACTCTGAGCTAAAACTAAATTACAAAATACTATTTTACAACAGGTGTAAAGCTAATTTGGATGTATGGTATTCAACTGGGAAGTACAACCTCTGCAACTAATATTGAGAAAATACACAGACTTCAGTTCAAATTTCTAAGGGTACTAACGGAGGCATCGTGGCTCGTTCGTAAAGTAAATATTCATAAAGACCTTGGTAATATGTTGGTTAAACCTGAGATTGAAAGAAGCAGCTCGAAGCAATTCCCAACTTCAGGGAAGAGAGGTTCCTGTCTTCTAAGGATAGCGCCAGTTCGAAAGGGACTTGGGTTAGCTCGAGCTAACACATATTTTCTAATTTAGTTTTAAGATCTGTACACTTACTGTTAGGTTTAAGTAGGCTTAAGTAGATTCAGTAATAAACATAAATAACTGTTAAGAAATAAGTAATTTTGGTGAACGACTCACCCGGACATAATTAAATCAGGAGTTACGCATTCATTAATCGAGAACAAAAGTATATACTCCGGCCTTTATTGCCACTCACGAAGATCAAAAATTAACATATTTTTATCTCTTTTCCACACATACATATCAATACATACAGCGCATATGTATCTGCGCTTAAAAGTAAAAAAAACGCGGATCGACATTTCATTCGTTATTTATTTAAAAATTGTTCGTCAGTTGTTAAAAAGTCAATAAAAACTATGTAACAAAACTTGGTAGCATATTTCATAGTAGCACAAAAAATTTTGCTTTAGCATTCCATAGAAATTTTAAGCGAAGATACGCACGACAAAAACACGGCTAATATTATTTATGTTTAATCGAAATATCGTGTGGAAATATTGAAAAAATGCTCAAAATGAACTTTTAGTGAAAAGCTAAACTGTCAAAAAGTAATAATGCCGAAATTCTAATTTTGGTAAGTAACATTTTTTCAGCAATAATCGCCCAAGCTTATGCTCGATACTATATAGTTTACTAGGGTTAGTATAAGTTCCGCCTCTTCACTTTTTTACAGGTGGTATTATCCTTAACTGGAAGCCCAAGGCTGGTCAATAGTCAGATAACTTTCTCCCAAACACTATTAACATTGTTCGCTCAGACCTTAAAATTACAATTCTTTCATATTGATTGAGGTTGATGGATGGCTTTGACCTTTTGAAAATATCTTTTAATTTAAGCACACAATCACTGAGCATTATACATTTTTTACACCTTTCATGTACATGAAATAGTACATTTACTTTGGTCCGAAGTATGTAATATAAGAACCAAAAGGGGAAGAGATATACCCACCAAAATTTATTAAGATCAGATGGGATTGACCACGTCCATCTGTCGCAAAACACACAACTTCAAACACTGCAACTTCAAACAAATATTGGTACTGAAAATCATAGGTCAAAAAAGCATTTAGGGCATGAAATTTGGCATTATAAGTATACACGCATACGATAAAATGCAGGTTGGTACTGAAAATAAATGAAATCAAAAGATTATTTCATATAGTCCGCAAACAACCGTGAGCTGCTTGAAACATATGTAACAGAATTGTTTCTGGCAACTATCAGTGGCAGTCAAAAGCTTTCTTCACTTGCGCGAACTACTACATATGGCTCCATGGAACGGTATTTCGAGCTCCCTACGTACCGATGATGCAGCAACAATTGGATTTCGGCAAAGAAAAAGAAAGGCTAGTACGATGAGGATTACCGCGCTGCAGACTGCCTATCTCGCAACTTTGCTAACGGCTTCAAGACGTGCGAGATGGGATAGATTCTAAGAGCTGAAGAGGGAAGCGGGCTACATTTGCAGACGAAAGAAGAAAGAGGCCGAAATGTGTAAGTATGAAGAAATTGAGAAGCTTTCCGACGTGATTAATGCTCGAAAATTCTTGCAGACGGATTCAATGCCGGGAATACTCATGTAAGGACCATGGAGTGGAAATGAAAAATCCGGAGATGGCGAACCCGAAACACTAATCGATGACGATGGAATATATATTCCATCTCTCGACTATGATGACATTCGAATAACGATTACCCGCAGTGGCTGTTACTAGCAGTGCTATTCAAATACGGCGGCGAAGAACTGATAGGGTGCATGCATCAGCTTCGTTACAGAATATGGTCAGACGAAAGCATGCCCGACGAATGGAACCTCAGGGTGCTCAGCAGAATCAAAAAGATAAGGGATAAGGGATCGGAGTGATGGCAGTCTTGTAGAGTTAGAAGAGTTTTATATAACAATAAATTACTAATTCAGTTGAAACTTTCCAAAGATTCCTATTCAACACTGTCATACACGACATATGTTATGAAAGCTGGCTCGTTGCTGCCTAAACTCAAACTCTCATTCAGTTCAAATTATTCTGACTATCAAAACTTCATCACATCTTTATAGAGAAATTTACACATTTGTGCAACTGTCTTCATGGTCCAGCATTGGAAACCATCAACCAGTCCAGTCTCCAAAGAAAATTATTCGAAAGCATTAGAAAGGCTTGAGGCAAGTTATTACAATCCAACTTTTATATTTTTTAGAGCTTCCATTGAATGGTGGTTAGTTAAGAAGCCTGATTGATAAAGTATCTGCAATATACGGCTCGCTGTCGTCATTAGAAACCGAAAGCTAAATTTCAGTAGCCCATCTATTTAGTTTTTCAGAAGGCAAATGAGGCGACTAATTGAAAATGGAAGGAGTCTCTGGATTTTAAAGTCGTATCGAGCTGGGGAGATCGATCAAATATATTAGACAGACATTGCCTATCTCGACTCAATTGATAGCGCACACGCCGTCGCTCCAATTCAACAAGACTCCAAGAAACTACAGAAAGCTAAGAGCCAATGCAAGGGTTACTCTCTTGCTTGTTTGAATCTATCGTGCTCTGTATGTTCCAGTAACAATCATAACATACATAACATTGATCGCTTAAGGCTCTCAATGAAAATGGGTGTCTGCATTAATTTTTTGTGAAAAGATCATCAGCTATTCAACTCTTCGTCAACCCGTAGGTGCAAAATTTGATCTCGTCTACACCAGCTTGCTCCATAGTGAAATCACACCAGACGAATCGACAGACAAATTGCTGTCCGCCGTTCACACACACATAAAAACCTCCTCTAGGTATCGTATTATTCTCGCTATTCCTGTGGTATGGAATCAGTACCATCAAGCAAGTTTTTTGCACGTAATCACCACAACGATGGCAATTGAGACGCATTATGGATGACATACCTGGAAAAGATGCCCGCATTAAGACACCGACTTAGAAATGTCGAAGGGAATTACTCGCCGCTCCATCCACAAAATAGCAGTAATAGCAGTTTGAAAATCCTTTCAAGAGGGCTGAGATGTTGGGTCAGCAACTGATACACCTGCATTCAGTTATTCAGTATACATATGTATATATAATTACCCACCAGAAAATAGCATAAGCAGAAGTAAGAAAAAACGAATTCGCCGATTGTGCTGCTGCTTTTCTCTTTTTCCCATTTCTACGTAATTTTTTCTTGGAACGTTGGTAGTGTGACCAGATCCTCTGTGTATCTTTTCTTTATTCTAAAAATTAATTATATTTAAAAATACGTTATAAGAAAGTAAAGAATCGTTGCTTTGTTAGTATACAGTACTAAGCAGCTGCTATGCATTGTATATATAAATGTACATTTATAAACGTGTCGTTTAAAATAACCTAATTTTTCTTAAATTTTCTTTATGTTTGTTTTGCTTTTTAAATATCTAAATTAAGTACGGGTTTTTTAAGTTCTTTTATGTTTTATGTGAGTAAACAAACAAATAAGCAAAATAGATATGGAACAATACGCCGGTTACTCCAATCAGCATCTCATGCGCTTAAGATTAAATAATAAAAAGCCGGCACCCAAATGCGCCAAAGAAATTGAATACACAAGAATTAATATTCATAACTTCTTTGACAGTAATCCGGATAATACAAGCAACAATAAAGAATAATCCCTAGCTGCCTAGAAGAAAATATATCCCACAATATGATTAAGCGATTATTAATACTTTTAAAAACAAATGGTTTAGATGCCTTAATAGGCTCAACCAATATTGAAAAATGTTCACTTTGGTGCTTCGAAAATGACGATCTTGCAGTTTTTAAAAGTTCGTATACTTGTTTGTGGCCAATATTTGGCACCTTTGTTGTTAGGCGCGACATTAAACCATTTGTGGTTGTTATTGTAGGGAAATTAGGGAAATATTTAAAGGATGTAAGCTCCAATGGCTTAACATAAGAAAATGATACTCCAAATCTGAAGATTAGATCCTTCGTGTGCGATAACCCTACGCGATCATTTATTACTTCAACTGTTGCCCACAATTCATTTCATAGTTGTCGGTTTTGTAACTAAGTTTTCTCTCGTGTCAATAATCGAACTGTGTATTCAATCATAGTAGGTGATTCACGAATGAATAATAGTAGGAATAGTACATGCTAAGCACTTGTCCGAACAAGAAGTCATTGCAATAGACATTAATAAAAAAAATATTTTTCGATGATTGTAACAACACTCCAATACCTATTATTTACCTTGGATGGGAGAAAAAGTAAGTACCTAAACCCAGGTGAGGTTAATTTTTTATAAAAAATATTTTTATAATAAAATTAAATGCTTATAAATGTTCCTTCTTTCTTTGTTTTAGTTAAACTATAATTCAAACTGTAACCAGCCAACGAAATGGATAACTATCCCCCCAATTCACTGCCATCAACGTTCATAAGTTTTTGAGCGAAGATGGGCGAATTTAAAGGTAATTCAGCGCAAAATAATAATTATAATTAAGTATATTTACAAAAGGTATATTTTAGATCTTAAGGAAATGGTTTGTTTCCTAAGAGAGACACTAGATCAACAGACTACCATAATTAGTAAGCCAAACATCACAATAAACAGAATACATAATAAACTTACAACGAAAGATTCCCCACTGAGAATTTAGAATTTACGAGAAGAAAGCTTCGACAAAATGTACCATTAAATTAAAAGAGCAATATATTATAATTTTAATTTTTTATTTATTTATAGAAACTATTTTTAAGACCAATATGTATGGAGAAAGTTTCCAAGAACTTAGCAACTCTTATAGCGACGACCTCTTATTAATGTATGTACGCAAATATTTTGTAGTTTTAGAGAGCTACAAGTTCTTTGCCATTACACTATCACACGGTAAAATTTTTGGATACTTTTGTTAATATTAATATATTAATATACTATATAATATATAAACAATAATATAAACAATGAAAAAATGGGAAATTTATTTAGAAAATAAAAAGAAATCAATAAATATAAAATTATTGTATTTACAATACAATTACAATACATTTTATAAGTATATTTTAAATAATTCTTAAAATTCAGCTGATGAATTTTGCTCTGTAGCTGAATTCTTTTAGTTCTTGACTCTAAACAAACCTCTCCTCATCGTGACCGGTATCGATGAAAAATAAAACAAGTTCCGTACGTCATGCGGGCAGCGCCCCTCGTGCGGATGGGCGGGAGGATAAGCTTAACAATAAGTAAGGTAACAATATTCTCTATAATGCCTCATTTTTATTTTTTGTATCAGATAATCCATATGAATAAGGGTATCTCTCACAATGGGAGTGGTAAACTTTATTCGCAATGACATCAATCCGACAATATCAGGTATAGTATAAGGATTGTGATGCTTTAAATTTTAAAGCTTATGACCATGTCATATAAGGTTTATATAAGGAGTAAATTTTTGGTGGATATATAAGTACTCTGTGAATTTCTCAAAGCTCATTTGTATTAATGGCTTACACATTTATGTATACTTATGTATATACTAACAAGTAATTTGCATTAAAAGATACATACATACATAATAATCGAATTGAACTTTCATTGGAATGTACAGAATGTACAGAAAACCAATTTAGACTTTTTCACAACTCTAGGAAATAGGATTTTAGCTGCAAGTGATTACAATGCGAATCATACTTATTGGGGTTCGAGACTAATAAACCCAAGAGGTCGACAGTTATATAACACGATCTTATTAAAGATTCAAGCACGTTAACAGAAATATATTCGATTTTATCTTACCAAGATAACCAACTTACTGGCCTACAGATCCACGGAAACTACCAGCTCTGACTGATTTTGCAGTCACAAATGTCATAGATAGTAATTTAGTATTTGCTGAAACCATTGCTGTTTTATCTCCTCCCCAGTGCTGTTTTATCACTCCCCAGTATTTATTAGATTGAATGAACAGCCAGTTGAATATCAGTATCTTTTTCCAGAACTATGCTTCTCGACTTACTACATTCAGAACTAAGTGGATTAAATATAAAAAATACATAAGCAGCCATAAACAGACCAATCTTGATATGGGTAGAGAAATTAATATTGAAAGCGGGATACTTGTATTTAACAGTATGCTAGCAACAGAAGCAACTATAGCAACACCAGAGCAGAAAACATAACCATGAACCAGAAGAATGATAACTAAAAGCGGAATAGCGTTGCTGGTCAAAAATAAGCGACTTTTACGTCGCAGATGGCAAGCCTACGGAGTAGGTAAATATATGAGAAATCTATTAACGTCTCTGTATCTCAGCTTTTCCACTTAAAATCGCTTTGGAAAGCTAGTATAGGTCTCAAGCTGAAGCGCTGTTGAGACTACATAACGGTTCCTAGGCCAAAATTGAAAAAGAAAAGGCAAGTTGTTTTACAGAGCGTCTCAGCATAGTATTTCAACCAAAAACTTCTTCATCTAATGAATCTTTGCCACTAAATCAAAATGTTCTAAGTTACACTGTTTCTGAAAGAAATTCTGTACCTGAACTAAAGAAGATTAGCGCTGTCCTAGGTCCAAAAAAATTTATTGTATATACTGGATACTACAGATATTCCTACAAGTGACAAACTAATCACGTCAACTTTTGCGGATGGCATTGCTATAATGAGTTGGCACTAATGCTCCATTACAGACACGAAAGCAAATGGCACATAAAAGTGAATAAAAATAAATGCAGACATCACTTTTGCATTGAAGCCAAAAACATGTCCTGTAGTCAAGCTGAACAATGTACCTATTCCACAGCAAACGAAATAACATATCTTGGCATTCACTTAGATAGACGATTAACTTGGAGGCGACACGTCTCCGCCAAGAAGATGGAGCCGAAGCTTAAATTTGACAAGTTATATTAGCTCTTGAGCAAAAAATTTGGGCTCAGCCTTGGAAATAATCCTTTTATATAATGTGTTATAAAATAACGTTATAAAACCCATATCGATGTATGGAATCCAGTTATTGGCACAGCTTGCTCGATGAATATCGATATACTAAAGGGTGATCCAAGTAGAGGTTCTTTTTTCAATACCCTTTTTTTGACAGATCACGCCTGAGTCATGTCAAGCTGTCATGTTAATTTTGCTCAATATTGTTTGGCATTTCATCTCAGAAAAAATTACGCCCGAACAACGTTTACAAATCATACTTATTTTATAACGAAAATTCACGTTCTGTAAAGAATTTCTTTCGAGCGCTTCGCTTAACTTATGGTCAACATAATCGGCCTACTGAGCATGCTATTCGCAACACCATCACCCATCTTGAGAACTAGCATTCATTATTGGATAATATTCGACCGAATAGACCACGTCCAGCACCAGTGAAGAAAATATAGCGGCCGTAGCTGACTGTACACGAAGACCGTGGAAATCGATTCGGCGCCGTTCGCAGCAACTCGTTACCAAAGAAGAAATTTTAAACGTTGCAAAACTGCACAATCATCCGAATCTTTTGGCTAACACTTTGGCCGCTACAATAAGTTATACGCGCCTGAAGGGGAGGAATTTATCAGCCTAGTAAAGAGCAGCGTCGAGCCGGCAACCCGTTCCTGTTAATGGGCTTTTTAACACATATATGTTAATTTAGATTTTTAAGATTTGACTACTTATTGTAAAGCTTCTGATATCGAGGCAAATTTTGAAAATAAAAAAAAATTAAAAAAAAGAATCGGTTTAGTCGTTGAGAGAAATTTAGTCGCAAGAACACGTATATAATGTTTGTAACTTCTCCATATTCGAAAAAACGTAAACCATCTGCCTAAGGCTAAACTAACACACTCTCTCTGTATAGGATGAAAGATGCTAAGTCGCTTTTCCGAGTTCGAGAAAACTGCATGATTTCCCAAACATGTCGTACTCGTATAAATCTAGTTGAATTTTGTGTAGCTATTTGAAGTTATAAAGCAAAAAATCAACCGTTTACCAATTTTTATATTTTAGTTAGTATTATATCAATTCCATTCTAATTTGATTACATTTCGATTTTATATTTTCATGACGTAGAACCCAAGATTAACCCCTATTATGGATACAAAAGCGCAGAATACTATTAAACGATACATCACATTTGAAAGCAAAGATGAAAGACTTGCCAGAAGAACCTGACCACATCTCAAGCTTGCTGCAATAAGCTCATCGTTTCACATTTCGGGGTTTGTGGACGAAGATTCAAAAACAGGCATCACATTTTGCAAAAATATCGTCCGAGCATTCCCTGTATCAATCCCCGCAATTTAGAACAGGAACTCGTACTACTTACACGTGTATACACAGATACGTGTATGTATCGCAGTAAAGTGCTACGACTAAACGGCCACACAATTGAATATGAATTATTTCAGTAACCAACGAAATTTCAAAAAATGTTTTGTTCCGGGTGAGTGTGGCGGCGAAATTTATGTTTGATATTTGTGTAACATTTTAGGCTGAAAAGCTTAACTTGCAATAAAGAATTAGCAAATGCGAGCTGAAATAAAGTAGAGCAAAATCAGCAATAGTCAGAGTCTTCAATGGTAAAGATGACGTCCAGTGGCACTACCGACCCAACATTGCAAGACTACTTCCGGCTGTACAATATCGGTGCTAAGTTTGCTCATGATGACGTGAAACTGGGTGTTGATGGTGGCGGTCGATCCAAGGAGATTAGCAATATTACTACAGAGATTTGGAATCCATTTGATTATTCAAATACAACTGGTATGGAATTTACAAATATGACCTCAATAAACTCTATGAACTCACCGTCGATAGCCAATCACAGTATAGCATTCGCTGAACATGTCAATAATACGCTATATAAGTGGACAACCACATTGATTGAATCGTTCGCCGATGTGGATTTCCACTACTCTTCAGTATTTGTTGCTGTTAATTCCACGCTGCCGACAAATAGTGAGTCAACAAGCGGAAATGGAATTGGATATGAAGAAGGGTGGTGGGTTGATAACGACAGTACCACTGATGACGTACTCAATGCTTACAGCAAAACAAGAAGCGGTTTATTTGATATTACACTTGGACCATCAGAAACGACTAGATTTACTGCTGTTGAGGCAGGAGATGATATCAATCTCGCATTGATGGACAGTGCGGAAACTGCTATCGGCATCGACAATGATTATGAAACCGCAGGTGGGTTTAATGGTGGCGAAGAAGTCGGAAACATTGACAATCCATCTGTTGGCAGCACGGGTTTGAATGCACATTCGACAGCGTTCGACAGTTTCGGTTATAATAAAAACAAGACCGAGTTTTATACGAGTTTCAATGTAGACACGACGAATACACCACCGGTTGAAAAGGTAATAAATTCAGCTGAGGGTAGTAAGACCGGGAGTACATTTACTATGTTGCTTGAGGATTTTGGGGATTATTTTTTTAATTACAACGGTAACGGTAGCGAAGTTGGTAGCGGAATCGATGAGGTACAAAAAGATATGCTAACTTGTAACGGTACTGTTTTAATTACACAATCTAATTGCACCAACATAACCGATTTATTTATCGAGGCAACTGAAGAAGGTATGTACAAGCGAATAGAAAATATAAATTCATATATTAATATCTATAGGGATCATAATGCAAAAATATATTGGTATTAGTTCAGATTATAGTTTTGGAAAACACTGAGCATTATAATATCTTGCTTTTCTCCGCAACAGATTTCATGGCCATATGAGAATATTACCCAATTTTTCAAAGGAAATACATTATTTTATTAAGATTATTTGTGGTAAAGGAACTAGAATTTTAGGGTTACGTAATTTGATTCAAACATACTGGAATGAAGCGAAAGTGTAATGAATTATGTTGACTACAGAAGTGAGGAAGTGGGAGCAATTCAAATAAGTTGCTGATAAAAAAAATAAAGGAAATGAATAAACAGAAATTACGTTTAATTGAAAAAAAAAAAAAAGATAGATTAGTGCTAAACGCAAAGTTTTATGTGCAACTATGAAATAGTAGCAGATAAAGTTAGTGTTTCCAAGTTTTGCAACATACCCTCATTTCATTTACTTTTTGAAAATTTACGTGCCATTTTTAAATAAATATAAGCGAAATGTCGATGTGCGTTTTCTTTTACTTTTAAGCAGATACATATGTATGTATGTGCGTAAAAGACCACGGCATCCTAACAAAAAGTATAATTAAAGAGGATGGTGCTATGTGTAGAATTCACGCAAGTGAGGAAAGTTTTTGACTGCCATCCACCTGGGAATGGCTTTAGACCTGGCAAATCCACCATTGGCCACATGTTCACCATGCGCCATATCTTGAAGAAGACCCTAGAAAAAATAATCGATAGACATCACCTTTTCATCGATTATAAAGCTGCCTTCGACAGCATGATTAGGAACTGCCTTTACTCCGCTATGTCGGTATTTGATATCCCCACAAATCTCATATGGCCGAGTAATCTGGCTATGGGTAATACCAGAAGCGTCCCCAGTCAAAATTTGGGAAGAACCCCCCGGAGCAGTTCGATACCAAACAAGGTTTCATATAAGGTGACTCTTTATCATGTGATTCCTTCAATTTGATGCTGGAGAAAATGATGCGAGCTGCAGAGCTGAATAGGCCAGGCACAATCTTTTACAAAAGTGTACAATTGATGATGTATTTCGATGATATTGATAACATTAGCTTTAACAACCGCACCGTAATTTGTGCGTTCTCCAGGGTAGACAAAGAAGCGAAGCGAATGGGTCTGCTAGTGAGCGAGGGCAAGACGAAATATCTGCTGTTATGAAATAAACAGTCCTCGCATTCGCGACTTGGTCCAACGCCACTGTTGATAGTCAGAACTCCGAAGTTGTAGACAATTTAGTTTATCTAGTAACCAGCATTAACAACACCAACAATGTCAGTCTCGAAATCCAATGCAGAATCATTCTTGCCAACAGGTGCTACTTTGGACTGAGCAGGTAACTGAAAAGTAAAGTCCTCTCTCGACGAACCAACACCAAACTTTACAATCATCATCATCATACCCGTCCTGCTGTATGGTGCAGAAGCTTGGACGATGTCGTTATCCGATGAGTCGGCTTAGAAGTTTTCGTGGGAAAAGTTTTGCGAAAGAGCTATGGTCCTTTGCGCGTTGGCAACGACGAGTACCGCAGGCGATGGAACGATGAGCTGTACGAGCTTTATAACGACATTGACATACATACATAGTTCAGCAAATCAAGAGACAGCGGCTACGCTGGTTATGTCATGTCGTCCGAATGGATGAAAGCCTTCCAGCGTTTAAGTATTTGATTAAGTACCCGCTGGTGGAGAACTACCTGATTTCATTGGTATTTCCAACTGGCGCCCAACAGCGAAGAAAAGGAACGATGAGTGCGCTATTGTTGATGGGGCTATAATCGCGTTAGTGGTGCCTGCGCCAAAAAAGAATAAATATTCCAATAGGCTAATAAATTTATTTGGAATATAGGACTGGTGTCTGACATAGCGTCGCTGTTTAGGAAGCTGTATATTCCTCCTCTTCAGGTGAGATTAACTTGCTATAGAGGCCACGGTGTTACACAGAGTGTTCTTGTACAATTTTTTGCGAATACTTAAAAGTCCTTTGAACTTTATGTTATACATATATGTCCTCATTCCTCTCGCAAGCTCTGTCTAATAACGCGATTTTATATATTCTTTCTCGCTTAACCCTCTAATTCCTAAGTCCGAGCACTCCCTTTATTAAGTTTTACTTTTTGTTCATATTTCAATTAATTGTTACGCCTGACGGCATTTTAATCATAAAAGTTTCAGAATTTAAGTGATGCCAATATAATTCACATTTTTAACAAATCGGGTAACTTTGATTATTCCCACATCGATTAATACAAACAGTGACGGAGGGTTACTTAATGTCTTTTTCTTTAGTTGGGCGCTGGCTATTTAAAAGCTATTTTGAAAAGGTCAGCGCATCGAAATCCAGTTTAGACTTATGGGTTCTTCAAGAAAATTGCTTAGAATGATTCGTAGAGAACGTTTTTGCTATAAGATTTTTGAAGAATTTTGATCTATACAAATCGACCTGCTCTAATGTACATATGTTTGTAATTTAACTTCGTCATATTTTTTTTTTTGGAAGCCCTAAGCCTCTAACAAATTAACTCTTAATCACTGTCTATTTGAATAAAGTGTTTTGAAGTTACTAAATCCAAATAGAGTGTACGAAGATAAGTTAAAAGAAATTTTTAATATCTAAAACAAATTCATTTGAGACCGTACGTGATAGACAAAATCGACTTACGGTAAAAGATTCATTAAAAGCTTATCCTCATATTCACGACATATTATTTTTAAAGGAGAATTAAAATTTTTTTGGATGAAATAAATTTTTTTTGTTTATATAAAGATTTTAAAATTTTATTTGTTTTTAATGAGAAGGGGAAAGAACATACATAGGAGAAAATAACAAGCTTTTAATAATAGGGCTTATGAAAGGAAATAACTATAAAAAATCATATTAATTGACAAATACTTGTTCAATATGTGTTTAGTTTCTTTTCCATAAATACACCATCTTACAATATTTTGAAAAGTTAAATGAAAAAAGATTCATTTTAAAAATAAACCTAAAAAAACAATCGCGTATCATATAATTTAAAATCAGGTTGGAATATACTACATCGTATTGTAGTCGCCAATTTGAATTCATTCTTTTCCTAGCCTCTCTCGCTATTAGAATGTGAGTCGGCCATCAAACACTGAATATGAAATTAGTCACAGAAACATTAATTGAATTCATTCATTATTCTGGAGAATGAAAAATTTTAATTTGATTGTACTTGTATTGTTAGCCTTCGGTTTGACTGAGTTTACACACGAATATTTCTGTCGAAGCGACACTTAGTTTGTAGGGGAGAGGGCGACGATGAAGGAAGCAGTGTACCGACACTGTTGTACTCGGTTGTTACGCTTTGTTAACTTATTCGTTTGTGTAGATTTTGACATCCCCTTTCATTTTTATTTCACAGTCATTGTAGCTGTTTTCAATTTTATACGAATGAATGTGGTAACTATGGAAATTGCATTTTTTTTTAAGAATGAAAAAAATGAAATGCCAAAAAATTGCTCAGACAGAGTCTCTCCGTGTGAACATGGCTGGCAACAGCAAAAGAGAAATTGACGATAAAAAGCGACAAACATATTCGTGTGTAAACTCAGTCTTTGCGAGCAGCAACAGCGACATATTTTTGAATAGGTAAACTGATGAAATTCTGTCAAAATAAATATTTAGAGCAGGGAAGAAGGAGAATAATTTCCGAAATATTTTAAACGTTTCATATCAAATATGAATATTTTTGTGTTGCTGCCAAGGCGTATTTAACAAGGTTAAGTTATTATGACAGAAAATTCAACTTGAACACCATGGTAGACTGCCGATTTTGTCAAAATTATGTGTTTGACGTTGCTATCGATCACACGTTTTTTGATTCAATTTAAATTTTATAGTTGGTATTTTTAGGGAGGTGATGGTAAAGAATAACGTTAAGTCATAATTATTATTTAACTAATGCAAAATATTAAATTACCCATATTATTGATCTAGCTATGTATTTCTAAAATCAATTTTTATATTGCATTAAAAATATTATTAATTATCCAGTACTAATCTTTATATCGGAACGACACATATTTGTATCCGGCAAAGGACTGTCACCCCCGCAATATTCCCCGAAAAACAGTTGGGGGAATATTTTTGCGGTTTCTACAAAAAGAACAAAATGACATTCAACTTTCACCGCAAGACATACATACATATAGGGTGTTTTTTTATGTAGGTATAGAAGTTTAAGTTGGCATTACTTTTCAAGATGGCGACCGATTTAACAGCTGTCAAGTGATTTATTCTCAGTTTGGTTTGGCAATTTATCATGAATAGACTCACGCCTGAACAACGCTTGTAAATAGTGCAATTTTATTTCGAAAATTATTATTATTATTTTACAAATTATTAAAAGATAGTAAACAAAAATTGATAGTTAAGAAATTTCTGATAATAATTGATCGTCATGCTTTCGTTTATCTTACATATATTTACATTTACTTAGCGTAAATTTTCTCATTCTAAACATAATTATACTAATTTTGTTATTTTGAGGTGCAATACGCTTAAAAATATCAATGGCGAAATAAAATTTCATAAAACGAGCTCGCGGAACAATTTCGCAATCGAAACGACCTGGTTCTGCATTCCCGGTGTCTAACGACTCAATATCTTTTGTGAATTGATCGCTTGAGCTATATCTGTAAAAATTATTGTTAAGCATTGTTCAAACAGACGAGGTATTACCGCTGCGGTGAAAAATTTTATGCGTTCACTACAACCAATGGCGATATACATATGTATGGAGTACTCAAACAGACGCGGTATGACGTGGTACAGGCCGTCACCGTTGCTTGCACAGTTGACCGCTCGGTATGAGCATACGTTTCGTTAACAAGGTTGCGAATTTCAGCTAGAGTTTCATCAAATTAATTATATTATTATTATCAATATGTTAAAATTGTAAAGAAACGTAAGTTTCAAAATTTTAAATGCAACTATTTTTTGTAAAATATAGATTGTATTTTGTATAGGTGCATTTCAACTTAAGCCAAACTATACATATTTAAGTCTTACGGCAACAATGTTTTTGCCATACCGTTTGGTACCGCACCATGTCTGTTCCAGTAATATATTTAGCCAAAAAAATCCAAGAACCCACCCCGAATCAGTAGGATCTTTTCAGGATTTCATGCGAGTAGTATGCATTAATAATTTTCTTTGTCGCTTTCGTTATATCAATGTGAAAACTTATTTAAAATAAAGAGAAATGAAAGAAGAGAAATACATTGTTCGCGCCTATATGGCAACTTTGTATATATCTTGTAACATCGTGTCTTTTGCTAAGTCGCTCAAACCCACTTTTAAATCGAATATAATCCGCAATAGTATCAAAAGCTTTCACTCAACCCGCTTTATATTTGCGTACAAATCACTTTCTGAAATAATTCATATGTATATATACTCCTTTTTGTACGCAACAACTGGTCCTTCGAGCCGGATCGCGTGTTTATATTGTGCAAGTTTCGGTCTAATAACATCCGTTCTATATATTTATTAACTTTGTCGTTGCTTTGAAATCAAGTTTAAAAACATTATAAAACAATTGTAAGACCTTCGCTTGCGAAAAGTACATTCTTTATCACTTTGAATAGTAACATTGCACGTGTGGGATATATCCTCACTAAAACATATCAAAAAATTACGAGTTGGTTCTGGATAAAGAAGCCATTGAAACATATCTTCAACTTCTTGAACAGCAGTGGCTTCGTTTTAGTGATACTCAACAAGAAGTAGAAGCTTTATGCGGTGAAGAAAACGCACCGGTTAAAAAGCAATCTCGTATTCAGACAGAAGAATGGTACACAACAGCAAAAGCAAACTTTCAACGCCTCATCAAAAGTCACCGGCAATTCAGTTGCCTAAATTGCAGCTACTGACATTATATGGTGATCCTACAAAGTAGTTAGCTTTTTTCGATGCTTTTCAATCACTCGTACACAACAATACAACCTCATCCGACGGGCAAAAGCTGCATTATTTGCGCAATTGTCTACAAGGTGAAGCGCTCCAACTCGTAAGTAGTTTACAAATTTGTGATAGCAATTACAGTGCTGCGTGGGACTTATTCAAGACCCGTTATAAGGATTTACGAGTAATAGTTTACAGCCACTTCAAAGCAATTTTCTCGATTGAGAGGGCACTTCGAGATTTTGGTGTAGCTATTAACCAAATGCTAGACGTCACCATGCAGCATATCTTTTCTTGCGGAGTTATCGTTGTTGAGGTATGTTTTGCCTAAATTTGAAGAGCTGGTTGAGTTTTTGGAGATGCGTGCGCGATCGCTTGAAATGTTGCCAGCTAGTAGTTCGCTGTCGACGTCAACACAAGGAGCAACAAAGCAGCATCGAAAGCAACAACAAATGTACTTCATGCTATTGGTGATCAACACAAACCCCAGTCCAACGCCATTGATTAAACAGCCTCCTACCCATCATGTTTTTATTGCAACTCTTACCATTCTACGCTTCTTCTTCATTTAAAAAATTGAATGTGTCAGACAGGCACACATTGGTCAAAAAACACAACGCATGTTTTATTTGCTTAAGAAAAAATCATTGCACCTTACAATACGTGTCGGCGTCGACATCATACATTAATACATTGCAACCGAGACGACGACACCAAAAACGATGATCTGA
Source organism: Neoceratitis asiatica (assembly GCA_030068015.2). NCBI lineage: Eukaryota > Metazoa > Arthropoda > Insecta > Diptera > Tephritidae > Neoceratitis > Neoceratitis asiatica. The sequence continues at coordinate 71,028,833 of CM061525.1, read as the reverse complement.
ATTCTCCTGCTTCTTCACAACGAGGCAATCTAGGTAGTGCTTTGCTCCTACATTTAACTCGGACTCATCACATTCTAGTTGTGTAGCATCTCACCTGACGTAAGCAGATAATGCTATTTTGTTGGCTACTGCAGAAATATATATTTGCAGGATCATGCAGGGAGATGGCAATCTGTACGAGTGTTGTTCGATAACGGCTTACATGCATCATTTGTGACAGAGTGCTGTATTCAACGTCTGCATTTACCCAGGAAACCTTCCGCCGCTTATTTTGCCAAAGATCACAAATGGTCTATTCACGGCCGTAATTAAGAAACCTCGCTCTTGCTGATCCGCATTACTTTCAACCTGATCCCATTGACGTATTAATAGGATTGGACGAAATGGACAAGTCTTCACTAACTAGTCTTTGCAAAGGCCCACCCGGTACAGCAATGGTACAAAATACTATTTTTGGATGGGTGCTTTTCGGCAAAGCGATATATTGATTTGCAAATGCAAAATGCATTTCGTCTCTGCACTGCTATGTGCAATTAACTAGAATGGTAAGTTTTCGGAGCTTGAAAAGTTTCCTTCTCAGTATTACTTGACTCCTGAAGAGGAATTCTTCCGCTGAAAGAATCCGCTCCATTAGGTGAGTCGAGATCCATAGCTGCGAGAAGTTTGTCTAGAATGGAAAAACGTTTCGCTGCTGATGACGAGCTTCGTCGATGGATTGGCACTAGTAATATCGCTGAATATGCTGAATATCGCTAAGCGACGGAAAATTTAATGTCCTCTTGGTCGCCGCACGTGCGAAGGTCGAACCGCTAAAAAGTACTAACTTTCCACTTTCCAACTATGTGCAGCGCATCTAGGCTTCAAACTAGTCAAGCAGGTCCAGTTCAGTTTCGGTTGTAAGATAAAAAAGTGATATGGTCTGTCTTTGTTGCCAAACGCGTAGCCGCTATCAACGAAGTTATACTCGCTCTGGTGGCAAGTAACTGTCTGGCTGGTTGAAGATGAAATCCGATGGCAAGAATCCGCAACATACTTTACTGAAACCGCAGAAGAATGGGAACTGCTATCAAGATATTATTCATATACCAAACTAAAGAGGGCCTTTCCAAAAGAAATTACTTCTTGCAGGTTCAACAGATAAATTCCACTGCGAAGTCGTCTAATTCGTCTTCAGCCGTTTCTGAATGCTCATGGTGTACTTCGGGTTGGTGGTCGAATAAAACATCTCTAATGATGTCAAACACCCCATAATCTTGCAGAAAAGCTCTATATTGGCTAAGCTCATATTGTTCCACATTCACCACAGTACGCTGCACGCTGGCCCGCAAGTCATGTAAACAATTCTACAACGTCGGTTCTGGGTGCTTGGTTCTCCCAATCTTGTACATGCAATCTACCATGTAAACGCATAAACCCCCAACCGTTGGGTGAACTAATGTCAGACATTCCTGGCAGTCGCTTTACGAATTCTTGATATTTTCTTCACAGCGCTGTCGATTTCGCAGGCCCATACCATATGAAGTTTTCGCAAGGCGGAGGTGCACGTTCATCCAAGGCTTCATCTGCATAAGCACCTTGAGCTCGTTGGGAATCTTACGTTACCCGCCTTTATTGCTGCCTTCTCAAGATTTGTGAATAGAAAAGGTCCTTGCCAGCATCTATATTCTGACAATGGCACAAATTTTGTAGGCTCCGAAAGAGAATTATACGCCGCATATCAACGTTGTTTAGAAGATGAAAAGTTCTCCACAACTCACGCCCTCTGTTAAGGTACTCCGCTAACGCTGACGACTTGGAAATCCTCACACCTGACCATTCTTTGACTGGCGAACCGTTGAAAGCACTGCCTGAACCTGACATCGAAAATTTCACAGAAACATTGAACGATGGCAAGTCATTACAGCAATGCGACATTTTTCGGAATGAGTACCTTATCAACCTGCAAAGAAGAGTGAAATGATTTCGCCCTTCATCTAACCTAAAAGAAGAAGACGTCGTCGTCATACACGACCCAATTGCCCCACCCACTAAATGGCGGATTGGGCTGTAATTCAATGCCACCCTGGTGAAGATGGAGTAGTATGAGTAGTACGGTTGAAGACCTCAGGTGAAGAATTAGTGGGACCAGCAGCAAAGCTTACTCTTTTGCAAACAAAAAGTTACATATTTTCCTTGTAATGTAACGAAATTTTAATACAATATTTGTAAAATATTAAGGTCCTTGTAATTTTGAATTTATTTTGAACTTAACCCGGTACGTTCGCGCCTATATGGCAACGTTGTAGATATCTTGTAATGCCAATAGAATTATGGAATGAAGGGGAAAGCGAAAAAGAAAAAAGTAAAGAATGAATTGTTCTACCGCTAACATCGTGTATTTGCTATCGTATTTATTTGCTTGTAAATCGCTCAAACCCGCTTTTAAGTCGAATATAATCCGCAATAGTATCAAACGCTTTCGTTCAACCCGTTTTATATTTCCGTACAAATCATTTTACGAAATAATACGCATATACGCTTTTGTACACAACATACAATAATAAAAATGTGTTCCCTGAAAGACAGCTTCCGTATGAGAGTACATGTGTGCCACTGAATCACAAACATAGTTAAACTAAAGACAGTTTTAGAAATATAATTTTAGTTGGCAATGTGTCCAAATTTCTATTAAGCACCAAATTTTCCTCGATAAAAGTATCCATTTAGATCCGAATGGATCAAAACAGCACTATTGCTTGGGATTGCAGGGCCAGCACACACTTAATTTACCTGTAGTAAACAATTATATTATTTTTATGTTAATTAAAATTGGAAAAAGATATGTATGTACAATGCATGTAATGTATTCGTATATACATATGTACGTTAGGGTGGGTGTTAAAAATTAAATTCTTTCAGGCGCCCAAGAAATCCTTCTTTTTGACGAAAAACTACGGAAAATTTTTTATTTTTTTATTTTAAACAAAAAGAACACGTTCCGACGGCCAATTGAAATATTTGTATTTAAATTTTAACAAAAAAATCTCATTAGTAAACTTATAAACTCTATTAAGTTAGTGATTTTAGCACTGAAAGCTTTATTTTTCCTAAAATATGATTTGTTACTTCTATTTACAATTAGTTATTCAAATATGTTTAGTGAAAGACTACCAAGATATATTATTTATTTATTTTGAAAACGAAAAAGTGCAAATTTATTTCTTATAGACTGATTGATCAACTCCAAGGTTTGAGTAAGCAAAATGAGCTTCAATTGGCTGTCGGCACGTGTTGTTTAAAATCAAAAAGTAAAGACTTTTCCGTAGCTTTTCGTCAAAAGGAAGAATTTTTTGGGCGCCTGAAAGAATTTAATTTTTAACGACCATCCTAATGTAAAGGCATATACGCACATACGCCATCAACTTACGTTCTTTCTTTATTTTATTCCTCCTCATTCCTTTTAAATACCCGTTTATCAATTTCTACTTATTAACACTGTGACGGTCAATTTCGATTAAGTTTCCGCTCTCCGTTCTGCCACAATCGTAATTGGGTATATTTACGATCGAATCGAAAGAAGAAAGTGGAGAGAGAATATATTTCGAAATCAGCTGGTTGCATGTGAATGTAAGAAATTGAAACAAAACAAAGCAAACAATTTCAAGGGGTTTCTGTACAATTCAAATAAATACTATTTTGTTTGTTTTTAACGTTAAATGGAATCAAAGCCTCGGCGATATTTCATGAGGATTGAGAGACAAGTGTCATCCATTTCAGATGAGTGATGAATTTTAAGAAATTGAGCTTGTATTTGGTAATCTTTTGTATAACAAGTTTCGTTATTTAGATTCAAAAAACTTCAAACTTAATAAAGATGCTTTATAGTATGTCCTGGATATTTTTTCACAAGAAACTCAATCAAGTGCTTTGACATGGATATTTCCAACTAATCGAGTTACCAACACACAGTTGGTTCAGTTTATAACATAGGAATGTGTCAACAGTGTTAATGTCATTGCACAATTTTCTCGAAATCATGGAATATTTTACTGATGGATCAACTGTATTTCGGCAACGTTATTTCAAAACTCTCTAATTTTTCATGCTGCTCCTGTATTGTAGCAAAAAGCGCCATTAAGTTCATAAAACTAAAAAAAGACATTGTTTTGACTTTTCCAATTATCAAAATCATGTTTTACTTACATTTTTATGTTATTTAAGTACACGAAAATATACAATCGAACAGTTCTTCGCCAACTAAATTACAACGTACAAAAACGTAGCTACGATCGAAATGCAAAACACATAGAATTGGATAGTATCGAAAAGTTCGAAGATTGATCAAAACGGAACGTAACGCAGAATACCAAATCCGCGGAACGGAGAAAATTTTGATTCAAGTCGAAATACAAAATAGGGCTGATAATTAACTTGCCATATTCTTGATATTGTATCTTTCTTCTTTTTGTAAAAGTCTTGACGAATGAAGACTAAATCGCAATTTGTCTAGCAAATCCTAGTTCGTCATACCCAAAAACTCCATAATACATATAAAATGTGTTAATAATATATTATTATTATAAAATTACAAGCTTACCTCTTAGCGGAAAATTTCATCTCCAATGTTTATATAAAATTGAATGATCTACAAAAAAGTTCTGGTATGGTTATTCGGTTACTCTAACCACTTAGAAAATATTTGCATCGGAAACCTAATTCGCACTGATATTCATAGCTCATCAAAAATTTATTACAACTAGTCGAATCGAGAAAAACTTCTATTATTTTTACCCAGCCTAATATATAAACATGTAGCTGGTGGAAATCTTAAAGCTCCTCGAGTATTCGACTTCGAAGCAAATAAAATTTTCAAAAATTTTCATTAAATTTGTTTACATATTTGTAACCTTCTTTGATAGGTAAAAGCCCAATAATTATATTCGATTATAGATAATGATAATGAAATATAATTCAGCCTTGAACATGGAGTATTTCAATATTATATTGTTTTTATAATAGAAAGATCCGAATTGGATAGGCTAATAAACTCCTTAATTTGAAATTTGCCATTTGATTTGCTAAAAAAAAAACACTTGTCGACAAAATTGTTTCGCGCAAGCTGTAGTAAGAGGGAAATATCAGAAAATACATATGTATACTAATTTATTCCCATCGCATGGGTGCTGAATATATAGACGGTCGATTGTTATTCCTATCGTTCTCCACAACTGCTGGTTTTCCGCACTTAAATCATTCACTGCTGCAACCACCATATATCCATTAGAGTATAATTCTTCTATAATGGCGACATCTTACAATCGTAATTGTAAAATATCGGCTGTATAATCGGCATAATCAAGTAATTTTTCCTATCATATGCCAACTCTTCGCGGCATTTCATCTTATCAAATGACAAGACACAAATTTTTGTTCAATTGACATGTCAACTGATTATATAATGATATGCGTTAATATGTGCAATTGAATTCCAGGTTCTACCGATAATTTTGACGCCCATCCAGAGAACTTATAACAACGAGAAGGTGCAAATTCGTTGCAACCTCGATCCACATCATACATGTCCTGAAAAACTTTGGGAAAGGGATTCACCACACCCAAATTTAACAGTGGTCGGAAAAAAATAAATGTTATCAGGAGTATGGTGAATTGAATTTCTGCTAAAAGCAAAGAAATCGTATGCAATTATTTTCCTTATGGTAATATTTTTCTGGGCTTTGGCATTTTAACCATAGGAATACGGATGCCCGGAAAAGTAATTTAAATAAAAAAAATTAATTTTTTTATTTTTAAATTTTACTTAAATTATTAGAAAAAAAAGCAGAAAAAAAATTAAAATATAATATAATTTATATATAACATAATATTAAAAATAAATAAATGAGGGTGATATATTTGATTTGGATATTATTGCGTATTTTATAAATTCTGTACGTACCTACATATATTAGCCATCATCAATTAGCTATTTAGATCACGCATTTTGTGGCGTAATGGTTATGCTGCCTTGAATTTATTTTTGTTGTCTCGGGTTCAAATCTCAGCAAACGAGAAGTTTTGTTTTGCTTCTTTCACTAGATTTTTTCGCTGAATATAATTTTTAGATTTTTCAGCTTGCCGTCGTTTGTAAAAATCGTAAGTCGCCGAAGCAGTGAAATTGCTTGTGGCTGGCGGGTACAAGGGAAGAGAAATGACAATTTGTGTATGCATGCATAAGTTTTTCGTATACACATTAATGTCTTTGAATATATGTGTCTTCAACTTCAGGTCAACTTGAATTTCTGATTTAAGGATTTTTGGTCACCGAGACGGCTTGCTAGTAGCGGGAGTAAAGGGAAAGGGATCGCACAATATTTTGTGTGAATTTGTTTTTTGTATACACATGTGTAGGTATGTATGAGTTTGCTACTTTTGCTCAACATAAAATTTTGACATTTGGCAAAGTTTGACTTCACTTGAGGAAACTGTTTGTTGATGAAGTGTAGAAGGAAAAAGGGTTTTTGCGGTAGTTTTTTTTATTACCTTATGCTTCTTCTTCTTATAACAAATAGCTTAAGGAATAGAGAACTTTTATCAGTGATCGCATTAGTGACCTGCCAGTATGAATGCATAATAGATTATTAACTCTGCCTGAATGACTTTATGCATGCTTTTGTTTTTAATTTAAAGGCACATACATATGTACATATTTATGTATATATATTTTTTCCTAAAATAAATTATTTTCAAATTCAATTAATAATACTTTTAATTATATTATGTAGCTTTAATGAAATTATTTGCATGTAAACGTATACATACATAGTTCCATTACTCTATCCCTCGAAATTATTCTTTGCTTCTGTCGTACAAAAGTACAAAACTCAAATCGAATACAACAATAACATTTTCATTTATAGACGCAAGCGCCGTACAACAAAGCAAAGTGTGTTTATTCATAAATAACACCGCACGCATGTCCCGCATACTCCTGCCTTCAAGTTGCTTCTTTGCGACGGTGACAAAAAATACAAATTAAAAAAATTATGGTCGCGAAATATAATGCAGAAGCAGCAACAACAAACAATTCCTTCAACTTCAAACAATTCAACAAACTTCAGATCAACTTGATTTTCTGATTTTTGTGATTTTAGTCATCGTCGCGAAGAAAATGTTTTTGGATGGCGGGTTGAAAGAAGGAAGTGCGTTCGCATTATTAAGATTGTGTATGTTTGACGTATACGTATTAAAATGCATGAATGGATGCGTTTTCACATCGTCGTCAACACGACATTAATTTTTGATAGTTGCCAAAATTTTACTTCGCTTGACGAAACTGTTCATCGATGAAGAGTAGAAGGAAGGAGGGTTTGCATGCGGTAGTTGGTTTTGTTGCTTCTACTTCTTATAGCAAATAGCTTGTGCAATAACAACATACAATTGCATGCCCTTTTCCCTTCAATCCGTAACATTCAAGTGCCGTCCACAAGCATTGCTTCACTTCGTCTGCTCAAATGAAGCAAATCGGCATCGTGTTGCTAAATTTTGCTGTTCGCCTATTACCTCATATTGCCCAGCAAGAAATTCCTTGCCTTCCCGCGAGCCCTCTGTCCACAAGCCGAGGATGATGATGGCAAAATTGCTAAAAATTGTCCAGTGAAGACGCAAAATTCTTCAATTTCTAATTTTTGGCATTTTGGTTTGTGGAAGAGTCGCGCGAAGGGAAGGGCATTTTTTGCAATTTTAACTAGTGACCAATAAAATAGCGTTGTCATGGTAATGATATTCTTGCTGGATGTGTACGCATAAACAAATAAACGTATATGTATCTACATACATATCAATTCATGTGCGTATACTCAACGGTTCCTAGTAAAACATGCGAAAAAATTCTTAATGTACATAAACGCAGCGCATCGTCAACAAAGCACATACAGAGAACGAAGAAGAATTTCACAAGAATCAAACATTCTTGAAAGCAGCATTTTTGAGCTGAAGCAAAGCCAAACACATTCAAAGGTCCATGTATGTATACGAAAAACGCATACACACGAAAGGGCATGCCAACTTCTTACCCTTATACCCCTTCATCCAAAAGCAATTCTTGGCGATGATTGAAAAATTCGCCAATATAATAAAATCAAAATACGAAAAAGAAGCGAGGATTTGAACTCAAGGAACTTTTGTCGTGTGTCAGCGCAAGGCATCAGCTTGCTTCATATTGAGGTAACAGGCGAACAGCAAATATAGAAGAACGATCGTAGTTTTTGTATGGTTTGCTTCATTTCGGTGGTTGACATTTTACTTTTTGCCGGAGTCGAAGGAACTTTTTGTTATTGTTGCTTTTGCGTAAACTTTCGCGACCATGATTTTTTGTATTTGAGTTTTTTGTCACCGTCGCGAAGAAGCAACTTGTCGGCATGACATGCGGGACATGTGCGCGGTGGCATTTATGAATAAACGCACTTTGCTTTGTTGTACGGCGCTCAGAGAACTTATAACAACGAGAAGGTGCAATTGACTTTTGGATTATAAGCTCGATTGAAGCTTGTGCAGAGTTAGAAAATCACGGGAAAGATATTCACCACTCTGTTAAATTTTGCCTGTTAAACTAACAGAATTATGTAAACTGAATGTTTAATATAAGGAAAAAATGTAAAACCAATCAAAATATAATGAAAATCAAACTATTTATTATTTTTTTATTTCTTTTTCATAAAACATTTTATTTTTTAATTAAAATGCAATAAAATATAAAATCTTAATATTTCAGAAACTATTTCAAAAACTATAATAAGTTTACGTTTTTGTATTCAATGTAAAATGTAGTTTTTATGATTACAAAAAAAAAAATTAAAATAAAAAGTAAATAAAATAATTATTTTGAATTATAATATGATATTCAATGAATAATGATAAAAATTAAAAAAATTAAAATTAATATCATAATTATTTTATTATTAAAGACACCAAAAACTTCAAATATCACTCGCGCTATACCAGCTCCGCCACCGTTAACTTATAAAAGCTTTTACATATTCGGCACTTGTACCCAAATACAGAATAGAAAATTGATTCTTCTTCTTAGCTGAATAAGAATACGAAGGAATATATTGTGGCGAAAATGCGAAGCGAATGACAGATGAAAGAGAGGAGCCGACAACTGGCACGTTCTAGAGCGTAAACGAGGCGATTATCGTAAACGACGATTATCGTAAACGAAAGATTAAGGAAATCATCGAGGTTAATCAGCAAGATCGTAACAATTGGTGTCAGAAGTGGGATTGTTAAATAAATTCCAAAGGATAGTAATCGAAAATGGTGAAGATTCAAGATTTGACGATACCTATTCTCAAGAAGGAGTTGGCCAAGCGAGGATTGTCTACAACTGGAAATAAGGCAGAGCTGCAATCGAGACTGCGAGAAGCAATGGAAGTCGAAGGTACCGACTTGAACCAGTACGAATTCCGTCGCGAGGATGAAGATGTATCCTTGAAGGACATTGACAAAGGAGAAGCTATTGATTCTGCGAAGGGGTTGGAGCAGCCATCAGGTAAGATTCAAGAAAATGCCCCTGGCTCATCTGCCGGAATGGACATGAACATGTTGTTGGCTGCAATTTCACAAATCAATGCCAACATGTTACAAAACATGTCACAAATCGATGCCAGCATATCACAAAAGATGGATGTACAGGATGCCAAGATGTCACAAAAGCTGGATACCAAAATGTCTGCAATGAATGACAACATTACATCACAAATGGTTGAACAGAGGGAGCAAATATCATCCTTAGGAGGAACCATCGCGCAAATACAGCAAAATCTGTAGAAAGATAATGCAGAACTTAAGGAAAGACAGGATCTAATTGAGAGCAAAGTCAACGAATTGCACGGTCGGCAAGAAAAAATAGAAGAATTAATTGAAGCCAAAGTCAACACATTGGAAGGTCGTTTCCGGGATTTGCAGTTAAATCGTCCAACCACTTCAGCGAACGCTCCCAAGGTAAAAACACCATCGTTTGACGGAAAAATTCCCTTCCAAGTCTTCAAGCTCCAGTTTGAAAAGACGGCTGAAACCAATAAATGGAGCATGGATGAAAAATCTGCTGCACTATTCGTTGCGTTGGAAGGACCTGCGGCAGAACTTTTGCAAACTGTACCTGATTATGAGAGAAATGATTACGACGGATTGATGCGAGCCCTGGAAAGACGATATGGTAGCGAACACAGAAGGCAAATTTACCAGATGGAGTTAGAAAAGCGCGACCAAAAACCCAACAAATCTCTACAGGAATATGCTTCGGAAATTGAGAGATTGGCTCATTTAGCCATCGGAGACGCATCAGGTGAGCATCTCGAAAGGGTGAAAATACAAAAATTCATCAGCGGCATAAAAGACGTTTACACCAAGCGAGAGACATATGCGAATCCAAAGTTAACATTCGCTGAAACAGTGGCGTATGCTCAAACACGTGAAACGGCGGCACTCATAAGCAGACCAGCGTACAAAGTCAATAAAGTGGAGGTTGAAACAGCAGATGTGATGACCGAAATATTGAGAACTCTGAAGTCGTTAGAAGGAATGAATCGTTCTGGTGGTAAGAATCAGGCTGGGAAATGCTTTAAATGTGGAAAGCCTGGTCACTTCGCACGCGAATGCAAAACGGGTTCCAGCATACAAGAAGGACAGCGCAAACGGAAGGCTGACGAAGATAAACCATCAACTTCTCAGTCGTTAAACTAAAACGAGCCAGTCTAAAAGGGCGTATGCTGGCTCCTGCAATTGAATGCCCCATAATCTCCGTCTCGCAAATTGGTAGGAAAACGAGCAACATTACTATTGGTGGATATGTGGATGGACGAGCACGAAAATTAACAGTGGATACGGGCGCATCACACTCCATCATTCGAACTGACCTGATCGCTAAAGAAGTGAGACCATTACCTGGAGCAATATTGAAAACGGCGACTGGTAAGGACACACAAGTGGTGGGAGAAGTAACATGTGAGGTCTCAATTGGGAATGTGACGGTGTTACACAGCTTTATAGTCGCGCAGACCGTAGATGAGGTAATCATAGGAGTGGAATTCTTAATGGAGCAAGGTATCAAGATCGACTTGAATAACAAGGTTATGGAGTATAAGAACATGGAAGTACCACTAAGCATGGGCTAAGTTTCCACATACAGCAGCAAACAAGTGGTCTTAGAAGGCAGTGAACTGATTCCACCGAAGTCAGAAGCAGTTGTTTGGGCGAAAATTAATGGAGATTGTGGGACAAACAAATTGTGGGTTGTCGAAGCAGCACAAAATTCTACACTGGACTTACTTATTGGAAAAACCCTGGCTAAGACACGAAAGAATGGACGCATCCCAGTGAGAGTATTGAATGACTTCAGATCATCAGTAAAAATTCCTAGTGGAACTGTATTAGGGCAATGTCAAGAGGTAGAAGCCATTATTAACAGCAATGATTCATCTGGAATCGACTCTATTGGCAGCAAGAAGATGGAGGCAGATATCAATGCATGGACGCAAGGGTTGGAAGACAAGTACAAGCACCAGGCCAGTCAGATGATCCGCAAATACTCCAACATATTCGACAAGGATGGCAACAAACCAGGCAGGACCAACGTAGTGAAGCATAGCATTGATACTGGTGACGCAAGACCAATTCGTCAAGCTCCTCGAAGCGTTCCACTAGCCAAACGTGACGCTGTTGGCCAAATAATTAGGGAAATGAGCGAAAGCGATGTTATCGAACCATCGGCAAGTCCATGGAGCTCTCCGGTGGTACTCGTGAAGAAGAAAGATGGCCAGTTGCGGTTCTACGTGGACTATCGGAGATTAAATGATGTTACAAAGAAAGACAGCTATCCTTTGCCCAGGATCGATGATACACTAGACTCGTTAACTGGCACAGAATGGTTCTCAACACTTGACCTTAAGAGCGGGTATTGGCAAGTAGAAGTGAGTGAAGAAGATAAAGAGAAGACAGCGTTTAGTGCCGGCAACGGTCTATGGTAATTTACGGTAATGCCATTTGGGTTATGCAACGCTCCTGCCACTTTTGAAAAATTAATGGACCATGTGCTCAAAGGACTACACTGGAAGACCTGTTTGGTGTATCTGGATGACATAATCGTATTGGGAAAGAGCTTCGACGAACATCTGAGTAATTTGGAAGAAGTTTTCCAGAGAATAGCTGGCGCTGGTCTTAAACTAAGTCCTAAGAAGTGCTCTTTATTCAAGAAGGAGGTGAATTACTTAGGTCATCAAGTAACCACGAAGGGCGTGTGTACTGCGAAGGAAAAAATAGAGGCAGTGAAGGATTGGCCGAGACCCAGAAATTTGCATGAATTAAGAAGTTTCCTTGGGCTGTGTACTTACTATCGCCGCTTTGTTCCGAATTTCGCCAGTGTAGCTCACAGTCTCCATGAACTCACAAGGAAAAATAGATCTTTCGAGTGGAAAACTGAACAAGAGGAGGCTTTTCAAGCTTTAAAAGAACGACTATGCACCGCACCTATGCTAGCGTACCCGGTTCCAGGTGCAACATTTATTCTGGACACAGATGCTAGTGGTTATGGCATAGGAGGGGTACTTTCGCAAGTGATTGATGGGCAGGAGAAGATAGTTGCCTACTATAGCCGGTCTATTGGGAAACCAGAGCGGAACTACTGCGTAACGCGGAGAGAACTATTAGCGTTGGTGGATTGCATTAAACACTTCCACAAATATCTGTATCGTCAACATTTCCGCGTTAGAACGGATCATGCAGCGCTGAAGTGGCTACTACAGTTCAAGAATCCCGAAGGGCAGCTTGCGCGGTGGATTGAGAGACTGCAAAGTTATGATTTCACCATCGAGCACCGCAAGGGAAATACGCACGGAAATGCTGACGCTATGTCCCGTCGACCATGTAATTTGGAATGTAAGCACTGCTCAAAAGCCGAGGGTAAGGAGGACATAATAGACGTGCGGCTAATGACAGTTACGCCAGCAGAAGAGTGGGAGGCAAGTCATTTAAGGAAATGTCAGCAAGAAGATTCGGACTTGGAATTGGTGATGCACGGATTGGAGGTGAACAGAGGGCCAAGTAAAGAACAAATGGCAGCGGAAAGTCCTATCGCGAAAGCATACTGGGCACAATGGAACAGTTTAGAATTGATATCTGGCTGTTTGCATAGAGTATGGGAAAGTGAAGATGGCCAGTGCTCTCGGAAGCTTATAGTAGTTCCAAGGTTAAGAATTCCGGATGTTCTTAAGGAATTCCATAATGGTCCTAGTGGAGGGCACCTAGGCATTACAAAAACGCTGGAGAAGATCAAGCAGCGGTTCTATTGGGTTGGCTGTCGGCAGTCGATCGCTGAGTGGATTGCTAACTGCACGGAGTGTATAGCAGCTAAAGGGCCAAAGTCACGAAGTCATGGGCAGATGAAGCAGTATAACTCAGGTGCACCATTTGAGCGGGTTGCCATGGATGTAGCCGGTCCATTCCCTATGAGCAGACAAGGAAACAAATACGTTCTTGTGGTTATGGACTACTTTAGTAAATGGCCTGAGGTCTACCCAATTCCAAACCAGGAGGCGAAAACAGTTGCGGATGTATTCACTCACGATTGGGTTACCAGATACGGTGCGCCTATAGAATTGCACTCAGACCAAGGAAGAAACTTTGAAGCGGCGGTGTTCCAAGAGATGTGCCAGATACCTGGTATTCGGAAAACACGAATGACAGCCCTGCATCCTCAATCAGATGGCATGGTAGAGCGATTCAACCGGACCCTGGAAGAGCACTTGCGGAAAGTTGTGGACAAGAATCAAGATGATTGGGATGTACACATACCGCTTTTCCTGATGGGATATCGGTCCGCAGTGCATGAAACAACAGGTCAAACATCTGCCAGAATACTGTTTGGTAGTGAACTTCGGTTGCCCAGCGATTTAAAATTTGGAATAACTGGCGTTGCGAGAAGAATTGGGAAGGAAGCGTCTACTGTTCTCGAGGAAGAGTTAAGAGAGATACATGCTCTTGTGAGGCAGCGAACTCAAATTATGAGTGACAAAATGAAGGCTAGGTATGACAAGGCGATGAACTCCGAAGGCTTCCAAAATGGAGATTTGGTGTTGCTGTACAATCCACAACGAAAGAGAGGTTTGTCCCCAAAACTTCAATGCAATTGGGAAGGTCCATACAAGATAATCAAACGACTAAACGACGTAGTGTATCGAATACAAACTGTGGGGAGGCCGAGAAACAAGATGAAAGTGGTCCACCTAGAGAGGCTTGCTGCGTTTGGAACAGCGAATGTGTCTGATCGGGACGATCAGACTTAGGTGGAGGGCAGTGTGGCGAAAATGCGAAGCGAATGACAGATGAAAGAGAGGAGCCGACAACTGGTACGTTCTAGAGCGTAAACGACGATTATCGTAAACGACGATTATCGTAAGCGAGAGGTTTATCGTAAAACGACGCGATTATTCCAGGGGTTTCATTTTCAAGCAGCAAACAAGTATATAAGGACGACATTCGACGGCAAGAGTAATCAGTTGTGAATTAAACTCGTGGAGATTACATTAGAGTAAGGTAATAAAAACAGTACATTGTGAAAGTTGTATACAAGTGATTGTAAATAGTAACGTAAATTGTAATTGAATTGTGAATTACCGAATAATTAAAAGGACATTAATTATGTCTTTATAAATAAAGAGACTGCAAATTAAGTTGGCGATTTTATTTAACAATCCAGAGGTCGTACCCGAAAGATTAAGGAAATCATCGAGGTTAATCAGCAAGATCGTAACAGTATTATTAATTGAATTTGAAAAATAATTTATTTTAGGAAAATATATATATACATAAATATGTACATATGTATGTGCGTTTAAATTAAAAACAAAAGCATGCATAAAGTCATTCAGGCAGAGTTAATAATCTATTATGCATTCATACTGGCAGGTCACTAATGCGATCACTGATAAAAGTTCTCTATTCCTTAAGCTATTTGTTATAAGAAGAAGAAGCATAAGGTAATAAAAAAAACTACCGCAAAAACCCTTTTTCCTTCTACACTTCATCAACAAACAGTTTCCTCAAGTGAAGTCAAACTTTGCCAAATGTCAAAATTTTATGTTGAGCAAAAGTCGCAAACTCATACATCAAAAGTGTACAAAAAAACAAATTCACACAAAATATTGTGCGATCCCTTTCCCTTTACTCCCGCTACCAGCAAGCCGTCTCGGTGACCAAAAATCCTAAAATCAGAAATTCAAGTTGATCTGAAGTTGAAGACACATATATTCAAAGACATCAATGTGTATACGAAAAACTTATGCATGCATACACAAATTGTCATTTCTCTTCCCTTGTACCCGCCATCCACAAGCAATTTCACTGCTTCGGCAACTTACGATTTTTACAAACGACGGCAAGCTGAAAAATCTAAAAATTATGTTCAGCGAAAAAATCTAGTGAAAGAAGCAAAACAAAACTTCTCGTTTGCTGAGATTTGAACCCGAGACAACAAAAATAAATTCAAAGCAGCATAACCATTACGCCACAAAATGCGTGATCTAAATAGCTAATTGATGATGGCTAATATATGTACGTACGTACAGAATTTATAAAATACGCAATAATATCCAAATCAAATATATCACCCTCATTTATTTATTTTTAATATTATGTTATATATAATTTTTTTTCTGTTTTTTTTTTCTAATAATTTAAGTAAAATTTAAAAATAAAAAAATAAATTTTTTTTATTTAAATTACTTTTCCGGGCATCCGTATTCCTATGGTTAAAATGCCAAAGCCCAGAAAAATATTACCATAAGGAAAATAATTGCATACGATTTCTTTGCTTTTAGCAGAAATTCAATTGACCATACCGCTGATAACATTTATTTTTTTCCGACCACTGTTAAATTTGGGTGTGGTGAATCCCTTTCTTAAAGTTTTTCAGGACATGTATGATGTGGATCGAGGTTGCAACGAATTTGCACCTTCTCGTTGTTATAAGTTCTCTGGTGCGTTATGAATAAGATTGTGTCGAAAAAGTCAACAAACGAAGCGCTCGTATAATTACGTATTACGCATCGATAAGCTTTTGTTTCTCGATAAACAAATTAACATTTAGGTCACGTTATTGACCACAATGGTATTACGCACAGTAATAAAAAAATTGTGCAAAATTAATTTTTCTGCACCTAACGAAGATGCAGAGGTAAAAAGATTTTTCGGTACTGCAGGGTTGTTCTTAAAATTTGTTAGAAATTTTTCAATGACAGCAAAGCCCACTAACGAAACTTCTTAACAAACCGAAAGCTTACTTTTTGTTTGTGGACCAACAAACCGTTAATTCCAAACTCGTCACCGCTGTAACTGATGAGCCCATACTAGTCCACGATGAAAACAATAAGAATCTTACACAGGTACCGCAGTGTTGGTCTTGCAAATGTGCTTCTTAAATCCACAGTTGGAAAATCATAAAAAAAATTTCCATGCAGTTACAGATTGTTTAGTCATAACGCATGTAAAGGGGACTACATACTGGAAAAACAAATTTATGTAATCTTTTTCACACGCGTATGTAATTGGAAGCAAGAGTAATTAATAAATAATTTAGTAGGGGTAAAAAAATTAAAAAATCCCACAGCTATCAAAACTATTTCAAAGTTTTTTCCTATTTCAGTGGTTATTATTTTCCCGCCGAAGTTAACTCGACGAAGTGACCAAAGATTTTACAAAAATATAATAATACAATACAAAAATCACTATACACTCAAAACCGATTGCAATAACCGAAGGTTGGAACGAAAACCTAAACTTGCAATCTGTTTATAAACCGCCCTATAGACACAATAATCTGTTTAAATTTAAGCAAATTTCATAAAGTTGGTTACCCGTCTGTAGGCCACCTGAAAGAGAGCAAGGAACTTAAACCAAATTGCTCGTTAATGGCTTAAGTTGCTTGAGTATGACTTCGAGTGTATCCATCATCAGGGTACACGCCTTCAACACTTCGATGCTCTCTCGAACCAGCAGGGTTTGTAATAAAAGTAACCGCAGATGTAGACGATTGGCTATTAACAATGCAGCTGCAAGATCACAAAATGGCAAAGCAACGTGGAAATTGCCATGTGCACGCTACCTGTCATACATTCAGCAAATTCCTAGTTGTAAAAGCCGTATAACGTATAGCGATACCAAAGAAATTTACGTACGGAAGGCTCTTAACGAAACTTTAAGCTATTTCGGTCCTCCGTCCAAAAACATATTCGAAACGTATTGTGAGCATATTAATACTCAACATATCAAAACAGCAGTCTGCACACTTCGAGGTAATGGACAAGTAAAGCTTGCTAATCAAACCATACTTTAATTTATTCGTACAACGACCGAAGATTAAAAAAACTTGAATCTAACTCTCCGAGATCCATCCATATATAATTAAGTTGCTAATCAACTACATCCGAAGATTAAATCGAGAACGATTGTTGCCATAACATTCCTAATTGTCAAGACCACCTAGCTTCAAGCCCTCAACCCTATTGGTACGATCTTGCTGAATCAACCTCGATGATTTCCCAAATCCTTCGGTTACGATCTCTGGATTGTTAAATAAAAGTCGCCAACTTAAATTGCAGTTTCTTTATTTATAAAGAATTTATTTAATGTCCTTTTATTACTCAGTAATTCACAATTCAATTTACAATTCACTTGACTATTTACAATCACTTGTATTACAACTTGTACAATGTTCTATTTTTATTACTTCACTGTAATGTAGTACCAAACAGTGTTTGACTTGTTGTTTCATGCACTGCGGACCGATATCCTATCAGGAAAAGCAGGGCTGTCGTTCGTGTTTTTCGAATACCAAATATCTGGCACATCTCCTGGAACACCGCCGATTCAAAGTTTCTTCCTTGGTCTGAATGCAATACTATAGGCGCACCGTATATCACCCAATTGTGAGTGAATGCATCCGCAACTGTTTTCGCTTCCTGGTTTGAAATTGGGTAGACCTCAGGCCATTTACTAAAGTAGTCCATAACCACAAGAACATATTTGATTCCTTGTTTTCTCATAGGGAATGGATCGGCTATATCCATGGCAACCCGCTCAAATGGTACACCTGAGTTATACTGCTTCATCTGCCCATGACTTCGTGACTTTGGGAATTAACTGCTATTTATTGTTTACTTGGCCGTCTGTTCACCTTTAATCCGTGCGTTACCAGTTCCAAGTCTGGGTCTTCTTGCTGACAATTTCTTATATGGCTTGCCTCCCACTTTTCTGCTCTTGTAAATGTCATTCGCGGGACGTTTATTATGTCCCCATCTTTTGAGCATCGTTTCCGTCTTCTTTCCTGGCTGTTGGAACCTGACTTGCTTTTCCACAATTAAGACACTTTCCAACTTCATTCTTGACACCAGAACGATTCATTACTTTTATCGACTTCAGAGTTTTCAATATTTCAGGCCTCACATCTGGTGTTTCTACCTCCAAACGCTTCACTTTGTATGCTGGCTTACATAGCAGTGCCGCTGCTTCACGTGTCTGAGCATACGCAACAGTTTCAGCGAATGTTAACTTTGGATTCGCATAAGTCTGTCGCTTGGTGTAAACGTCCTTAATTCCGCTGGACCTGTGGATTTTTAATCTTTCGAGATATTCAGCCGACGCGTCCCCAATGGCTAAATGAGCCTATCTCTCGATTTCAAAAGCATATTCCTGCAGAGATTCATTGTGTTTTTGATCACGCTGTTCCAGCTCCATTTGGTACATTTGCCTCTCGTGCTCGCTACCATAGCGTCTTCCCAGGACTCGCATTATTGCGTCATAGCTATTCCTCTCATATTCGGGAATAATCAGCAAAATTTCCGCTGCAGGTCACTTCAACGCAACATCTAGCGCAGCGGATTTTTCGTCGATGGTCCAATTTTTTAACTCAGCCGTCTTCTCGAACTAGAGCTTGAAGATCTGGAAAGGTGCGTCAAAGGATGGTGCTCCTACCCACGAGCCGTTCATCGATCTAACTGGACGATTCAACTGCAAATCTCGGACACGAAGTTCGAGCTCGTTAATTTTGACTTCAATTAGCTCTTCTATTTTTTCTTGCCGACCTTCCAATTTGTTTACTTTAGTCTCAATTAGCTCCTATTTTGTCCTGCCGCTCCTCGATTTGATTCTATCTTTCCTTAAGTTCTGTATTGTCTCTCACGATTTTTTGCTGTATTTGTGCGATTTTTCCTTCTAATCCTTCCAACTTTTCCTAGATGCTGGCTTTCGTTGCAGACATATTTTGTGAATTACGGGCATCCTGTGCATCCATCTTTTGTGATACCTTGACATCCTGTGCATAATTTTTTTTTGATATCTTGGCATCCTGTGCATCCAGCTTTTGTGAAATTGCAGCCAACAACATGTTCATGTCACTACCCGTAGATGAGCTAGGAGCCTTTTCTTGAATATTACTTGATGGCTGCTCCAACCCCTTCGCAGAATCAAAAGCCTCTTCCTTGTCAATGTCCTTCAAAGATATATCTTCATCCTCGCGACGGAATTCGTATTGACTTAAGTCGATGCCTTCGACGTCCATTGCATCTCGCAGTCGCGATTGCAGCTCTGCCTTATTTCCTGTTGTAGATAATCCACGCTTTGCCAATTCCCTCTTGAGAGGAGGTATCGTCAAATCCTGAATCCTGACCATTTTTCAATTATTATCCTTTGGGATTTATTTAACAATGCCACTTCTGACACTAATTGTTACGATCTTGCTGAATCAACCTCGATGATTTCCCAAATCCTTCGGGTACGATCTCTGGATTGTTAAATAAAAGTCGCCAACTTAAATTGCAGTTTCTTTATTTATAAAGAATTTATTTAATGTCCTTTCACTTCACTTGTTTATTTACAATCACTTGTATTACAAGTTGTACAATGTTCTATTTTTATTACTTCACTGTAGAGTAATCACCAACGCGTTTACTTTACGACTGGAATAATCGAATTTCATAGCGAATGTTCTCGATTTACGCTTTAGAACATGCAAACTATCGGCTTCTCTCTTTCATCTGACATTCGCTTCGCATTTTCGCCACACTATATTACTCTTAAAATATATCATTGCCTTAGACACAAAGGCAGTGTTCTGTAATATATTCCGTTCGTGTCCGTGATCGTAATCAGACGTCGTCATTATAAAAATTGTTTAAATAATTAAATGATTACTTTTAAATGTAAACCAAATATTTATATAAAAATGGAAATCGGTATTAGGTATACATATAAAAACATTTTCAGCCATCCTAAGGCGTCACACGACTAATAATAATGATTTTAACGGGTTCCGACAGTTCATACTCAAAAGAATCAAAGCTATTCTCGACTTACTCTTATTTTTTAGATATAGTTATTTCCACTGAAATATAAGGCATTACTTAAATGACATACGTAATTTGTTAGTAGTTTTCCTGTAAATTTTGTAAAGTGTCATAATCCTATTTTGTCAATTAGTTCATTGGGCATTTTCATTAATAAGAAGAGTTTTTCTCGCATTACCAGTTATGTTATATCATACCTAAGAATAATCTATATATATAAAAATCAATGTAAATTTTGATGAACGCTTATAACTTAAGAACTACCAAAACAAATTGCTTCAAATTTTTAGGATTTTTAGGAAGGTTATTGTGTGTGTTTTCATGAGATTGGCGTAACCGTTCCCCATTTTAGTGAACATTGGTCGCTACCCTGCAAACAAGGCGAGTACTCCATGTACGCCTGAAATATATACTCAACACGGACAATAGAGTAATCCAAAACTTGCCACAATCCATACAAAAAATATGGTCCAATTAACATTGTGATGTCCTAGGGTTGGACTATATAATCCATCTCTGCATAACACCCGAGTACTCCATGGAGTACCTACAGGGGAGTATATGCAAAAAATTACATTCGAACATACTCTTTAGTTTCGAATACCATCTGCTTTGGTGAAAAGCTATTAAAACATATTATTTATAGTGTATATTTATATTAATATTAATAATTTATTGTTAATAAATATATAATATATATTACTTTGCTTATTTGTTCTACGTACGCACGTCTTTTCCGTACCAGCAGAGCTCAACAGCGAAACGAAACGAAACTGACAGTTTCATTTCCACACATTTTCCGTATACGAGTATAGAACTTATTGCGCAATTGTAACTTCGTGTAGTGATTGCGATCGGTATAACACGAAGAATGGTCGTGACGCACAAAGTTAGTGTAAACACATGAGTTGGTCCAAAATTTACCACAGAGGAGTATATTTATAGGTACTCCAATGGACCATATGGTCCATAAATATTTGCAGGGATGTTTGCAGGGTACCCATAACAAATACATGCAACAACAACAAATACATGTAAAATTCCAAAATACACGTACATTACGTTGTATGTGGTGTTGAAAGAGAGAGAGAGAGAGAGAGAGGAGTGAAAAAATGAAAAAAAAAATTTTACAAAAATTCTATTTTAAGAATAAAATTTTTCCGATTTAAATAAATATTTTGACATTTCTTCATACAAATCTAGCAGTTTACATTGATGTTTTTATAGGTGTAGCAAAGCACGCTGGGGTTCGCTAGTTGTGTATAAATAGTACCGAAAGAATCCTAAATAAAAGCATTGAATCGATTCGCTCAATATAATTTATAAGCGAGTTTTCCTTATTTTTGTTCTACTGTTTTTTTATTGGTGAAGCCTTGATTTTCGTCTGATCGACTCCTTTCGTGTCGTTCGTTTTTCTTATTGTAATTGCTATGATGTATTATTATATATTTTATTACAATGATTTTAATTTTCGCTTTGTTTTGTTTTTTTTTTTTTGGTTTTGGTTCTAACCTATAACTGCATAAGTCGTAATGCATTATAGCCGATGTACGTGCTTTTACACTGTGAAAACAACTTCTATTATTATTTATTTCTTAATTTTATTATTAAGTTTAGTTTTTGTTTATTTTATTTTGTTAAAGAGGTGTTAGCATGACTTAAATTAAACTCACCGGAGCAATAAGTCTTAACAAATTAAGTATGACAAAAGCCCACACTATGAACATTTTTCGCGTATTAGTTCGCGTGGACTGAGCTATTTATAAAGTATGTTAAAAAGGGTAAGTCACGACTTTGGAAATAGCTACATGATTTTATGACCTTACAAACGATACAGCTTAAAACTATTCAATTACAATTGGTGTAGTATGTATGTATGTGTGATAAAAATATACAAGTTATCATAAAAATTATAAGTTCGGTTAATACGAAAATTAATGATATATTGTATGTACTTAAGGTGACCTTAATTAAATAGTTATTTAATTATGACTTGAAGTTAGTCAAAAAAAAACCTTTTTTGAATTAAATTTTGAGGTTTTACGTGGACCCTACTTTGTACTTTTCTTTAATTTTTTAGAAATGTGTCGTAGTCCCAAAATGTATAAAAAATTGTAGAATCTACAGACATATTTTCGTTGAGAGTTTAAATACATTTCTACCTAGAGGTTGGTATAAGCTAATCGCTCCATTCTCTCCACTCGATTCTGGTAATATTTTTAATTATCGTCTCTAGTCGTATTTGTTTAGGTTTTCATATAAACTTAAAATGGAAACTATTTTGTTTTAATTCATACATATACATACATGTATGTATGTACAATGAACATATTTTATCTTGAAATTGACTTATTTATTTAAATTTTTTAGTGTCTCTCGCAAAATGAAACAACTGATTTCTATGGCAGTCAAAGATTTCAGTAATCAGTGAAAAAAAAACATTTAAGAAGTAATTTCACGTAATTTTTATTTCATTTATCTTTATTTAAATTTTCTGCAATTTAATTTCTAATAATCAGAAATAAAAGTTAGAGTGTATGACTGCGCTCGTTTATCAGAAATTTGATTTTTGAAATTAAATTGTCAATTTTTCTTCTTCTTTGGCGTAGGCACTGCTTACGCGATTATAACCACATCAGATACTCCAAGTGAAACCAGGTCGCTCTCCACCTGATCCTTTCAACGGAGTGGATGTCTTCCTCTCCTCTGCTTTCACCAGCGGGTAGTCCATTGAATACTTTCAAAGCTGGAGAGCTTTCATCCATTCGGACAACATGATTCAGCCAACGTAGCCGCTGTCTTTTGATTCGCTGAACTATGTCAATGGCGTTGTATAGCTCGTACAGCTCATCGTTCCACCGTTTACGGTATTGGCCGTTGCCAACGAGCAAAGGACCTCTCGAAAACGCCTAAAGTCGACTAATTGAATGCCGGAATCGTCCAGGCTTCTGCGTCAGGACGGGAATGATGGGCGTCTTGTAGAGTTTGGTTTACTTTCTTCGTTTGGTTGGCAAGAGTGATTCTGCGTTGGATTTCAAAGATGACGTTGTTGGTGTTACTAATGCTGGTTTCTAGTTAGACGAAATTATCTACGTCTTCGAAGTTTATTTTAGTTTATTTATTGACAAGAGATATTTCGGCTTACCCTTTTTTATCTAACCTGGAGAAAGCAGAACTTACGGTGCGGTTGTTATTGCCAATGATATCAATATCATCGGCATACGCTAGCAATTCTACACTCTTCTAAAAGATTGTACCTGGTATTTTTAGATCTTCAGCTCGTATCATTTTCTCTAGCATAAAATTTAAGAAATTATAGGATAGAGTCACCTTGTCTGAAACTTCGTGTGGTATCGAAGGGCTCGTAGAGATCCTTCCCTATTCTGTAGATTTGCTAGGTCTAAAGTCTAAAGTCACACTGAAAAGGTCAAATCAGTTTGTTGACGGAGCGCTTTATTCTTTCATACAATACGATATGTGCTATTGAGTAGCTTAATCCTAAAGGAATTGGGCAGTTCATGGCTCTCCTTTTTTTTTGGATTGGGCAGAGCACACTTAGGTTCCATTCATCGGGCAAAGAAACTGATGCATGCACCTCGTCAGTTCTTCACCGCCTATAAGCCGTCGACTCCCGCGGCTTTGTTATTTTTTAAGCGAGCGATCGCTATTGGAACTTCATATAATCGGGAGGTGGAATATTTATTCCATCGTCATCGATTGGTGATTCAGGTTCGCCACCTCCGTGTATTCCACTTCCAATACCATTGAGCAAGTTGGATAATTGTTCCCTCCATACACTAACTCTATCACAAGATTACCTCCTTGTTTCCTACATGACCTTGCTCCGGTCTTGAAGCCTTCTGTAAACCGCCGCACATAGAATAGAATTTTCGTCCATTACCTTCTGTCCGTAAGAGTTTTGCTGTTTGGTTCCACAGCTCTCCTATATCGAGTTGCTGATGAGTGCTCTCAAAGAGGAAGTGCACAAGCTTAGTGAAAACCTCTTGCATTTCGCTTTGATGGCAGCTTTTCGACGTCGAACCTTCATTGTGTATGTTGATGATCGTTCTTTGCTGCATAGAAGCGGGCCGATATTTCGCCCTCGGAACCTACGCATGTCTAGAACATGTCTTCCGTCTAACACAACATGATCGATTTGGATTCGTGTTTCTCGATCCGCCGACATCCATTCAGCTTGATGAATTTTGGTGTGCTGAAATCTTGTACTAGAGACAACCATATATCGGACTCCCACGAAGTCAATCAGCCTCAGCCCGTTTGGGGATGTTTCGTCGTGAAGGCTGAATTTTCTGACTCTTCCTTGCTCACCCTGGCGTTGAAATCGCCTTTTACAATTTTGACATCGTGACGGGGGCAGCGCTAACAAGTTCGTTCTAGGCTCTCATAGAAAGCATCATTGGTCACGTCATCCTTCTTTTCTGTCGGAGTGTGGGCACAAAACAGTGATGTGTTGATGCCGATTATTGCCAGATGTTCATCCACCGGGGTAAATGCTCGGCGACGAATCTCCCACCACAAGCTCAGCACCAAATATGCGATATTTTTAATGGCCGCCGTAGTAGATTTTACAAGGAACCACCTTCTTCTGTGCTTGTCCCAACCATCGCAGTCTTTGGACGACGGTTATGCCAGTCTTTACTCTTACGAGAAGATTAACTAGCTGGGAAGCGGCACCTTTCCATTTAAGGGATCGGACATTCCAAGCACTTGCCTTCAAATCGCGATCCTTTTAACGTTTGCAGGGGTTTTGTTTTTTCAGTGGACTGTAATTTTTTTATGTGGTGGGTCCCAAACACTACACACAACCGCAAGGAATTTGCCTTCTCATATTAGCTTGCTTCCAATCGGATGTTGTTGTTGGCTACCCAGAGAATACTGGGTCTAAGACCGAAGCTCGTGAGCTTTTTGAACCATATGTAAAATAATCGTTTCTAGACACTCCCAGGTGAATGGAAGTCAAAAACTTTCCTCAATTGCGTGAATTTCTACACATGGCCCCATCTTCCATCCATTAAATTGCCAATTGCTCGTGCTAATGTAGAAGCTTAAACTTCTCTTGAAAGTGCTGCCAAATGACTTGAGTATTGCCATAGAAATTTAAATTCGCTGAATTGCCATTCAGACTAATCTCCAGAAGTTGATATTCAACTTAAAATTTTTTATGCCTGGTATAACTGCTCGGGAAATTAAATTTCGAAACATTTAATTTTGATATGCATTTTGAAATTAATTAATTGCTACGTCTGACGGCACCTTTCCTTTACTTTATATTACTTCATGATATCTCTAGAGTAATTGTACTATGACTTTGGCAGATACATATATACATATCCGTACATACATAGTATTTATTCATATTTTTATTATTGTTTTGCATCTCATTTCAGTTCCTCCCAATTATTGGGCGCTTACCCTGATGGTGTTTCCTTTGTTGACTTTGTTTGGTAATATATTAGTGATTCTGTCAGTATTTCGTGAACGATCATTACAAACAGTTACGAATTATTTTATTGTGTCGTTAGCAATAGCCGATCTATTAGTTGCTGTCGTAGTGATGCCGTTTGCGGTTTATGTCTTGGTAAGTACTATTAATTAACATCCATATATGAATGACTATGTTTGAATGTAATTCAAGAGTCTATTTTGAAACATTTAATTTTATTTTTTAAGTATCTACTGGTCTCTCGCTGTATCAAAATTGTCAGCGATGGCTTTTGAACGGCATAGTGAAAAATTTTGGCTTGGATAATTTAATTAACTAAAAAGTGGATTAAAGAATTGGAAATAAAATATTTTGCATTACATAAACACATTCAATCAACAATAGTGGTATTCTCTAGTCTAGGAAATGCATCCTATGAAAGAATTTGCTATGAAGATTTGCCAGAGAGCGAGAACAATAACAACAGCCCTGCACGGAGTTACAGTTTTCTTCTTTCAATCCATTGCAAATAAATACACATAGGTTTGGGTATAGCATATTTTTTGCATGTAATTTGTTGTGCATTTGCACGCATAGGAAATGCTTGCAATCCGTGCACCCTATAATGCATTTCCTCGAATTAAAAAGTCTCACTATTATATTATCACACATAATTTCATCAAGCTTAATAACCGTCTTATGACATTATGGACTTGTTTAAAGATTGCTAATTTTTTCATTTGTCTATCAACAAAATGTATTTTGCTTAAAAAAATTCGTTATTTTACTTTATGCATTTCATCTTTTTTTGTTTTGATTGGTCAGCTGGAACAAATTTAATGTAAATTGAAAATGAACTACCCACTTTTGGCGTAATTCAGCGTGTCTTTGGAGTGTGAATTACGAATGAGAGAGCAAACAACGTAATTGGGGTGTGTTGGGAAATCCGTATAAAAATAACGTCAAGTAATCTAAAACTAGATGGTTTAAAAATTATTTTAAAAAATGCCAATTTGGATAAAATCGATTTAAACGTTTTTCGTGATTATGTGATATTTATGTGTTTTCTGATTTCATATTGGTTTATATTACTAAATTAACTATTACTAAAAACTATAGGTGAACAGCTTTAATTTTTTGGGAAATGTATAGCCTTCTCTACCCCCCGCCCCCAAAAGGAAATGTTCTTGTAGATCTGGCACGCCCTTGAAAAATTTCACCTTTGGCTATTTTACATTTAACACTTATGGGTCAGCTATAAAGATTTGGAAAGCTTAATATTATGTATTATGTTCAAAAAGACTTTAGAAAACGAACAAAATAAAATGGAAAAAGCAACAAACAAGATTTGATCTAACATAGTTGTAAAACAGGGAGACTTAATATCCTTCTCCATCGCTGTAAAAAATCTTAGTAACAATTGTTACTATAAAGTCAGTTGCTGCGGAGAGCTTGCAAAATTTCACGACAGATATAATTGTAACTTTGAAAGAAGCTTTTCTATTCACGCGATCCTGTGTTTATATCGCTAGTGAGAACGTGCTATTATATTCAGATGTATAAACTCACAATTGTTTATGTGATTTTTCCACAGTCAAAAAATTATCGACATTTTCTTAATATTTCTTATCCGTAATTATACACACCCAATCTTTTTATATCGGCTAAAGAAAGTTTTTTCTAACTAAAGGTCGGTATGCAGCTGTAACGAAAACCAAAAACTCTATATAAAAAGTGAAAAAAAAAATGTGACTCAAAATCTCATATCTGAAAAAATCGGTTGTATGGCCGATAAAGTATTACGATTTCCATGATTTTCAGTACCACTGCTTAATACATAATAGGGGAAACAATTTCTTTACGGTCCCACACTATGGGGAAAACGAATGAACGAATGATGGGAGTGGTAGGGGTCCCTCCCCCCATTCTAAAACTGAAAACAAAACCAGCAGGAGGTCTCTAGTTTTCGAGATATTTAAATTTAAAGATGCAAAAAATATGAATTTTTTCCTTTGTTTTTTGCTCATCAAAGCAACTACCATAAATTTTGGTGATGTCACCTGTAAAAAAATGTTCCTAAAAAACAATAAAAACTCAAATTTTACAGTATTCTTAAGTGAAACACCTTTATAAATTAGCGGCCTTTGGCCACACTATACCAACACCGTTTTCATCTTGAACTGTATTCGTAAGTGAAACACCTTTAAAATTGCCGGCCTTTGGCCGCGCTTGGAAAAATAACCCTCCTCCGGACCAACACCGGCTTCGCCTTGAACAGTATTCTTAAGTGAAATACCTTTATAAATTGGCGGCCTTCGGTCGCGCTTGGAAAAATAACCCTCCACCGGACCAACACCGGCTTCGCTTTGAACAGTATTTCCAATAAAATTAAGTTAATAACAAAAATCATCGAAATTTTTTCCATATAATTTCATTAATTTTTCTCTGTGGTCATGCAACTCTGCATCGTAAAATATTTTTATATTATTGCCGTATGGCAATACCCATTTACTGTCAGTGTGAAACATTACAATTGCAATTCGTCAAAGAAAAATTATGCATAAGTAAAATTGGTAAAATATATGTATACATAAATGTAATAATCTGTGAAATAGTGAATAAAAACATCAACGAAACTTTCTTACACCATATATAAAACATTTGTGCGCGTGTTATATGAAAAATTTGCAATACAATAGTAAATTTTTTAACAACAAATTATGCGCAATTAAATAAAAATATTATGAAAACTAAAATCAATTTACATAAATAACATCTATAGTAACCACAGTTGAAAGTTTCATAAATATAAGTAAGGTATTTTGGCTAATATAAGTATTAGAACCGTCTTGGAAAGCTAATCCCATAATAATTTAATATCAGCTTTGAATTCGACGAAAAGGCGCCTATTGATTATTTTCTATTGAGTTTTTTCCAAGATTTTTCGCATGGTAAATTCTAGTCAATGGTGGAATTATCAAGGCTAAAGCCACACTGATAAGGTCCAATTAGTTTGTTGGCTGTGGGCTCTAATCTTTCAAACATTACGCTATAAGGACCTTATACCCGATATTGATTAAAATTATCGTACAAAAATTAGCGCAAAGCATGTTTGCATTGGGCAGAGTATGCACCACTGAGAGTGTGCGTAGGGTTTGGGACCCACCACATGAAAATCCAGGCCATCTATCCATCGAAAAATGTATCGGATGAGAAACCCCTCTTTTGATAACGACGCCTGCAAATGTTTTAAGGATTACCGTTTGAGGGCATTCACCAGGAATGGCTGGTCCCTTAGTTATGAAGGTGCCGTCGGCCAGCTGGTTGATGTGTTCATAAGACTAACGGCTGACGACTAAAAGTGGCATGGTTGTGACAAGGACGAAATATGGGGTCCTTGTGAAATCTATTTGGACATCATCCGACCATATTCTGCAAAGAAGCTGATGCACGCACCTCGTCAGTTATTCGCCGCCCTATATGAATAGCTCTGCCGGAAGCCGTCAGTTCCCGCCGCTTTGTTAATTTTGAAACCGACAATCGCTGTTCGTACTTAGTTATAGTCGGGTATTGGAATATCTAGTTCATCATCTATTTCAACATCCCTTAATACATTAACTAGGCACTAGACATCTGCCACCAGATTACCTCCTTGGTCCCTACATGACCTTGCTCTGGTCCTGAAACCTTCTGTAAGTCGCCGCATCTTTTCATAGAATTTTCGAGCATTAACTTTTGTCGGCCACCTTCTCAAGCTCTTTAAACTCACGCATTTCGGCCACTTTCTTTTCCTGTCTGCAAATACGTCTCGCTCTTCAGATCTCGGTTTCTATCCCACCCCGCACGTATTTTGGTCGACCACAACGTTGTGAGGTAGATATTTTGTTTTCTCTCCACTGCAGTTCGACTTTCCTCATCGTACCAGCTCTTTTTCTGACACTAGAAAATTTTTTGTTACCGAAGCGGCGGTACGTAGAAGGTTTAATATTTCGTCCCACAGCTCCCTTATATCATGTGTTTAAGCTTAGTAGAAAACGTGCTTGCTGTCTGTGCTTCTTGAACAATATATAAGAGAATCATTGCTGGTCCCTCCTAAGTGAATGGCAGTCAAAAACTTTCCTCACTTCGGCACATGGCCCCGTCCTCCTTTAATTTCGTTAATCAAATTTGAATCTTCATACATGTGGGTACTTTCAATAGAAAAATTTACCATAATTTGAGTATTAGCGATGAAACGGTAATCTGTTGCATTGATATAATCTAGCGAAGAAAAACTTTTCCTATAAGTTGATTTTACCAGGGATGGAACCCATGACCCTTTTGGTAATAAGATTTATTGCAACATAATCGACTGCAAATACCACTTTGTTTAAGTAATGACAAAAAAATCGTAGCTCTAAAGCTAGATCGATAACTTTGTGCAGTCACAAATGACCGTTCGACCACAAAATATATTTTACTGTAATTTGTGTTATATTTTCTAGTAACAATTTCTATTTGCACTCTTGTGTCAAGTGAAGTAAAACAGAATAAAATATGCCGTGTGATTCTATTGCAATGCCGCCACTAATAAAAGTAAACCAACCGAAAGACCTCCGCTCATAATTACAATAATAACAACAAAACAATAAAAACGACAACATTCAGCATCCTCTGTGTGCATCCACCCCAGGCCATAACTGTATAACTATGAACTCTATCCGCGGCAACAGTACTAAATTGTCTGAAGTGAAATGAAAAGTGGGCAACGGTTAATGGGAGTATACAAAAAACAACTAACAGTAACATCATTGACAACATTCTTACACCCGTGGATTGTTTATTTTGTACCCCATCTTCGTATCCGCCGGTACCATTAAAACATTTTTGTTGGAGTGGCTTCTCTTTGCCTGCTTGGTGACTTGTTCAACATACTATCATCACATTGCTTCTACTTTGGTTCGTTCACAATTACGAATTCTATAAAGGTGTCGTGAGACGTAGCAATTTTTATTTCGTTCACGCATATGTTGTCAAAAAACTCAATTTCGACGTGCAACCAGCGTGAAACTTATTTCTGCAATTTAATTTCGTATAATTGCAGAGAAATAAATTTAGTGTGTGACTACGGTCATTTATCTGCGAACTGGTTTCTGAAATTAAATTCCCAATTGCTTGTTTTACTCTAACCATTTTAATTTTTTCTTGAATGGTAATTTCCAGAAACTGAAATGAATGATGACTGAAAATTTTAATTTTGTCATGCAAGTTGGCATCAATTAATTGCTACGTCTGACGGCGCCTTAAAACTTACGGCGCAATAACAACTATAAACCGATTCTAATAACAGAATAGAACAGTATGAAGCTTGGTGGAGAATCGCAACAAACACTAATACAATAAGCGCAGAAACGCTATAACTTTGGAAGGGTATTGAAGGGTAGTTAAAAAAACCCCTGTAATCTTATTCCACTTGGACGATTACATTTTCAGTAAGTGCCTGAGTTTCAAACAGGAGTAATTTGAGGGAGGAACACAATGAAATTGTGATGTGACTTTGGGAAGAAAATATCTGTTACTGTGTCACTAACAGCTTTTTAGTTCAAAAAATTCTTAGTTAAGACCCTTTTTTTCAAATACCAATTATATTGTATATGCAATCAGAGATCGACCCAATGTTCTCGTTACAATAAAATATATGTACAAGTACATACATTTAAAAAATTATACCGTATTGCTTTCAACAATTTCTTTGTTTTTGATGATTTGCTTTAACAAAGTTCGAAGAAGCATATTGGTAACGAATGGTATCGTAGAGGTTTACAAATAGAATCTTCTGTATTTTGGCGAAATCTGTCAAACTCCTATTTGCCTGTCAATCTCAAGATTTGACTGTGAAATACAAAATCATAACGGCTGCTTGAAAGTTGACAGCCAAACTAAACGACGCGGACATCGATGAAATGAAAGATTTGCGGAAAAAATGCAGAGACAATGCAAAAATCAACGCGAATCATGATGTAATGAAAGAAATTTATTAGCGAATTGTCAAAAAATTTAACGAAACGAAAGAGGTTTTTGTACTTCGATATTCAATATTGAGAATTTAATATATATACATATGTATGTATGTACATATACATTTCTTCTATATCTTTGTTGAACATTTAACATAAATATATTTGATGAAAAATTTGTTAATAACAGGGTCAATAATTATTATTATATCATAATTTTTATAATTATGCTTAGTCGAAAACAATTATTTTCGAGTTTTACTTAAACACATAAACTTTAATAATGCAAAAAGGATTTTTTCGAGTTAATGTTCAAAAGCAGAATGATTATTAATGGTTTTTAGCGATACTATTTAAGTGTTTAGGTAAAACTCGAAAAATATTTCTTATCAACCAAACAAAATTATAAAAGACATGCAATAAGAGATAAATTCAGATCTGAAAAGGTACTGGGGAGATGTTTTTGTTTATGCACTTTATCTAATTGGTTGATTTTTCAATAAAAAAATTAGAAAGAGTGTATAAATCATGTATCACCAAGTTTAATTCCTACACTGAGCCTCGTAATTAGGGGAAGTGTATGTATGTAATTTTCATAGGTTGAAAATTTTGTTCAATAAAATAAGTTTATTTTCAGTGATGAGGATTTTCAGAAAACATAATGAAAACATTGTTTCAAAAATATAGATTTGCCAAAAAATTAATTTATTTAAGAGTGGCAAACAAACAACATCATGTTTCATTGAGCTGTTGGGAGGGGCGTAGGAAAGGCTACGTTAGACTACATGAAAAGAGTGAGGGGTCACAGAAGGACTTACAGCGAATTGTCCTTCCTCCGAAAATGTTTAATGATTGGATTTCCTTCATGATGTATGATTTTTAGTAAATGTAAACTGTATTATGCTTTCTTTTACAAAACGCTATCTGAAACATTACTTACGAATATATAAAATAACTACCACATCTGATTTCATTATTAATTTTATCAAATAAAATCGCTAATATAATAATTTCTAATTTAAGGAATTAAATGAAATTACTCCATTTTCTTGATCGGCGATTGAGAATTCGATGATCAAAATAAAGAAAGAAAGAAATAAAGTTTTGTGACATTGTTGCATTTGCTCGTACTATGAAAGCTTAAATTTTTTTTTAATTCTTCCTACAAACTCTTATATTAGCCATTTTAAATGCAAGTTTAATTGTAGACTTTGGATATAATATACACGTTTTTTATTTTACTTTATTATACTTTATTTGCAATGAAATTTTATTTGTTTTGAGTGCAATTCTGGATGTGTAATGAGAGAATATAAAACTTTTGGGAATCAGGTGATCTCAGCTGTTTGTATGTAAATGTAAACAAACAAATCGGCGCTTTCCATATTTGTAAACCTATAAAATGACGAAAAGTGTTGTAAGCTCAACAAATTTAAGACACTTGAAAGACAGTGAGCTTCTTATAGAGCAGGCAAAAAAAAATTAAATCAGCAATTTAATTAATAATTTTTAAATTATGTTCAAAGGGATTTCTGCTCAATGCTTTGAAAAGAGTGCAACTCATAGTGTCCCCATATATATATCAATATATTTAATTCAGCTCCATTATATTTAAGTTTATATAAGTATAATGTGTGTTCAGATTATGTTATTTATTTCATCTTATATAATATATTTGGTTGTACAAATTAATTCGGTCCATTTTTTACACCTTTCGTGTATAGGGTGTTTTTTATAAAGGTATAGAACTTTAAGTTGGCATTACTTTTCAAGATGGCGACCAATTTAACAGCTATCAAGTGATTTATTCTCAGTTTGGTTTGGCAATTCATCATGAATAGACTCACGCCTGAACAACGCTTGCAATTAGTGCAATTTTATTTCGAAAATAATGGTTCTGTGCGGAAAACGTATCGCGCACTACGTCCATTTTAGCGATGTTTAGCGATGAAGCGCACTTCTGGTTGAATGGCTACGTGAATAAACAAAACTGCCGCATTTGGAGTGAAGTTAATCCTCAAATGTATGTTGAAACACCCTTACATCCAGAAAAACTGACTGTTTGGTGCACTTTATGGTTATTGCCGATATACGGCCACAAATGTTGGAAACAGTCATCGAAAATTGGACGTCCAGATTGGACTACATCCGCGCCAGCCGTGGCGGTCATATGCCAGAAATCGTATTTAAAATGTAATGCCACAAGATCATCTTTCGGATAAATAAAATTCATGTCAATCGAATAATCCATCGTTGTTTTATTGCAACTTAAAGTTCTATACCTCTATAAAAAAACCATATACATATGGTCCGAACTGTGTAAGTACCAAAGGTAGAAGAAATAGACCAAACCGAAATTTATATCGATCGTATCAGAATTACGACCTTGATGTAGCCATTTAGCTATAGCTGCCATACGCTGATTTGCTCAGATGTAAGGCTTCGGTCAAAACTCAGTCAAAAAAGCGCCTAGGAGCTTGGTATTATACACACGCAAATCATGAACTGCACTTAGTACTGAAAATCATCAAAATGGAAATATAAGTAATATATCATACAGCACCCATAAAAGCGATTTGTTCAGATATGAGGCTTTGCGTAAAAATTTCTGTTAAAAATGCCTCTAGAAGGGTGAAATTTGGTACTGAAAATCGTATAAATCGGAGGATTATATTTTATAGTACCCATTCAACTAATTGTTCAAATAAATTCAAAGTAGTGTCCTTTGGAAACGACTACTTTTTGCCATCTCCCTAGTAATTCTCGAATACCATCTCTAAAAAGTTAGATCTCCATTTCCTCGATTCAACCACTGAACCATTCTTATAATTCTTTAAAAGATCCGAACCGGTGTCATTTTGCATCCGTCCAAAAAGCTAGTAGTCGGAAGAAGCAAGGTTTGAAGAATACGCGGGTGGCGTAAGATTTCCCATTTCAGCATTTCCGGTAGTTTTTGACTCTTTACAATCACGTGGGGTCGAGCGTTGTCATGTTGCAAAATCACCTTGTCATGGTTTTCGGTTATTTCTGGCCATTGTTCATGCAATGAGCGGCTCAAACGCATTAGTTATGGTCGATAACGAGTTCAGTTTGCGTTTGGTCCGGATATTGATCCAGTAAAGCCTCCTTCAAACTTTTTGGGTTGGCCAAGACGCTCTTTGTTTTCAACACTAAAATCACCACTTTTGAAGCTTCGAAACCACTCTTTGCATGACTTATCGGTCGGCGCAAATTTGTACTTGCACTTTTTTCCAATTAATTTATAACATCAAAACTTCCCGGAAATGCTCTTTATTTAACCCAAATACGGACATTTTAAATTTTCAAAAAAAAAAAACAAGGATTTTTTCAGAAACATTCACTGATGCACACTAATTATTGTTGACCTTTCCAATGAAATGTGATCGACCACAACTTGCAGGCGGAGCCATCTTTTGAATACGGACTGATTAAATTTCTCCACCCAATAATTTAATTTAATCTAATTTTATGTTATTTAATTTTAAATCATTTAATTTAAAGCTAATTTAATTTGATCTTTTAAATTAAATTTTTAATTCAATATATTATTATATAATTTTAGGGAAGTGGTTTATCCCGAAGTCATTCGTACCCACGTGTTTACTAAAACTAGCCACAAGCTAAGCTTTACCAAACACGACAAACTGATTTGATTGAATTAAAACACGGCCGTTCTGGACATGTGCGCGTCTTTATTAGTCACGTTTTTTATTTTACTTTATTATACTTTATTTGCAATGAAATTTTATTTGTTTTGAGTGCAATTCTGGATGTGTAATGAGAGAATATAAAACTTTTGGGAATCAGGTGATCTCAGCTGTTTGTATGTAAATGTAAACAAACAAATCGGCGCTTTCCATATTTGTAAACCTATAAAATGACGAAAAGTGTTGTAAGCTCAACAAATTTAAGACACTTGAAAGACAGTGAGCTTCTTATAGAGCAGGCAAAAAAAAATTAAATCAGCAATTTAATTAATAATTTTTTAAATTATGTTCAAAGGGATTTCTGCTCAATGCTTTGAAAAGAGTGCAACTCATAGTGTCCCCATATATATATCAATATATTTAATTCAGCTCCATTATATTTAAGTTTATATAAGTATAATGTGTGTTCAGATTATGTTATTTATTTCATCTTATATAATATATTTGGTTGTACAAATTAATTCGGTCCATTTTTTACACCTTTCGTGTATAGGGTGTTTTTTATAAAGGTATAGAACTTTAAGTTGGCATTACTTTTCAAGATGGCGACCAATTTAACAGCTATCAAGTGATTTATTCTCAGTTTGGTTTGGCAATTCATCATGAATAGACTCACGCCTGAACAACGCTTGCAATTAGTGCAATTTTATTTCGAAAATAATGGTTCTGTGCGGAAAACGTATCGCGCACTACGTCCATTTTAGCGATGTTTAGCGATGAAGCGCACTTCTGGTTGAATGGCTACGTGAATAAACAAAACTGCCGCATTTGGAGTGAAGTTAATCCTCAAATGTATGTTGAAACACCGTTACATCCAGAAAAACTGACTGTTTGGTGCACTTTATGGTTATTGCCGATATACGGCCACAAATGTTGGAAACAGTCATCGAAAATTGGACGTCCAGATTGGACTACATCCGCGCCAGCCGTGGCGGTCATATGCCAGAAATCGTATTTAAAATGTAATGCCACAAGATCATCTTTCGGATAAATAAAATTCATGTCAATCGAATAATCCATCGTTGTTTTATTGCAACTTAAAGTTCTATACCTCTATAAAAACCATATACATATGGTCCGAACTGTGTAAGTACCAAAGGTAGAAGAAATAGACCAAACCGAAATTTATATCGATCGTATCAGAATTACGACCTTGATGTAGCCATTTAGCTATAGCTGCCATACGCTGATTTGCTCAGATGTAAGGCTTCGGTCAAAACTCAGTCAAAAAAGCGCCTAGGAGCTTGGTATTATACACACGCAAATCATGAACTGCACTTAGTACTGAAAATCATCAAAATGGAAATATAAGTAATATATCATACAGCACCCATAAAAGCGATTTGTTCAGATATGAGGCTTTGCGTAAAAATTTCTGTTAAAAATGCCTCTAGAAGGGTGAAATTTGGTACTGAAAATCGTATAAATCGGAGGATTATATTTTATAGTACCCATTCAACTAATTGTTCAAATAAATTCAAAGTAGTGTCCTTTGGAAACGACTACTTTTTGCCATCTCCCTAGTAATTCTCGAATACCATCTCTAAAAAGTTAGATCTCCATTTCCTCGATTCAACCACTGAACCATTCTTATAATTCTTTAAAAGATCCGAACCGGTGTCATTTTGCATCCGTCCAAAAAGCTAGTAGTCGGAAGAAGCAAGGTTTGAAGAATACGCGGGTGGCGTAAGATTTCCCATTTCAGCATTTCCGGTAGTTTTTGACTCTTTACAATCACGTGGGGTCGAGCGTTGTCATGTTGCAAAATCACCTTGTCATGGTTTTCGGTTATTTCTGGCCATTGTTCATGCAATGAGCGGCTCAAACGCATTAGTTATGGTCGATAACGAGTTCAGTTTGCGTTTGGTCCGGATATTGATCCAGTAAAGCCTCCTTCAAACTTTTTGGGTTGGCCAAGACGCTCTTTGTTTTCAACACTAAAATCACCACTTTTGAAGCTTCGAAACCACTCTTTGCATGACTTATCGGTCGGCGCAAATTTGTACTTGCACTTTTTTCCAATTAATTTATAACATCAAAACTTCCCGGAAATGCTCTTTATTTAACCCAAATACGGACATTTTAAATTTTCAAAAAAAAAACAAGGATTTTTTCAGAAACATTCACTGATGCACACTAATTATTGTTGACCTTTCCAATGAAATGTGATCGACCACAACTTGCAGGCGGAGCCATCTTTTGAATACGGACTGATTAAATTTCTCCACCCAATAATTTAATTTAATCTAATTTTATGTTATTTAATTTTAAATCATTTAATTTAAAGCTAATTTAATTTGATCTTTTAAATTAAATTTTTAATTCAATATATTATTATATAATTTTAGGGAAGTGGTTTATCCCGAAGTCATTCGTACCCACGTGTTTACTAAAACTAGCCACAAGCTAAGCTTTACCAAACACGACAAACTGATTTGATTGAATTAAAACACGGCCGTTCTGGACATGTGCGCGTCTTTATTAGTCGAAGTAGAAATAATCGAGTTTACCATTTTTATTTTTATTATATAAAAAATATACAATGAAAAAAAACACAAATAGGCCTTTCGAATAAAGCTCATTAATTTACACCCACAGAAAATTACAGGCTGCAATAAACAATTAAAAAATGTTAAGTTACATTATTTAGTTTATTTTATTTTGAAATTTTTTATTTTATTTTTTTATTAGCAACATTTAATTTAAGTTAATATTAATTATTTTTATTTCAGTTTATTTTAATTTAATCCTGTTTTTAATGAAATGTATTTGAATTTAATTCTATAATTTTTATTTTTTACCAGGTATAGATCGGACTGTCCTGAACTCGACACCAGTCGTGCAAGGTCACGGTTGCACTTGAGTCTTACAATGAACAGCTGCAGATTTAGTTATCAGCTGCTATAAAGTAAATTACGCTAAAGAAACGTTGGAAAATTATTTATTAGTTTAAAATATCATTTATTTAAATTTTATTTCATAAAATATTAATACATTATTATTAATTATATTATTTAATAATTTTTGTAGTGCAATTACATTTTATTGAATTCAATATATTTTGACCTAGTTTTATTATAGTTTATATTATTTTGATTAGTTTAGTTCAAATTTAATCATCGCATCGAGAAATATACATATGTGTTTAGAAATATATTTGCGTCCATTTAATGAGTTTCACTAAAAACAAAAGAATAAATTATTTTAGGCACTTAAAGGAATAAAGGTTATTGAAGACTCTTCTGTAACGCAAGAGCAATTGCGCAAATGAATTTTTTTGTTTTTGACCTTGGTAGCTTATAACAATTTGCAGACTTGCTGAAATAATAATAAAAAAGCATTATAATACTCATTTAAATATATGAAAAATAGTAACTTGCTGAATTTTAAAATAATAAAATAGAGCTGGTGGAGTCAGAAAATTCACCTCGATTTTTCTGCAGTCTTATTCTGATAATGATTTTTAAAGTAGTATAGAGGTGTAAACAATTAATACCTTTTTAAATAATTTTTGTACAATTTGATTGCAGAGAGGAACATTGTTTCTACTTAAATGCTCATTCTCTTATAAGTATTTTATATCCAACTAGCAGACCCCGGCGTGCTTTGCTACACTTATAAAAAAATCAAGAAATTCTAATGTTAACTGTTAGTTTTGTGTGAAGAAATGTCAAAATATTTCTTTTAATTTTAAATTTTCAATTTTTTTTGGAAAAGGAATCGAAAAAAATTGATTTACAATTTTTTCCAACATTTTTTTTATGAACTTTAAAAAAAAAAAATTTTAAATTTGATTTTAATTTTTATTTTTTTTCACTCTTTCTCTCTCTCTTTCAACACCACATACAACGTAATGCGTATTGTGGAATTTTACATGTATTTGTTGTTCACTAAAATGGTCATGAAAAAACTTCCCATTAATCTTCTCCTAATATCAGTTTTTAACTCCTAAAAATTTGGTGCAATTTGATCTGGTGGTTCTCAAGTTATAGGCGTTCATCAAAATTTGCATTGATTTTTATATATATAGATTTAAGTAGTGTATTATTAAAAATTGTATCAGACCATATTTTGTTTTTGGGAAAAGAGAAAAATGCAGTAGAAGCAATAGCTATTTCGGAAACCACCACATTTGCTCATTAGACTGCTTTCCAGACACCCTTTTTCGAATTGGATTCGAACTTGGGATATCCACAGCACGAACCAATGGTTAAATCATTGGGCTTCGTGTGTGCCGGACTAACTTATTATTGTTTTTCATTTTACCCTCTTTCTACATATTCACGATCAAGTGCTCAGAATTTCTGTAGCTTCAAACTTGTCGCAATGTAGTTATTTTTGTGGAAATCTACTAACAAATATTCTAAGGCAACGCCTTTTTGATTGTTAGAGAAAATTTCGTTCGTTCGGCATTGGTCCTTCAAATAAAGCTCATTAACTAACAAACTAAAAAAATACATATAATTTTTTTTTAAATATACAGGCTTAATCATGAGTCCTTGTTAATTTCCTTTCAAAATATGAGAAAAAAAGCTTATTTAAGTCTAGTATTATGGAACAGAAGGTTAAAATCACATCTCATATAAAAATGACGGAGGACAGAAATTAACTTTTTAACTTCCCACTATCAATAAACAAAATAAGATGGTGAAGGGGCCACTATTAAGTATTCCGAAACTGTGACAAATCGCATTAGGGGTGGAGATGAAAAAAAGTAAAATCTACATAACATTCATATACGTAAGCCGCACTGAAAAAATTAGGATTAATTAGGATTAATTTCGAAATCATTTTGGCAAATACATTTAGTTCATTCACAATTTTTCAGGGACTATGAGTGTCTTTCTGTTGCTTCTAGTTCGAAATCATGTTCAACTATCTTAATCAATTAGTCGTACTTAGTTCGGTACAACAATGTCGAATTTATTAGATATTTATATTTATTTTTAATTAAACTATACTGTTCTTATTACTTCAATGATCACTTACACTCCTTAAAATTTCATTATATATTTAATTAATTTCTTTCTATTCGGCACTGAATTTTAACCTCACCGCTTCATTGAATTTACGAAACTGACTAGCTTCAGCTGTTCCAAGCAAGATAAAACATGAAATAAAATGAAATTTTTCATTAAAACTAGCGGATTATATAAGATTTTTTTTATATTCACTAAAAAATATTAGATTTTCTTCAACTAAAATATACAGGTGTATACTCCCAAATCGTTATCAGGGGTCGCCATCAAAAGAATGCCTGATCCAAGACGGGAAGTCGTGAGTTGCATTAACCTTATGTAAAATAATAGTTTCTGGTCACTATCAAGTGAATGGCAGTCAAAAGCCTTCCTCCCACATGGCCGCATCCCCCAAATGGTACTTCCCATCACCTAAAAATAATTCCGCATACTTGCTTGGGCGCCATATGTTCACACGTTCAGAATAAAATTAGAAATAAATTTAATGATTTGCCTATGACTTGGAGTTGGGATTTCAACATTAACTTTGCAGATGGTAAAAATATCATTGGTATCGTATCGATGCTCCGTTACTAAATTTTTACAAAATTTCTTCAACCACAATTACTTTCTATTACATCATAGATCACGGGGACAGTAGCATTACTTGCAGATGTTTTCTTAGATGTGATTATATTCTATTCATCGACGTCTAAGCACTTCTTCCTTACTTCAACGACACTCGTGGAGATCCCACCGGAGACTGTATTACCATGGTTATTATTTTAGGCAAAATGAAGTCCACATTTTTCTATCACTAAAGTTAATTAATAATAATACTATTAAAATTAATCAAGATGCATAGTTCGTAACCAAATCGGTTATGTTATTATATACTGAAGATATGTCAATGCACTAGATTTTCATACACCGATGCCTTCTACCTCATTACAGCGAAGATACTAAAAAAAGCATGTTAACAAGCAAACAATGGCCCGGACGCAATGAAGATGCAAAACAACAGATAGCAAAACGATTTTCCACTGAGCTTCAAGTGCTGCTGTTTTATTAAATGATTTATTTGTATAAATTTGTATGAAATTATATTGGGTTTTACTTTTTAGTCAGAATTATTCTCTTCCTCTAATTTTGGGGTCAGTCACTGGAGCAATATTGCAATGGATCAATGTAAAAATCTGGTAACTTTTGCAAATGTCAAGGGTTCAAAATTTGATTTTTGACGTTTAATGCCTACAAACAGTGCCAAATCGTCATCAGAAAATTTTGTGATTTAGAGAGACAAAATTGCTTTCTAAATAACTTTATATTAATATTTGTGATAAACTATATCATATATGGTAAAATTTGTCAAAAATGCTCATGATATGCCGTTGAAAACAAGAATTGATTTTTCGATTTATAAAAAACCTTAAATAACAAAAATCATGACACTTCGGAAATGTTTCACAGCACATCCAAAAATGTAAATTGTATGTAAATGTAATTGTAAATTTCGTGACCTTTTTTAATTTGTATTAACAATGGTTTTTCATTATCTCCCGAGTTACAATTAAACTTATTAAAAATTAATTTTTATGATTTCCCGTTAAGTATCACGGTTGCCGTACTGCGGCAGTTACTTAGTAGCTCGAACAACCCATGTCACTTTCCTAATTTTCACTGCTCCATAATAGAAATCACGTAAGAATCTAAAGAAAACTTCGCTCTCTTGTCAGTTTTGGTCACAATTCAAAATAAACTTTGCTTCTTCAGTGTTCCTGTCAAAGTCGGGACAAACACTCATTAGGGTTAATCCATTATCTGGAAAGTTCTGCATCGTAGAGACAAGTAAAAAGTAAATATTTAAATTAATTATATATATTTATAAAATTTTTCGAAATCAATGCAGAATCACAAAGAACCTCTAGAAATATGCCCCCACATATATAGAAAACCTTCATGCGATAATTATTTTCAATCACTGATTTTATAAAACAAGTTTAGTTTGTAATCAAAAATTTTAATTGAAACTTATGTTAGGTCTAAAAATTTTAAAATGTTAAAGTTTGATAGAAAAAAATGTAAGCCAATTTCCAGTGAACGGTTAATATACTATTTAATTAATTTCCTTATTTAATATTTTGGGCAAACTTATTTTAACTTTAGAAATATACTTACATATTTTCTATAGTGACTAGTAGAGATAAAGGAATTGTGGCACCTCCAGAAATATACTTACATATTTACTAATGATGTTAAAGGAATATCATAATGTAAATCGGTTTGCATAATGGTTAGAGTAAAGTTTATAAAATTTAATCTCACTAAGAGAGATACGAAGAGATATGACCATAAACATTTGTGCTGTTCGTATAAGAATGACGAGATGAGTTGATTCAGCCAAGGAGACTGAAAATCATAGAAATCGAGAATGAAAATCATAGAAATCGAATTTTGAAATGTGAAATTAATTGAATTATTTATGAATATGGTTATGGTATCTCTAATTAATCTTAAGGCGAAAGTATAATAACAATCGAATTACATTAAAATAATTTTACAAACATAATAATATAGTTTAAACAATTTTTTTTTATATTCATAAACTGTAAAACTATTTATATTCATAGATATATCAAAAAATTCTAAAAAATAAGGTATAGTTCTTTTTTCAGCTCTTTGGTAAATGATTGACGAGCTTGAGAATGAGACTTTTCCAAAAATAATATATATTTTCACCCTATACATCTCCATGGTACTCTTTGAATGATGGGGTGAAACTCATTCGTTTCAATCGATGTCTTTTGTTAATTATTCTTAAGTTTTGAACAATTTTTCTTCGTTGATTTTTAAAGTAATGATATATTGTCATATCGACCAGCTGCAATGAGCCAATCGGTTGGATATTTGTGCAGTAAAAGTCGTTTGCGAGGAAAAATTCGATATGGTGGCATGCATCATTTTACAGGATGCTGCAGCGTCATCTTTTTATATGATGATTAGGCCTCTTCAGTTCTTTAACAATACACAGTTATTGAGCTGGTTTTTTATGACTTGAAATCCAATCTCGCCCAAATAATGCACTCATTTAACCATCAATTTTTTTTGTCCAAAAGGGAATATTAATAATTAATAATTTTGATGCTGAAAGCCAACAATCAAATATTTCTAACAAAGGTAAGAGAATTTCTGAGTTTTTCAAAATTCATAATTTTTTAACTTCTCAATAATTTATAACGAAAGTTGAGTTCACCAACTCAGCCGTTATTTCGGTTAAAAAGCATTAAAAAAGTTGATATTTGTACCAACTCTAGATACCCGGGATCGAGCACTCGAGTAGCTTGATGCCCGCTCATTGCCTTATTCAGAGTGCCGTTTTACAAGAGTAGTGTGGTATTCTAAGCGGTTTTCTGTTGATATAATAAGTACATAAACTTTATGTAAAGCTTAGCTTAGATAAATCTGCGATTGGTTTGTAGAGTTGTATTCAACGCCCTTTCAAACCAAGCATATCAAATAATAGTAACTACATTACAATTTTAAAGTTTCATTTTTAAAAAGTTACAAGGGTTAATATGTTTCTGCTTTCCCAAAACTTTGAGTAATACATTATCATCCGTTGGAACATATTCAACCTCGATTTGTTTCGCTTCATGCTTTTCACGGATGAGTGATACCGTATGCCAATAGGTTTACTTCTCTCTTGTACCAGTGGATTTTTCGCCATGAACAGCACGCTCTGGTTATCGCACAAAATCGAAGTAGGTTTCCTTAGTCCCTTGACATAATGCAACATATTCTGCTTCCATGGAACTTTGTGCCACAACAGATAGTTTTGAAGACTCCCAGGCTATATTTGCAGCAGCCATTAAAATAACATAGTCTGTAAACGACTTTCTGTCAATGCTATTACTTCCCAAATCAGCATCTGTAAAACATAAAAAAATTGTACATTTAGCAGAAAAAGTTAATCTACCAACTATGTTCTTCTGCAGGTATCTGAGCACGTATTTCGCAGCATTCATGTGCTCTGTATGTGGGTGTAAGTTAAACTGGGACAACTTTGGCACAACATGCGCAATATCCGGTCTGGAAATGACATTAGTTCACCCAATAAACTTTGGTAAGCCTTGGTCTCCAAATTATTACATTGTTTGTCACATTTTGTAATACCGTACCAGCAGCCCATGGAGTTGCCGCAGGTTTGCAATTTGCCATACCCCATTGCTC
Source organism: Neoceratitis asiatica (assembly GCA_030068015.2). Lineage (NCBI taxonomy): Eukaryota > Metazoa > Arthropoda > Insecta > Diptera > Tephritidae > Neoceratitis > Neoceratitis asiatica. The sequence goes on along the minus strand of CM061525.1, from coordinate 70,984,106 downwards.
ATGAATTTGTTCAACATACCGCTTCTGATGAATTGTGATGTCGCCTCGCTCACCATCTCGTTCAATCTCCATTCCCAAATAAAATGAAATTGGGCCACAATCAACCGCCTCAATGTATTCATTTAATGTGTATTGTATTTCGCTCATTTCTTTCTTACTTGAGCATGCGAGTATCATATCGTCGACGTATAAATTAATTTTATTAACGTCTGGTCTTCGTTTAATTGCAAAAAACCCACTTGCATCCAATTACGTTTTTATTCAGAGGTTTATCCACCAATTCCCACGTTCCATTTCACATCAGTGTTTCATATTCCATATTCATCGCCTTTTCCCAATGTTTCGACTCTAGCGAAGATAATGCTTAAAATACCGAATTTGAATTCTCAATAATAAAATTCAGCATTTCCAGCCCACTTTCCCATGCAATACACCTTTTTCGATCTTCCTACGCCGCCCGAAGGTACAAATTTCGATCGACCGCGTTTTCGTTTGCTATTGACAACAACTTCTTCACATTCGGCACTAGTTTCATTTTCTCTTTATTTCTCACTTTCTTCGTTTAAATTTCATTATACTCTTCACTTCTATCTTCTTCGGCTGATTGATTTGATATATTATTTCGAATTTCCATATAAAACGGTTCCTCACGATCGTTATCGACTAAATTAATTTCGAAAGACTTCTCGAAAAAATATAACATCGCTAATTTTATTTGTTTGCACATTTACTAACCTGTAACCTTTTGTTACATCAAAGTAGCCAACAAAATTCAATTTAACACCTTTCGGCAAAAATTTGCTACCCCGTGGCCTGGGACCTTTCTGAAGCACTACCGCATCGCAACCAAACGTGCTAAAATGTGAAACTGATGGCTTCCGCCCACAGTGTCTGAGGTAATTTTGACTCATTTATCATACACCGTGCCATTTCAACTACAGTCCCATTGGTTCGTTTAGCCACACCATTTTGTTGAGGGTTATATGCAACCGTCGTTTGATGCCGAATACCTCTTTCAGAAAATAATTTTCAAATTGTGAATTTACGAATTATCGTCCATTATCACTTCGAACCGATTTTATTTTGCGGCTGTCCACTTCTCCGCATTCGCAGCAAAAAGTTTAAGCGTATTAAAAGCTTCCGATTTTCTTTTAATAAAGTAAACCGCGGTATAACGCGAATAGTCATCTATGAAGGTGACGAAGTACGACATTTATCGTATAAGCATTATTAATATTCGTATATGGTTTGCTATGAATTTTACAAACAGCACATGTAAAACAGTCAATTGTTTTTGGGATTTTTGCGTTTAATCCATTCACCATATTTAAATTGTATAATTTATTTAAATCACTTACGTTTATATGACCGAAACGTCTATTGCACTATTACTAACAGCATTCACAGTTCCATTTTCTAATCTTGCTGTCAATATCACTTCGTTACTACCGTATTTGTATTACAGCGTTGTTTTCTTTAGAAATAAATTACCGCACTCAAGAGCTTTACTGATTGAAAATAAATTAGAATTAGAAATTAGAGAAGATCAGGAACATACCATACGTTCCGCAAATTAATATTGGAACATTTTGTTCGAATTCTAACGTTGCCTTTCCGTGTGCATAAATTACAGCACCTGATGCTAACATTATTTCATGTCTCTTACGAATGAGAGATGTAAAGGAATCACTATCATTACATTTATGCGAAGTCGCACTACTATCAATTATCCAATCTCGCCTTATGCTCCCCTTCTTCTCAAATAATGACCACGCTTAATCGTTCGCTGCTGAATTAATGCATTGAGAGCGAATATGTCCTCTCATACCTCATTTATACCACTTTATATTGTTGTTGTACTTTCCAAATTCTTGGTACGCTCTGGTTTTCCTAGATTCTATGCCGTACCAAACGCCTCTGCTGCTTTCACTCCTTCTGTTACTACTGGCTTTTACACGAAACTTCACTTCATTCGCTGAGAATACACCTTCTCTCTTTTCGAATTTATCTCCATGTCTTTGTTCTTCCCCTAAAATTTTCGCAATTAAATTGTGCAATTTGGGCATAGTGTCTCTACTTTCCATTGCGACAATGTAACTCTCCATTTCATCCGGCAACGAGGAAAGAAATAAAATTGATAAAAAATCATTATCCATAGTTATGCCGACTTCTTTTAAGTCCTCTATCACGCAGTAAAATTCTTTCAATTGTTCAGAAAACTTGTAATTTCCTCTGAATTTAAATCGAATTAGTCTTTTAAATAAATTTACTTTTCTACTTGCTGTGTTCGCTTTATACAAAGCACCTAACGTTTCCTAAGCACATTTCGCACTTAAACAATTTTTTATGTGTATTAGCTGAATTGGCTTAACACTCAACGTTATAGTAGCAAGTGCTTTTTGGTCTTATGCGATCCATGCTGATTTTTTCGCCTCCGGCGATTTCTACATTGCAGCGTTCCACAAGTCGAAAGTGATGAGTAGGCTTTTAATTTGGATACACCAAGTTGCGTAATTATCGCCGCAGTTTCTCGATATTAGCTATAGCGTTCGCCATCGTTAACGCCTTGCTTTTAACACCGGATAAACAATTAAACTGAATTAACTTTTATGGAAACCGTCTAGAATACCAAATCGATATCTGGGCCCATAACCTTTATTAAAGAAATTAGCGCAGTGAAAGAATACCGTGTTTGATCTGAACAGCTTTATTCAGAGTGCCGTTTTAGAAAAGTAGTGTGATACTCTAACTGTTTTTCTTTAGATATAATAAGTACATGAACCATATGTAAAGCTTAGCTTAAATCTATGATTGGTTTGTAGAATTGCATTCAGATTTCAACACAGTCAAAGTGCTTGTCAAAATACTCAAAATGATCGTTCTCGGCTCGAAAATTTTCGAGTAATGAGCAACGAGCATTCGCAATGTTTATTTCTGCAATTGTAGGAAGTCAAGTAGAGAGTAGTCACGCGGCGTAATAGAAATTTAATAACAAAGTGAACAAGATAAATAGTGGTGTATCTCATAGCAACTTTAACTAATAATTAGTATATGCACATATAAAGGGAGATGGATGCTTACATTACTCTCCAGGCTTTTCAATTGTTGGAACAAAGTCTGTTGATTTGAGGCTATGATGCTTTGCTATATGGAAGTAAAAATTGATTAACCCATAAAATATAAAGTAATAAAACTACTTAGGTATTTATGAGTACTCACATTCTTCTCTGGCAAAACTAGCTTTTCGAGCTCGGTGTCGTTTTTTCAAAATTCATATTAGAAAAATGGAAATGCAATATAGTCATGAAAACAGTGTATTGAAATTGCAAATTAATACATTCCTTCATTTCCAGGGGCTTCATTCCTAATTCCTATGCAGAAATTTCTAAAGAAGCACGATAAAAATGGCGCTCCATTTGCAACAAACCACAATCAAAAAGATTGATTAACAAACCAAAGGTTCTTCAGGAACCGTATTTTTATCAAACAAAAAAATGCTTAGTATAAATAGATGCATTTATCTTACCTTAGTATAAAACAATAAATATAGTATAAACAAATAACATAGTTGGTTTCCAGAAAGAGAGTTTTAAAAAATTTCAATAAATTTTGGGGGAACTTTTTAATATGTTTTGGAATATAATTTTAAGTTTTTCCGTATTAAGGATGGATATATATTTTGATTTTAAGTAACAATAAACTCCGTTTGAATTCTGGTATTCAAATTCAAAACACGTACTTTTAAATAAAACTGAATAAAAAATAATTTCATTATATTCTTTGTGTATAGCATTTATAGATAAACAAAACATAAATAAATCCATTTTTGAACTGAATAATGATGGGTTGCTATGCTATGAACTGCTAGGAACTGCTTTCATCTATTGTTGTTCCAATTAATGACATATTATTGCTAATACATTGTAATCTATAAGTTAAATTATATGTATGTAGACAGTTTAGACCCAAACGTTTGCTAGTTTGTTCGAGTGCATGCGCTTGCACTCATGATCCGTCGCATTTATTTTTTTATTATTATATTAGTAACATAATATTCGTATTCATAAATACTCTACATAGTGAGCGAACCTACTATTTATTTCTGAATTTACAGTCATCATCATCAGAACTTTACATTTCACTTGTTTAGAAAGAGAGCATACATGATATACGGAACGGTACAATAGTGAACCTTGAAAACGGCTAATGTCAAATTTACTAATTTTGAAATTAGTATCGGTAATATCTTTACAACTATCTACCAAGTAGAAAAATGATTGGGGTTGGTCTCCAAAAACTTAACTTAAGAACGAGTAACAGTGCGCAGAGCTAGATTAATATCAAAATAATAAAACATGGAAATTCCTTCAAGTTTTTGAATTGGGATTAGAATTAGATGAAGTAAAGTCTCAAGTATGGAAGAACGTGGTTCCATATAAAGGGTACAAATTTAGTGTAGGTTTCCTTGTGGGAGAGGGACTCAAACGAGTATTAGCATTCCGCAACATATCGCTAATTTGCGCGCACGCGCCTAAGGAAGAGAAGGAGATGTGCCGGAGAAGCTTTGTTTTGAGCGCCTGGAGCGTACTTATGAGTGCTGACACAGCCACGATGATAGAAATGTTCTTGACGACTTTAACGCCAGGATTGGAAAATATACCTTCTTTGGAAAACCAAATCTCCATGAAAAAACCTTCCCATGGGTCAGCCATGTGGACTTCGGGTCCCAAAATATGATTGTTTGTGGTAGAAGATTTCAGCTAAAAAAAACTTATCAAGACTGTCTAGGGATTGAAAAATCACGAATGCGCGACATGTCTCCAGGACTCCAGATGTGGGAGTGGGAGATCGCATAATGTGTCGCATTATCGTGGAAAAAGCCTGCTAAATCCACATCAAACTTCAACTGCATTATTGACTGGAGGAAAACTGTATAATTTATGAGATAAAGGTATACCATGATATATTTGAAATCGGTTAAATTAGTTAGGTGGCCCGACTTTTTCCATATGTATATGTATGCTTTTACCTTTTAACTCCAATACTGGCCATATTTGTTTAAGTATAAGTACATTACACGTGACTTCATTAAGAAAACTGTAATTGACATTTTCATTTTGCTAAAAGACGATTTTAACGTATGGCATTATGTGTACAAAGTTCATATTAGTTAAAAAGGTTTCCCTTTCACTAGCTGCTCTGCTGCAGAGAGCTTGGCATAGCCCTATCTCCAAATAATTAGATCACGATCATGTCACGCTCCATTCGTTCATGTTTATTTCATGCTTGTGCGAAAATACAAATACATTTACATTTTTGGATGAAAATCAAAAAAAAAAAAGGTATAAATAAACCATTTTTTATTTTTTGCTTGAAATTCCCAGACAAAATTATTATGCATATACTTTGTATATGTACGTATTTAACATTACTAATAATAAAAATAACCGAAATAAAATTAATGGGACTTTTCATTTATATAAAATAATGGATGCAAAGTGACTGCGAAAAGATAATTCTTTAATTTATGAAAGGTACTGCATTCTATATTGAGTTCGTGCCGATGTATATTTTCGCATATAACAAAGGTAATGTAAGAAGTAATGCATACGAAGCTTTTTGAAGTGATACATTACTTTCCTATGATATCGCTGTGGAGAAAGCTATCGCTATCGTTTATTTGTTGCATCCTTAAACATTACTTTTTCTATTGGGATGTTGTATAGGGTGTTTTTTATAGAGGTATAGAACTTTAAGTTGGCATTACTTTTCAAGATGGCGACCGATTTAACAGCTGTGAAGTGATTTATTCTCAGTTTGGTTTGGCAATTCATCATGAATAGACTCACGCCTGAACAACGCTTGCAAATAGTGCAATTTTATTTCGAAAATAATGGTTCTGTGCGGAAAACGTATCGCGCACTACGTCCATTTTAGCGATGTTTAGCGATGAAGCGCACTTCTGGTTGAATGGCTACGTGAACAAACAAAATTGAAGCATTTGGAGTGAAGGTAATCCTCAAGTGTATGTTGAAACACCGTTACATCCAGAAAAACTGACTGTTTGGTGCGCTTTATGGGCTGGTGGAATCATTGGTCCGTATCATTGGAAGTATTGCGCGATACGTTTAAAATTGCACTATTTGCAAGCGTTGTTAGGAGTGAGTGTATTCATGATGAATTGCCAAACCAAACTGAGAATAAATCACTTGACAGCTGTTAAATCGGTCGCTATCTTGAAAAGTAATGCCAACTTAAAGTTCCATACCTCTATAAAAAACACCCTATATATGGACAAGTATTCGTTTGTGTTTTTGAAAGCTTTTAAGTGGGGTAGATGAGGCGCCGAGTGCCATATTCCACGCATCACGTAAATTGTGATTTGCACTGAATATCTGGCACTGGTACAAATCCTCTTAAGAAAATTAATTTTTATTTAAGTCTATAGCAATGCCAACACCAACATACCTTAAAATACGAATTCACACATATGATCACAATACTGTGTCATGCCCTTCATTGTAAATGACCTTTGGGATGAGTGATTCATTCACAGCTATAATGCTAAGCATGTGAGTTTTAAAAAAGCCGAAATTCGATTGAACCTTAGAAATCCGACTGTTATTTGTTTGAGAGGCCAGTCAGTAGAGTATACTTAAACTCATTTCTACTGGGTAATCATGATATTTAAATGAGAATTTTTTAAAACTTTTTACACTTATTTTTCACAAATATTTTTATTTAATTATTTTATAACTACAATAAAACATAAACGAATGGGCTGCTGGCTCAATGTTTATTTTTCTTCAAGCAAACTTGACTTGTTGGGGATGCAATGTGTTAGCCAAAGAGTTCGAATGATTACACCGTGTTGTTCTGAACTTTTGTGACTGTGTTTATTATACATGTACCATGGAGCGCCCGATATAATTCTTAGAATTTTAGACTGGAATCTAAGCTGCAGATTTTTAGTATATATTTTGTTTGCTGCAATTACATTTGATTTCCTAGTTGTAAAGTGAAAATCTTCAAAATTATGATAATGTGAATGTGGTTTACGCGAAGAAAGAGTGTATTGGATTCATCATTATCACTTTATCAATATACAAATAATGTTTTAGATATTTCAGAGCTGCTGATAATAGTGATTATTCAATTCACAGAATGTTATCAAAGTTCACAAAATGTTCCTGCTGTGTATATGTCGGTTTCAATAATAGGGTTTGCCGAAAAAATGAGTCGAATGTTTACCCTAATATGCATGATTAGCTTCATTTGTATGAATATATGTAGGTATGTCACCGATTACTTTGGACTCGAATTTGAACCACTTTAAATGAAAAGATTTAAAGAAAATTTTGTACACTTTTCAAAAACAGGTGACAATGCAATACCAGTTTCTGCAATTTCATTTCATATTCATAAGAAGTAAATATAACAAGAAAGATATGCTGAATTTTGAACATTGAGCAAGGACTAAAATTCATATCGTTGTTAACAAATAACCATTAGTAATATAAAACAACTAAATTGTTAACGCAGCATAAGTGACCAAATGTGTAATAAGAGCATTATACGAAATATGTTATATATTTAAAATAAAACTGTGTAAAATTGATGGACATTCATTTTCAGAATAGCTAGAAATGTTTGCAACCATATTAATAAGAGAAATAAATCGCCACCGAAGAAACTTACAGCAGACTTCTGATGATTGGTCGTATGTATTTGTAAGAAATTTAAAAAATTTAAGTACGTATTACTTAATCGATTTTGTTTTCTTTGTGCATGAAACAAAAGAAAAAGCCATGGCTAAATGCACGATTAATGTGTGCGAATTTTTTATTGCGAAAACGGGCTTGAGTAATACTCGTGAACATTTAAAAAGCAATAAGTACATCAAAGATTCCACTGCAGTGAGTAACTATTTAATTACTTTACAATGGTTATTCGGCCACTGCTATAACAGGGGCAGCATTTGTGTATCAAACAATAATATATAACCACAATATTATATAACAATAATATATAACTTATTGAAAAGCTTATTCAAAGATTGCACTGTCACATGCAGCAGAACAGAGTGCAAAAAAAATCACAGCTTTTTTTCCTAAGTTTTCGATCAAATTTATTATAAAAGACTAACAGCATAATTCCTCTTTTTTAATTGGTACAGAGGCGTTAAATGAAGGCAATATTAAAACATTTCCTTTGATAGTACGTTATTTAAAAAAAAAAAGTGTAATTAACACATAGTTTTTAAGTTCTTACGCGTCTAATTCGAAGATGTTGTACACTATCCAATCTAAACTTAACCCAATGCAGATAATGCAAATGTTAATTTCCTAGTTAGGAAAAGTGTATTTGGAATTGGATTAAGCACCCATTCCATTATAAATAATTCTTTTAAAAAGTCATTACATATTTATATTAACCTTTGTTATAGAATATGAAATTATAATATATAATCAATTCAGTTTGACCTGAAAAAAATATGCTTGGTCAGAAGAAAATTGTCCGGTTATTTTAAAACAGTTTTTCAATTGTAATACAGCCAAAGCATATTTAGGTTTTTTGAACAATATATATAGGTAGTTCTTTGAAAGGCGCAAAAAATACATTAAAAGAAAGTGATTTAATTATTACTGATTTGTTTGAAGTAATGTTTTTTTTGCATGGTAAATTAATAGGACAAAGAGAACAATAATTTTTGGAGTATATCGCTGATTCCTTCCGAACGAGTTGTGAGAATATACAATTCTATAATTCGTTTAAAAAAAGACGATATTTATCTACAACACTAAAATATTTGGAAGAAAATTATCAATTTAGTGATAATAACAATGTAGCCACACATGCCACTTAATAATACGTATTATTATCGAAATAATTCGAAATAACAAGAAATTTGCTTGTGTGACCACACGTACAGCTGTCAGTTCACTTTGAAAATGTAGTTCTTCGCTAGGTAAAAAGTTGAAAAATATAGAAAATAAAAATAGAAAAGAGAAAAACTGGTACTGGTTAAAGTCTTACTTTTCTAAAAGAGCTGACCATAATTTGGAAGCACATTAGCTAAAAGGTTTGAACAGATTCTCGCTTTGGTATGTATGAGTTTACTAGATTTTGCAGAAAAGTTAAATACTTACATTTAAAAATTAGATTAATGAAAGAATTGCAAAAAGCGATACGTGTATGCGAGCTGCCATACCACCAAGATCTAAGCTGGCTATTACGTTAAGATACCTGTTAACTGTAGACTCGTATGGATCGTTGTAGTATTTATCGCGAATTTCTAGGAATTTGATTGGCGCATTTATACCAGAAGTTCTTCAAGCGATATATGATATATATGATGCGCCTCAAAAGCAGTTTATGAATGTAATAATAATAACTTTACTATAAATCTGACCAGGAACAGTACTCAAACAAAGTTATGAATACCAGTTCTTATATATTTTAAGTAACATCTAAATTAAAATTAATATTGTTCAGAAATATCTGCAAAAGCTTTAATTTTTAAGTCTATAGGCACAATTTCCCATTTTCCACAACATTTCGTGGAACCTATAGAGATTAATAAGTTTAAATATTTGGGGGTTACTGAGGTTTACATCCATTACATGTTTTCATTTTAAATATACGAATATTCAAATGTGGGAGAATTCAACCGTCAATACTAAAGAAACGTTTTTCTTTTGACATCTACTGGGAGCATGTGTCAAATTGTACTGATTGAATTTATTTTACCAGTAGACAAGCCAATTCGAAAAATAGGGGTGTGTTAGTAAAAAAGTGCGATTGTATTGAGTTTTTCTGAGTCCGTTACTGGCACGTGGAGGATTTTTTTATACACAATATTGACATAGATTTTTTATTTGGTGAGTTCATAGATTTAAAAAACTTTTTAGATCTTGAAAAAAAATGAAACTACTGTTGAAGAAGATACAAAATGTTCCGGCAGCCGCTACTGTTTAATTTTTAATTTATTAAACATTTTAAGAACTTTATAAAACTTAGTGAATTCAATATATTCGGCAGCAACAAAAAGATTAACAATGTGTTGTTCCCACACCTGCAATCTTATTTTTCATTTTTTCTTTTTAATTATATAAGTATTCAAAATTTTCTAATTGAATTTTTAACTTTTAAAATAATTTTGGATTTAGAACGGCTCATTTTTAAAAGAATGGCAAATGTTATTTGTGAACCTGTTTGCTTAACAAATAGCTATGTGGCATTGATTTTCCATTCTGCTGAAGACCTCAGCAAAACTGATTTTCTAACTTGCAAGATGTTTTGATAAACTGAATTTCCAAAAACAATTATTCGTGATTTAAATTGTTTATGAACAGGTTTTCGTCATTTAACAAGTTCAAACCTATTTAACATGTTTTAACTTTACATATTTATATTTATATAAATAGGAAGTTGAAAATAAACGATTTGTACATGGGTCGTTCCATGAGAAAGTGAACCTTGAAGCCAAAATTCTATTTTATATTAACTAACAAATATTTACATAAACAGTTTGGTAATATTCGTAGTCAACCAAAAAATAACAAATTAAAGCTTTAAATGCATATTTATTGACTTTTTTATGTTTTGAAACCAAGTACTATACGAATTATTTGAGCGAGGTTGAAATAGCTACTTTCGAAAAGTCTGTCAAATAGTTTGTGTTTCATAATTCTTGTGGTTAATAATTTAAATCTACACGGAAATTCATTTTTATTAATTTCAATTAAATATTATATCAATTCAGGTAAGCTTAATTAGCTTTTTTGCAGGATAAATTAAGCAATGTTGGCCTTGTCCCACCCGTGACAAAAAAGCCCAAAAGCTATTTTTTTTAATTACAGGAGCTATTATTTTAAACCGTGTTTGTTATGCAGTTCTAGAATTTTAATGCGGTTATGAAGTGCAATTGCATTTTCGTTTCTGTAAGATTAATTAAGAAAAAAGTGTCATTGAAGTATGTCCCACCCGTTACAGATATAGGAGGGACCATTTTCATAGGTGGGTGAACAGAGCCGATAAGCTTTATAAATTAAAAAATGTTTCAGAGAATGTATATTTAATGACAATTCTGATCAGAAGGATGGAAAAGACTACTGCAGCGGAAAGGATGAGGAAGTATAGACAGAAACTAAGGGAATCACCCGCAGTTTATTCGCAACACATGCTGCGAGAAAGTGAAAGGGAGTAGATGAGGCGTAAAATAATGAAGGAGAAGGTGGCTACATCCAAAACATTGCAAAACGAAAATAAAAGAAAAGAAAGAGAAAGGAAAATGCTGTACCGGCAAAACAAAAAATCTTCGGCACTCGCAAACCCGTAGATTCGCGCCTGTATTTGGGGTCATATTCTTGTATCCAGACATTAGGAAAGGCTGTAAGTAAGGTAAAGAAAATACTCCCCTGTAGTCGGATGAAGAAAGTAGCGGTTATGCGTAAGCTCGTTCATGAAAATGTGGATGATCCCACTCACCTACTTACTGAACCTTATAAGGAAAGTGCTTGCAAGCGTGCCATTTCTGAAGAAATAAAAAAATTAATAATACATTTTTACCAACGTAATGATATTAGTCGTCAAGCCCCGGAGAGAAAAGATGTTAACTTAATAAAGGATATTGCAACTGGGAAAAAGGTACCATTTCCGAAGCGTCATATGAATATGACCGTTAGGGAAGCTTACTTTCTCTTCAAAAATGAAAACCCTCAAGTTGAGATAAAAATTTCTAAAATTTTTGAGCTTCGCCCTGAAAATGTACTTTTACCTAGTCAAATGCCTCACAACGTGTGTGTCTGTAAGTACCACGCCAATTTCAATTACTTGACAGAAAGTATAAGCAAGAAGATAACAGGTTTCCCTCCCACTGGTACCGAGTTATTACAGAAAATTTGTTGCGATATAACTAATGAGCAATGTATGTTTGGAGAATGCAGCCGATGCATAAAAGAAATTAAAACTATTCTAAACAATATCGATACCGATTTTAAAGGACACAGTCAAAAGGACATATTCGTAGGCCGCACATTCATATCAAAACTAACTAAGATTAAGGTGTTTAAACCTAATGCATCACAAATTTATTCGGAGGATGAAGTCAGTGTATGGAGCGACTCTGATTCTGAACCTTTAGCATCCTTAATTCATAGTTAATAAATTTCTCAAGTACTTAAATTCGCTCGTGTCCCACCCGTTACACTAGTTACAGTTAAGTTTTGGATTGTAACAATAGAAATAAAAAAAGTAACTTTGTTATGATTGTTTTGTTATAATGCTCATATTTCGTATCAAAAGGAAATATGTAAATAAAACTAATAAATGTTATAAATTCGCAAAGTTTTTATGATACATTTTTCGACTCAAAAGTGGGTTCTAAAATTTGTCCCAACCGTTACAATTTTAAATCTGAATTTTTTTCCATGTATATTACATCACTACAGTTTTTCCTTTTAATGTAACGTTAACCGAATATTATATTTATAGATCGCTCCACCAAAAGCAGAAAACGTTAGTTGGTTTTATGGAAATCTACTAACAAAAATAAAATTTCGTGTAAATGTGTCCCACCCGTTACGATGGAATCGCCCACAATTTTCGGAACCTGTGTAACCGAACTCCTATACAGTTTCACCGAAACTTTGTGGGTATGTTCCAACGGATTCAATAATGCGTTTGAACAATTTTTTTACAGGAAGTGGACCGGGGGCAGAACCATTCGAAAAAATCGTATTAATGGTTGAATTTACATAAATTTTGGTATGCTCGTATACCTAAGTAGATACGTTTTTGCCTAGATTAACAGAATTTAATTCGTTATTGAAAAATTACTTAATGGGACTTAAAATGAAAGAATTTCAATGTTACCTTTTAAGTACTTTCTTATTAGAAATGTTATATTATAAGTGAAAATACTATAACTGGTATGTTATTGTATCAAAATGGTATGTTGAGTACTATGTACTGTGACTCTCTGCACCCGTACTTAAACGTTTGTATCTAAGCCGACTTTTCATGCTTTGCCTTCATTTTAGAACGAATTACGTTGTTTTATACTAATATTTATAATTGAGAAGGGTAGAGCTACCTGGTGGCAATATTTAGTCAAGCTCTTTAGAAGGGTTAATTTTTTTATTTTTTTTAAATACTTTTTCGATAGAAACACCGTAATTCATTCTTAAATGCTGTCATAACTTGTAGCAGTACTTAAATTAGTTAAGATAATGTTAATAATATAACACTTTTTCTTAAAATCAAAATGTCATCGGATTGGCGCTTTATATTTTTAAGTAAACACTGAAATGATTTCTGGTCAAGCTCCTCATCTAATTTTTGGTGTTCGTCTTGAAGTTATTCTAACAAATTTAGCGACCTATAGTTTATACTAAGCCACCACCCAACGGTTGATGAATTTTTATGAGGAGCTTTTTATTTCATGTCAGAAATACTCCCTGCCGAGGGGCACAGCGAACAATTTGATTTTTGCGACCAACATAAAAAATGTACTTTTTATAACCTCTAAAGCAATTTTTGGGAGAACTTAAAACGTGGTTGCTGAGGCCAATGCTATCAATATCATGGGCGTCCGTCAGCAGTCACACGAAAGAGTGTGAAATTGTGAGATGTTTCGTCTCTTATCGAACGACTTGGAGTGGCCTTTCCCAATCGCTAGTTTGCTTAGAGATGAAAGAAAATATTTATATTAAATCAAACGAACTGTTCGCTAGCGCATAGTTGAAAAATACACCTTTTTTTTATTTAGTAATTATTTTTGTAATTAAATGGCATTAACATAAAGATTGTATATAAAACAATGAATGCATATGTATATAGATACATATATGATTGTACTTATGTACATACATACATATATGCTAGCAAGTGAAGAAAAAATATACATATATATTGCTGATTATCTATCCAGCTATTTTTATTCCAAGCTTTCTTTTACTAGATCCACCGGAGTAAGTAATATTCAGCCCTATTCTGCGTTCGGTGAATTTGGTATTCTGCGTTACGTTCCGTTTCGATCAATCTTCGAAACTTTCGATTCTATCCAATTCTATGTATTTTACATTTCGATCTTAGTTACGTTTTTGCACGTTGTAATTTAGTTGGCGAAGAACAGTTCGATTGTATATTTTCGTGTACATAAATAATATAGTTTTTACAAAAATGGAAGTAAAACGTAATTTAGTTAATTAGAAAAGTCACAACGACGTCTTTTGCTGAAATACAGTTGATCCAACAGTAAAATTGAGTATTCTAAGTTACGATGGAATCAAAAGAAGAAGAGGAAGAGAGAAAACATTTCCGAAATCAGCTGGTTGCATGTGAATTTGTGAAATTGAAACATAACATAGTAAACAATTGCAAAGAGTTTTTTACAATTCAAAAAAATATAATTTTTTTGTTTGTTTTTAACGTTAAATGGATTTAAGAGCCTCGGCGATAATTCATAAGGATTGAGAGACAAGTGTCATCCATTTCAGATGAGTGATAAATTTTACGAAATTGAGCTAGTAATTTGTAATCTTTCATATAACAATCTTCATTATTTAGATTCAAAAAAACTTCAAACTTAATAAATATGCTTAAGTATATCTTGGATATTTTTTCACAAGAAACTCAATCAAGTGCTTTGTGCTGTTACCAAATCAGAGTTGGTGCAGTTTATAACATAGGAATATGTCACTCAACAGTGTTAATGTCATTACACAATTTTCTCGAAATCATGGAGTCTTTTACTGATGGATCAACTGCATTTCGGCAATGTTATTTCAAAGCTCTCTAATTTTTCATGTTGCTCTTGTGTTTTATCAAAAAGCGCCATTCAGTTCATAAAACTAAAAAAAGACATCGTTATGACTTTTCCAATTAACAAAATTCGTGTTTTACTTACATTTTTGTTAAAATTATGTTATTTAAGTACACGAAAATATACAATCGAACTGTTCCCCGCCAACTAAATTACAACGTACAAAATCGTAGCTACGATCGAAATGCAGAGTACATAGAATTGGATAGTATCGAAAAGTTCAAAGATTGATCAAAATGGAACGTAACGCATAATACCAATTCCGCGGAACGGGGAAAATTTCGATTCGAGTTAAAATGCAGAATAGGGCTGCATATATAACTTAGGACGGTCCATTTATACTTTTATAACTTCTATTTCATGCTCGTTTCCTTTTTAATAGTTTTGTTTGTTTTTATTATTGAATGCTAAATTTAATTATAATATTTTTATTTTTTTCCTTGCTATAAATTTCTTATTCTTATTGTTTATTGTTAATGTGCCCATCTGTTGTATAATAAATAAAATAACTTTGCATTTTGCCTACCTAGATAAGTGCAAGTAATAATTATACCTAATTTTGGCATCTCTAAAATAAATACTTCGGATCAAGGATTTTATTAATGACAGTAAAAGGGCAATAATTAATTTTGTCCGATTAGTGCTTAGTGTTTTGGGTTTGTGAATCATGTCCATAAGTTTATTTGCTGGTTTTGATGCGGTTTGTGGCTAGACGTCGACTGAAATGGATGATAGAACCCTGCGACAAAATCTCTCTCATACCACGAACTGGGAAACTTTTTTATGGCGTTAGTTTAATATTTGTGCGAACGTAGATTTTCTGGTTACTTTTCGGTTTAGACAAATTAAACAATTAACTAATTTTTTCGTTGTGTTACCTTCTTACTTATATATGGCACCTACCACGAATTTTTGTAACATTCACATAATTCGCAATACGGATGCTGAAGTAATATTCTTTAGAATAAAGCCTTAGCTATAATGGAAGTAGCGTAAGCTTTCTCAATTTTCTTCAATAAATTTATTTAAGTGACCGTAAACACAACTTAGTTGGCACTCAGCCTTATTATTTAACCAATATTCACTCGCGCTAATCAGCTTATATCACATTTTTGTATACCCAATGGTACATTGACATACAAAAAGATTGCCACCATTATCCATACAAATGCATGTATGTATATATTACCCGTATATCTACATATATAAAATCTTATTTAATAACTTTATTATTGTGACGGAGCGAATTCCTGTGGCAAGGAATTATACTACTCATTAGGCGTGAAATAAGGCTTACAGCTGACATTTCAGCCTGTCTTGTATCCCTTGCGTGGTATCTCTCATCTCTATCAAAGCTTCCGCATTGTCTCTGTCCGTTAACTTGCGGTATAGACTTGCAGCATGAAGACAACAACAAATTAGCAAAGTAAACCTTACTGCTAAATATTGCGTTCTCTGCGACGGTTATTTGTGAGCGTTTGTATGTACTAATAATCGCTGTGTTCGGTGACCAAAGGCAGTAAGAATTAATCAAAGTAAGATGTCTTACTCTACCAAAGCAGTATTTTTATAAAATAACCAATTTTGTGGCATTTATAATTTTTAATTATATTCAATAATGATTTCATTCCACATGCGTCATAACTGCCAAGAACAGATACTAATAAATATTTTTTCTAAAGATTTATGTAAAACTTTTTTCGCAATAATTTGAAAATGAATTTGGAAGTCTTTTTCCTTATTAGCCGGTAATGTTATTCTTACTAGCCAGTATATATGTAATTTCTGGTAATCCTTTGCCATAAAAATCCCGTCATATTCAGTGAGAGCTTTATTTTTCTTTTTAAATCTGGAAACATTTCATTTTATTCATCATTGTCATCATTATGCATTTTCGTCATGGTGACGTTGAAAATAACCTTGATTCGGAATGTTTTACGGCTCATTCAGCTTGCATTTGAAAAAAAAAATTTTTTTTCCATAATTCTATGACTCTAAAAACATTCCCAACTTCCAATTCCTCAATCGAAATGGTCCTTTCGTAGCCAATTTTACGTTTTAACTAACCGCAAGCACGTTAAGTAAAAATTGGTAACAATTGTTACATCACTCACCGAACACAGCTAACATAAAATCATTTACTCAGCACGCATATGAATTATTGTACATTGTTAATAAAAATATAAATACAAAGGAAACCCAGCAAGCCCACTATACCATATATAATGTATTAAGCTATCCGTGGTGTCACAAAAACTGTACGTTATAAATTCAAATACTTTCCGTGAGCTTGTCGAGTGACAAATGCTCACGAAAACTTTTTTATACCTTTGTGCAGGATTCTCTTTCTTTGCATATGCATTTGCTATTGTATTTTCATATATTTCCTTCTTTTCAAACCGATGTTCATATGCGATATATAACATGATATATTTCTAAAAATAATGGCATACTGCTATATAATACTGCTACGACATATTCATTCGATATCTTGACGCATCTGTTTATTGAAATCAAACAGGCTTGATATGTATCTTGCTTTGTAAAAAAATATGTTTATTCAAATATTTTGTACATATGTATATTCATATCTGTACAAGAAAGTATTTATTTAAATAAATTAATTGAATTTATTTGATTATTATGATTTGTCGAAGGTGGTGTACTTTTTTAATTTCAATATATGTACATACATACATATGCGTTAGGATATCCTACTCGTATAAATATGCCATAGCAGTATTGTATAGTTGTAAGGCATTCGTTTCGGGATACATCATGGTATACATACATATTGTGGCGAAAATGCGAAGCGAATGTCAGATGAAAGAGAGGAGCCGACAACTGTCATATTCTAGAGTGTAAAACGAGACGTTGTCGTAACGACTCGATTATTCCAGGGTTTCGTTTTCAAGCAGCAGACAAGTATATAAGGGCGACACACGACTGCAAAAGCAATCAGTCGTAAAGTAAACGCATTGGTGATTACATTACATTAAAGTAATAAAAACAGTACATTGAGAAAGTTGTATAAGTATACAAGTGATTGTAAATAGCAAAAAAGAATTGTAATTGAATTGTGAATTACTGAGTAATAAAAGGACATTAAATAAATTCTTTATAAATAAAGAAACTGCAAATTAAGTTGGCAATTTTTATTTAACAATCCAGAGATCGTACCCGAAGGATTTGGGAAATCATCGAGTTGAATCAGCAAGATCGTAACAATATGTATAGTGGACGGAAAGTATTAAGTTTATAGCGCAAAGTTTTTGTGCTTGCTGGGTAGACACATAAATGCATACGTTATACATATACATACCGGTTGAATAGCGCGGGTCACACCCAAACAATGTCTCCCTCACAATCACCGAAAGGTGCCGCCAGACGTAGCAATTAATTAATTTCAAATTGCATCTCAAAATGTAAGATTTCGAAATTTAATTTCCCATGCAGTCAGACGTAGCATACAAAATTTCTTGGAAAAGTAATTTCAATTTCTGCATATTAGTCTGAATGGCCATTCACAAGTGCAACACGAGCAAAGAAAATTTATACAATGCACTGAAATAAATTTTCCTACACTTATATGAGATTAAATTGCAGAAATTAGTTTCAGGGTGGTCACACAGCGAAATTGAAAATCTTTGACCACAAAATGCATGAACGATATAAAACTTGCGTGGGATTTGTCATGTATGTACATCCGGCGGCACCTTAAAAGTCGGTATGCACTTCTTGCGAAAAAAAAACTCATATATTGCGTGGAGGGAAAAATGTAGTAGGCGCGGAAATTTGGCAGATGATTTTCTATTGTGAACAGCTCTTTACAAAGGAGGAAGATATGCAAACGTAAATAAACAAAACGAAAAACATGAGTAGAGCGCGGTAAATATTTGTCGCTGATTATGTATTCTTACCTTTTTCATGGATAAAAAAAAATAAAAGGTGTAAAATTGATGCAGAAACTAAAAAGATTGCATAAATTGGTTTATAAGCTTGCTTTAAGCCGTTTGAAAATTTTTCTTTCTCTTGTTTCTCGCAAAATATATGTATATGAGGCTATTTATTTCGCTCGGAAATCTGTTCTGCCGTGCTTTCGTATTAAAAACTTTCGTTTAAAAACTTTAGAAATAGGCAGTAGAAAATGGAGTTTTTATCGTTCCAGGTGCGTACTGCTTCGTAAAAAATTTTTTCGCGCATGGTTTTTTTGCACATTTTTATATGGGTTTTTTGGTTTTCTTACGAGCTGCATACCGACCTTAAGCGTCTACTACTTGGATGAGAGTATAGAGGAGTATGTAAACTTGTTTTTTTATACATTTCGTGTACTTTTTTCAACTCCATGTCGTACCCCCAGCTGACACGTTACTGGTATCGCAGAGTAAGGATGAAATAAGATTTTGTGTACAAAGTTTTGCACAACGGCAATCAATAAATTAGTCTTATATAATATTATTTTTCCCTTCAGTCCAATGCAGTATTTTAGTAGCACAATTTTTAAAATGATTTCATTTTCGCTCTAAGTGTGTTTAATTACATGTTTTATGAATATACAAAGTTAAAAATATAAAGCTAAATCTCCTCAAGCTATTTTATTATTCTATTTTGTTAAATTGAAACAATTTGGAAAATATATATCGGCTGATATTTAGTAAAATTGACTAAATAATAAATAAAAATTTAACGAAAATATTTGCACAATTTTTATTTGTCTATTATTATTTAAAATTTTCTATAAAAAATTTCGTCTTCACAAATTTCCCTAATTTCTTACGTTTTAATATAACATCTTTTTTTGTATTGTTTTTTTATACTTATATTTTTTTCTGATAAAGATTCTAGACATCTTGAAAATTACTCCGTCTTTAGTTTACGCGTGTTCCGTATCGCCTCTGGGGGATTAATCATTGTTTTCAAAAACCCGTTCAAAATTTGCAGACAGACTAATTGAAATAATCGTTTAAAATGCATCTACAGAATGCCAAGAAAGTGTATAGCGGGGTGTGATTGTTCCAATTCCTAGAAGTTGGAAAAGTGACCACAAAATTAATTAACATAATAAAAAAAAATATTGGATGACAAATAGCCAACTCAGCCATTTTAATGTTTAATCATTGCCGCCCAAATTTTATTTATTTGAATTATATTTTTATCTCATAAAATGTAAGGAAATTAACTTTAAACAAGTTCAAATATTTAGTTATGTTAATTAACAAAAGATATTTAATCGTGATAATATATTAATTAATTTATATTTATATATTTCAAATTAATAATAGAGCCAAAATTGGGAAAAGTTTAAATTCCAAAAAAAAAAAAAAAAAGTGCTTAGTTCTATATAGTTCTATTTAGTAATTACAATGATACAAAAAGGAACGTCAAATGATAATCAAAAAAGGAACTCAAATAAATTTGACACTAAACGATTTTTTCACAAGGTGATTTTATCTCAAAGACACTGCCATTTCCAAATTTGTGTTTTGCATTTAAGTTCCTAACCTCACAACGCTTTTCATTAGATCCTCACAATATATAAATGTAAATATTGAAACGAGAAGTTGTTTAAACTGCTTGTTTTTTATCTCTTTTTATTTGTTATGAAAATGTTGTGCTTGTGTTTTTTTATTTATGTATTTAAGTATATATTATAAATTTTAATTTTTACTTTTTTCGTTTTAAGTCATATGGGTGAAAATAGGCCTGTAAAAAGTGGTAACACGTCTTATTGCATACCTCATGATGGTGTGGAAAATGAAATATTATAAAAAAGTTGAAGCAATAGTAAAAATTTTATAAAAACAATAACAGAACGGAACAGAAGCAGACAAATGTAATTTATATTATAAAGGATTAAAGTGCTATAATGAGCTTCCAAACGATATTAAAACTTGTAGTGTAAACAGTTTCAAACAAAATTTGTATAATTATTGCAGAGCACTACCAATTTAGTGCTAGACTGGCAGGCTTCCATAGCATCAATAGCAGTGCATGCGTGCCAAGTATTCTGTAATGCAGCGCCAACAGTTCCATGCATACAACAAGTAGCGGAAGCTCATACCAAAACGCATCACTCGATCGAATCAGTGTAACGTCGTTCAAATGATGCCTTCCCGCTTTATATGCACAATTGGCCTGTATTCCACAGACAACCAATACCAGCATTGTGTTGATATGAGCTGGAAGCCTGATACATCTTAGCACTGTACCGTAGTTCATAGATGTAACTAGGTTAGTCTTTAGTCTAGGTTAGTCTTTAGTCTAGGTTAGATTACTTTATAATTTAAATATGTATAAGCTAGGCTTAAAATAAGCTGTAATAAATAAATGAAATGAAATGAAATGACAGATCTATTTCAAACCACAAATTCTAGTTTTTATTCAAATTAAAAAGAAGACGCTTTTCATACTTTTTTTGCTAGCCGAAATTAATTCAAAGTCCATCACCAGTGTCATCACTTTCTTCTTGGTTGGACACCATCTACTGTATATAAATCGTATCCCCTTTTTTATTCCGTTTCAATTGTGTTTGATAGGAATTTGATACAATTTGAAATTCTTTATGATCAACATTATTTGAACAACTGAAATGTAATGAAGCAGGAGTTGATTCAATAATTTCGGATGTGTGTTTTTTATGTTCCGATAACCAGGTCGAACAACATTTAATATATTCTAACAAATTTCATGCTTCACTACTTTTTTACGAGATGTCAGTTTTGAGACTATCTGTGCACAAATTCTCGACAACTGTTGTTTTCACATCAATACTAAATGAGCGTAGTTATGTTTGCTCATTCCCATTTCATTCGAACCATCAGAGTTTAAGATTTATCTTTCATTGTGCATTGTAACATCATTAACATGTTCCTAAATATGTAATTGCCAATTTGTATTCCATCTTGTTTTGTTTGTTGTAATATTACTTCACCTTTAAATAAAAATGAATGATCATGTAAATTATCCGTGAAATGATATATGTAGAAACAAAAACATGTTTTAACTAAAGGTTGTTCTTACGATTATTGACAAACAGCTTGGGAGAAAAGTTTTTGATCTTATACAAGTTGATTTATTATATTCTGGAAAATTAAATAATTAAGCAAATATTATTAATATGCAAATTTTAAAATTTTCCTCACGTACCTTCTCGTATCAGCGCTCATCAAATTTGCTGAAAAATTATGAATATACATATACTACTTTTTGATAAAATGTTATAATGAGGATCATATTTTCCACCGAAAAAATATGAAATAAAACAATTTAGTGGAAATTTTCGGCAAACTTTTTTTAAAGTTATTAAACAAAACATAAAGTGATCCTACTCCTCTCGTAATTCCAATATACTAGCCGCCAAAATCTAAATTCAACTCCATTGCATGCTTGTTAAATACATAGGCGTTCTCAGCTGTTAGCTCATTTTGGGAAATCTGCTGATAGTTTCCATACTCCTCTATACTCTGACTTGGATATAAGCCACTAATATATATTCTGCAACTAGCCAAAAACATAGCGACTCAGCTGTCACAACTTAATGATGATTCAGCTGATTGCTCGCTATAATACAAGGTTGTCAGTATTGACTTTCATAAATACGTTTTAGATTAACTGGGAAATTTAATTTTTTTTCAAAGGAAATGGCACCTGAAATCGTAATTAATTATTTATTGGCATATAGATCATGTATATTTGATTGCCTTTTCCATTCGAACATACATATAAATTCTAGAATTTTTTTTTTACAAAAAGTATATATTTGTTTAAAAGTATACATGCACACTGGAAGCTGACGACATTTTGCCATTGCAAGCAACGTCGATGACTATTCATGATATATCCCTCTTCCAGTCGGGTGGTATGGCTAGAAGATATGTAAAAAGCTAGTACGGCTATCAGCTGACACAACCTATTATACGAGAGTGCCATGTAAATGAAAAGTTACCACCACTTGACGATGTCGTTACTGACGTTTGCAAAGCGGCAACCAGCGGCGATTTGATTTTTCCGTAGAACGGACTCAGCTGATTTCTTCTTGTTATACAAGATTGCCAGTATAGACTTTTATTAAAAAAAAAATTATAAACAAAAAAATTCACTTTTTTGAAAGAAATGAAAACTCAATTCGTAATTATTTATTTATTACCATAGAGTTCATTTCTAATTGATTGACGTTTATATGCGAACTGAACTGCGCTAACCTGGTCTCTACAAAATCACAACCTTCGGCAAATCGATAAAAACGTTTATGTACTTAATTCTCGTAAAATATTATAATCAATTGGAAAATTACTTTTCTTTTTATCACCTTAAAATACTTTAACTTGGCTTTTGTTATCAGCATCGATACTTGATTGTTATTGTTTTCTTAATTCATTATTATTTTATAATTATTAGTTAAAACAGTTTCATTTGCTTTTAACAAAACATTTTATAAAACATTTCATTAATATGTAATTTTTTAATATGTGCTTGCAATTCATCAAAACTTGACCAACTGGACAACTGCGCAATCTGAAAAATAACTAGGAACACCTACAACGTCAACACTAAATTCAACTTTCAGTTGATCATACAAATTTTAGTAATATTGGTGAAGAAATTTTTTAAACTTTTTAAATCTTTAATTTTTTTATAGAAATGGGTCTTTTATCCAGGAAAATAATAATATTTTTTTCGATTAATATTTACTTTTGTTTTTGCTTACAAACATTCAGTCATAAGATAGAAACGACAACTTAACTTTTCCCGCGGTATTTACGGCAGATAAGAGGTTTTCAAACAACAACTTGTAGATACGAGGGAATTAAAAGCCTCTAGAAAAAATTATATCATCATTACGAACACTTTAGGTTATGCTTTGCGGAACAGAAATGCAAAAAAGTATATTGCACTGAATACATCATATTGGAAAAAGATTACGTTACGAGGTTATCCTTTAACGGGGACGACATATGTACAAATTTAAATTTTAAATTCCGTAAATTCTCTAACTTTCATTTTAAGCTTATCGTAACAGCAATCATCCAGAGGCTGTAAATATAAATTTTAAAATTAATAACAAAGTTTACAGCAACAAATAAGATCACAAAGCGTGTTGGCGAGCAGAAGACTTGGTACGCTGCCCTCTCCCACACAAACTAAGAGTTTCGGTAACAAGATTTGCCCCGCATAAACTCAGTCGAACAACCACATGTTTTGATTTTAGGAGTTGTTTTTGCAAGAGAAAATTTTATGCGTTGTTTGTTCGTGTGTGTAAAAATACACCACAACAAAATGCGATGCACAGTTTAGTCGTCATAAGGAAAGCAACGGAAAAGAACACCAGTAAACAAATACAATATAGTAGGGATATTCCTGTGTCTAGGAAATGCATGGTAAGGTGCACGGATTACAAAGTTTTCCAATCCATGCAATGGCACAACAACAAATCATGCAAAAAAAAATCCTATATCCAAACATATTGTAACATTTTTCGTAGCTTCCCTCGATGATTTTCCAAATGCTTCGTGTCCTATCACTGGATTGCTAAATAAAACTCCCAGCATTTGTTCGTTTGGCCTTTTTCGTTCGTTTGGCCCTTTTATTTAATCCTAAATAATTACAATTCTCTTCTATACACAATGGCTTATTTCACATTTTTTTATAACACACTATTATTTTCTGCTTCACACAGTTAATCCGTTTCCAAAACAGCTCACTGCAATGTTAATGCCACTATGTTTTCTACTCGTCTCCTCTGCGATAGCTGCAGCCGCTCTTTTTATACCTGAGGGTTCTGTTTATGCCTAACGATGGTTGAAATATTCCGTTCATGAACTAACTCGTCTGCCTGTAGTAGTTGTTGCTGCTCTTTCTATCAGTCCTTTGTACGGGAAATTTCCATCACACTACCACTTCTTTTATCTGTCCTTCGTATTTGATATTTTCGTCACAATATGTATATTTATTTGGCGCTTTGTAACCGCTGAAGCGATTTTCGGCCGAGCTCCGCCTTCAATTTGTGATTTTGCGTCTTGATGTTCTTTTTCAAACAAATTGGAGGGACCTACAGTTTATTCTGTGCTGCCTCCGAACGGCCGATGGATTTTTATGAGGAGTGTTTTTATGTCAGAAATTCACTCGGAGGGCTTGACATTTCCTGCCGAGGGGCGACCGCAATCAGAAGAACTAATTTTCTATAATTTTGGATGTGGATCGAACCTGGAGTGGAACTCAGGCCTTCCGAATTGTGCTACGCAATGCGGCCGCCACAGATTGCAAGATGAGAAAGGCAGCCCTGTGCCGTGTTGTTGTTATTGTTTGACTTAAATATGTTACAATTTTGCAACGGGATTGCTCTCGATCTCTAGCATAATTCCATGGCAAATATTTGCATAACATGCATTTCATAGACACGGACAATCATCCTAGTGTGTCGCAGTAGTGCTTCAATACGCGTGTTTGAAAGTGCTTCAATACCCGTGTTTGAAAACGGTAAATGACTTTGAAACGGTATAGCACTAGTGCAGTTCCGGTGAACCGGCGCCCGTCTCTGGTATGCACATATAAAGGGTGTTTTTTATAGAGGTATAGAACTTTAAGTTGCAATAAAACAACGATGGATTATTCGATTGGCATGAATTTTATTTATCCGAAAGATAGTCTTGTGGCATTACATTTTAAATATTGTAACGAACTTGCTAAATTCACCTCGATTATTTTCTTAATTCTTCGAGTCCGATCACTGGATTACTAAACAAACTCCCAAGATTTATTTGTTCGGCCTTTTAACCGTCAAGAATTTATTTCTACAATTTTGTCTTTAGCCAAAGGCTTATTTTACAATTATTTATACACACTTATTATCTGCTTCACTCAGCTTATCCGTTTCTCAAACACACAGCTCACAGCAGTGTTAACTCCACAAAGTTGTCTACCCGTCTCCTCTTGTGATAGCGGCTGCCTCTCTTTTTATACCTGTAGATGACCTAACCATTCTGTTCACGCGCTTAAGGATAGGCTGATTGTTCGTTTGCCTGCGGTAGCTGCAGCTACTCCGTTCATCCTTGACGACGTGGAATTTCCTTTTGTTTGTCCTTGGTATGGGTAATTTGCATTATACAGCCGCTTCTTTATTTTCTGTCCTTCCGGGAATTGCATTTACATCGTCAACAGTTTTGTTTGTCCTTGGTATGGGATTTTCGTCACACTGCCCTCCACCTAAGTCTGATCGTCCCGATTAGACATAACATCTGTTCCAAATTCCGCGAGCCTTTCTAAGTGGACCACCTTTATTTTGGTTCGTGGTTTTCCAACGTTCTGGATTCGATAGTCCGTACTATTTATTCGTCCAATTACTTTGTATGGACCTTCCCGCTTGCTGTGCAAGATTTTCTTCCGTGGAGAATCGTGCAGCCTTACCAGATCTCCTTTCTCAAAGCTTTCAGGATTCCTCGCCTTAATACATCCTTCTACCTTGTTGTTCATAACCTTAGGGCGTTGTTCAACAGTTTTTCGTACCTCTCTCAACTTCTTCATTAGGGCACGAGACATCTTGCCATTTCCGTACGTATTTCCCTTCTGCTCGTTCTTTACCAGGGGCACATCATTTCGGTTGTACACATGATCGTGGCCAATACTTAGCGGTAACTGCATATTTCCATACTCTATCACTCTTTTCTTTAGGTCGATCTTCATTCCTTGACCAAGGAGAAAGTCCACACCAACTATGACTTACACTTGGCTTTTCCCAGAACCCTGGCGTCCTCACCAGTTAATGTTTTCAACTTAGCTCCATGTAAAGGGCTTATTTCCCTGGTGATCAAATCGGATCGAATGATGGAGTTTGACGCGCCCGTGTCCACAGTTAGTTCTCGCTCATGTCCATCCACATATCCGCTGATAGTAACGTCGCTCGCCTTGTTATCGATTTGTCTCGTAGAACCCATATTACAATCGCGAGCTAAGTGTCCAGGCCTTCTACAGTTGTAGCAAATCCTGGTTCTCATCAGTTTGGCGGTTTTCGACGTTTCCCAGATCCCTTTCATCACATCTGGGCTTCCCAACTTCGCACAGTTCGCTTTGTATGCTGGTCTGCACAAAAGTTCGGCCGCTTCCTTTGTCTGAGCATACGAGACAGTCTCGGCAAATGTTGGCTTTGGATTCGCATACGCCTCTCGCCTGCTATAATTGTTCCTTATTCCGCTGATAAACCTCTGAATTTTTATCCTCTCGAGGTATTCTCCAACACTATCCCCATAACCCAAATGAGCTAGTCTCTCAATCTCACAAGCAAATTCCTGCAAGGTCTCGTTGGACTTCTGATAGCGGTTCTCTAATTCCATCTGGTAGATTTGTCTTCTATGCTCGCTACCATAACGCCTCGCATTAGTGCCTCATAGTCATCTCTCTCGTATGCAGGAATTATTTGCAAAATTTCCGTTGCAGGTCCCTTTAATGCCATAATAGTGCAGCTGATTTCTCCTCCATGCTCCAGTTGTTTGCTCTAGCCGTCTTTTCGAACTGAAGCTTAAAGATGTGGAAAGGAGTGGTGCCGTCAAAGGATGGTGCTTTTATGCTAGGGCTACTCCTCGAAATGCTTGGACGATTCGAAAGCAATTCGTGGATACGTCCTTCCAATTCGCTAACTTTGGTCGCAATTAGCTCCTCTACTTTGCTTTGCCGACCTTCTAACTCGTTGACTTTGGTCTGAATAAGCTCCTCTATTCTGTCTTGCCTTTCCTCGATTACGTCCTGTCTCTCCTTGAGTTCTGTGTATTCTTTAACAATACTCTCCTGAAGCTGTATGAGCCTGGATGAAATACGCGCTTCTTGATGTTGCATTTGCGATGAAATGTGGGCATTCATTTGTGACATGTTGGTATCCTGTTCATCCAACTTCTCTGAAATGTTGGTATTCATTTGCGACATCTTGGCATCCTGTGCATCCAACTTTTGTGACATCTTGGCATCCTGTTCATCCAACTTTTGTGAAATTTCAGCCAGTAACATGTTCATGTCCATACTCGTAGATGAGCTAGGAGCCTTTTCTTCAACTTTAGTTGCTGACTGCTCTGAATCTTCCGTAGTCTCAACAGCCTCTTCCTTCTCCATTTCTTTCTTGGATGTCTCCTCGTCCTCACGGCAGAATTCATATTCGCTCAAATCTATGCCTTCTGCTTCCAAAGCTTCTCGCAGCCGTGATTGTAGTTCAGCCTTATTCCCGGTTGAAGATAATCCTCTCTTCGCCAATTCCTTTTTGAGCGGTAGTATCGTTAAATCTTGAATCTTGACCATTTTCAAATATTTTTGTTGTTGTTTTTTTTTCGGAATTTATTTAGCAATCCCACTTCTGACACCAATTGTAACGAACTTGCTAAATTCACCTCGATTATTTTCTTAATTCTTCGAGTCCGATCACTGGATTACTAAACAAACTCCCAAGATTTATTTGTTCGGCCTTTTAACCGTCAGGAATTTATTTCTACAATTTTGTCTTTAGCCAACGGCTTATTTTACAATTATTTATACACACTTATTATCTGCTTCACTCAGCTTATCCGTTTCTCAAACACACAGCTCACAGCAGTGTTAACTCCACAAAGTTGTCTACCCGTCTCCTCTTGTGATAGCGGCTGCCTCTCTTTTTATACCTGTAGATGACCTAACCATTCTGTTCACGCGCTTAAGGATAGGCTGATTGTTCGTTTGCCTGCGGTAGCTGCAGCTACTCCGTTCATCCTTGACGACGTGGAATTTCCTTTTGTTTGTCTTTGGTATGGGTAATTTGCATTATACAGCCGCTTCTTTATTTTCTGTCCTTCCGGGAATTGCATTTACATCGTCAACAGTTTTGTTTGTCCTTGGTATGGGATTTTCGTCACAATATGATTTCTGGCATATGGACGCCACGGCTGGCGCGGATGTAGTCCAATCTGGACGTCCAATTTTCTATGACTTTTTCCAACATTTGTGGCCGATAACACGGCGAATGTTGTCTTCCAAATGGTCAAGCATTTGTGGCTTATCCGCATAGACCAATGACTTTACATAGTCCCACAGAAAGTAGTCTAGCGGTGTTAAATCACAAGATCTGGTAGGCCAATTCACAGGTCCAAAACGTGAAATTAGGCTGTCACCAAACGTGTCTTTCAATAAATCTATTGTGGCACGAGCTGTGTGACATGTTGCGTCGTCTTGTTGAAACCACATCTCCTGGACATCATGGTTATTCAATTCAGGAATGAAAAAGTTAGTAATCATGGCTCTATACCGATCACCATTTACTGTAACGTTCTGGCCACCATCGTTTTTGAAAAAGTACGGACCAGTGATTCCATAAAGTGCACCAAACAGTCAGTTTTTCTGGATGTAACGGTGTTTCAACATACACTTGAGGATTACCTTCACTCCAAGTGCGGTAGTTTTGTTTGTTGACGTAGCCATTCAACCAGAAGTGCGCTTCATCGCTAAACATCGCTAAAATGGACGTAGTGCGCGATACGTTTTCCGCACAGAACCATTATTTTCGAAATAAAATTGCACTATTTGCAAGAGTTGTTCAGGCGTGAGTCTATTCATGATGAATTGCCAAACCAAACTGAGAATAAATCACTTGACAGCTGTTAAATCGGTCGCCATCTTGAAAAGAAATGCCGACTTAAAGTTCTATACCTCTATTAAAAACACCCTTTATTAAAAGCATTATTGTAAGGGTATATTAGGGTGATTCTCTATGTCTAGGAAATGCATACTATGCAAATTTTTCGACTTCTTATCAAATAAAGGAAAATATTGTTTACAATATATTAAATATCAATATTTTTCATGCCATTTTTAAATTTCTATATTATCTTATAGAAAATATTTCATGTTTACTCTCAATATATGTTGATATGCCGTCGGCATTTCGCAATAGCGTTTATTTGTACTCTAAAATTTCAATTTAAAATTTGATATCCTGTAATAGACATATGTACATATGCTCTTATCTAACTACTTATATGCATATGTATCATGTCATATGTACATACACTATCGAAAATAATGACCTGTGTCAAGAAATCTGTATATACATACATACACGCATGCACACACACTATTTGGATATACACGTATGCATTCATACTTCGATCACTCCATCAAAATTATTCTTTGCTTCTGTCGTACAAAAGTACAAAACTCAAATCGAATACAAAAATAACATTTTCATTCATAGACGCAAGCAGAGAACTTATAACAACGAGAAGGTGCAATTGACTTTTGGATTATAAGCTCGATTGAAGCTTGTGCAGAGTTAGAAAATCACGGGAAAGGAATTCACCACTCTGTTAAATTTTGCCTGTTAAACTAACAGAAGTATGTAAACTGAATGTTTAATACAAGGAAAAAATGTAAAACCAATCAAAATTTAATGAAAATCAAACTATTTATTATTTTTTTATTTTTTTTTCATAAAACATTTTATTTTTTAATTAAAATGCAATAAAATATAAAATCTTAATATTTCAGAAACTATTCCAAAAACTATAATAAGTTTAAATTTTTGTATTCAATGTAAAATGTAGTTTTTATGATTACAAAAAAAAAAAAATTAAAATAAAAAGTAAATAAAATAATTATTTTGAATTATAATATGATATTCAATGAATAATGATAAAAATAAAAAAAATTAAAAAAAATATCATAATTATTTTATTATTAAAGACACCAAAAACTTCAAATATCACTCGCGCTATACCAGCTCCGCCACCGTTAACTTATAAAAGCTTTTACATATTCGGCACTTGTACATAAATACAGAATAGAACATTGATTCTTCTTCTTAGCTGAATAAGAATACGAAGGAATATATTGTCCCATCGCGGAAGCTTCGTCTATAAACGACTTCGCTAATATACAAAATGCTTGTGGAAGAGCTGCGCGCGGGGAGAAGTATTGCTTGTCGTATGTGCTTTGTTGACGATGCACTGCGTCTATGTACATTAAGAATTTTTTCGAAATGAAAAAGAATGCAAAAGCGAATTTGGGGAATAGGTACCAGCCGCAGGCACGAGCCACGGGTTGCCTATCAACTATTTCGCTATATTTCCTCGAATTTTGAGCAAAACCGCCAGTTTTTAGTTAAGTGTGTTGCCGTGCTAAATATGTCTTCGATAAAAGTTTTACATTTTCTTTCAGAGCTTACCTTAAGTTTTAGTAGATTAAAAAAAAACCAATTTATTGATATTTATTTATTATTAAGGCGGGTATAAATTAAATATTTGTGAACGTTTTAGATATTTATATATGAATTACATGATATATTTCAAAATAGTTTGGTTTTTTTTTTGAGTTTTTATACACACATATTTCCCTTTTTTGGGAATTTTTTCGTTTTGTTGTTTTTTGAATCATGTAATTTAGTTTAAATTGTAAATTTATCATTAATTTCAGTCATACATATGTATTACAACCCTGGGTAAAAAAGTGGACTATTTTGATCAGCTGATGTCAGCTGTTGTTTGATCATATGATAGTTTATCTACTTGTAGGACTGTACGATGTTTCATGCACTAATATAAAAGCATTTCATACAGAAACAGCTAATACAAAGCGAAATGATGAAGCAAATATTGAACATTGAATTTCACATGCGGATAAGAAATTCAATAGTCTACGTTACCATATACATACATATTGTTACGATTTCGCTGATTAACCTCGATGATTTCCTTAATCTTTCGGGTACGACCTCTGGATTGTTAAATAAAATCGCCAACTTAATTTGCAGTCTCTTTATTTATAAAGACTTAATTAATGTGCTTTTAATTATTCGGTAATTCACAATTCAATTACAATTTACGTTACTATTTACAATCACTTGTATACAACTTTCACAATGTACTGTTTTTATTACTTTACTGTAATGCAATCTCCACGAGTTTAATTCACAACTGATTGGTCTTGCAGTCGAATGTCGTCCTTATATACTTGTTTGCTGCTTGAAAAACGAAACCCCTGGAATAATCGCGTCGTTTACGATAAACCTCTCGCTTACGATAAACCTCTCGCTTACGATAATCGTCGTTTACGATAATCGTCTCGTACGCTCTAGAAGATGTCAGTTGTCGGCTCCTCTCTTTCATCTGTCATTCGCTTCGCATTTTCGCCACACTGCCCTCCACCTAAGTCTGATCGTCCCGATCAGACACATTCGCTGTTCCAAACGCAGCAAGCCTCTCTAGGTGGACCACTTTCATCTTGTTTCTCGGCCTCCCTACAGTTTGAATTCGATACACTACGTCGTTTAGTCGTTTGATTATCTTGTATGGACCTTCCCAATTGCATTGAAGTTTTGGGGACAAACCTCTCTTTCGTTGTGGATTGTACAGCAACACCAAATCTCCATTTTGGAAGCCTTCGGAGTTCATCGCTTTGTCATACCTGGCCCTCAATTTGTAATGGTTTCGTGGTTTTGGCCCCTCAGTTGCTATGCACTTCTTGCAGTTAGCAACCCACTCAGCGATCGATTGACGACAACCAACCCAATAGAACCTCTGCTTGATCTTCTCCAGCATTTTCCTAATGCTTAGATGCTCTCCACTAGGACCATTGTGAAATTTCCTAAGAATATCCGGAATTCTTAACCTCGGAACTACTGTAAGCTTCCGAGAGCACTGGCCATCTTCACTTTCCCATACTCTATGCAAACAGCCAGATATCAATTCTAAACTGTTCCATTGTGCCCAGTATGCCTTCGCGATGGAACTTCCCTTTGCCATTTGTTCCTTACTTGGCCGTCTGTTCACCTCCAATCCGCGCATTACCAATTCCAAGTCTGGGTCTTCTTGCTGACATTTTCTTAAGTGGCTTGCCTCCCACTTTCCTGCTCGTGTAATTGTTATTCGCTGGACGTCTATTATGCCCTCAGCTTTTGAGCATCGTTTGCGTTGTCTTTCCTCTCTGTTGGAGCCCGACTGACATTCGCATGCGAAGTGACCTGCTTCACCGCAACTGAAGCACTTTCCATCTTGATTCTTAACACCACAACGATTCATTCTTGCTATCGACTTCAGAGTTTTCAATATTTCAGTCCTCACATCTGGTGTTTCTACCTCCAAACGCTTCACTTTGTGGGCCGGCTCACATAGCAGTGCCGCTGCTTCACGTGTCTGAGCATACGCAACCGTCTCAGCGAATGTTAACTTCGGATTCGCATAAGTCTCTCGCTTGGTATAAACGTCTTTTATGCCGCTGATGAATTTTTGTATTTTCACCCGTTCGAGATGCTCACCTGATGCGTCTCCGATGGCTAAATGAGCCAATCTCTCAATTTCCGAAGCATATTCCTGTAGAGATTCATTCTGTTTTTGGTCACGCTGTTCCAGCTCCATCTGGTAAATTTGCCTTCTGTGTTCGCTACCAAAGCGTCTTTCCAGGGCTCGCATTACTGCGCCATAGTTATCCCTCTTACATTCGGGAATAGTCAGCAAAATATCCGCTGCAGGTCCTTTCAACGTAACAAATAGCGTAGCGGATTTTTCCTCGATGGTCCAATTATTTAACTCAGCCATCTTCTCGAACTGGAGCTTGAAGATCTGGAATGGAGCTGTGCCGTCAAAGGATGGTGTTTCTACCCACGGGCCGTTCATCGATCTGGCTGGACGATGCAACTGCAAATCTCGGACACGTCGCTCGAGCTCGTTGATTTTGGCTTCAATTAATTCTTCTATTTTGTCTTGTCGCTCCTCGATTTGATTCTGTCTTTCCTTAAGTTCTGCATTTCCTATCACCAGATTTTGCTGTATTTGTGCGATTGTTCCTTCTAATCCATCCAACTTTTGTGATATGCTGGCATCGATTTGTGACATGTTCGCGTTCTGTGCATCCATCTTTTGTGACATGCTGGCATCGATTTGTAACATGTTCGCGTTCTGTGCATCCATCTTTTGTGACATGTTGGCACTGATTTGTGAAATTGCATTCAACAACATGTTCATGTCCATACCGGTAGATGATCCAGGGGCATTTGCTTGAATCTTACCTGATGGCTGCTCCAACCCCTTCGCAGAATCAATAGCTTCTTCATTGTCAATGTCCTTCAAGGATACATCTTCATCCTCGCGACGGAATTCGTACTGGTTCAAGTCGATGCCTTCGGCTTCCATTGATTCTCGCAGTCTCGATTGCAGCTCTGCCTTATTTCCTGTTGTAGACAATCCTCGCTTGGCCAACTCCTTCTTGAGAAGAGGTATCGTCAAATCTTGAATCTTCACCATTTTTCAATAATTATCCTTTGGAATTTATTTAACAATCCCACTTCTGACACCAATTGTTACGATTTCGCTGATTAACCTCGATGATTTCCTTAATCTTTCGGGTACGACCTCTGGATTGTTAAATAAAATCGCCAACTTAATTTGCAATCTCTTTATTTATAAAGACTTAATTAATGTGCTTTTAATTATTCGGTAATTCACAATTCAATTACAATTTACGTTACTATTTACAATCACTTGTATACAACTTTCACAATGTACTGTTTTTATTACTTTACTGTAATGCAATCTCCACGAGTTTAATTCACAACTGATTGCTCTTGCAGTCGAATGTCGTCCTTATATACTTGTTTGCTGCTTGAAAAACGAAACCCCTGGAATAATCGCGTCGTTTACGATAAACCTCTCGCTTACGATAAACCTCTCGCTTACGATAATCGTCTCGTACGCTCTAGAAGATGTCAGTTGTCGGCTCCTCTCTTTCATCTGTCATTCGCTTCGCATTTTCGCTTTCAGATGAAAGAGAGAAGCCGATAGCTGGCATGTTTGAAGCGAATTCGAGAACATTCGTAGAAAGAGAGATTCGATTATTCTAGACGGTTGGTTGCGAACAACCGGGAGTAGTAGTCAGCAAAGATGACTAGATACGAAACTCTCTAAAATGTAGATAAATTGCGTTCCTCGATTATTTTCTTTGTGCTGGTAACAAAGCCAAATGAAGGAATTTTGAACAGCTGATGGTAAACAACCCTCAGTGCCCTTTTCGTCAATAATGAAACGCACCATTTTTCATCAGAAAACCGTTTTAGGTTATCAATAAATTTTCATTGAGCACGATAAATTTGTATGTTAAAATTAAGAACAAATGTTGTTTGTATTTATTGAAGTCAACTATTTTCCAAACACAGCTGTAAATGTGCAGAAATATTCATTTTTAAAATTTTTTATTATCAAAAAATGCCCAAAAAATTTCCAGAAATCCCAAAGTGAAACTTTTTCATCGCAGTGGCACGGTTTGAAAATGTTATAAAAAAGTGGATTTTCAGAGCGCTCTCGAAATAAAGAGTTTCGTATCTAGTCATCTTTGGTAGTCAGTCAGTCAGTAAGCAATCAGTCGTGAAGTAAACGCGTTGCAGTAAAGTAATAAACAGTACATTGTGAAAGTTGTATACAAGTGATTGTAAATAGTAAAGTAAATTTTAATTGAATTGTGAATTACTGAGTAATCAGAAGGACATTAAATAAATTCTTTATAAATAAAGAAACTGCAAATTAAGTTGGCGATTTTATTTAACAATCTAGAGATCGTACCCGAAGGATTTGGGAAATCATCGAGGTTAATCAGCAAAATCGTAACAATTGGTGTCAGAAGTGGGATTGTTAAACAAATCCCAAAGGATAGTAATCGAAAATGTTAAAGATTCAAGATTTGACGATACCTCTTCTCAAGAAGGAGTTGGCAAAGCGAGGATTATCCACAACAGGAAATAAGGCAGAGCTCCAATCGAGACTGCGAGAAGCAATGGAAGTCGAAGGCACCGACTTGAACCAGTACGAATTCCGTCGCGAGGATGAAGATGTATCCTTGAAGGACATTGACAAGAAGAGGCTATTGATTCTGCGAAGGAGTTGGAGCAGCCCTCAAGTAAGATTCAAGAAAAGGATCCTGTTTCATCTAAGGGTATGGACATGAACATGTTATTGGCTGCAATTTCACAAATCAATGTCAACATGTCACAAAAGTTGGATGCACAGGATGCCCGTAATTCACAAAATATGTCTGTAATGAATGCGAACATGTCCCAAATCGATACCAGCATATCACAAAAGATGGATGCACAGGATGCCAAGATGTCACAAAAGATGGATGCCAAGATATCATAAAAGATGGATGAACAGGATGCCAGGCTGTCACAAAAATTCGATGGATTAGAAGGAACAATCACACAAATACAGCAAAATCTTGTGAAAGACAATGCGGAACTTAAGGAAAGACAGGATCGAATCGAGGAGCGACAAGACAAAATAGAGGAGCTAATTGAGACCAAAGTGAACAACGCATTGGAAGGTCGTGTGCGAGATTTGCAGTTGAATTGTCCAGCCAGATCGATGAACGGCTCGTGGGTAGAAGTACCGTCCTTTGACCGCACAGCTCCATTTCAGATCTTCAAGCTCCAGTTCGAGAAGACGGCTGAGTTAAATAATTAGACCATCGCGGAAAAATCCGCTACGCTATTTGTTACGTTGAAAGGACCTGCAGCGGATATTTTGCTGACTATTCCCGAATATGAGAGGGATAGCTATGGAGCAGTAATGCGAGCCCTGGAAAGACGCTATGGTAGCGAGCATAGGAGGCAAATTTACCAGATGGAGCTGGAACAGCGTAACCAAAAACACAATGAATCTCTGCAAGAATAAGCTTTTGAAATCGAGAGATTAGCTCATTTAGCCATTGGGAACACATCGCTTGAGCATCTCGAATGAGTAAAAATCCAGAGGTTCATCAGCGGAATTAAAGACGTGTACACCAAGCGAGAGACTTATGCGAATCCAAAGTTGACATTCGCTGAAACAGTTGCGTATGCTCAAACACGGGAAGCAGCGGCACTGCTATGTAAGC
Organism: Neoceratitis asiatica; assembly: GCA_030068015.2. Taxonomy (NCBI): domain Eukaryota; kingdom Metazoa; phylum Arthropoda; class Insecta; order Diptera; family Tephritidae; genus Neoceratitis; species Neoceratitis asiatica. The sequence goes on along the minus strand of CM061525.1, from coordinate 70,947,418 downwards.
CAGCTTACAAAGTGAAGAGGTTGGAGGTAGAAACACCAGATGTGAGGACTGAAATATTGAAAACTCTGAAGTCGATATAAGGAATGAATCGTTCTGGTGTCAAGAATCAAGCTATGAAGTGCTTCAGTTGCGGAAAAGCAGGTCACTTCGCACGCGAATGCAAGTCGGGCTCAAACAGCCAGGAAAGGCGACGGAAACGATGCTCGAAAGCTGAGGGCATAATAGACGTCCGGCGAGTGACAATTACAAGAGCAGAAAGGTGGGAGGCAAGCGACTTAAGAAAATGTCAGCGAGAGGACCCAGACTTGGAACTGGTAATGCACGGATTGGAGGTGAACAGACGACCAAGTAAAGAACAAATGGCAGCGGAAAGTCCTATCGCTAAAGCATACTGGGCCCAATGGAGCAGTTTAGAATTGATATCCGGCTGTTTGTATTGAGTGTGGGAAAGTGAAGATGGTCAGTGCTCTGGAAGGCTAATAGTAGTTCCGAGGTTAAGAATTCCGGATATTCTTAAGGAATTTCACAATGGTCCTAGTGGAGAGCATCTAGGCATTAAGAAAATGCTGGAGAAGATCAACCAGAGGTTCTATTGGGTTGGTTGTCGTCAATCGATCGCTGAGTGGGTTGCTAACTGTAAGGAGTGCAGTGCAACTAAAGGGCCAAAATCACGAAGCCATTACAAATTGAAGGCCAGGTATGACAAAGCGATGAGCTCTGAAGGCTTCCAAAGTGGAGATTTGGTGTTGCTGTGTAGTCCACAAATGAAGAGGGGTCTGTCCCCAAAGCTTCAATCCGCTTGGGATGATCCATATAAGGCAATCAAACGGCTAAATGACGCAGTGTATCGAATCCAGAATGTTGGGAGAGCAGGAAGCAAGATGAAAGTGGTCCATCTAAAGAGGCTTGCTGCGATTGGAACAGCGAATGTGTCTAATCGGGACGATCAGACTTAGGTGGAGGGCAGTGTGGCGAAAATGCGAAGCGAATGTCAGATGAAAGAGAGAAGCCGATAGCTGGCATGTTTTGAAGCGAATTCGAGAACATTCGTAGAAAGAGAGATTCGATTATTCTAGACGGTTGGTTGCGAGCAACCGGGGTTGTATATAAGGGCGACATACGAGTAGTGGTCAGTCAGTCAGAAAGCAATCAGTCGTGAAGTAAACGCGTTGCAGTAAAGTAATAAACAGTACATTGTGAAAGTTGTATATAAGAGATTGTAAATAGTAAAGTAAATTGTAATTGAATTGTGAATTACCGAGTAATCAGAAGGACATTAATTAAATTCTTTATAAATAAAGAAACTGCAAATTAAGTTGGCGATTTTATTTAACAATCTAGAGATCGTACCCGAAGGATTTGGGAAATCATCGAGGTTAATCAGCAAAATAAGCATTCGATTTCAAAAGCATATTCCTGCAGAGATTCATTGTGTTTTTGGTCACGCTGTTCCAGCTCCATCTGGTAAATTTGCCTCCTATGCTCGCTACCATAGCGTCTTTCCAGGGCTCGCATTACTGCGCCATAGTTATCCCTCTCATATTCGGGAATAGTCAGCAAAATATCCGCTGCAGGTCCTTTTAACGTAACAAATAGCGTAGCGGATGGCCCAATTATTTAACTTAGCCGTCTTCTCGAACTGGAGCTTGAAGATCTGGAAAGGAGCTGTGCCGTTAAAGTATGGTGCCTCTACCCACTGGCCGTTCATCGATATGGCTTGACGGTGCAACTGAAAATCTCGGACACGTCGTTCGAGCTCGTTGATTTTGGTCTTAATCAGCTCCTCTATTTGTTATTTCCGACCGTGCAATTCGTTGACTTTGCTCTCAATTAGATCCTGTATTTACTTAAGTTCTGCATTGTCTTTCTCCAGATTTTGCCGTATTTGCGCGATTGTTCCTTCTAAGGATGATATCTGCTCCCTCTGTTCAACCATTTGTGATGTAATCCTGGCATTTTGTGCATCCAGCTTTTGTGACTTGTTGTCATTGATTTGTGACATGTTCGCGTTCATTACCGACATATTTTGTGAATTAAGGGCATCCTGTACATCCAGCTTTTGTGATATTGCAGCCAATAACATGTTCATGTTCTTGAATCTTACTTGATGGCTACTCCAACTCCTTCGCAGAATCACTAGCCTCTTCCTTGTCAACATCCTTCAAGGATACATCTTCATCCTCGCGGTGGAATTCGTATTGGTTCAAGTCGATACCTTCTACTTCCACTGCTTCTCGCAGTCTCGATTGCAGCTCTGCCTTATTTCCTGTTGTATACAATCCTCGCTTTGCCAACTCCTTCTTGAGAGGAGGTTTCGTCAAATCCTGAATCTTCACCATTTTTCAATTATTATCCTTTAGAATTTATTTAACAATCCCACTTCTGACACCGATTGTTACGATTTTGCTGATTCCCTCGATGATTTCCCAAATCCTTCGGGTACGATCTCTAGATTGTTAAATAAAAAATCACCAACTTTACTGTCTCTTTATTTATAAAGACTTATTTAATGTCCTTTTGTTATTCGATAATTCACAATTCAATTTACAATTTAATTGTCTATTTACAATCACTTGTATAAAACTTCACAATGTACTGTTTTCAATTACTTTACTGTAATGTAATCTCCAACGCGTTTACTTCACAACTGAATACTGACTGACTCTGCAGTCGTGTGTCGCCCTTATATACAAGCCGGTTGCTCGCAGCCAACCGCCGAGAATAACCAGGTCGTTACGATAATCGTCTCGTTACGATAATCGTCTCGTTTTATGCTCTAGAACATGCCAGTTGTCGGCTCCTCCCTTTCATCTGTCAGTTGCTTCGCATTTTCGCCACAATAATATTACTGTGTCGAATTTTTTTTAATTGCCACCTTATTGTGTTCGATGAACTCGGCTTGCATTTTTTTTTTGCATTACCACAGAGAACTTTCTTAATTTCTCACTGATCGTTTCAAAAATTCTCTGCAGTTTTTGCGACTGTCTCAAAATCGTACGAGTCAATCCAAACCAAAAATGTACTCAAAAACTCCGATAATCTCATTATATATGCTATATATTAATTTTTAATACAATGTCAGATTTTGTTAAAATTACAGTTTTCTCGGGAGCTCTTTAGCAAAAAACCCTAAACAATTGATTGTTTGTTTCATGTGTTGACGAAATAGTTTTCTTAATTTGAAAAGGCGAGTCAGATATGTCAAATGTGCTTGATTGAGAGTTGAAATCAAGACACAAACAATGCAAAGGCTCGTGAAATTCAAAATTCGTTTTAGAAGTTTTCAGAAACAAAGGGCAAAGATGTCTACATTCTAAACGGAGCAATAAATTTAATTTCAGAGAGATTGAGGGGCTAGAAATTGAGCCTGTTATTATTTTAACCATGAAAATTTCACCAAGCATTTCCCGACGACTGGTACCAATACACTTAAATTCAACTGGTTTTACAAAATCAAGGCTAACCTCCTCAGACGGAATCGAGGAATTTACAGCAAAAAGTACTCCATCGCCTGTTTCTCTGTATTCACGGTCTTTTCTAAAAAATTGGTAAGTACTTGGAAGAATATCCAAATTAAAAACATGAGGTTTAAGTCAGGTTTCACTATTCAAATCTCTCACATTTTATAGTAATAATTAAAGCAGGTTTTAACTTCAGTCTTTAAGTCTTTTAGAGCATTTCTTTCAGGCAAAATTTTAGCCAAATTATCGTTACTTTTTGATTTGTATTCGATCGAACAAAAGCGCCTGAGGGACAAAAAGAACTTTAGCAAATTGAGTTTTCGGAAAATGATTTAGAATTTTGGTTTGAAGTGGCTGTGGGAAGTGCAGCAGCTTTTGATGTTGACGGCATGTCAAGAGATTGAGAAGCTATCTCTATTACACTTCCGGATTTTGGAGGAGGAAAAGGTGATGCTAAATTAATTAATTCCACTGCATCCGCTTTATAATTTTTATGGCCAAGAGCGTTACTGTCATCCTTTAGCGGACTATTCTTTTCCCAATTGGGAAAATCCATTTTTTGTCAGACGGAACATCTTGAAGAGATCAATTTCCGTTGATCTATATATATATATATATATATATATTATATTTTAAGTGTGCAATGCCATCGCAAAGTCAGCAACTCAAAAAACGTTCTAAATCGCCTTTTACTTGGCAATTATCATAACCACACTTCATATTAGGAATAAAAATAAATTAGGAATAATAAACAAACAATACAGACAAAATTATAACATAAGAATTACAGTTCGAAATTAACCAAAATCAGCTGATAAACTTTAGGGTGAATAGTTTTAGTATCACTGAATTATGGCAATTAATAAACCCAACGCCAACAGCTTTAAAAACAAATGTAAGGAAAAACAAAGGAGCTAACAAAACAAATGTACAAAAAAAAAACAAAAAAATAATGTAAATAAATAACTAATGACTGCACAGCTCAACATTTTGTTATATTTTTAATGCATGATTCCCACAAATATAAACAGGTACATTCAAAACATCTTTACGGACGTGACGTTCCAAAAGGTCCTTATCAGCCATGAGCATTTCACTTTAGAGAATGGTGTCCTATACATTTTCATAAAAGTTCGTAATAGCTAATCAATCTTGGACAATGAATTTCATCAATGTAACATATAATCGGTTTTGAAATTTGTACGTGCAGGAGTGCAAAAAAAATAATCTTCTGAAGTTTTTCTCCTCGTCGGTCAGTACTTCAATGGAAGTTGCTAAAATTTATACATTTATTGACGATGTTGATATTTTTGATTGGTATTGCTGTTATTACCATGTTTTTCTTGAAGTTCCGTGATGAATGCTCTGACATCATTTTGATCGTCGTGCGATTTCAATTTCTCATTTGCTGATAAACTTTCTGTCGCAGTGGAAATCGCAATTTTTATTTCAATTGATTTTGCAATTCGGCAAGACTTGATCCGGTTTGGAGAGCATATTGCAACATCTGTTTTTGATATAGCTTCAAAGCAGCTTTTCTCGGGATATGGTTGTAAAACATCTGAAAATTGTTTGAAAAATAACTATTACACATGTTTATTTTGAAGAGTTATTTATTGAAAATAAATTCAAATGTTCATGGTTGACATTATTATAGTGTGCCGATGAAAACTGTAGGATTTGTTCATTGCTTACCTCTTTCAAAACTATTGTGAACAGCGACTTACGGTTGGCTACGATTATGCTGGAAAAATATAATGAATGGTAAAAAAAATTAAAACATTAAGAGTCGAACATACAAACTCTTCCTCCATTGGTCTCTGATTTGAGTTTTTTGTCAAAAATACAATCGTAAAAAAACAAGATAATATTTAAACCTCGCATCGTTCTCTATGTTAGTCCTTTTGAGTAAAATTGAGCTAAAGAACGCTTGCTTTGCTTCCTTTTTTAACTCTTTCGAACTAAGAGAACTTAAGAACTTAAGCCACTCTTCGTAAGAACTAAATTTTTTGTCCATTAATAAACTTCTATTACCGCACACGAATTTGATGTTACTTGGCCTCTTTCCACTCTATCTTTGATTACTAGCAAAGGCAGACTATTTAAAGGAATTAAATAAGATGGTACGAGCTGCTCCACAGGATAGAGACAAATCAAGATTCAAAATGTCATTCAAATCCATTATGGTTCTTCTTATTGGCCGTACTTGGTATAGTCAGATTTTAAAAGCCCTGTATAAAAAGAAATTATGGAAGTTGAAACAGTCGACTATTCCCTTGGACAGAAAAGAGGCAGCGAGGACAGAGAGTCGATTGTTCAAAAATTTAATATTCAAAAGCAGACAAAGCGATTCATATGGAGGAAACAGTTCAGAAAATTTTGTGGATTCGATCTATGTGGCTTATATATGAAGACTGGTACGGTCTCCAGATTAATGACACCAACTTTCACCCTCCTAAATGCTTTTTTGACGGACTTTTGATTCAAAGCATCATATCTGAACAAATCTGTTATCAGTATCAATATTTATTTGAAGTTACGTGAGCAGAGTACCAAATTTCACGCTCTGAGATAGTTCAAGTCTGAAAATTCGATCGTATATTTGCTATAGTGATCCGATCTGCGATTCTGATACGAGCGATACAAATTTTGATGGGTCTGTCTCTTCTCGTTCTGGTACTTACATACTTTGGGCCAAAGTTAATTTACGATTTTATGTACATGAAAGGTATAAAGTAACATAATTAACATAACCAAAAAGTACACAAACAGTGATGTAATGAGCATCAACACGAGCTACGACATTCACTCACGGCCGCCGAGAGAAATGCATAATTCACTGTTTTTGCCCAAAACTTCGCCACCAAAGGACAGTAGAGGAAAAGCAAGCGGATCATCGCAAACAACGCCAACGCATACCAGCAGTTCAACAGCAGCGGAAAAATAATTAGCTCATGCAAAGCGCATGTAAATTCAAAAAAAAAAAAGCAGAAAAGCAGCAGCAGCAACTTCAGAACGGGACATCGAAATAGAAACCAGGGTAGGTAGTACAGACTGATATTTATCGATACATAAATATTACAAAATTTAAGAGAAAGTAAAGTTTAGCAAAAAAAGCAATGCAATTAGGATTAATTATGTGGGCTCCACTGTGGATGCTGATTGAAATACACTAAAAGGTAACAAATTTGTTTCTGCTATGTGATAAAGACTCCAAAATTTAATCGTAGGAAGCCTCCGCCACTCTATTTCCTGGAGCGTAACTCCAACTCGCCTGTACCGAACTTAGACAATCTTATTGGTATCAAGAATTTCCATATTGTGCTGATTAAAAAAGAAAATATAGATGAGAAGAAAATACAAGTACAGAATGAAAACCACTTTCGAGAGGTCGTTGCATTTCTTTCAGCAAGTAAGAAGAATTATTACTCTTATTAGCTAAACAGTGCAAAAGCTTCGGTTGAATAAAGTAAAATAAAAGAAGGGAGAGCAAGGTTTTGAAGTTAGGATGATAGTAAACATAATTAATTTAAATAATGTACCACGATCTGTGTTTAAAGTTTTCTTATCGCCAAGCCCAGCTCAATAAAAAAAAAAAGGAAAACACATCATAACCCTAGGTTTAAACTCTTCATCTATGCTCACAAGAGAAGTTTTCTTCACTCTTTTGCAACAAACTGCTTTCAGTCTATTCCCTATTTAAGACCGGGAGGTTGACACTACTTTGGTAGTCCGCAACGCTTCATAACAACAGAGAATCGCATATGAACCGAGCCGAAAATTAAGTCTGAACGCTAGATTGATAAGACTGAGTTTACACACGAATACTTCTGTCGAAGCGACACTGAGTTTGTAGGGGGCGGGTGACGACGAAGAGAGCAGTGTACCGACACTGTTGTGCTCGGTTGTTACGCTTTGTTATCTTATTCGTTGCTATAAAATTTGTCATTCCTTCTCACATTTATATTTACATTCTCTGAATGGTTGCTGTTATGTTATACAGTTGCATATATATTGTGGCGAAAATGCGAAGCGAATGACAGATGAAAGAGAGGAGCCGACAACTGGCATCTTCTAGAGCGTACGAGACGATTATCGTAACCGAAACGATTATCGTAACCGAGACGATTATCGTAACCGAAACGATTATCGTAACCGAGACGATTATCGTAAAGACGAGATTATTCCGGGGGCTTCGTTTTCAAGCAGCAAACAAGTATATAAGGGCGACATATGGCTGCAAAAGTAATCAGTCGTGAATTAAACTCGTGGAGATTACATTACATTGAAGTATTAAAAACAGTACATTGTGAAAGTTGTATACAAGTGATTGTAAATAGTAAAGTAAATTGTAATTGAATTGTGAATTACTGAGTAATCAAAAGGACATAAAATTTTTTATAAATAAAGAAACTGCAAATTAAGTTGGCGATTTTATTTAACAATCCAGAGATCGTACCCGAAGGATTTGGGAAATCATCGAGGTTAATCAGAAAGATCGTAACAATTGGTGTCAGAAGTGGGATTGTTAAATAAATTCCAGAGGATAATAATTAAGAAAAAAATGGTGAAGATTCAGGATTTGACGATACCTCTTCTCAAGAAGGAGTTGGCCAAGCGAGGATTGTCTACAACAGGAAATAAGGCAGAGCTGAAATCGAGACTGCGAGAAGCAATGGAAGTCGAAGGCATCGACTTGAACCAGTACGAATTCCGTCGCGAGGATGAAGATGTATCCTTGAAGGACATTGCCAAAAAAGAAGCTATTGATTCTGCGAAGGGGTTGGAGCAGCCATCAAGTAAGATTCAAGTAAATGCCCCTGGCTCATCTACCGGTATGGACATGAACATGTTGTTGAATGCAATTTCACAAACTATATCTGCAATCGAAGCCAGCATATCACAAAAGATGGATGCACAGGATGCCAAGATGTCACAAAAGATGGATGCAAAGTTTGATGGATTAGAAGGAACAATCGCGCAAATACAGCGAAATCTGGAGAAAGACAATGCAGAACTTAAGGAAAGACGGGATCTAATTGAGAGCAAAGTCAACGAATTGCACGGTCGGCAAGAAAAAATAGAAGAATTAACTGAAGCCAAAGTCAACACATTGGAAGGTCGTTTCCGGGATTTGCAGTTAAATCGTCCAACCACTTCAGTGAGCGCTCCCAAGGTAAAACACAATCTTTTGACGGAAAAATTCCCTTCCAAGCCTTCAAGCTCCAGTTTGAGAAGACGGCTGAAACCAATAAATGGAGCATGGAGGAAAAATCTGCTGCACTATTCGTTGCGTTGGAAGGACCTGCGGCAGAACTTTTGCAAACTGTACCTGATTATGACAGAAATGATCACGACGGATTGATCCGAGCCCTGGAAAGACGATATGATAGCGAACACAGAAGACAAATTTACCAGATGGAGTTAGAAAAGCGCGACCAAAAACCCAGCTAATCTCTACAGGTATATGCTTCAGAAATTGAGAGATTGGCTCATTTAGCCATTGGAGACGCATCAGGTGAGCATCTCGAAAGGGTGAAAATACAAAAATTCATCAGCGGCATAAAAGACGTTTACACCAAGCGAGAGACATATGCGAATCCAAAGTTAACATTCGCTGAAACAGTGGCGTATGCTCAAACACGTGAAACGGCGGCACTCATAAGCAGACCAGCGTACAAAGTCAATAAAGTGGAGGTTGAAACAGCAGATGTGATGACCGAAATATTGAGAACTCTGAAGTCGTTAGAAGGAATGAATCGTTCTGGTGGTAAGAATCAGGCTGGGAAATGCTTTAAATGTGGAAAGCCTGGTCACTTCGCACGCGAATGCAAAACGGGTTCCAGCATACAAGAAGGACAGCGCAAACGGAAGGCTGACGAAGATAAACCATCAACTTCTCAGTCGTTAAACTAAAACGAGCCAGTCTAAAAGGGCGTATGCTGGCTCCTGCAATTGAATGCCCCATAATCTCCGTCTCGCAAATTGGTAGGAAAACGAGCAACATTACTATTGGTGGATATGTGGATGGACGAGCGCGAATATTAACAGTGGATACGGGCGCATCACACTCCATCATTCGAACTGACCTGATCGCTAAAGAAGTGAGACCATTACCTGGAGCAATATTGAAAACGGCGACTGGTAAGGACACACAAGTAGTGGGAGAAGTAACATGTGAGGTAACAATCGGGAATGTGACGGTGTTACACAGTTTTATAGTCGCGCAGATTGTGGATGAGGTAATCATAGGAGTGGACTTCTTGATGAATGAAGGTATCAAGATCGACTTGAATAACAAAATTATGGAGTATAAGAACATGGAGGTACCACTAAACATTGGCTATGATTTCACATACAGCAGCAAACAAGTGGTCTTAGAAGGCAGTGAAATGATTCCACCGAAGTCAGAAGCAGTTGTTTGGGCGAAAATTAATGAAGATTGTGGACAAACAAATTGTGGGTTGTCGAAGCAGCACAGAATTCTACACTGGACTTACTTATTGGAAAAACTCTGGCTAAGACACGAAAGAATGGACGCATCCCAGTGAGAGTATTAAATGACCTCAGATCATCAGTAAAAATTCCTAGTGGAACTGTATTATTAACAGCAATGATTCATCTGGAATCGACTCTATTGGCAGCAAGAAGATGGAGGAAGATATCAATGCATGGACGCAAGGGTTGGAAGACAAGTACAAGCACCAGGCCAGTCAGATGATCCGCAAATACTCCAACATATTCGACAAGGATGGCAACAAACCAGGCAGGACCAACGTAGTGAAGCATAGCATTGATACTGGTGACGCAAGACCAATTCGTCAAGCTCCTCGAAACGTTCCACTATCCAAACGTGACGCTGTTGGCCAAATAATTAGGGAAATGAGCGAAAGCGATGTTATCGAACCATCGGCAAGTCCATGGAGCTCTCCGGTGGTACTCGTGAAGAAGAAAGATGGCCAGTTGCGGTTCTGCGTGGACTATCGGAGATTAAATGATGTTACAAAGAAAGACAGCTATCCTTTGCCCAGGATCGATGATACACTAGACTCGTTATCTGGCACAGAATGGTTCTCAACACTTGACCTTAAGAGCGGGTATTGGCAAGTAGAAGTGAGTGAAGAAGATAAAGAGAAGACAGCGTTTAGTGCCGGCAACGGTCTATGGCAATTTACGGTAATGCCATTTGGGTTATGCAACGCTCCTGCCACTTTTGAAATATTAATGGACCATGTGCTCAAAGGACTACACTGGAAGACCTGTTTGGTGTATCTGGATGACATAATCGTATTGGGAAAGAGCTTCGACGAACATCTGAGTAATTTGGAAGAAGTTTTCCAGAGAATAGCTGGCGCTGGTCTTAAACTAAGTCCTAAGAAGTGCTCTTTATTCAAGAAGGAGGTGAATTACTTAGGTTATCAAGTAACCACGAAGGGCGTGTGTACTGCGAAGGAAAAAATAGAGGCAGTGAAGGATTGGCCGAGACCCAGAAATTTGCATGAATTAAGAAGTTTCCTTGGGCTGTGTACTTACTATCGCCGCTTTGTTCCGAATTTCGCCAGTGTAGCTCACAGTCTCCATGAACTCACAAGGAAAAATAGATCTTTCGAGTGGAAAACTGAACAAGAGGATGCCTTTCAAGCTTTAAAAGAACGACTATGCACCGCACCTATGCTAGCGTACCCGGTTCCAGGTGCAACATTTATTCTGGACACAGATGCTAGTGGTTATGGCATAGGAGGGGTACTTTCGCAAGTGATTGATGGGCAGGAGAAGATAGTTGCCTACTATAGCCGGTCTATTGGGAAACCAGAGCGGAACTACTGCGTAACGCGGAGAGAACTATTAGCGTTGGTGGATTGCATTAAACACTTCCACAAATATCTGTATGGTCAACATTTCCGCGTTAGAACGGATCATGCAGCGCCGAAGTGGCTACTACAGTTCAAGAATCCCGAAGGGCAGCTTGCGCGGTGGATTGAGAGACTGCAAAGTTATGATTTCACCATCGAGCACCGCAAGGGAAATACGCACGGAAATGCTAACGCTATGTCCCGTCGACCATGTAATTTGGAATGTAAGCACTGCTCAAAAGCCGAGGGTAAGGAGGACATAATAGACGTGCGGCTAATGGCAGTTACATCAGCAGAAGAGTGGGAGGCAAGTCATTTAAGGAAATGTCAGCAAGAAGATCCGGACTTGGAATTGGTAATGCACGGATTGGAGGTGAACAGGGAAAGTGAAGATGGCCAGTGCTCTCGGAAGCTTATAGTAGTTCCGAGGTTAAGAATTCCGGATGTTCTTAAGGAATTCCATAATGGTCCTAGTGGAGGGCACCTAGGCATTACAAAAACGCTGGAGAAGATCAAGCAGCGGTTCTATTGGGTTGGCTGTCGTCAATCGGTCGCTGAGTGGATTGATAATTGCACGGAGTGCATTGCAGCTAAAGGGCCAAAGTCACGAAGTCATGGGCAGATGAAGCAGTATAACTCAGGTGCACCATTTGAGCGGGTTGCCATGGGTGTAGCCGGTCCATTCCCTATGAGCAGACCAGGAAACAAATACGTTCTTGTGGTTATGGACTACTTTAGTAAATGGCCTCAGGTCTACCCAATTCCAAACCAGGAAGCGAAAACAGTTGCTGATGCATTCACTCACAATTGGGTTACCAGATACGGTGCGCCTATAGAATTGCACTCAGACCAAGGAAGAAACTTCGAATCGGCGGTATTCCAGGAGATGTGCCAGATACTTGGTATTCGCAAAACCCGAAAGACAACCCTGCATCCTCAATCAGATGGCATGGTAGAGCGATTCAATCGCACTCTGGAAGAGCACTTGCGGAAAGTAGTGGACAAGCATCAAGATGATTGGGATGTACACATACCGCTTTTCCTGATGGGATATCGGTCCGCAATGCATGAAACAACAGGTCAAACACCTGCCAGGATACTGTTTGGTAGTGAACTTCGGTTGCCCAGCGATTTAAAATTTGGAATAACTGGTGATGCGAGAAGAATGGGGAAAGAAGCGTCTACTGTTCTCGAGGAAGAGTTAAGAGGGATACATGCTCTTGTGAGGCAGCGAACTCAAATTATGAGTGACAAAATGAAGGCTAGGTATGACAAGGCGATGAACTCCGAAGGCTTCCAAAATGGAGATTTGGTTTTGCTGTACAATCCACAACGAAAGAGAGGTTTGTGCCCAAAACTTCAATGCAATTGGGAAGGTCCATACAAGATAATCAAACGACTAAACGACGTAGTGTATCGAATCCAAACTGTAGGGAGGCCGAGAAACAAGATGAACGTGGTCCACCTAGAGAGGCTTGCTGCGTTTGGAACAGCGAATGTGTCTGATCGGGACGATCAGACTTAGGTGGAGGGCAGTGTGGCGAAAATGCGAAGCGAATGACAGATGAAAGAGAGGAGCCGACAACTGGCATCTTCTAGAGCGTACGAGACGATTATCGTAACCGAAACGATTATCGTAACCGAGACGATTATCGTAAAGACGAGATTATTCCGGGGGTTTCGTTTTCAAGCAGCAAACAAGTTTATAAGGGCGACATACGGCTGCAAAAGTAATCAGTCGTGAATTAAACTCGTGGAGATTACATTACATTGAATTAATAAAAACAGTAAATTGTGAAAGTTGTATACAAGTGATTGTAAATAGTAAAGTAAATTGTAATTGAATTGTGAATTACTGAGTAATCAAAAGGACATTAAATTTTTTATAAATAAAGAAACTGCAAGTTAAGTTGGCGATTTTATTTAATAATCCAGAGATCGTACCCGATGGATTTGGGAAACATCGACGTTAATCAGCAAGATCGTAACAATATGATAACGTATTATATTGAAAAATATGTAAACACTTGTATAGGGGTGGAGTGCGTAGCAAATTGCGAAAATGAAATGAGATGGAATGGCAGAAAATTGCCATGAACATAGTTTCCCCGTGTGAACGTGAAGGGAAACACCAAAAACAAAACTGCCGATGAAAAGCGACAGTAGTATTCGTGTGTAAACTCAGTCTTACGAAGCAATGACGATGAAAAATCGTAAAAAATCGCTTTAGAAAAAAAAAAAACAGTTCCTGGTACCAAGCACTGCTTATTATAATAAATTGCCGCCAGCCTTGAATGTGCTCAAGTATTATATGATCTTATTTATACATAAACAATCATGTATCATATACCACAAAATCCCTGATTTCTACTGTAGTAATAAATGAATATATAAGAGAGGAATATCCCATCACGCCAGTTGTGCCTCAAAGTAATCACCTTGGACCAATATTGCATATACTGTTCATACAAGTAAGAAAGTAATCACGAAGTTATTTCGGTAGTAAATTGTACAGACTTTTGAACAAAAAATCTGAGGTCAGCCCTAACTCCAAAGTCCTGGAATAATGTTAAGGGGTACAGTTGCCTCGAAAAATATTGAAATATTATAAAGGTTCTAGCCTAAGGCTAAGAACCATAGTATATGCGTTACAAAAATATCCTCAGAGACATAAACATATCCACCGTCTGAATAGGAAGAATATACCAGTCTTCTAAACAGTGACTCTGAACCATACGTTTCTACCTAATGTTCTAATAGATTTAAATTAGATTTAAATTAGTTTATTTTAGGTTTTAGACCGAATAAATAATACACATAGCGAGTTAATAAAATAACCAATTTAAGCAGCTGGCTACATTTCTTAAAAATATGACGTATTTCTAATATTTCAAATCTTTCGTTAATAGGAATTTTGTCGTTTGCTCTAACGATGGTGTGATTCGCTTACTCATTTTTTGTTGCGAAGCAAATTAAACGCCGCACATATCGGTTAAAGTCACAGAAGACGTTCACACAAATTACAAAGAGTTGCTTTTTATAGCATTAAACATAAAATAATTTTAATCTATCTATTATATCGTTAATCCCGCGAATCAAGCCAATTCAACAGCAATAATTCAACATTAATTTCGTCGAGTTTTGATAATTTAGATGTCGGGTGACTAAAAACGCCTGTCGAAGTCACCACATCATTCAGACCTTTTTAATTATTATTTTTCTTTGTTTAGTTAATTTCCCGATTTATATTTTATTTTCATTTTGATTATCTTAATCTAAATAAATGAACAAATAATAGCGCTAACAACTTCAAAATATTTGTCAATTAATTAACCAATTATCGGGTAGTTAATGCCAAGATATGATCAAAAAATAGCGTCGTTATAATTTTTTTTTAGCGATTCGAAAACTATTAAAATAGAATAGTGGATCCCACAACTGATTTTTTACCAAATAATAAATTTAGATTTTAAGTTTAGGGTGCTGTATTTTAGCAGAAATATAATTTTTCCAGGTAAATCACCTATCTAGGTGGATACCGTAACTTCGCTTGACAGAGCAGCGCATCCCAAAGAGTGGGTCATAATCCTGCATCAGGCAGCAGAATAATTCATATGGGTTGTGGCAAAAATTCTAAACTCTAAATTAAACACTTTTCAAATCACTATGTGTTATTTGCAATGAGCAAGTTTAAAAAGAATGTGCGCTGTTAAGCAAGAAAAAAATAGATACCCTCTTACCTCGCCAGTCAAATAAAAACCTCACTTTGACATCTTTTGAAGTTTCCAAAGTTATAGTTGAAACTGGGTATCTTCATAATGCTGGAGAAAAATTAATATGTCCCCTGTGAAAGCAAAAGATTTTATTTTCGGCGATTCGGATTTCAACATTCCCAAATAATATAGATTGAGAATTAATGCTTGCGTGAAACATTCA
Source organism: Neoceratitis asiatica (assembly GCA_030068015.2). NCBI lineage: Eukaryota > Metazoa > Arthropoda > Insecta > Diptera > Tephritidae > Neoceratitis > Neoceratitis asiatica. The sequence continues at coordinate 70,932,168 of CM061525.1, read as the reverse complement.
AAAGAAGAACTAGTTGCTCAAATAAAAAGGAGCAAGTATTTTTAAATGCAAATAAATATATAAAAGCACAGATATCGAGGCTGAGTCTTATGTGCTTTATCAGATATATTGACGAAGACAACCTACAGAAGAACGACCTCAGATGATATGGGGGCACTGTAGCGTTGGCGGTAAAATGAACCCCTTCAAAGTGTAACATAATTAATGGGTCAAGCTTGTAAACTATACAAAGTTTCGTCTATTAAATACTAAAAATCTAATTATGTAAGGAAATTGATGGTGATTATAATCCTTTTGTATTGTAATTCACGTTAGATACGTCAAGATATGTAAAACCAAATTTTCTTTATTTACTTTAAGTTTTAAATGAAAATAATGGGTTTTCTTTAATTACTTGTGCGTTTGTTATATAATTATTTTGCATGTTTTTTTTATCTTTAGAGTGGATGTGACTTGCTTTAATTTTTGCTCATTCACTTTTATTCGTCAATTCGATAGCAAACTTCAAACCAGTTTTAAATTGTTTTCTAGTAGATTTGAAGCGTTGTTTGGGCACTTCCTGTGATATAAAATATCTTTATCGTCTCCGAATGCTGGGGTTTGTACTTCTGTAAACACTTCTTTAGAAATACATACAGCACTTTTTCCACTAAATCAAGTCGTCTCTCTGATGATTTTAAAAGCTTGAAGAAAGTCTGGTTTATTGCTAAAGACCAATGACTCCAAATAACCCCACAAGAAGTAGTCTAATGGTGTTAAATCACAACTTCTTGGAGGCCATTCAATGTCACAATTTCTTGAAATAATCAAATTTCCAAACCCTTCGCGCAATAATTCAGTTGTTGCACGTTCTGTGTGACACATATATAGCTCCGTCTTGTTGGAATCAGATGTTGTTAAGATCAACTTCTTCCAATTGTGGCTATAAAAAGTTGGTTATCATCGATCTATACCGTTCTCCGTTGACAGTAACGGTGCTATCAGCTTAATATCGAAATAAGTACGGACCGATGATTCCACCAGACCAAAAATTACACCAAACTGTCAATTTAGGTGAATATAATGGTTGTTCATGAATTATTAGTGGATTTTTCTCGCACCAGAATCGACAGTTTTGTTTATTTACTGCGCCACTAAATGAAAGTGAGCCTCATCGGAGAAAATTATTTTCTTAAAAAAATCGTTATCGTTTTCAAGATGTCCCAAGGCAAAATCAGCAAACTCACAACGAAATTAGCTAATTCATGATAGATTGTAAACATTACTGAATACACTGAAAAAAGAGACAGATCATGACATATTAAAAATAGCCAAAATGACACTTAGAAATCATATCATCCCTATTGGAAAACTTTATAATGGATGTTTTTTTGACATTTTAATTTTTGTATGAATTCTTTATGGCATATACATACATACATGATTGGTAGTGTGACTTGTTCTATAGAAGAGAAAAGAATATAGTTTGGATAGTAGCGCTTTTTCAAAAAATTTGGAAAGCACAGACAACAATCTACAAATTACAATGGTGGTATTTTACAATTATTTATAATCAAACTGTTATTTTCCACTTTACAAAGTTTATCCTATATTACGCACACAGTTCAGTCCATTGTTATCGCCATTGTGTTTTCTACTCGACTGCCAGACGCATTTTATGTTCCAAACGCTGCCTTTTCAGATGGACCACTGGATCTGAATTTCATATCCTTTGTACTGACCTTCCGATTTGTACTGCAATCTCGAACACAAGCCTTTCTTCCCTGGAGAACTATACAGCATTAGCAAATCTCCTTTTTGAAATCTTTCAGAATTTCTCACCTTAAAACATTGGACTTCTATCCTGTCACCCATAACCTTGATGTGTTGTTCAACAGTTACTTCTACAAGAGCACATGACACATTTTCTTATTATTTCCATGGGTATTCTATTTCTACTTTTCGTTTTAATACCAGGAGCACATTCTTACCGTTGTATGCATGATCATGACCAAAACTTAGCAGAACTTTCATGTTGCGGCACTTCATTACTCTTTTCTTCTCCTTGAGCAAGGAGGAAGTCTACACCAAATGTGACTCCATATACGATTTGCGTTACTACGAACTTCTTTTAAATTGTCATACTCCCTATTATCTTCACACGTGGGTTTTCCGTTAGCCTTGGTGCCCTCACCAATTACTCTTCCCAATCTAGCACCATGTAGTGTACTTATTGACCTGGGGATCAAGTAAGATCGAACGATGGAGTGCGACGCGACCGTATCCACAGTTAGTATTCGCGCATATCCATCCACATATCCACCGATAGTAACATTGCTCCCTTTATTACCGATTTGCGAGACGGATATTACGGATCATTCTTCCTTAACTTTATGATTTAGCGCTCCTTCTTGTATGGTTTTACCTATATAACAGTCGTGAGCGAAGTGTCCCGGTCTTCTATAGTTGTATTAACCTTTTTGGCTTTTGCATCACTACAACGTCTCTCCTTGAGAAATTTAGACGTGCCCATGATTTCTTTCATCACGTCTGGACTTTGCAATTGGGCTACACAAGAGAGCGGTCGTTTCCTGGGCCTAAGCATATGAGGCAGTTTCAGCAAATGTGGACATATCGTCTTTCCACGGCTCGCATTAGTATCTCGTAGTTATCCCTCTCATATGAGGCAATTATCTGTAAAATTTGCAGGCCTCTCCAACGCAATGAATAGTACAGAATATTTTTTCTCAATGGTCCAGTCACTTGCTGTAGCCATCTTTTTGAACTGTAGCTTAAATATCTGGAAAGAGATTGTGCCGTCGAAGGATGATGCTTTTACCCTGGTGTTATTCCACGAAATAATATTTGTGACATCTTGGCATTATGTTCATTATGGTAATGCCGGCGTTCAATTGTAAAATTGCCAATAGCAAGTTCATCTCCATACCCGTAGATGAGCAAAGAGCCTTTTTTCAATCTTAGTTGTTGGCGATCCTGAATCTTGACAATTCTCAATGTCTGACCAGGATTTATTTAGCAATCCCACATCTGACACCAGTTTTAACGATTTTCTTAATTAGCTTTGATGACTTCTTAAATTCATCGAGTTCGGTCACTGGATTGATAAGTGAAAATCCCAGATTTGTTCGTTCGTAATCGTCGGGAATTTACTCAAAGTTTATTTCTTCTTCATTTTTGGCGTAGGCTGACACTGTTTGGAAATACCATGTGAAATCAGGTCGCTTTCCGCCTGATCCCACCAACGGAGGGCAGATCTTCCTCTTCTTCTTCTTTGGTTTCATCCATTCGGACGACATGACCTATGATCACTAGACTATGCCAAAGTCGTTGTACAACACGTATAGCTCATTGTTCCGCAGTCTGTGGTGTTCGACGTTGCCAACACAAAAATTACCATAATTCTTCCACAAAACTTTTCCCTCGAATACTGTTTATTTGCTTACAGGAGATATTTCCATACCCGTTCGCTTTTCTTCTTTGTCTAACCTGGAGAAAAAAGAATTTACGGTGCCGTTGTTATGGCCAATGATATCAATATCATCGGCATACGCCAGAAATTGTACACTACTGTAAAGGATTGCACCTGGTCTATTTAGCTCTCCAGCTCGTATCATTTTCTCTAGCATCAAATTGAAGAAATTATAGGATAAGGAGTCACCCTGTCGCCCTGAAACCTCATTTGATGTCAAGCGGCTCGGGGAGGTCCCTCCCATTTCTGACTCCGCTTCTGGAATTATCAGGGTCAGGGATATTAAATTCAGACATAGTGGGCAATGCTGGATTTACTGATCCCATGAAAAATTGGGCAGTCTATGGGTCTCCTTTTTTTTTATTGTGCAGAGCACATTTAGGTTCCATTCGTCGGTCAAGGAAGCTCATGCATTCACTGTGTCAGTTCTTCGCCACCGTATTTGAATAGCTCTGCCGGTAAGCCGTCTGTTCTCGCCGCTTTGTTATTTTTAAGCGGCCAATCGCAATTAAATTGGAACTTCATGATAGTCGGGTAATGGGACGTCCATACCATCGTCATCGATTGGGGTCTCGGGTTAGCCATCTCAGGGTATTCACTTCCACTGCCATTCAGCAGGCTGAAGAAGTGTTCCCTTCATAAACTAAGTATGTTCTGGACATCTATCACCAGATTACCTCCTTGGTCGCTGCATGAGCTTGCTCCGGTGAAACCTTCTCTAAGTCGCCGCATCTTTTCATAGAATTTTTTTTTGGCCCCTTTCTTTTTTTGTCTGTACAATTATAATATGAATTAAATTTTCGCCCTTTGATTTGTGAACAAAGCCAGTAAATATAATTAATATAATAAATAATAAAATATTAATTAATATAATATATATAATGAATATATAAACCAATATTAAAATTATTTTTATCATTATAAATATATGTGTATACCTTTTATGTTTTATGGTTCTGAGATGAGCATCAAGTTTTTTTAGTCAAACCTACAAATATAGAATATAATTTGCATGTTTATTTGGATATTTGGCGCTAACGATATAATTGGTTTTCAATATATATGTTTTTACAATTTTTTTATTACTATGTATCAAACACCTTAATGTTAGTTGATATCAACAAAGTTATGTCTCATTGCGAGTCGGTAGTTTAAAACGAAAGTTTTAGTAAGACTTGAAGACATTATAAATTTTGAGTAAATTTTGCAATTATCCGCTCTGCCGCATTTCTGGCTTTTCAAACAACAATTTGTAGCTCATGCCAGTCACGAAGCCAATCCGCTTGCGGCTCACGTATAAGTATATGTTGTACGGCAGCACTGCAGAAGAGTGTGATGTTAGCAAATTTAATGCCCCTATTATGATGGTCGCAACAGTCTAGTGCTTAGTCCAGGTTCGAAAATTAATATTTCTAATTGGGGTCGCCACTAGGCAGGGAATGTCAAGCCCTCCGACAGTATTTCTGGCATCAAATAAAAGCTCCTCATAAAAATCCTTCGGCCGTTCGGAAATGGTAAACTGTAGATAGATCTATTTGTTGGAAAACACAAGGACGCATACCACAAATTTGAGGTGGAGCTCGGCGTTTACAAAACGCCAATTATGTACATACGAACTCTAACTCATCCGTTCTGCCACTTTAAAGTTTAAACGCTCTTAGGCAAAAGTTTGCACTCCACGCACCATACATTTCAGCAATTTTAATTTTTATAAGATATTATTTGGGGATATGATTGGACCGACCTCTTTAAGGTTTAGAAAGTTTTGCTTTGTAATTTTAAAAAATGGGGAGAAGTTTATTTAGCTTCCAAAGGTTGACGAACGCTAATCCTTAAGGAAAATGAAGAAGATTCGTTGTGATGCATATTGGGTATTTTTTCCTGTTTTATCTAAACAAGTATGTATGTTTAATAAAATTTAATCAAATTTACCTGTTTTTTATATTTGAACTTTAAATCAAATGACTGACATCAATAACCTTTAACCACTCGCCTATTACGGCCGTAATTCTATCTCACTAATTTTTTTATTTTATGAAGTGGTAAGTGATGATAGTAGAGGCACTTATTAGTGTTTAAATGCAAACAGTGGATTAGAGTTCATAACTAACAGTTTTTCCTGTATATCAAACACATATGTATGTACCTATATATGCATATATTTACAAACACGTGTTAATAATTGCTGGTATCCGTCAGTAAGTGAAGGTAAGGACTAGGCAGTAAGAGTGCAGTACTACGATGTTAAAAAAATATTCAAATAGCACATGCGAAAGACGAACACTCAAGTGCCACTCGTCGCATTGTTTCGATACCTATCCTACTACCTTATGCTCTTATTCGACAAGTTGTTTTAACGATTTTATTTTTGGAAAGAGTGTTTTACGGGCGATAGCTTCTCCAACGTACCGGAAGCACACTCAACACGAGTGGCTAATGCTTGTTATGCGAGAGTGGAGTGTATCAAAACAACGAACGAACAATGAGGAATAACTTAGAGTGGTAACCTTTGATAGTGGCAATGTTAAAAATATAGCGCTGTATATACTGTTGTTAACCAATTACCGCGACTTTGCTTCATTCTCTAAGTATTTCCAGTATTGTGGTAAGGAAGGCCACCCACCATTTTGCATCCTTACGGCAGCACTGCTCTTGCTCCAGTGTAGTGGGGTTCAGGAACGTTTCAAATAATTATAGTTTTAACAGTCAGGCTGTTGCTTGCCTAGATTGTTGTTGCTGTTGAATATAAAAAATGTGTTGCCCAAGATGCGCACTTCAGCATACATATCACTTCGCATAAACAGCCTTTTTTCGTCATACTGGTAACACGGTAGTGTAGCTAGACTCTCTGTTGACGAGACAAAACGTTTCGCGACATTGTCCATTCAGTCTCACGCCAAATGCGAAATACCTAGCGTAATCCATTATCGTTTTTGAAAAAAAAAACATGCTTTTTAGATTTATAATGAAAACTGCATGTGGTGATAAAGCAATGAGTCGTACAAGTGTGCACAGGTGGTGTGGCGAGTTTAAAAATTGACTTACTCTGCGCAAGGTGAACAGAGAAGTGGAAGACCTTCAATTATGACGAGAAAATCATGATATCCATGTTATGGGACTGTCAAGGCATAATTTCAATCGAATATCTGCGTGAAGAGGAGTCCATCATGTAAGCATCCATATCCCTTTATATGTACAAATGCTAACTACTAGTTAAAGATACTGACAGATACACAAATATTTATTAATATTGTTCACTTTGTTATTAAAAAAATCAATCTCGCCAGGTGACTACACTGAAACTAATCTTCTGTATTTAATTTTCTATAACTACAGAAATAAATATTTATTCATTACCATATCTACTAATTAACATCCGGGGATAATTGCTTCCGCTACGCTAGCAACTTTTCTTTCTCTTTTTATAAATTAAATTATAAATGAAATAATATTAAAATAATGCTTTAAATAATAAAAAAAATTCATGTTAACCATTTGTTATCATAATGGAAAAATTCATTTAAAAGTGCTTAAGAAGAACGGATTAAAAAATTGAGAACTAATAAATAAATTACTGTACCTGGCAACATCTAAAGTATGAAAACACACGTATATATAAATATATTTATATATATACGAGGTGTGTTCAATGGAAAATGTGAATATTGAATTTTTTTGAAAACAACTTATTTCTTCATCAATATCAATTTTGTCCCCTTCAAAGTAATCCTCCTCGTGTATTACATACTTGTGCCAACGTTTTTTCCAATCTTTGAAGCACTTCTGAAAAGCTTTTTTGCGGTATGGCCATCAGCTCTTTTTTCGATTCTGACTTAATTTCATCAATTGTGGCAAAACGCTTTCCTTTCACTGGTTTCTTTAATTTTCCGGAATATGAAAAATTCGCAAGGAGCCAATTCTGGTGAATACGGTGGTTGAGGCATAATTACGGTTTTGTTTTGGCCAAAAAAAATCACGAATAAGCATTGATGTGTGAGCTGATGCATTATGGTGATGCAGAATTCACGATTTGTTTTTCCACGATTCCGATCGTTTGAGCCATATTGCTTTACGCAAACGTTGCATAACTTCCTTGTAGTATTTCGTATTAACTGTTCAACCTTTTGGCAGGAACTTATGATGCACCACACCATTGATCGCACCTCCAGGACCCTCATCGTCGTCAGCATCTTCTCGGCCTTCTGTAAAGCGCTTGTAACACTTATAAATCCTTTTTTGAGAAAAAGTGGATACACCGAATACCACAGTCAACATTTTAAGGGCCTTGGAGCACTTTATTCTATTTTTAACGCAAAATTTAATACATATTCTTTGATCCATTTCGTTCAAAAGTCAAAAATCGAAGAGGCCGCAAAAACGTGACTAACCTCTTCTGTTGTCAAAATCAAAATACTAATTGAAATTGGCTCCTAATAAAAGCACATGATAAACAAATGTTTCCGATTATAACAAAAACAAAATATCGATAATCGAATGTACACAGCCCGCGAAAAATCAAAATTCACATTGAACATACCTCGTACATATGTACGTATTTAACCATTATTATGTTATTTAGCTTCAATTTGAATGACATATATAGGATGTTTTTTAAAGAGGTATAGAACTTTAAGTTGGCACTACTTTTCAAGATGGCGACCGATTTAACAGCTGTCAAGTGATTTATTCTCAGTTTGGTTTGGCAATTCATCATGAATAGACTCACGCCTGAACAATGCTTGCAAATAGTGCAATTTTATTTCGAAAATAATGGTTCTGTGCGGAAAACCACCAGCATCAGCCCATAAAGCGCACCAAACAGTCAGTTTTTCAGGATGTAACGGTGTTTCAACATACACTTGAGGACTGCCTTCACTTCAAATGCGGCAGTTTTGTTTGTTGACGTTGTTCAGGCCTGAGTCTATTCATGATGAATTGCCAAACCAAACTGAGAATAAATCACTTGAAATCTGTTAAATCGGTCGCCATCTTGAAAAGTAATGCCAACTGTAAATTCTATACCTCTATAAAAAACACCCTTTACTAAATCATATAATTTTAATAGACCGTATATACAGAATTCTCGGTGCAGATTTAACTTTTGCGGTGGATAAATTCGGTTTGCGAGATATCAAATAACTCGATTTTACTACAATAGTAACTTCCTTCGAAAAATTTGGCGGTCCCGAAAACACACTAGCTATGGTAATAATTAATTTTCAATTGATATATTGATAATTTACCTTTAATTCTTATTTTCCTCATAAAACCCTTGGGAACGTAGTTCTATCAAAACTGATTTGTTTTGGTTTCATCACTGAGGTCATCTGTGTTCTGCTTGAATGTCCTAGCTGCGTGTGCTTACGCGTTTCGCGAATTCCGTACCACATTCCAGCAAACTTCCTGTGCTCATCGGTAGTGCGCAACGTTCAACCCGAACCTGAAATTCATTAAGTCTAAAGGCCGGAAATACTACATCTCAATTTATTTTTATAACACATACTGAAGCAAATATATTATATTTGAAGCCAAATAAAAATATGTTTCAGTTATACAATTTTTTTTTTCCAAACATATGTATGCACAAATTGAATAAAAATTAATAAATAACCTGGGTAGTGGTGGCTTTGGCAGGTAACAGATAGGAAAGGTGTATAAAATTCTATCTCAAATCTGTCAATATATAAAGCTCAATTTCTTTATATTTCATTTGTAATAATATTAAAGGTCGTGTTGCCCATTACCAGGCACTTATTATGGTTACAACCCTCTGCCGGACACCCCTAAGTTATTATGATTTGTAATAATATTTTCGTTATATTATAAAAGCAAAATTTTATATATATTTTTTGGAGAAGTATTAAATAATGATTCCTTCTGCCAGACGCTTCAAAAACGTTCAACAGTTGTGAGAGCGATGAGCATATACTCGTACAGTAATGGGTGCGAGTGAAATAGAGCGTTCGCTCTATTGGGATCTTTTATTGTACATCTACTGTTATATCAAATTGTTTAGTGATCTTTTTTCTAATTTTTTAAGAAATTTATTTAAATAATTATTATTGTCTGAATAAAAAAATTTTAAAACACTATTCTGTAAAATTTTGTAATAAAATCATCATAAGTTACCATAAAGTCATCGTCGTTGTTGATATCTTCATTTTCGTTGTCACTGCTACTCCAGTCGTTATCAACATCGTCTTTTTCGCCTGTTTCTGCAACATTAAACTAAAGCCAAGTTAATTTAATTATCATGACTAACAAAATTATGTAAAATAATTACACATAATTATTACGTAGCTGATACCGTGTGTAGAGATTCACTGACTTAATTCAGTAGTTGATCCCCTTCCATCCATTGGTCATTTTAAAGAATCCAACTATTATTTACTGTTTCATAATAGTTGGGTTATTCAAATGAGCATTTTTCCATATACTACATACGTATATAATTGCTGTATTAGCTCACTTTTACAAGGTGGTAAACGACTAGCGTCGAAACTTCCCATTTTTTAAAAGCTTCGTTCATATCAGTCACTGTATAAGAATCAATAAACATTTGTAGTCTAGCGACATCAACATCACCAGGTAAGCTTCTCCTAGCTTTGCTTGTATTTTAGTAAGGTTTACATACCTGAAGTTATTTTCAGTTCCTGTAAGCATCCCAGCATTATAGCAGCAACATCAGGATCAACAGTTCGGATTACAATGTTTGCTTCATAGTTGATTTTACACCCATGGTACACTATCTTGGTGTCTTCTTCTTCATGCTCCGGGCAAGACAATTCTTTACTGATAGTTGACATAACTCTGCTTGCCTCATTAACAGTGAATGAATGACACTTGAAATGTATTAACATTATTATTTTGTTACCATTTTATGAACCTTTTCTATCTGTTATCTGCCAAAGCCACCACTACCCAAGTTTCGTGCGTGGGAATCATTATCACCTGTATTGGAGATATACATAGAAAAACTTTTATTCAAATCCGAAGATCTGGAACTCAATGGCTCTTGGACTATAAGAGCCAATATATACTGGCAAAATTAAGCTTTACTTGCCTCTTTTTGCCAATATATGTGATTTCGTTAGCTCTGGGAATAGGCATGCTGTTGAGCTTGACAAAATGTCACGTTTTTGGCTTTAACATAAAAATGAAATATTTAAATATCAGAAGGAGAAGAAAAAGGCTCACCAAAATGTATACCAATCGTATCAAAATGATTAATCCGTCTGTTTGAACGTATATATATATATATTTAACGTCTCAGTTTGTGGGATATTTCCAACAAAATTGGTAGTGAGATGTACTTTAATCAGGGAACGTAATCTTTATAAATAAATAAAAATTATAACTTAATTATTATTTATTGATTTATATAATTTTTTCCGTTGATAATAATTAATATTTGACGGTTACATCGTACCTCACTCCTCAAGAGCATCTTACAATGAACTCAGCCTAAATCAAGGGAATCTATATAAAAATAAGTCTGGCAACATCCTTAACCTAATTTTCGTTGATAATGCAACTAAAGCACTCTGGCTCCTCTGCTCTTGCTATTACCTACGAAACTATATGTGATCAGATTTTAATAACTGATAAAATCAAATCGACTACTCAATTTGATTTCTCGAAAGCTAACTTTAAAGATCTTAATAAGGCTTTATTAAAATTATCATGGCCTGGATGCAATGAGATACAATGAGAATAAGATTGTATTAAACTTATTTGAAAAATTTGTTCCAAAGCGCATTTTTGTTTATAAAGATCCTCATGAATGAACTTAGAGTCTTGAAAAATAAAAAACGCGATATTTCAAGCTTTATAAAAGTACAGGTTTGTCCTCACATTATTTAAAATACTCAATTTTGCGACACAAGCCTTTTGAATTAAATCGAGAATATTGTAATGCTTATTTGTGCAAAATTATACGTAGTTTAATAACAAATCCTAAATAATTTTATGGTTTTGTAAGCGCTAAGCGCCAGCTGTCTGGATTTCCTTCTACTATAACGTTTCAAAATAAAGTTTCTAGTGATAGTCAGACAATTTCCAATTTGTTCACTAAATTTTTTAAATGTAATTATTCTCCTAGTATTGAAGTAAGCTTAGTCCATACGCCTAAAATAAAATATATAATAAAGTCCTTAAAAAAGTCGTGTACATATGGTCCTGACGAAATACCTTATTGCTTTCTTGTAAATTGTGCTAGTATATTTTCGAAGCTTTGACTCATTTATTCAATTAATCACCTTTTTATTATACCCCTTCATAAAAATGGAAACAGATCTTTGATAGAAAATTACCGAGGTATAGCTAAACTATCTGCGATTGCCAAATTATTTGAATCAGTTATCTCTGACCATTTGACTCATTCAATATCTTCATTTATATAAAATTGCCAACATGGATTTGTTAAAGGAAAATCTACAACCATCAATTTACTTGAGTTCACTTCTTATATCATCGATGTGTGCAGGAAGAACAGCAGCCTTGACGTAACATATACCGACTTTGGCAAAGCTTTTAATAAAGTCTGTCACTCGTGGCTAATCAAGAGACTTGACTTACTGGGTTCATAACCAAATTTTTTACAATGGATCTCTACATATCTGCATGACCGAGTTTAATGAGTAATGTTTAAAACTTCCATTTCAGATACCGTTGATGTTTCTTCAGGAGTAAGTCAGGGTATCCATCTAAGCCCGACTCTGTTTTCACCATGTATAAACGAAATATCTTCTCAGATAAAATTATCAAAACTTTTAATGTATGCGGATGATGTTACTGCAAACAGACATAAACAGCATGGTTGAATGGTTTAAAATCAATCGGATGAACCTAAACGTTAAGAAATGTAAAGCTATATGTTTCTCCCGAAGAGCCATACAGGCAACTACTTACACTATAGATAACTATAATTTGGAACAGGTTCACCGTTTTATTGACCTGGGGATCACTATGGACCCTAAATTGAACTTCACACATCACATTGGTGTGATAGTCAACATAGCAAAAGGCATCTTGGCTTTTGTAAAACTTGACCAAAAGAGTTTAATGATCCTTATGTTACTAAAGCTTTATATAAAACATTAGTAAGACCTATTTTTGAATACGACTCGGTGATTTGGAACCCGATGAATCAAGCCTATTCTGATAGGATAGAGTCTATTCAAAAACAATTCCTCCTATTTGCCTTAAGAAATTTGCATTGGACTCTCCGTACAATCTTCCTCCTTATACTAGTCGTCTAAAACTTATCCATCTCCCTACTCTCGCCAGTCGTCGGGAAATGCTTGGTATAATTTTCATGGTTAAAATAAAAACAGGCTACATTTCCAGCTCCCTTATTCTCTCTGAAATCAAATTTAATGTTCTGTTTAGAATGTCCAGACATTTTTGCCCCTTATTTCTGAAAACTTGTAAAACGAATTTTGAATTTCTTGAGCCTTTGCATTGTTTGTGTCTTGATTTTAACTCTCATTTAAGCACATTTGACATATCTGGCTCGCGTTTTCATATTAAGAAAATTATTTTGTCGACTCTTAACTAAATTATTAAATATCATTTTATATTTGAATTAATTCTTAAAAATCAGCTGATGAATTTTGTTATGTAGCTGAATTTTCTTTTCGTTCTTGACACTAAACAAAACTCTGCCCATCGTGACTCGGTATTAATGAAAAACAAAACAAGATCCGTACGCCATGCGGTCGGCGCCCTTAGTACGGATGGGCGGTAAGTGGGTAAACCGTTAGGATTAATGTACAGTGGCGGACAAAAGTCTACATACACCCCCTGTTTTCGTTGAATTGAAAGTCCAAAAGGTTTAGTGGGAAATTTAACGATACAGTTTATTTCAACTATTTTTCTTTATCATAAAAACCAAAAAAATAATTTTTTAACGTAAAATAGTAAAGCTATGACAAAAAACGTAAATCCAACATTGACAAAACTCTACATACGTACATACATAACATATCTTAGCGCAAAAACTTTGGTTTTAGTATTTAGTTGGTTCCGTCGTGGCATCGAAGCTACTAAATTTATCAATTCTGAGGGAGTAATACTGTTTCAAGCTTCAATAAGACGTTCTTCGAGTAATGCGGAGCTGGAAATCTGATTTTTTATAATTTTTCGCCCAAAAATATATCAGACATATTCAATAACATTCAAATCTGGGCTTTGAGGTGGTGTGTGCATGGGGCATGATAAAGCAACCAATCCTTAACAATATGAACCGTGTGCTTTGGATCGTTATCCTGTTCAAAGATCCAGCCTGCGGTAAGCTCACAATGACTTAAATTTCAGCCGCTCCATATTACCCTCAATACAAACAAGCTTTCCTGCTCCAGATGCCGTAACTGCTCCCCAAACTATTACGTTGCCACCACCATGCTTCACTGTTGGTACTATAGTTTTGGAGTTAAGTGCAGTGTTTTCTTTACTCAAAATTTTTGCTTTTCCATCGCTGCCGAATATATTGAACTTCGATTTGTCTGTAAACAAGACTTTTTGCCAAAAATCCATTTCCTTGTCTATATGTGCTTTATCGAACTCCAAGCGAAGTTTACGATTTTTTTTCAGAAATAAGAGGCTTTTTATGTGGCGTTCTACTGTGGAAGCCGTTTTCGTTTAGAGCTCTTCGAATTGTTCTTAATTGGACACACTTTCTTGATGGGTTTGCGATATTTTCGGCTAATAACCAAGATTCTTACGTAAATGTATATTTCTTTTCGGAACCATTGTTGATACGAATGTGTATAAAGCACAACTAAATTCAATACTAGCAAATTAGAAAACATAATTTAAAAAAAGTAGTAAAAAAATGGTACCTAACCGGCATAACAACGCAGCATACTGATATAACTACTAGTAAACCCGTGGTGTATGTAGACTTTTGTCAAGGATATTTTTGCGTTTTTTCACCATAACTGTTTTTATTTTATCTTAGAGAATAGATTTGTTTTAATACATGTGATTAGAAAGGATTTAAAATAAAACTGTATACCTACATTTTTGAGCAAAGTGATAGTACTTTCTACACAACGAATACAGGCGGTTTTTGACTAGACTTTTGTCCGATACTGTATATTTCAGCGTTTACTTAAACGCTCAAATAATAATCATTATTATGGTCAGCGAAACTATATCATTCAGAAAATAATCATTATTCTTTGATCGTTATATTTTCACAATTTCAGAAAAAAAATTATTTATAATAATAAAAAATATATATAATAACATAAATATGTATAATAATAAGTTAATGGTTAAAAAAAATTATCCAAATGGGAGCGATATTTTAAGCGAAAAAATAACGATCAAAGAATAATGACTATTTTCTGAGCGATATATTTTTGCTCCCAATAAGAAGGATTATTGATTGAGTGTTTAAGTAAAACTCGAAAAGTAATTATTATTAACCAATTAAAATTATAAAAATCATGAAATGATAAATCATTTCAGATCTGAAAAGAGAACGTAAATGGTAGCCTTCTGGTGAAACTTTTGTTTATGCGACTTATATATTTTTTCATTAAAGAAAAAATAGTTCATCATTATTTACGGTCCCTGGTTTTTCCATTTAAACGATCATTTGTCGGTACCGCCCACATCGTAGCACTATAGTATACCAACGACCGACTTTTCAGATTTGAAATTTTAGGTCATGAATCCGCCAAGAAAGCGTTTGTGGTATTCTACACATATATAATGAGCTGCAAATTGGCACCAAAAATCATCGAAATCGAACAACTATAACAAATAGCTCCCATATACCGATTTGTTCATATATGGGGCTTTGGTTAAAACTCCGCCAAAAAAGTATCTAAGAGCATTAGTATTGGTATTCTATACACGTAACTTCAAGTAAATATTGGTTCAAAATCCATCATCTAGGAGCATGAACTTTGGTATCCTACAAATTTAAATTAAAATTTTCATGCCTATTATTCATTGCAGCGGGAGTACCCTCGATCCGCATTCGACTAAGTTTCTTTAGTAAATGATATTATTGAAACCGACAGATGCACTGTAATATTATTTCGTAAAATTCAAAGAGTTTCCTTTTTAATACTGATAAAGTGATAATGATGGTTAATTTGTTAATTAATTTTTGATGATGAGGGAGTGAAATAATTAAACTCTCCATTTCGTGTTAACTCTCTCTTTGCAGATTTGTAAAACAGCTCAAGTTCCTTATGAACATATTTCTTAAAAACCAAATGAAAAGACTACGTGGCAATGTGTATCACAGCAAAATTTATGTTTTTTTTTGGTTTCCAAAATGAAAGAATATAGGTTTTCAAAATGAACAAACTAGTGGTTACTTCGACTGATCAACAGTTGAAAATTCCACACAAAAAAAAATAATTATTAAATTAAAATAATTAATTATTTTTCTCCCGATCGAGTAAGTTAAAATTTTGTTCAAAATTTCTAAAGAGTAAAAATAGATATCTGGTGAAAACGTTCGCCTTGTTCATCCGATTCCGTTGCGATTTGGCGTTCAAACCAATCTATATGGTGATGGAGAAAATGTACCTTCAAACTCATATGTACACCGAGCTTCTCAAACATATTCATGAGATGATCTACTTTTTCTCTGATTTTCGTGGCACGATGTTTACCGAGAACATTAGCTATTACGTCTTTTATGGCATTCCAGGCATTTAGCTCATTTTCATTTAAAGAGTTATCAAACTTACTATTTTTTATCAATTTTTCATTAAACATACCTGTAAAACGATATAGCAATTACATAAATCTTAAAAAATCTTATTCTATATGTAAATATAAAATACCTTCTTTTACTTTGCTTGCACTAAGTCGTGGAAATATTGACCGGAAGTGCTTTTACAAAATTTTAAAAAATACACAATTTGATATGTAGTGGAGGTAGCAACACCTTTTCAATTGGAACAAGGGACGTGTGTATTACATTATCTGATCCAACAACTAAAACAGATATTCTTCGTATATCCACCTTGTAATCCACAAAGCAGAGCTACCATTTTCAAATCAAAACATATACGCCATTTATGGCTTTCATAGTTTATTGCTTCTAGTAGATGCCTCACAGATTCGTACGTTTTTTTAGTGTTCAAATTGTATGCTATCGGAACGCTAGGTTTCTTGTTGCTTTCATACTAGTTTTGGATGAATCAATAAATAACCTCCATTCGTGGGGAATATAAGTCATACCTATTTCTGCAACAAGTTTTTTAATATCGTTACAGTAAACGAAGGGGGTTTCTTCATTGGCAGAGAAAAATGACTGAAATTTTGCTTGGCGATGACGGTAACCAGTAACTTTAACATCAGGTGTCAGTAAATTATTTTGTTTTAACTTATGTGCTATATACTCTGCATCACGTTTTGATAAATTGACATATTTTACTACGTCATCCATCCAATTTTGAGATATTGGTATCATATTTTTGGAAGCTTCAGATATTTCATAATCAGGATCCTGCAACTGGTTTTGCAAGTTCGCAGTCCATATAGAAATCGTAGTAGGGCTTGGTGGCCGTGGTACAGGAATAGCATCTGAATGCGATAATGGCAGGCTTACATAATCTGTTCCAATATATTTCATTGATCTTCGCGATCTTTTAGTTTTTCCATTTACATCATTCAAACACACATAACAACTCGCTTCACTATGCTCACCTGTATGCACAACCATTTTGAATGAGTACATAGATTCAACACATTAAATCAAATAAACTTACCTGTCTTATCAGTCCAAATCATCGGAACACCAAACTTCAGCGATTTTTTTATTCCTTTAACCCAGAGACGTAAGTCGTCGTAGCAGGTTCTACATATATCTTTGGGAGCCCAATTTACGTCTTGAACAACCAGCATTCCAAAATAATGTTCATACCACTCTTTCGCACTAACAGTTATACCAATCAGATTGGTTGCTATGCTGAATTTACCACAAACATAGCAATAAAGCGCTAACTTTCACAAACATTTATTAATTTTAAATTCATTTTATAAGACGCTTTACGCTACCAAAATCTTCAGAATTTATTTTGCTGTGGTATTGCAAGAGAACTGACACGAAACTCACAGAAATTGTGATTGGTAAAAAAACTACATATATTAATACTATTTTTGCATGAAAAACTATCAAAAATAAGACAAATTATATGACAGTGCCACCTATCGTAAGATTTAGGTAAAAGTTAATGTCAAAAATGAGTCCCTCGATCCAAAAAAAAGCGATATACAAAATAACCCATCTAAAATTGCTTCATTTGATCAAGGTTTAATCAACTTTTCTCATACACAGGGTTGCCAACTTTAAATAAAAATAAAAATGAAACCAGACCTATAGGCCAAAAACCCAGTATGAGGTTTTGATATGGGAGGGATAAAGTTTCATCTCCATTTGGTTTCATCAATTACGGAGAGATGAACCCTCATTTTGTGTCACAGTGTATTTAATTAGCAATTTCAGTTTTAATTATTTTTTCTAATTTATTTCCGAACGAAAATATTTCTTTTGGTTTTAACTAAGATAATTAAAATTAATGTGCACCGATTAATTAATTTCTGCCCACTGTGCCCTATTTGTGCACTGCATTATGTTGATCACAACAAATACTTTATTAAAGACGGTGCAATATTTTTCTTTATGTCAACTGAAAATTTTATAAATATTTCTTTATTTAAAATTGACCGTATTTTATTTTAGTTATTTTATTAAAAATTTAATTTATATAATTTATAAATAATGAAATTTAACTTATTTTTTAGTGTAAATATGTAAGAAAATTTAGGTGCGAAGATAGATAGAATAAAAACAAAATTGTGTTATATATATCTATATGTAACGCAGATTTATTCGAGTAAAATTTCTCTCGATTTTTTGCAAATTATTCCCAACTTTGGTATTTATGTGTAAGTACCGCTTTTAATTGCCAAATGGGAATTTTATATATTATTTAAGCACTCTATCTAGAGCGTCAAAGTTTCATAAATGTATGTATATATGTTAGAAATCTATGGCTAGCTAAGGCGAGAGAAGAGAAATTTGCACTATTTATATACGCAAATATGTAAATATAACAAATATTTAAAAAAGAGAGCGATAAGTTTTAAATATGTTTATATTAATTTAGATAAAATTGCCGAGTGTCAATGGGATTGTACTTATCGCAGTACAAAAACAAGGGATTCGTCCCTTGCTCCCATTGTGTCAATTTCAATAGCAAGTTAACAAAAATAGGTTTTGGACTCAACTTTGCAATTATGTCTGACACTTTTTGATAGAATTCAATTGGGTTGATAGCACCCTTTAAAATTCACAATCTTAAATGTTTTCCTGAACACTGACTTAATCGTGAAACAGGAGAAGAGGAACGGGAAATTTCCGTCTGTGAATTTAATTGAATTCAGCTTCCTGTTTCCAATTCCTGTAAGGGATAATCCGGCTCGAATGACCAGTAAATAAATGAAAACATAAAGCTGATATCCACTACAGGAAAAAATAAGAAGCACAAAATTCAATTAAGAAATGTTTAGTAACAAAAATCTTGGAACTTAATTTACCGCGCTAGTGATACTGCAAACATTGTGAATAGAACTAAAAAGAGTAATAATTATAAAATTTAACCAAAAAAAAAAGATAGAGGAAGTGGACTGAGCTTTTCTTAAGGGTCGTCATATTACTTGCGGATTAAGCAATTAATAAAATTAAAAATAATAATAGCCATGGAATGCTAGGCGCAAATTTTCTAATTTTTAATAGGCGCAGGTAGAATTAGTGCTATCTATGTTTAAATAAATAATTGCCGTGTTTTTTTAAGGGCATATGTTTCTGCGCTTAAAAGTAAAAAAACGCACATCGACATTTCATTCATTATTTATTTAAAAATGTAGAAAAGATACTTTTCTTCGGCAGGTGGAATGATTTTAATATGTGTCTCATTAATGCGAATGGTAATCCCAAGAAATCGCGTTCTGGAAAAAAAAATCCATTTTCGCTTCTATCTGTTCTTGCCTTGCCACTTGGAAATTAATCCATTCCGGGCACAACTTTTCTTCCATTATAGTCAAACATTTTTTAAGCCCTGACATAGTTGATTGCACCATTCCTACATCCTTTCCGACTCCGTGCTGGTATCCACTCTAAGCCAAAAACCTAGTGTTGCTATTACGTGGCCTAGTGTTGTTATACCCGTTTTATGGCTTGGTATTAAAATATTTTCTACTACATCGAAATATATCCTTCTTCAAACGAAAATTTTGAATGAAACTACAAAACAAAAATGTTAACAATTTACATATATATTTATGTGTTTTATTATAAAAACTCACGCTGTTTCTTCCAAACTAAAAGTATTGCAAACATCCCTTAACATTTTTCGCTTGATTTTCCGACATCTTTTCTCTTCGTCCAGTAATACTGCTCCTACCGCATTGCTATCCAGTGCTTCGTTGTTTAATAATAATTACACACTTTGAGCAAATTTGAATTTTGTTTTGATACTGTCAACTACGTGAAATATTTAGTAGAACTGATTCGAAGTTGGTGTAACCAGGACACTAACTACAAAAGCGTCAGAATTGCTGATAGCATTTTTCGTGAATTCGTGACGGGAGATTTTCTGCCGATGGTAGTTCACTCGGAGCTGCTGCAATATGTTAATGTCGTCGTATAGCTCGTACAGCTCATCGTTCTATCGTCTGCGAAGCTCCTAAAGCCGACTCATCGGATTTCGATATCAACCAGGACGGTAATCATGAGCGATTTGTAGAGTTTGGTTTTGGTTCGCCAAGAGAGGACTTTACTTTTCAATTGCCTACGCAATCCAAAAAAACAACTGTTAGCAAGAATGATTCAGCGTTGTATTTCAAGGCTGGCATTGTTAGTGTTGTTGATGCTGGTTCGTAGATAGACGAAATTATATACGACTTCGAAGTTATGGCTGTCAACAGTGACGTGGGAGCCAAGTCGCGAATGTGATGGCTGTTTATTTGATGACAGGAAATATTTCGTCTTGCCCTCGTTCACTGTCTAACTTGGAGAACGCAGAGCTTACGGTGCGGTTGTATTGGCCAATCATATCAATATCATCGGCATACGCTAAAAATTGTACACTCTTGTAGAACAAAATTCCTGGTATATTGAGCTTTGCACTTCGTATTATTTTCTCCAGCATTAAATTGGAGAAATTACAGGATAAAGAGTCACACTATCTGAAACCTCTTTTGGTATCGAACTACAAGGAGAGATCCTTCCCAATTCTGAATGTGCTTCTGGCATTAACCAGCGTCATTTTACATAACCGTGTGAGTTTTGTGGGGATATAAAATTCAGACATGGCGACGTAGAGACAGTTCCTTATTGCGATGCCGAAGGCAACTTTAAAATAGGTGAAAAGGTTGTGTGTCTCGATTCTCTTTTATGATATCTTCCACATGGCGTATAGTGAATATCTGGTCAATTGTGAATTTTCCAGGTCTAAAGCCACACTCTTTAGGCCCGATCAGTTTGTTGACGGTGGGCTTTAGTTTTTCACACTATACGCAAGATAGAATCTTAAATGCGATATCAAGGAGGTTTATCCCACTATAATTTGCGCAGACCGGGGGGTCTTCCTATTTTTGGGTTGGGTAGAACACACATAAGTGTCATTCGTCAGGCATGCTTTCATCCGACCATATTCTGCAGATACACTAAGTAGGCTCTGGACATCTGTCACCAGATTACATCCTTGGACTCTACAAGAGCATGATCCGGTCTGGAAACCTTCTATAGTCGCCGCATTTTCTCATAGAATTTTCGAGCGGTACTTGAGAGTTTGCTATTACGTTACGCAGCTCCATAATGTCGAGTTGCTAATAAGTGCTCTCAGAGAGCAGGTGTGCAAGCCAAGTATAAAATCTGCTGGCTGTCTGCTGTGATTGCAGCTTTTCGACGTCGAACCTTCCTTGAGTTTGTTGACGGGCGTTCTTTGCTACACAGAGGAGGGTGCGTATCATTTCTGCTACAAGATAATAATCCATGTTGATATTTGGCTCTCATTGCGGCTAGATGTTCATCCACCGCGTTGAATGCCAAGACTCGGCGACGGAGCCTCTCTTCCACCAAAAACCCAACACCAAATTTGCGCTACTTTAAATGGCCTCTGTAGTAGGCACCTTCCCAATTAAGAGACCGGGCATTCCAGGTGCATGCCCTTAAATCGTGATCCCTTAAACGTTTGCAGGGATCGTCATGAAAAGGGGGATTTCTCATCCTAGGCATTTGTTGATTTTTCATTCAAACGGATATTTGTTGACTTCCCAGATAATACTTGGTCTAAGCCGGAAGTCGTGAGCTGCTTGAACCATATGTAAAAGAATCGTTTCTGGCCAGTCAAAAACTTTCCTCACTTACGAGAACTGTCTGAAAGTTGCCAAACAGAATTTGGATATTGTTGTAAGAACAGCGCTCATAGGTGCGTTCTAGTCATTTATTGTCAACATTTTTGGTTGCATTGTTTTGGCGAAACGTTCATCCGCCGAGGTGAATGCCGAGGCTTGGTGACCGAGTCCCCCTCCCACCACAAACCCAACACAAATTTTTGCCCTTTAATTGAGCCCATATAGTAGCTTTCACAAGGACCCACTATCTTCCTTCCTTGCCTTGTACATCGTGATTCTTGAGCGGCATTGACGTCAGCTTTAAGTTTTACAGGGTCATTAACCAGCTGGGAAGTGCTATCAGTAATAGTACCAAAATGAGGGTCTCTCCTTCGAAGTATATTGTTCGATTTGTTCATTGGAAAAAAACTTGTATGAAGTGGGTCCCAAACCTTACATCTTTTAGTTTAGCTCGCTTCCAAGTGGATATTTATTGGCTTATCAAAGGATACTATGTCTAAGATCGAAATTCATGAGCTACTTCAATCATATGTAAAAGAATCGTTGCTGGCTACGCCCAGGTGAAAGGCGTTAAAAAATCGTACCAGTTTATATTTGTAAAACAATTCACCAGTAAAGGGACTAATAAGCTAAATATAATTCCCTAATAAGTTATGTTGAAGTGCGAAGTAGGTATTCGCTCTTTATATAATAGCCATCTTTGTAGCGCATTAGTTCGAGGGTTCGAGTCTCGTTGCAGACAAACTCATTTTTAATTTAATTTTTAATTTTATTTTTGATGAATTAGAAATTCAACACAGGACATCCCCATGTTACAGTTACCAGTTGCTTACATCAAAAATAGATAGAAGATGAACTAGTTAGTTAAAAAATGCAATTAAGTGGATTCTAGTTAATAACCAGTATTTTTCCCTTTAGGGTAATTAGAGCATACATATATGCGTGTAAATATAAGTAGCCTTTCAATGATTAGGTTTTCATTGATACCAATTTTTTTATACTATAGACTATTATTCAACTTATTTTAAGAATTTCACAGTATTACCACGCCCATAACTTCTACGTACAAAACGATTTCACCCAAGTCGAAGACCATTGCGCAGAAGCGGTATATTGAATATAATTATACTTTTAATTTTTAAATTAAATATGAAATGAATCGTGTCGCTCTTTCAGTAAATCGAAATGAAAATTTTACTACAAACAAATAATAGCATAGTCTGTCTTCTGGAGATAAAATGTTGTCAGTTTATAATTTGTCTGCATTTCCATCTGTATCATCAGCGAATGTTTCAAATATGGTGCCCCCCTCTATCAGCAGGTTGTAGGCCCAATTTACGTCTTGAACAACCAGCATTCCGAAATAATGTTCATACCACTCTTTCGCACTAACAGTTATACCAATCAGATTGGTTGCTATGCTGAATTTACCACAAACATAGCAATAAAGCGCTAACTTTCACAAACATTTATTCATTTTAAATTCATTTTATAAGACGCTTTACGCTACCAAAATCTTCAGAATTTATTTTGCTGTGGTATTGCAAGAGAACTGACACGAAACTCACAGAAATTGTGATTGGTAAAAAAAACTACATATATTAATACTATTTTTGCATGAAAAACTATCAAAAATAAGACAAATTATATGACAGTGCCACCTATCGTAAGATTTAGGTAAAAGTTAATGT
This sequence comes from Neoceratitis asiatica, assembly GCA_030068015.2. Classification (NCBI taxonomy): domain Eukaryota; kingdom Metazoa; phylum Arthropoda; class Insecta; order Diptera; family Tephritidae; genus Neoceratitis; species Neoceratitis asiatica. The sequence goes on along the minus strand of CM061525.1, from coordinate 70,908,615 downwards.
CAAAAATGAGTCCCTCGATCCAAAAAAAAGCGATATACAAAATAACCCATCTAAAATTGCTTCATTTGATCAAGGTTTAATCAACTTTTCTCATACACAGGGTTGCCAACTTTAAATAAAAATAAAAATGAAACCAGACCTATAGGCCAAAAACCCAGTATGAGGTTTTGATATGGGAGGGATAAAGTTTCATCTCCATTTGGTTTCATCAATTACGGAGAGATGAACCCTCATTTTGTGTCACAGTGTATTTAATTAGCAATTTCAGTTTTAATTATTTTTTCTAATTTATTTCCGAACGAAAATATTTCTTTTGCTTTTAACTAAGATAATTAAAATTAATGTGCACCGATTAATTAATTTCTGCCCACTGTGCCCTATTTGTGCACTGCATTATGTTGATCACAACAAATACTTTATTAAAGACGGTGCAATATTTTTCTTTATGTCAACTGAAAATTTTATAAATATTTCTTTATTTAAAATTGACCGTATTTTATTTTAGTTATTTTATTAAAAATTTAATTTATATAATTTATAAATAATGAAATTTAACTTATTTTTTAGTGTAAATATGTAAAAAAATTTAGGTGCGAAGATATGATAAAAACAAAATTGTGTTATATATATCTATATGTAACGCAGATTTATTCGAGTAAAATTTCTCTCGATTTTTTGCAAATTATTCCCAACTTTGGTATTTATGTGTAAGTACCGCTTTTAATTGCCAAATGGGAATTTTATATATTATTTAAGCACTCTATCTAGAGCGTCAAAGTTTCATAAATGTATGTATATATGTTAGAAATCTATGGCTAGCTAAGGCGAGAGAAGAGAAATTTGCACTATTTATATACGCAAATATGTAAATATAACAAATATTTAAAAAAGAGAGCGATAAGTTTTAAATATGTTTATATTAATTTAGATAAAATTGCCGAGTGTCAATGGGATTGTACTTATCGCAGTACAAAAACAAGGGATTCGTCCCTTGCTCCCATTGTGTCAATTTCAATAGCAAGTTAACAAAAATAGGTTTTGGACTCAACTTTGCAATTATGTCTGACACTTTTTGATAGAATTCAATTGGGTTGATAGCACCCTTTAAAATTCACAATCTTAAATGTTTTCCTGAACAGTGACTTAATCGTGAAACAGGAGAAGAGGAACGGGAAATTTCCGTCTGTGAATTTAATTGAATTCAGCTTCCTGTTTCCAATTCCTGTAAGGGATAATCCGGCTCGAATGACCAGTAAATAAATGAAAACATAAAGCTGATATCCACTACAGGAAATAATAAGAAGCACAAAATTCAATTAAGAAATGTTTAGTAACAAAAATCTTGGAACTTAATTTACCGCGCTAGTGATACTGCAAACATTGTGAATAGAACTAAAAAGAGTAATAATTATAAAATTTAACCAAAAAAAAAAGATAGAGGAAGTGGACTGAGCTTTTCTTAAGGGTCGTCATATTACTTGCGGATTAAGCAATTAATAAAATTAAAAATAATAATAGCCATGGAATGCTAGGCGCAAATTTTCTAATTTTTAATAGGCGCAGGTAGAATTAGTGCTATCTATTTTTAAATAATAATTTTTAAATAAATAATTGCCGTGTTTTTTAAGGGCATATGTATCTGCGCTTAAAAGTAAAAAAACGCACATCGACATTTCATTCATTATTGATTTAAAAATGTAGAAAAGATACTTTTCTTCGGCAGGTGGAATGATTTTAATATGTGTCTCATTAATGCGAATGGTAATCCCAAGAAATCGCGTTCTGGAAAAAAAATCCATTTTCGCTTCCATCTGTTCTTGCCTTGCCACTTGGAAATTAATCCATTCCGGGCACAACTTTTCTTCCATTATAGTCAAACATTTTTTAAGCCCTGACATAGTTGATTGCACCATTCCTACATCCTTTCCGACTCCGTGCTGGTATCCACTCTAAGCCAAAAACCTAGTGTTGCTATTACGTGGCCTAGTGTTGTTATACCCGTTTTATGGCTTGGTATTAAAATATTTTCTACTACATCGAAATATATCCTTCTTCAAACGAAAATTTTGAATGAAACTACAAAACAAAAATGTTAACAATTTACATATATATTTATGTGTTTTATTATAAAAACTCACGCTGTTTCTTCCAAACTAAAAGGATTGCAAACATCCCTTAACATTTTTCGCTTGATTTTCCGACATCTTTTCTCTTCGTCCAGTAATACTGCTCCTACCGCATTGCTATCCAGTGCTTCGTTGTTTAATAATAATTACACACTTTGAGCAAATTTGAATTTTGTTTTGATACTGTCAACTACGTGAAATATTTAGTAGAACTGATTCGAAGTTGGTGTAACCAGGACACTAACTACAAAAGCGTCAGAATTGCTGATAGCATTTTTCGTGAATTCGTGACGGGAGATTTTCTGCCGATGGTAGTTCACTCGGAGCTGCTGCAATATGTTAATGTCGTCGTATAGCTCGTACAGCTCATCGTTCTATCGTCTGCGAAGCTCCTAAAGCCGACTCATCGGATTTCGATATCAACCAGGACGGTAATCATGAGCGATTTGTAGAGTTTGGTTTTGGTTCGCCAAGAGAGGACTTTACTTTTCAATTGCCTACGCAATCCAAAAAAACAACTGTTAGCAAGAATGATTTAGCGTTGGATTTCAAGGCTGGCATTGTTAGTGTTGTTGATGCTGGTTCGTAGATAGACGAAATTATATACGACTTCGAAGTTATGGCTGTCAACAGTGACGTGGGAGCCAAGTCGCGAATGTGATGGCTGTTTATTTGATGACAGGAAATATTTCGTCTTGCCCTCGTTCACTGTCTAACTTGGAGAACGCAGAGCTTACGGTGCGGTTGTATTGGCCAACGATATCAATATCATCGGCGTACGCTAAAAATTGTACACTCTTGTAGAACAAAATTCCTGGTATATTGAGCTCTGCACTTCGTATTATTTTCTGCAGCATTAAATTGGAGAAATTACAGGATAAAGAGTCACACTATCTGAAACCTCTTTTGGTATCGAACTACAAGGAGAGATCCTTCCCAATTCTGAATGTGCTTCTGGCATTAACCAGGGTCATTTTACATAACCGTGTGAGTTTTGTGGGGATATAAAATTCAGACATGGCGACGTAGAGACAGTTCCTTATTGCGATGCCGAAGGCAACTACAAGGAGAGATCCTTCCCAATTCTGAATGTGCTTCTGGCATTAACCAGGGTCATTTTACATAACCGTGTGAGTTTTGTGGGGATATAAAATTCAGACATGGCGACGTAGAGACAGTTCCTTATTGCGATGCCGAAGGCAACTTTAAAATAGGTGAAAAGGTTGTGTGTCTCGATTCTCTTTTATGATATCTTCCACATGGCGTATAGTGAATATCTGGTCAATTGTGAATTTTCCAGGTCTAAAGCCACACTCTTTAGGCCCGATCAGTTTGTTGACGGGCTTTAGTTTTTCACACTATACGCAATATAGAACCTTAAATGCGATATCAAGGAGGTTTATCCCACTATAATTTGCGCAGACCGGGGGGTCTTCCTATTTTTGGGTTGGGCAGAACACACATAAGTGTCATTCGTCAGGCATGCTTTCATCCGACCATATTCTGCAGATACACTAAGTAGGCTCTGGACATCTGTCACCAGATTACATCCTTGGACCCTACAAGAGCATGATCCGGTCTGGAAACCTTCTATAGTCGCCGCATTTTCTCATAGAATTTTCGAGCATTCCACTTGTCGACCAGTTTCTCACGCTCTTCATACTCACGCATTTCGGCCTCTTTCTTTTTTGTCTGCAAATGCGTCTCGCTTCTCTCTTCAGCTCTCAGTATCTATCCACCCCGCATGCGTTGTAGTCGATCGCAAAATTGCAAGATAGGCAGTCTACTTTCTCTCCCCTGCAGTTCAAAGTTCCTCATCGTACCAGCTGTTTTTCTGGCATTGTTGAAATTCAATTGTTTCCGAAACAGCGTACTTGAGAGTTTGCTATTACGTTACGCAGCTCCATAATATCGAGTTGCTAATAAGTGCTCTCAGAGAGCAGGTGTGCAAGCCAAGTATAAAATCTGCTGGCTGTCTGCTGTGATTGCAGCTTTTCGACGTCGAACCTTCCTTGAGTTTGTCGACGGGCGTTCTTTGCTACACAGAGGAGGGTGCGTATCATTTCTGCTACAAGATAATAATCCATGTTGATATTTGGCTCTCATTGCGGCTAGATGTTCATCCACCGCGTTGAATGCCAAGACTCGGCGACGGAGCCTCTCTTCCACCACAAACCCAACACCAAATTTGCGCTACTTTAAATGGCCTCTGTAGTAGATTTCACATCAACCAGCTGGGTAGCGGCACCTTAAATAAAATCCACATAAAATATGAGGTTCCTTTAATTTTATAAAATAGTACATTGGATAACTTGGCTATTGGAGGATGTGTTTATCACTGCTCTTTATAAATATACATTCTTCGTAGAAATAAAAAAGGATTAAAAATTTTACCTCAGTCTAAAAATTTTCACATGAAAGGAATTTCATTTTTATACATATATAAACCATATAACAATATTTAATGCACCATAATATGTTACCATAGCCACAAACAAAGATTTTGGTGATTAATTTTGTTTAAAAATAAGAAGAAAAAAATACAAAACTAAACTCACTAGCATAAAAAAAAAATAATAATATGCAACGAAGAAGCAAACAATTGTATGTGGTTTGCTACGATATGGTATGGTTATGGCACCTCTAGTTTAAGCATAAAATTGTACTGCGTTTTCGCTTAATATAAATGGTATATAATGGGAAAAGAAAGTTCTGGTATACCAATTTTACCACAATTGTGGCCAAACTTTCAATCTACAACTAAATCCTTAAAGCCATTAGTTATAGTTTTGATAAAGCATTTTTTTACATACGTATTTTTCTATAACACGTAGGTGGGCTCTAAACGGCGATTTTCGGCTTTAAATTTTGGAGATCGATTGATATTTTTCCTACAACTTAAGAATCTTACAATTTCAATCGAAGATTTTTACAAGAAAATATTTTAATGTCGGACATGTACCAGAGGTATTGAGCAATTCGAGTAGCTCCATACTCGCTCATAGCTCAGCTACTCAGCAGAATAAAAGTTTTCAGTTTTGTCAGTCAAATTTCTTCACATTTTTACACTTTGCTTTAATAAATTTAAAATTAAAAAAAATCTGAGAAAAAACCAAAGTTTTTGTCAAAATGCTCGTGCCCGCGGTCGAAAGTTTTCGTGTAATGAGCAATGATCAAGTGTGCGAGTGCTCGTTGTTCAAATGCTCAAGCTGCACGAAAATGTTCGAACAAAATCTTAGGCTCTAATATATACTATAATATACGTGATATTCGATTATCCTCAATTATTTACCAGGCCTCGAACTTATTAACATAAGACATGCATACTACTCGTTCTTATCTGGCGGCAATTTAGGAGTATTTTCATATTTTTAGTAAAAAATATAATAGGTATAAACTAGTTGTAATTTGCTTATTTGCACGATGGCAACGTGTATGCCATTTCCTTTGAAGAGTCTGCAAACGCACTCATGTGTTATTGCCGTTAGTGTTAAATAGATTTCAATACTTGTCAAATGTCTCTGGGCGGTCTCTGCTCATGCTATAGAACGCAATGATTATGATTCACATAAGACAAAACGAATGCTATGAAAACCAAATATTTCAATTCAAACTCAAATCCAGGCAGTACAAGACCGTATCGAGTATACAAACATATGTACTTATATATAGGGTGTTTTTTATAGAGGTATAAAACTTTAAGTTGGCATTACTTTTCAAATGGCGACCGATTTAACAGCTGTCAAGTGATTTATTTTCAGTTTGGTTTGGCAAACTGCGGCAGTTTTGTTTGTTGACGTAGCCATTCAACCAGAAGTGCGCTTCATCGCTAAACATCGCTAAAATGGACGTAGTGCGCGATACGTTTTCCGCACAGAACCATTATTTTCGAAATAAAATTGCACTATTTGCAAGAGTTGTTCAGGCGTGAGACTATTCATGATGAATTGCCAAACCAAACTGAGAATAAATCACTTGACAGCTGTTAAATCGGTCGCCATCTTAAAAAGTAATGCTAACTTAAACTTCTATACCTCTATAAAAAAAAACACCCTATATTTGTATGTACCAATACGTATATTTTACGTATGAGCTAAGTATATCTGCTGATGAGTTTGGATACATGAAAATGAAAGGTTTATAGAATACATGTTTTTTGAAAACCGTGGACGTCATTGAGCAAACGTCGTCATTAATACAGGGCAAAAAAGTTAACATTTATATAAATAAAATTCTTATGTTGCAGTTTTTGTATATTTTCGGTTTGTATCAAAATCTTACGTATCTTCATTTAAATGTTTTATTTAAAAATACATTCGAGATTTGAAGAAAAATAGAACTCGCTCTACCAATTGCTTTTTTGAGATATTGTTCCGAAATCAATAGTTTTTGGCTAAAGAGCCATTTACATTCGGACATTATCTCCATAGTTTTATTTACTTGATTTTATCAACCCTTACTCACTTAGGTAGTTAAAAAATGTATATTCCGTGTTCTGGGAACACCGGACCACTTCAGTTTTTAATTGTTTAAAAATGCACCCAGTCAAATGCTGAAGCCTATCTTATTTCAAGTTAATTAATTCTTTATCGATGTGTTCTTCTTCAGAATTTGGAACTACGAGTTTTCGAAATATTGTTACCTAGTCACAATATGTTATAGATATTATTTTTAATAATCTTAATATTTATTTTTAATAATCTTAAAGAATATATGTACATAATGCGAAATGTAAATCGCACAAATATTTTCAAAATTATTCATCATAGCCGTCCACTATACAAGTTACTAGGTTTGACACTATGTGCCAATGAAAAAATCGCGTAATTTACTTAAGCGCTAAACGCTGTACTTTATTTGGGTAATCGAGAAAGGCTAAGACTAATTTTTACCCTCATTTAATTCTACCTCATCTTGGCACTTGTTGCGCTGATCTCAGTAAGTTGGTACTGTTGTTGTTGTTGCTATTGTCGTTGTTGTTGTTATTGCCGTTGCTTTAGCTTCTGTGCTTCTTAGTAGCAGTAAGTTGGCACTGTTGTTGTTGTTGGGAAATGTGACATCACTGCAAGTGCAGCTGTAGAAGCTCGCGTGGGAGAGTGATAACTCCGGTTTAGTCACGTATTTGGTGCCGTGTTACGCGACGAATGCAGCTGGGACAGAGCTTAGAATTAGGCTGCTGTCTGGCCCACGGTGTCCAGGGAGTCATGTGTTAACTTGTTGCTATTGTTGGGGAATGTGACACCATTGCAAGTGCAGCTGCAGGAGCTCGCGTGTGAGAGTGATAATTCCGGTTTAGTCACGTATTTGGTGCCGTGTAACGCGATGAATGCAGCTGGGACAGAGCTTAGAATTAGTCTGCTGTCTGTCCCATGGTGTCCAGGGAGTCATGTGTTAACTTACACTTTATCCCTAAATTTTAAATGCGAATTTTTCGTAAATTTTTAATTAACAACTTCCGAAAATCACTGAAGTTTTCAAATAAAATTTGCACAAGCCAATTTATGTAATAAAGTTTTATAAATAAATCACGTCCGTAAATTCATGAAAACTTTAAAATTATTGACTTTATTTATACATTAAATTCGTTTCACATTCAATCATTAGAGTTGCTCGAAATACATATTTTTGTTCAAATTTATAAATAAATTTTGAAAATTAACTAATTAAACATAAAACTTTTATAAACTAATTAAACATAAAACTTTCTCATAACATATGAAATACAAAATCATAATAATTTTAATGAAAGAAGTATGATGGCTAAAGAATTTTTTGTGAACAATATTTACAGTTGATGGCAGATAAAATTACACAAACATAATTTAAATATTTTGGTTAGCCATAAATTTTTACCAACTTTGTCATCACATATGACTTTCATCTTGTCGTAACCTTCTATTTTACAAACCTCTATGAAAATGTGTAAGTATGTAATGAATGCATACCTGTTGGAAATAATGAATTATATTTTTCGAACAAAACAGATTAAAAAAATTTTATTGTACGAGAGCATATGTACATATCAATGTAAGCGAAATAGAAATATGAGATTCTCAAGCTCCATGCCTCTAATAAAACATTAATGCAGAAGGTAGAATACCGCTCTCGACATGTTACTTCCGTGGGGCACTTGTGGTGTCATTCTGTAATGTGTTAACAAATTAATCTTAGCTTAGTTTCAGTCATACATTATCTTTTTCGAGGGGGTTCTGACAAATAAGTAGTTATATCGTTTGAATGCAAATTGCTTTTGGATAATATGCTACCAATGTTTGTTGTGTGTCTGTACAGATATAAATATGTATGAGATGGTAATGTTAGCAAAAAATGGTGCGACTAATCTTTTAAAAAAGTATTCTGGGATAATTTTCGGGTACAATTGGTTATGAATTGAGATTTTGAAATGAGATCAACTAGTTAAGCTATGGAATCGTATACACAAACCTTTAAAATGTTTTAAATGATTTTATTATCTTTTGATTAATGTATCCTTAAAAGTCTTAACAACAATTTCATGCTTACGCTGATACGTAGGCTAACCTGTATTCCATTAGTTGCAATAGGTATAGAAATATACTACACATAATCCATCACACATGGTACATATTGCTAAGTTCATAAAACTCTTAATGAGTGTTGCAAAATACCCTTAGGTATCGCTCAAACAGACGCTGTATTATATTATTGTTATTTGTTATTAATATGTTAAAATTTCTAATAGATACGAATTGCAAAATTTTGTAACTTGCATTTCAACTTAAACCAGATTAACATATACCTACATTTTTAAGTCTCGGAAACATTGTCTTGGCTATACCGCTTTACTCTCCTTTGCCTATCTGATGCCTCCCAGATATAACAAATCCCGGCCTGACACATAGATCGCTAGAATTGGAAATTATAGTTAGTCCTAACCTTCAAAAGACGCTTGTATAAATTTGACAGGTGTCAGATCATTAGTTTGTGAATTATAGCATTTGGAGTGAAGGAACTTCTGTTATTGTGAAAAAAATGGATAAAAAGAAATTTCGCGTGTTGATAACATATAGGCGAATTTATTTAAAGGTGAGGGAATGAGAACAAAAACAACAATTCCCGTGCATTTTGTTTTGTTTATTTGGTAACGATTGTCAAAAGTTTGGAAAATTCCATTCCATTTCCATTCCATTCTTTCCATTCTCCATTTTTTGTTCACGTTAACCATAATCACATTAAGTTTTTCATGTTTACAAATATAAAATCAAATGAAATTCAAGCAAACAAAATATACTAAAAATAACTTTTACAATCTTTGCGAAGAATGAATGATAAAAATTGAATTCGATGCCATAGAAACTCCACCATGTTTAATTCGCTTGAAGCCAAGCCATTATTTTATTTTGACATAAAGCGAGACTCGAAGCTCTTGATGTACTAACATATAATTGGTACTAAGATTGATTTTAGCTATTTTAGATAGTTCGTGTTTTAGATAATTACAAAATTCAAAATAAAAACCAAAAGTTGGTTTCAAAATACACAAATCAAACACTGATTTCTACAAAACTTAAAGAAATATTTCAGTGCGACTTTTTTTAATCTATCAATGAATATTTTTTTAAATTTCATTCAAAGAGTAGTTTATTTTTTATTTAGTAGTTTGATATATGTATGTATATACATATAAGCATAGCTATGGAACAGCTCCGTAAAACTAAAAACCATATGCAACCGCATCTTATAACATCATACCAATTATTTTTCGATCTTGGATTCCCTTTTCGGAAATAAATTATTCTATCTAACGAGCTATCAACGTACTCAATTTCAATCGATCATGATCCCTTCCTGAGAAGTAAAAAGCTACATAAATTCATTTAGACATAAAGATACCTTCGTACAAAAATTCACCCAAATTGAACGTCAATAGTTATAAAAAGATTTTTTTTCTGATCCTGGAAAGAAAAGAATCTCACATAAGCCGAATAATAAATACGAATTTTTTCGAAAAAGTTGGCCCTGGTCCACTTTCCGGATGAAAAAAGCCTTAGTATTAAACTTAGCAAAAAGCGACTTACATATCGAACAAATAATTTGATTTTGGAATAGTTCGGTCTCTTAATTTAGACAAACTTAAAGAAAATCGGGCAAAAATACATTTCTCGCATTGGTCAATCACTGTCCCACTTCCCGGATTTGTTTTTCGCATTATACTTGTTTGACTGGAGACCAATCCGAATTGGTGCAAATCCTCGACATTAGTTCTTGAATTATATGGGTAGTGACTAACATCACGTTTTTTATATGTACATACATATATAGATTCAGTATATTTATTTTCACATAGATTTGGCTTCTCACTCACAGCAGCTAGGGTTTCATATTCCATTGAAAACACCTTATTTGACATTAGATCAGTTAATTTAGTTTAAGATGCCCATGCTTTATTTTGCCAGGGATATGGACATTTGGCAGGATCATGTAAAAATCTGGACTATAGGAGTGAGTGCTGTCTAAGATGTGGTGAAGAAAACACTTCGCGAAGGCATGCGACAAAAGTTCTAGTGTGTGCAATAACAAGGGAAGGGAAAACTCAAGTCACCAAATAGAAGGAAATCACTCGCTTCTAAGTGGCTGCGCAGGAACTGCTTAAACAGATGGTATACGAGGAGAAATGCAAAAATATAGACAGCGCAACATGAGTATCTGACATTACAAACAAAATTGTCATATGGTCATGCGGAGGAAAAGCTTTCCAAGAAAATTTGCTATTGGAAAAAACCTACTACACAAAAGCGAATATCTGTGGAATAAACTTCTTATAGAATAATTACATAAATTTGTATACCTAGTTTTGCAAAGGTCCCATAATTATTTCATTTAAATTATCTGTGAAATTTTTGGCGGAAAGGTTTTAACGTATATAATTGCTTAAAGTCTTTGAGCACTATTAATTTTTATTGAAAATATTTTACTTTTAAAAAGTGATTTCGATTTGCATTTGTTTTTGCAAAATACTCTTTATATTATTTCTATTAAATTTATTAAGCCCAACTTGACCGCAAATAAGATTTAGTAACCCTTTAGAAAGCGTTGTTGTTAAAATATAATAAAGGAATGCCGCATTCGGTTATAAAAGTTATGCACAATTTTTCAACATTATTTTCAGACATCTGTAAAACAAACATATGTATATTTTATGTCTCCTGGAACGCTTCTCCCTTCTTCGCATTCTTTCTGTTTGTTGTATACACTCTTAAGATTTCGCAAAAAATGAGACCTCAAATTTTCCTGGTCATCATTAGAGATTGTCTGACCACATTTCATCTCTCCATCTATATTTGTTGTTCATAACCCTCAAATATGATTGCTTTTCTTTGTTTTCGTAGTAAACTATTAATTTTTTGCAGTGTTTTATTTAAATTAAAGCAAGGATTATTCGTGAACATTTTAATTCCGTTTGTCCTTTTTTTCTACACATTGATAATGTATTGAGCAAAATTACGATTTTAGATTTTTTGCCACACGTGTGTTTTAATGAGGTCACCAAATCGATCAACTACTCCCTCAATACTTCAACCAAACTTTTGTATACTACACATACATAATGAACTGCATTTTGGTTCTTAAAATCATCGAAAGCGGACGAATATAACATACAGCGCCAATACACCGATATTTTCAGATGTGAGGTTTTGATAAAAACTAAATCACTCCTTAATACTATAAGAGTATGATATTTGGTATTATCCACAATCATCGAAATCGGAATACTTATCCCCTTACAACCAATTTGTTCAGATATTAGGTTTTTGGTCACAAAAAACGCGCTAAAAAGGCATATATGAGCGTGTATTTGGTATTATGCACACATATTACGAACTGCATATTGGTAGTGAAAAACTGTGCATAGTTTCAAAAGTTATCTCTAAAGCAAGATGATAGATAACCTCTGGTAGAACAAGAGGATCGCAGCGAATCACAGAAATGAAATAAATTTTGTCAACATACACTAAATCAAGGATTTTACTTATTCGGTATTAAATTAATTTAATTAAAGCAAAGCACTGACATTTCCTCTAAGAACTAAGTAAATCATGGTAGAGTACAAACTGTAATGATGTTATCGATTTGATTCCTTGAGATACAAGGCAAATTCAAATCTCCCAAGATCATAATGGAGTCAGAATATATCATCAATGAAATAAAACCCGAAACATATTCTTTTTTTTTAGATCATTCAATATTAAATTCAATCTGCATATATGAACATACTTATACAGGGTTTTCCAATAGGAGTTATATGATTTCCTTAAAAAAGACACACTAATTCTTAAGGAAATTTTTGAGCACTTTTTTCACTAAATCAAGTCGTATCTCATGAAGAGCACGTTCAATATTGACTTTTAAATTTGAAGAGAGTTTTTCAGTAAAAATTATTATTACTACCGGATTAAGGAATACTGTGTTCAAAGGAAGAGTTAGGTGGTCGGAGGAGGGTGGGTGTATCTAGCGGGCGCTAAAAACTACTTTCAATAACAGAAACGAAATATCTTAAAATATGATTATTTGATAATTTTTCTTTGTTAAACAAAAATCACATTTTAGTTGCATATTTTAAAACTTTCAATAGTGCCACTCGTCGGGGTATATAGAAAAATTCTTTTAACTCCAAATCAATGGCAACCTCTAAATTGCGATGAATATGAAGTGCAGCAAGACCATTAAGGCGGTCTTCACTCATTGCATATCTTAAGTCTGAAGACGACGCAAAGTTGAAAATTTTCGTTCATTTCCTTCAGTCGTAACAGACAAAACAGCCAGAATTCTCATAAAATTCAGAATTTTCTATAAAAAAACTAAAATTGCTTAAATGAAAAAAATTTTTGCCCAAAAAATTCTAGTTAAAAGTTGCATTTTTTTGCATTAAAATTTAATAGGATACAAAACCGTATCATCGGAATTTTTCTTGAAAGGGTGTTTAATTTCATGCGACTAAAATTACCTTTTCTATTTTTGAACAATGTGTGCTGCTTTAAAAACATATATTTTTTAATCATAAAGTCAATTCTCCTGGGGGAAGAAAAAAATCATTACTTATTTTCGTAATTTTTTCGCTGGAACTCAGATTAATTTTTTTTTTTCAAGAAAATTTCGGAAAATTTTATGTATGACTTTATAAAAATAATAGTTGGAAAAAATCCAGGGTTGAGTGCTATTTAAAAAGAAAAGGAATAACGATCCAAAAATAATGATTATTTCCTGTGCGATATATTTTTCGCTCACAATAATAATTTTATTTAAAAAAATTATTATTTTTAATCAATTAAAACTACAAAAATTATGAAATGATAAAATCTGAAAAGAGAAACTAAGTGCTAGCCTTCTGATGGAATTTTTTTTATGCGGCTCTTTTATTTACGGTCCCTGATAAAAAACAGTATTAAGGCAATTAAAAATTGATAATAACCGGTATAAAAGAAATAATAATGAGTTAGGAACAGTTTGGAAATAAATTTCAGGTACACCTGAATATGATGACTTTATGCAAATAACGAATAAAGTAAATGATTTAATAGAAAATAGTTATAAAACATTTGCGACGAATTCCCAAATATTTAAAACAATAACAGAATTGAAATATTAAAACAATTACGAATTAGCTCTAATGAAATGACTGTTTTAAGGTAGAGAAATAAATTAGTAATAACCGAACTTGAAAATACTGTGCAACCAATTGCTTTATCAAAAGTAAGAATATTGAACCTTTTAAGTTTAGATATATCAGAAATAAAAGAATTACTAGGTGTAGAACGAATAAACTTAACAATGTTAGATTTAATCGATGTTTCAGAATTTAAAATTGTACAAAAAAATAATCTAATGATTGTATACATTAAGTATCAGAAAGTAAAATATATTTGTAAATTTTTTAAATCAATACCTGTATCACAAAATGATGGTAAAATACTATTTTAAAATGAAATAATAATGTGTGGAAATATATTTTATTCAGATAAGTTTTGTAAAAAAAAATTAAATAATGCATTTTTATGATAAAAATAAATAATACAAGTTTGTCAGATATGTTAAACAACGCTCTAATAGTATTAAATAATATAGCAAACGAATCAATAAATATTATTAAAGATAGTAGTAGCATCCGGAAAACATAAGGTTAATAATCTTACTATATATGGAGTATGAGGTGTGACCAAAAAAAAAATGGTAAAGGTTTTGCTCACTGTTTTCTTTGATTACAATGGTGTGGTGTATCATGAGTTCCTACCAAAAGGTCGTACAGTTAATAAGGATCACTACAAGGAAGTTATGCAAAGTTTGCGTGAAGCAATACGGCTCAAACGATCGGAATTTTGAAAAAACAAATCGTGGATTCTGCTAATGCACCAACTCACACATCAATGCTTATTCGTGATTTTTTGGCCAAAATAAAACCGTAATTATGCCGAAAACTAACGAAACCAATGAAAGGAAAGCGTTTTGCCAATATTGATTGAATTAAGTCAGAATCGAAGAAAGAAAGCTGATGGCCATACCGCAAAAAAGCTTTTCAGAAGTGCTTCAAAGATTGGAAAAAACGTTGGCACAAGTATGTAATACACGAGGGGAATTACTTTGAAGGGGACAAAATAGATATTGATGAATAAATACTACATTTAAAACAAAAATCAAAATCCATCTTTTCATCTTTTGAACACACCTCGTGTGTTAATGACTTTTCAAGGTATTGTAATAATAGATAATAACAAAAATGAAAGTCCAACTGGAAGTGATTTGAATTTTTTGAAAGAAGTAAAATTTAAACCATTGTAAAACAATTTGTTGAATAAAAAATATTGATTTAAGGAGGATAATTTCAATATACTAACTCCAATGAAGAATGAAATTAAAAGAAATCCTTTGTGATGGTCATTTAATTCTTTAATATTATTAAAGTATAATTGCATACTTAATTTATAAATTTATTACATCTACTAATTTGCAAATTAAGATTAAAAGTTTAAAAGGAAAATGAGAAATTTAAATTAATCATCTCACAAATATATTCGAAATCGGGTTGCTCTATTTTGAGGAGGGGAGTTAATGCATCAATAACTACATACATGAACAAATAATTTAATGTAAACAAGAACTCACATCCTTCACCAGATAAACAAATAATCTTTAGATGGCACCCACGTTGCATAATTTAAGATTTATTTTGTAAACAAAAACATAATCACTTTCGAGTTTGTACACTTTCGAGACGGTACCAGAGTATAGAGGAGTATGGAGTTGAAGTTGGATTTTGACTGCTAGTATGTTGGAATTTCGTGAGGTCGCTTCGATGTTTTGTTTAATATCTTTAAAAAAATTTGCCGAAACACTTCCACCAAATCAATATACTTCATATTTTTTCGATGTTTTTACATCCGATTATAATATTGTATCAACGGTTTCGTATTGTATTGATATGATTGCGATATTTGCTTTTTTCGTTCTGCCTTTTTGTTTAAGTTGAACAGAAATTCACCTAGTAGTATGCTAAAAAGCAACCTTATCGGGGTGTATTTCTCATAATCCTATTTGATACGCGCTTGCACACAAAAATTCATACAATATATTATAATTTTGTATATTAATAAATTTTCTTTTGTTTTTTAAGTTTTCAGAATATATCGAAGATGTTCAAAGTTTACTTATAAATGGCCCAACACTTTTAATTTACACTTTTTTACGACCTTTGATATATGCAAAAGTATGTGCATACATATGTATGTATTTATAATTCTTAAATACAGAAAGTCAGTAATATACTAAATTAATAATATCAAGGATAATTTAAATGATCATTCAAAGGATGTAAACGCAAAGGTGTCGCCTATAATATTTATACTAGAATAGTGCATGTGAGCTAGGCGCAGATTTAGATCAAACATAACGTGCAGTGTTATAAAGCACAATTGCTATTTTTATCGCATCGTATAGAAGAAGGCAAATTCATGGAAGTACTAGAGGACTTAACTACATTAGAGCTTGACTATGAAGAGGTCGGTGGCGATAATCCAAAAAAAAACTGATAACGCTGATGATGAAAAGTAAATAAAAATTACTAAGATTTAGGAAAATTGATGTGTTACTTATTTAAATAAAAAATAATAATTACTTACTTGGATTTTTGTGTAATATTGTAGGTATTTGAATGTCTTAGTTTTTCTCACTTAATTCCTCAATAAAGAAAGTTAAAAGAGCATTTTCCACACCACATGCAACAAGACGGGTCACAAATTTTTTTTTTTTTTTGGTGTTAGGTTTCTCTAGAGGCCTTTTTTGTCGAAATGACTTAAAATTAAAAATAAATAAATACAAAACTTTTAATGCAAGAATTATAATACATAGAAAAAAAAATCTTTTTCAATACAAATATTAAATATTGTTTTATATTATTATTATTATATTCATATATGTCTGTCTGCAAATTTTGAAATAGATACGGCTCAACAGTTTCGTTACATAAAAATAGTACGAAACAAGAAAAAACTAAAAATGTTAGAGGATATTTTAATTAATAATAGATTATGCTACTAAAAGTACTACATATATTGGACTAAAGGCAAAAATAGTATTTAGTAGATTAATTAATTTTTTGCTGCTGTTCAACCCCTTTTAGCACAATCTTATTTCACCATACCCTGCGACACCAGCGACATCTCAGCTGAGGGTACATCATTGACTTGAAAAAAGTACACCAAATGTATAGGGTTTTACAATAAGAGTGATATCATCATTCAAATGGCCTCCAAGACTTCTCTTGCAGGAACGGATTCGATGAACCATTTTTTTTTTGTATGAAAATCATCTTTTCCGATGAGGCTCCTGAGAGGTGCGGTAAATAAACAAAACTGTCGATTCTGGTGCAAAGAAAATCCACAAATTATTTAGGAACAACAATTACATTCACTTAAATTGACAGTTTGATGTGGTTTTTGGTTTGGTGGAATCATCGGTCCGTATTTCTTTCGAAATGAAACTGGTAGCACCGTTACTGTCAATGGAGAGCGGTATAGATCGATGATAACCAACTTTTTATGGCCACAATTGGAAGAAGTTTATCTTAGCAACATCTGGTTATAACAAGACGGGGCTACGTGCAATTATTGCAAGAAAGGTTTGGAGATTCGATTATTTCAAGAAATTGTAACAATGAATGGCCCACAGAAGTTGTGATTTAACACCATTAGACTACTTACTGTGGGGTTATTTGAAGTTATTGATCTTTAGCAATAAACCAAACTCTCTTCAAATTTGAAAGTCAATATTGAACATGCTATTCATGACATATGACTTGATGTAGTGGAAAAAGTTGGGTTCATCGAATTCGTTCCTACAAAAGAAGTCGTGGAGGCCATTTGAATTATGTTATATTCAAATCTTAAGTGTATCGATTGTACTTCATATTAAATAAAAACCATTTGAAATTCCCTAACAATTAGTGTGTTTTTTTAAGAAATCTTATCACTCTTATTGGAAACCCCTATATCTAGCATAGTTCTTCCGCTATTTTTTTCCCCAATAATTTTTCATTTTTCAAATTAATTTGGAGATCTACTAAAGGAAGTGTGTACTTTATTATACAATTATATGACATCGAATTTTCTCCATTATATGATCCTTTAACTTTCACTTTTTCTGACATCATTATTATTTATTAATTTTGAGCTTGTCGATTGATAACTGTGTTGATCTGTATCTGTTGAAACATTTTTATATTTACCGGATCGAATTTTTTCTTATTTGTGTTTAAGGAATCAGGCAGTTCATCTCAATTAATTCTGTCAGATTTTTCTTCCGTACTCTCATTCGGGATATTAAAACCTTCTTCTTGAACAGTATCTTTTATTACATTCCTAAAATGTACCATATTAGTCTCATCTACAATAACATTTCTCGCCATTATAAAGACTCTGATGTCTTCATCCCAATTTAAAACCAGTCGATTCGTATCCAAGAAGTATACATTTCATTGATTTCTCATCAAATTTTCTTTTTCTTGTTTTGTTATATAGTACGTTGTACGTATACTGTGGCACTGAATGCCTTGGAATAATTTAAATTAGGCTTTCTTTCTTTCTTTCTTCTCCCATGCCACATTTCATATGTAGATTTTGTACCATTCCTCAGAGCTTTACTTGGACTTATGTTGATTAAATAAGTATCTGTCAATACTGCTTCACCACAAAACTCTTGCCCAATTTTGCATCATTTAAAACAGCACGCGCTTTTTCTGTTTTGTTCTTATTCCTTTGGACATACTGTGGAGTGGATGGACAGTTAAATTGTAAGTTAGTCCTTGCTGAACACAATAAGCCTTCATCTAGATTTAGATTTAAAAGCGCTTCACTTCACTTTTAGCGACGAAGTGTTTAAATATTGCAAACACGTCAAATTTATAAGTGATCAGATAAGCTACACAATAACGTGTAAATTGATCAACAAAACTTACAGAATAATTTTTACGGTCAACTGTGGAAGTTGTAATCGGACCACAAACATCAGAATGAACTATAAATAAAGTCCTCTTTATGGAGAGGATAGGAATTTTTATATATTTCAAAAAGTTGTCTAACATGTTTTCCATTTATTCAAGCCTCACATAATTTAGTGTTAGGTTGCACATTATTTAAGAATTGAGTATCATTAAACATATCTTTACTTTGCCTTTTTTAAACTTTTCCTCTGCTAATATGTCTTAACCTCTCACACCATCGATTGTGGTGTTATTTTTATTATATATATAATTAAATATGATATATGTATATATTTTGTTATAGAATGACAAATCAATATATGGTATGCTATAAAGACGTTTTTTTAACTTCTCCTTTTTTAGAAACTTTGCCACCTCTCGTTTTAAACTCCATGATCATCCCAGAGTCTTGCATATTTGATGCTTTTCTTTGTTTTTTATACATACGTAGTCACCGCATTTTGCAACTACGATTTCCGCTGGCGGCTCCAATTTAATTTTTCCGTAAACATGCTTTATGTCTCAGCACACCACGTCCTATCATGAATGCGAGTCCCTTGTCTTGCTGAGCAGCTGCAATTTGAACCGTTTTTATTTCTTCAGAACTTCGGTTCTTTAAAGTCTTTTTGTCCGTATAGCAGTCCTTTTTAATGTCGCATATTTTATCACAAATATGGCAGCCCCATCATAATACAATGGTAAAGTAATTAGCAAATGTGAAGCTAACAGCTCAGTCATCAAATCATCAAAACTATTAAAACGATTCAATAGCTGTGATTAACTTTCCAATTTCAATAATAAATAGTAACTTCTTTTTCAGCCAACTGCGTTACTAAACTCTTTCGTTCATAAAGGGTGATCCAATTAGATACTTTTTTTTCAATAGCCTTTTTTTGATAGATCACGCGTGAATTTTGTCAAGCTGTCATGTTATTTTTGTTCAGTATTGTTTGGCATTTCATCATGGAAAGACTTACGCCGGAATAACGTTTACAAATCATTTAACTTTATTACTATTCTGTAAATAATGTATTTCGCGCGCTTCGCTCAACTTCTGGTCAACATAATCGGCCTACTCAGCGTTCTATTCGCAACACCATTTCCCATCTTGAGACCCAGCATTCATTATTGGATAACATTCGACCGAATAGACCACGTCCAGAACGCGGTGAAGAAAATATAGCGACCGTAGCTGAGAGTGTACACGAACACCGTGGAGAGTCGATTCGGCGTCGTTCGCAGGAACTCGGACTGACGTATGGAACAACTTGGCGCTTTTTACGTGGAGATCTTAAATTGAAAGCGTACAAAATACAGCTTGTGCAAGAACTAAAGCCGCTTGACCTTCCCAAGCGACATCGCTTTGCTCGATGGGCTCTTGAAAAGTTCCAAGAAGATCCGATGTTTTCGAGTCAAATTTTGTTCAGCAATGAGGCCATTTCTGGTTCAATGGGTATGTAAACAAGGGAAATTTTTGCACTTGGGATGAAGAGCAACCTAAATAGATTCAAGAGCTGCCATCTCATCCAGAAAAACCAACGGTTTAGTATGATTTGTGGGCCGGTGGAATCATCGGTCCATATATCTTCAAAAATGATGCCGGTGAGAACGTAACCGCGACCCTTATTTCGCCATGATAACCGACTATTTGATGCCTGAAAATGAAACTCGTGATCTCCGCGACATTTGGTTTCAACAAGACGGCGCCAATTCCGACACATCGCATCAATCAATAAATTTATTGAGGGAACACTTCGGTGAGCATATAATTTCACATTTTGGGCCGGTCGATTGGCCACAAAGATCGTGTGATATCACACCGTTAGACTTTTTCCTCACGCGTGTCATTCGCCAGTTACCAGTCGAAATGCTCGAACAAGTCATCGAAAATTAAACTCAACTGGACCATCTAAGACGTAGTAATATTTCGCTTGATTTATTCTATGCTTCTTTCTTTGATTATGGTGTAACCTGGTTCCCTAACCTATTAAACTATCGGTTGCAAAGTGAAACATCCAATTCAAATTTGTAGGCGCACAGCCCGCCATGCTCACATATAATTCAAGGAAAGAATGAACACAAAATAAAAAGATTAAAATTAATCAAAATTTGCTTATTCATTTTACATATATTTATTATTTTTTACATTTACAAGCTTAATTATAATTGATCATGAAATTTCTGTCTGCTCAATGAGAATATTCACAATGATGAAAGGATGTGATGTATTTATAGGAAAAGTCCTGCAAATCTAACGATAAATTTACTTTATGTTCGTTTCGGGGCTGATAGGGTCCAGAATTCCTCCTTAATTCTGCAAAACGGGGATCGGGGGAGGTGCCGTACTTCCACAGTAATCCAATCTATAACAAAATTAAAACCTACTTCCTTTCCAAGAAGCGCACAAAAAATTAGCGTTTGTGTTTTTTATTAAATGTACTATATTTCATTATAAAGGGTGTTTTTTATAGAGGTATAGAACTTTAAGTTGGTATTACTTTTCAAGATTGCGACCGATTTAACAGCTATCAAGTGATTTATTCTCAGTTTGGTTTGGCAATTCATCATGAATAGACTCACGCCTGAACAACGCTTGCAAATAGTGCAATTTTATTTCCAAAATAATGGTGCGGTGCGGAAAACGTATCGCGCACTACGTCCATGTTAGCGATGTTTAGCGATGAAGCGCACTTCTGGTTGAATGGCTACGTCAACAAACAAAACTGCCGCATTTGGAGTGAAGGTAATCCTCAAGTGTATGTTGAAACACCGTTACATCCCAAAAAACTGACTGTTTGGTACGCATTGGCCCGTACTTTTTCAAAAACGATGGTGGCCAGAACGTTACAGTCAATATCGGTATAGAGCCATGATTACTAACTTTTTCATTCCTGAATTGAATAACCATGGTGTCCAGGAGATGTGGTTTCAACAAGACGGCGCAACGTGTCACACAGCTCGTGCCACAATAGATTTATTGAAAGACACGTTTGGTGACCGCCCAATTTCACGTTTTGGACCTGTGAATTGGCCTCCAAGATCTTGTGATTTAACACCGCTAGACTACTTTCTGTGGGGCTATGTACAGTCATTGGTCTATGCGGATAAGCCACAAACGCTTGACCTTTTGGGAGACAACATTCGCCGTGTTATTGCCGATATACGGCCACAAATGTTGGAAAGTCATCGAAAATTGGACGTCCAGGTTGGACTACATCCGCGCCAGCCGTGGCGGTCATATGCCAGAAATCATATTTAAAATGTAATGCCACAAGATTATCTTTCGGATAAATAAAATTCATGTCAATCGAATAATCCATTGTTGTTTATTGCAAGTTAAAGTTCTATACCTCTATAAAAAACACCCTTTATATATAAAAATTATACATTATAAATCAATGGAGACACACCTTGATGTCGCTGCTACGAAGATCGATTTGAAAAGAGAGGACGTTTGTCAGGCAACATTGGCCTTTTATAGATTCCACAGAAGGTGGAAATCTACATGGAATAGCTAACGGGATTCAAACTCCCAAAATGGTTTATCATGTTATCTTCCAATGTTTCAGCGACATCTTTGGGCGAGGCTGTTGCGACGCAGCAGGGTTGCACGCATAAACATGCCGCCCGCCTTGCAGCATCACTGCAACAGAAATATTCAAAATATATATACATATGAGTGGAGGGTACAAGTTATTTCATTTATATTTCAGTCTTTTTATTTAAAAATTAATACAATTCATTTTACTTAAAAGCTAATAAATGAAAAATAAAAAATGTTTATCTTAGGGTCGCCGTCACCATTGACCTTTAATAGGGCGTGCCACCTGATAACACCCATCCGAACATCGTGTTCTGAGCGGCTGGCCGTGTGGGAGTAGCGGCCATCAAACCTGGTCGCAATATAGCGGCATATACATCTGCTTCCAGGACTAACGATACTGGAGTTGCTCTGTAGAACATCGGGTCTGCCAGTCTTACATTATCAAACTCATCGACGATTCGCGCATCCAATGTATGCTCTGGCGTAGTCTTCATTAGGTTGGCAAGTACCTTCGCTAGTATCTCTAGGCGTTCACGCCAGGCCTTAAGTGTTAACCTGGCTTCATCTCGCTGACCATGTGTTATTGCGTGGAGTCGTCTTGCTAATGCTTTTGATATTGTCTATGAAGACTGTCCTGGATCAATGAGCGCACGTACCGACAGCAGTCGCCCGTTCACCACTACTCTTGCCTTCACCGTTGGCGTAAGGACAGATCGACTCGGAACGCTTCGATCAGACCCCTTTATTCGCTCTCGGGCGTCTCTTACATTAAGGCGAGAGGGTTGTGAACGGTTTCGTGTACGTTGTTGTTGCAATGGTGGACGCCTTTCTATGGTGGACTGCGGGAGGCGATGAATCGCCGACCGGATAACCGACAGAGGAGGTCTGGATATCGGCGTCTCCCGTGAATTATGTGATTCCTCAGTTACATGTACGACGTCTTCTTCTTCTTCGCTGGCGTGGATCTCCAATACTTCGTCATCGCTTATGTCGCCTAGATCCTGAGCCGAGTAAGGGCAACGTTGTTTTTTCTGCCTTTTGTCAGCCGATCCTATGGCCGGCGGCACGTCTTCCTCACTTGTTGCGGTTTCCCACAGGTGTAGGAGACTGTGGTGTCGCTGCTGACATCGCTGGCAGGTTCTGGTGGATGGACAGTTTTTGGCCATGTGATGCGGCGACAGACAATTGGCGTAGTGGCGGTGCAGGAGGACAGCTCGAAGACCCTCCGCGGGATCCATCCTTCGCATCTGGCGGCAAAATAACAATCGATGATTGTTATTACACACGGGGCATTCGTGTTGTGGTTTCATTATCTTGTTGTCCTTGTTGTTGTTCGCACGAACCATGTTGAAAATCTCTAGAAGTAGAAAGATTAATTGGTTTTACGACGGGAAGCACAATCAAACGGCGGAATTAATCAATGCTCTTCTTCTACAGTTTGACGTTCCTCAACCAACAAATGGACAGATTCTACCATAGTGCTGTCATGGCTGCGGAAGCCCCCCTGCTCCTGGACTACCTTCGTGGCAAACAGAGTGTCAAAGATCGATGAACTCGTCGGAGTGAATGACTGGAATCATGTGGATTCACATGACAACCCGGCCGATCTAGGTAGTCGCGGTGTATCCCCGACTCGAACACGATTGTCGGCCCTGAAAAAACCTTACCAACTCTGCCAAGTCGCCAGTCATTGGGGGGTAAGTTTTCCTCTTTGACAACTACAAAATCATCAACCTCTATATTTCGCTGAGGGAATTGCCACTTTACTCTTTTGTGCAATTCTTTGAGATATTTTGCCTTCCAACGCTGGCAGGATCCTTGGTGAAGTGCTTTTAACTTTTGCCAACGGTTGATTATCGACAGTGGGCTTCCGTTGATTTCGGGTTCTGCAATAGCCAGAAGTGGAGTTCCAATCAGAAAGTATCCTGGGGTTAAAGGTTCCGTCGATTCGGGGTTGTCTGAAAGTGGGCTGATTGGTCCTGAATTCAGACATGCTTCTATTTTTGCGAGTAAGGTAAAGCGCATAGTGTTTGACACCTTTCGAAAATGAAGCTTGAAGCTCTTCACCCCCGCTGCCCATAATCCTCCCATATGAGGTGCTCCTGGAGGAATAAATTTCCAGTTAATTTCTTGATGGGCATATGACTGCATAGTAAGACTTGATGCTTCTGTCATAAACCTCTTGAAATCCTGCCTCAAAGGTTTGCTGGCTCCTACGAAATTTGTGCCATTGTCCGAATACACGTTACGCGGGCAACCGCGCCTTGATACAAACCTTGAAAAGGCAGCTAGAAACGTTGAGGCCGATGGGTCGCTGGTGGCCTCCAGATGTATTGCTTTCGTCACAAAACATACAAATACGCAGACGTATCCTTTTGTTATCAGACATGCTCGACCAGTCCAGTAAAATCGACGCCAGTATTGGTGAATGGTCTCGAGACATCTGTTCGTTCAGGAGGAAGTGCTGCCATAATTTGCTCTCTTGTCTTTTTTCCGTAAATAATACAAACTTTACAATTATTAATAATGTGTTTTATTAAATTTTTCACTTCTCTTAAAACTTTTTTTTACATAAAACGTTTCAGGGTTCCTGTAACTAGTTTTGGATAAATATATTTAAAAAAAACCAGATTTATTTTCTGGTATGTTATATTTAATTAAAAATCCTTTGTTATTAAAATAAGAAATTGTTTCTAATTGTCTGTTTAAATAAGTTCAATAGCATTTTTTTGTTTCATGAATCTCATACTCATCACTACTTTCAGCAGAATGTTTAGGTATTTTAATCATAGAATTACTTGACGCATCAGAATTAGTTAAATTATTTATTGCTTGTCTTGACAACGAGTCAGCAAGCACATTTATTGCCCCTGGTTTATATGTATATTATTTTAATTTTTACATGAGGAATTCTTTCAAACATTGCAAATGCTTATGACTGATGATCTGTGTTAATTTCTAAATCTTTCGCTGCATAGAGGTATTCACTTATTGTTTTTAATGATTTGTTTCAGAAGAATTTAAATATTTTGAAATAAATATTATTGGTCTTCGTACCTATCTTAGAGCTGCACCTACATCTAGATTAGAAGCATCAGTGGTTAAAATAATTTCTTTATCTGGTTGAATTAATCCAATTTTTTCTTGTAATATATTTTTAAAATTTCACAATCAACTTTTCCTTCTTGATGAAGGTTAATCACTATTTTCTTAGACATATATTGCGATATTTTTCAATTTTCTCCCTTTGAAAATTTTGTTAATGGTTTAGCTATTAATCCTGAAAGCCCTGTAAGTTGGGATGTGGACAATTTTTTATCGCTCCTAATGTTTTTGTTATATTAAAAATTCTACTAGGGTTTCTATACATCTTGATTTTGCCATAGATATTTTATTATGAGCATTTTCCAGTGTTTGCACTAATGTTTTTGAGTATACTATTATACTCGTAACATCAACATAAGCATGAAAAATTTTCCCTATACATTCGTGAAAATACTTTTCCGTGTTATTTGAGCTATATAAAAAGTTGTTTTTTTTTTTCAGTGACTTTTTTTCCATCAATATCTGATGAAATCTTGACTCTAAATCACCTAATAGTCCGGTCAAATTAGACAAAAAATAAGAGAAAAGTTACATAAAAATCGGTAAGACTGCTTAAAATACAATTAAAAATAAAATTTGAAAGTTCCCCAACTTTCCCCTGTAAGGAAAAATTTTTATTCAAGGTCAAAGGTCAAGAAATGAGTTTTTCGCGTTTTTCAGCAAAATCGTAAGTTTTATCATAAAAATACCTCAGACAAAAATTGTAGATCATAAAATTATCTACAATAAATGTATAAAGGCTTATTTTCCTACGAGCCATGGTTTTTGAGATATAACGATTCAAAAAGTTGTAAAAGTTGTAATCGTCATTATATGCAAACGTTTCCACTCCATCTATGAGGTAGTGTATTTAGCGCTTTTTTTAAAGTAGTTTCCCCAGTAGGCCTAATCCATGGGTAACTTGTGATCATGCTTAATTTTAAACTATTGCAAAATAATGGATATTATATGGTAGTGAAAACATGTGTTTATCATAACCTATATCGTGCTGCTTTGAGTTTTATAACAAAAATGTTCGAATATTGCTATATTTGTGTTAAAATTTTAACTGAAAGTGAATTTGTTACTGTTGAACGTTATATGAAGACATTAATTAATGCAAGTATCGAAAGAGCAGATAAATTTTCGAAATATCTTAAAAATCAGAAATATGTGAGAATACATGAAAATTGTCGTAAAAATTATATTCAAAAGTCTTCTATTGCTGCAGCTAATAAAAGATAACATGAAGAACAAGAAGCCAGTACATCCACAAAAAGTCCTCCTCGTACTAGATTATGTTCTAGTGAATCAGCTTTTTGTTTAAAAAAAAACAATGCATATTTTGTGGCCAGGAATTGAATGAAGAGTATGAGAAAAGGAAACCGTTAGATATTCACCATCGAATCAGTGAAGTAAGTACACTTCAATTTAAAGATTTAATTCTGGAAATAGCTCGTAATCGTGACGATGCTACAGCAAAAGCTGTTCTTGCTCGTCTCGAATTTGAATATAAGCCAAATATTATCATGATTGCTATGCTTTTTTCATGAAACCTTCCACTGGACTTAAAATCGGTCATCCTAAATATGAAGCTACAATTCGGGCAATGGAGGAAATATTTATTTACATTGACAATAGCGAAGACTGTCAGTTCACTTTAAACGAATTACACAATATTTGCAAAACTACGACTTTAGATAACAGAACGACTAAGCTACGACTAAAACTGAAGTAAACTAATGATAAACTTGTTATCATTGTTGGTGAAGATGTAGGCTTACTTGTATTACTCACTGCTCGAACTTCAACAATATATTCATCACTCAATTGCAAAGAGTCAAAATCATGTACTATTTTTACACGCAATAACTGACTGTGATACGACATCTGCATTTTACAGGAGGGGTAAAATACTTATAAGTTTTCAAAATATTTGAAAAACAAAATTTAGTTCAATGTACTGAAGTTTTTATAAATAGTAATTCAACTCGACAAGAAATTATCACTAACGGCACTCGCTTTCTTCTTTCTATGTATGGAGCTCCTAAAAATTATACCTGCTAAGATAAGTAAAGATATGTGTCTTTCGTTAAAAACACCAAAAGTAAAAAACAACCTCAGTTGCTGCTCATCAACATCTTTTACGGGTGTATTACCAAGTTCAAGTATGGCTTGGTTTTCAGCTAGACCCAACAGACGATTTTTTGTAATTGCAAAAAGGTATGCAGTGCTAAATGTGGTTGCAAAGAAGTCGGACTGTTTTGTTCTCTGGCATGTACACATTATCAAGACCGGCCGTGCTCTAATATTGAATAATCAACAGTAGAGGATCCGTTTGATTCCAACGAGGCGAAATGCGATACAACACTATTAACGCAGTTTACATTCACTCAGGATGAAGATGAAGAAGCAGAACAATAAGATCAAGAAGAAGAACAGAAGAAGAATTCGAAAGTTACGACTCGGACGATTAATTTCACTACTTTTTTTTTAACTTAAATTGCTTTTATCTTTTCCATCTTTACTAATATCCACTATTTTGCAATAGTTTAAATTTTTTATGATAAAACTTACCATTTTGCTGAAAATCGCGAAACTCATTTCTTGACCTTTGACTTGAATAAAAATTTTTCCTTACAGGGGAAAGTTGGGGAACCATCAAATTTTATTTTTAATTGTATTTTAAACAATCTTACCGATTTTCAGCTTGGTGGGAATTTATGTAACTTCGAATGTTTAAATTGACCGGACTATAGAAGCTATAACTTCAACATTAGGCATCGTTTACCTGTCAGTTATTGTTTTTCATTTAATTTTTTGTAATCTACATATAACCATTCTCAATTTCTAGGAACAACCCAGGCTGGTGAGTTATACGGAATTTTCTATGTCTAATAATTCCTTTTTGTAATATAATTTAAAAAATTAAATATTATATGATAATCGAACCATAGTTCTAATCCCCTTCTGATTATTGTATATTTACGAACGTATGAATGTTGCTTCAGTGGCTATGGATTTTTTTTATTATTTCTCCAGTTGTATCTAATTTTTCAATAGTGGGAAATTCAGAATTTATGCTAAAAATGGGTTACGGTCATATTATTTATCTTTTGTATTTTTTGAAGAAATATAAGTCTCTCAATTTGTTTGAGGTAGAATTCTTTAATTAAACTTCTGATTATTATTTTTTGAAAAAAAAAGCAAAGCAAATTGTCGCATTTGATTTGAATTAAGCTCCTTAGGGTTAGCAAGAGCATTTGGTAAATCTTGTGGTGCCAAAGTAAAAAGTCAGGATAAAAATATAAATATTTCATAGATTTCTTTTTCATAATAGTATTTACTTGTGTATGTACTACGGCTGCAGTCTGTTTTGAGTTTGAGGACGCGGTTCCATTCATATGGTTGCAAAATATTCACATTCATTCGTTCAATCTTATTGTGCACAAGCGTAGATTAAAGTAACGAAGGTGGATTGATTTAGAGACAATTATATTGTATTGCAAACAAAATAACAAAGTTATTCTGAACAACAACAGAATGATGCATCGCGTAAAACACTACCAGACCGAAGGCTCTCTAATCATTAGAGTTAGAGTATGCAGTGGTCGCACTAAAAAAATTAGTTACATTGAAATTCATTTTAAAATGCTTCTTATTGAGGAATTGTTTTAACTTTTTAACGTAATGCAAAATGAAAAGCATTGCATGTCATCAATAGCCTTTAAAATCATAAAATACTTTTGAGAGAGAGTACAAAAGAGAATACGGAATCTACAGACAAGCCAGACGAAACAAAAGAAGCTGATTTTAATATTAAATCTGCTATAAATATTCTTAGTAGAAAGAAAGTACTCCTACCAATATTTAACTTCGAACAATCACTCAATACAAATCGACTGAAGAGAAAGCAAGAAAACGCATGCCATTCAAAATTTAAAATTTTTCCTACATCGCAGGGTAAATGTAAAAGAGCCACACAAGCGAAATCTTCCAGTTCAATATACCAACTGCCATGAATTCGGCCACACTAAATCTGACTACACACTACGCAGTGTTTATATAGCATGTGGTGATATGCCATCACGAAAAAATGTAGTAATTGCGGATGTAATCATGCAACCAATTGCATACAAAGATCTAATAGTTAAGATGTCCAATATCATCCAGGTTTACCGCCGTCAAATGGTAAACAGACCTCATATGCAAATTGTAGAAAAATCTACGGATAAAACTGTTCCAAATCTGCAAATAATAAAATCAAATAAATTGTCACATGTGAATGTATTGAAGAACAATTCAGATCAGATCCCGCAGAATCCATCTAATGGAGGTATTGAATCAATGATTTAAACCCTACCCAGTGCATGCCACAAGTCACGTCGACTACGCAAAATATGAGTAAAGACTTAATTAAATCTCTTGTTCATGAGCAAAAAATAAAAAAAATTAATATTTGTTTTTGGAATGCAAATCGTGTCAACCAGCATAAATTGGAACTAATATGGTTTTTAACAGGAAAAAAACTGCGTTTTATAGCCATATACTACCAATTACTACAAGCTACATCCTTAACTTTGAATAATTATGGCAAAGAGTTAAATCTCTCAGCCATTTATTGTCGTCTAATATTGAAAACCACAAAAAATAACTTAAGATATTTTTTGATATCATACAGACTATAATGCAAAGCCAACCTCGATTCATAAACTCAAAAGGCCGCCAGCTTTATAATACTTTTATAATGAAACGTAACAATTTTTGATGTAAAGGCTATACTGCTATACAAAGTTAATAAAACTTTGTCTGTTCAATTTTACAATGTTTTTGAGTCATATTCGTCTAAATGGCATTTGAACGTAAAACAACCGGTATTTATCACTGACGAGTTTCCATTAAAAGCTTGTGTTCCTCAACGTAGCATTTTTGGGTCTACATTATACATTATATACACTGCAGACATCCCATTAAAAAAAATTCTTTCGCGGATGACATAGCCATACTATGCCGTGATAAATAGCATCAAAAATGATTGGTGATCATCTACGACACATCGAATAATGGCTGGCAAACTTGAGAATTAAACTCAGTGAGCGAAAGTGCAAATACATTACACATACAATAAGCCTACAAACACGTCCTTCAATTAGATTAAACGTTCTCTAAACAAATGGTGTAACACATATCAGTATATATAAGTACATAGAAAGAATGCTCACTTGGAAAAGACGCACAGATTACAAAATATTGCAAGATATTTCCATAAAACTCTGGGCTAAAATTAGATTACTAAGTACTAATTTACAACGCATTAATGAAGCCAATTTTTATGTAGGTATCCCGCTGTAGGGTACAACCTGTGCAACTATAATCGAGAAAATACAGACTATCCAGCTCAAAATACAAAGGTTACTAACGGAGGCACTGGTTAAGCCTGAAACAAAAAGGAGCAGTACTTCACAACGCGATTAGGCTTAGAGTGGAGTGGATACATGTCTTCCGTTAATCTTTATATCATCGATTTTGTTGATGAATTTTCGTGTGCTTGATTGTAATACTACAGAAAATATTATTTCAGGCTCCGGCGAAGTTGATCAGCCTCAGCTTAGGATGTTTC
Source organism: Neoceratitis asiatica (assembly GCA_030068015.2). Classification (NCBI taxonomy): domain Eukaryota; kingdom Metazoa; phylum Arthropoda; class Insecta; order Diptera; family Tephritidae; genus Neoceratitis; species Neoceratitis asiatica. The sequence goes on along the minus strand of CM061525.1, from coordinate 70,877,734 downwards.
ATCGTGAAAGCTGAATTCTCCGCTGTTGCACCAAAAATCCTTGTCCACGCTTTCGTTAAAATCGCCTACCACAATTTTGTCTCGTCCATCGCACTTCATGGACATACTGAGCAGCGTGGTGGGTACCAATCCCTACGTACAACCGTGGGGACTCGCTTTTTCACTTTAATATTCGGTCTAAGGTCAAAAGTCTTGAGCTGGAACTATATGTAACAGAATCGTTTCTCTCATGTGAATAGGAGCTTTCCTCACTTGCTTAACTCCTACACATGACCTCATTCTAATTAACTGCAGAGATAATAAATACTAAAGAGTGTTTTTTTATAGAGGTATAGAACTTTAAGTTGGCATAACTTTTCAAGATGACGACCGACTTAACAGCAGTTAAGTGATTTATTCTCAGTTTGGTTTGGCAATTCTTCATGAATAGACTCACGCCTGAACAACGCTTGCAAATAGTGCAATTTTATTTCGAAAATAATGGTTCTGTGCGGAAAACGTATCGCGCACTACGTCCATTTTAGCGATGAAGCGCACTTCTGGTTGAATGGCCACGTCAACAAACAAAACTGCCGCATTTGGAGTAAAGGTAATCCTCAAGTGTATGTTGAAACACCGTTACATCCAGAAAAACTGACTGTTTGGTGCGCTTTATGGGCTGGTGGAATCATTGGTCCGTACTTTTTCAAAAACGAAGGTTGCCAGAACGTTACAGTCAATGGTGATCGGTATAGAGCCATGATTACTAACTTTTTCATTCCTGAATTGAATAACCATGATGTCCAGGAGATGTGGTTTCAACAAGACGGCGCAACATGTCACACAGCTCGTGCCACAATAGATTTATTGAAAGACACGTTTGGTGACCGCCCAATTTCACGTTTTGGACCTGTGAATTGGCCTCCAAGATCTTGTGATTTAACACCGCTAGACTACTTTCTGTGGTTCGATTTATTTGAAATTTGGTACACCAGTACCCTTTTCTATCCCAAAATATCTTATTTATGTTCGCTTTATATGAAATATGGCACAGATAGCTTTTTACGCCGGGGTGTAATAAGGCCTTTTGAGATAAGGCCTTTAAGGCCTTATATCGCAACCAAAGTGAAATAAAGCCTTTATTTTGTCATTTTCAAAAAAAAAGTCTTATTTCACATTTAAAACGCAATTAAGTCTTTTTTGAAATGTGCAATAACCCCTTTATTTATTTACGCGGGAACTTATGAGAATTCCAAAGAGCAAATATCTGTTATATTCATATGTATGTACATATATTGTATATGTGCATGCTATGCAACTATTAGTTCAGTTAAGTTATTCATATTAAGTACGTGTAAACTGGTGGAAAATTAAAAATGCAATGTGAAGGTGATTTTTTGGAATATAAGATAGTTTCAGGATTTCGAAAAAAGAGTAATTTATTACAAACTCTAAATGAGGATCAATTGTATAAATTTAAATATTCGCAAAATAATATGAAATATAACTGTTACCATGTTGGATGTTCAGTCAATGTTGCAGTCGATTTAAACAATGGAATTTATTGCCGAAAAATAAAAAAAAATATTGAACATAATCATGCAATTCAAACAGAAACAATAAACAAAATGAACTTAGTTAATGCGATAAAAGCCAAGTGCTCTAATACGATGTCATTGAAGAGGTCAACTGTACGTGATATATATGATGGCCAGTGTAAAAAAGAAAAAAAAGAAACGGCACAATCATTGGAATTTGGTAAAATGCGAAGACAACTAATTAATATTAGATCTGAGGTATATCCAAAGGCACCTCGAAACTTTGAAGATGTAAACGCATCTATCAAAATATTAATATTCAAAAGCATTTTCGAGACTTGATAACGAATTACCAATGTATAGAAATACGATAATTGAAGCCGAGTTTGGCTATTCCATTTTTGCTTCACCTAGAAATTTGCAATGATATAATGGCAATGTCTGGAAATGAACCACGCAATTATTTAATTGATGGAGCATTCAATACAATACCTAGTTCCGATACATTCAAACAATTGTTAATAATACATTTTGTGCACGCTGTGAGGCTATGTAAAGTCATTGGTCTATGCGGATAAGCCACAAACGCTTGACCATTTGGAAGACAACATTCGCCGTGTTATTGCCGATATACGGCCACAAATGTTGGAAAAAGTCATCGAAAATTGGACGTCCAGATTGGACTGCATCCGCGCCAGCCGTGGCGGTCATATGCCAGAAATCATATTTGAAATGTAATGCCACAAGATTATCTTTCGGATAAATAAAATTCATGTCAATCGAATAATCCATCGTTGTTTTATTGCAACTTAAAGATCTATACCTCTATAAAAAAACACCCCTAGATATTATAGCCACACGTTGTTGGAGTTTTAAATAGAATTCTAACTTATGCAAAATATTAAATTCCCTATTACATATATAAGTAGTATTGTCTAATGCAACCCAGTTATTTTTTACTTACTTTAACAGGTGCGTATCAGATATAGTCAGAGATTAGTCGGGAAGTGCCAATGATTTGGATAATCTATCAATAGCCTTAGTATACTAAGATGGTACAGAGAACCAACTTACCCAAGTTTTACATACATATATATATATATTTGGCGCTTTGTAACCGCTGAAGCGATTTTCGGCCGATACATACACACATATAACATACATATTGTGGCGAAAATGCGAAGCGAATGTCAGATGAAAGAGAGGAGCCGACAACTGTCATATTCTAGAGTGTAAAACGAGACGTTGTCGTAACGACTCGATTATTCCAGGGTTTCGTTTTCAAGCAGCAGACAAGTATATAAGGGCGACACACGACAGCAAAAGCAATCAGTCGTAAAGTAAACGCGTTGGTGATTACATTACAATAAAGTAATAAAAACAGTACATTGTGAAAGTTGTATAAGTATACATGTGATTGTAAATAGTAAAATGAATTGTAATTGAACTGTGAATTAATGAGTAATAAAAGGACATTAAATAAATTCTTTATAAATAAAGAAACTGCAAATTAAGTTGGCGATTTTTATTTAACAATCCAGAGATCGTACCCGAAGGATTTGGGAAACCATCGAGGTTGATTCAGCAAGATCGTAACAATATGTTAATCCACATTCGAATTAAATTTCAAGCTAATCGAACTTAGTCCCTAGTTCCTGATATATTTCTGGTAAACATACAATGAATATTCAAAATATCCTTACTATCTAGAGAAATAGATACGCTGTATTGAAAATTTATTAAATAAATAGGAATTTTTCCCTGGTTCACTTCCCGGAAGAAAATGTAGTAGAGAGCCACCTATATACCAAATTTCCAGTAAATTGAAATATGAATACAATTTTTTCAATAGGTCGAGCCCTGGTCCACTTTTCGGAAAAAAATTGCTCAAAACAATTCCCGAATCCACTCGAACACACGCACAAAATTTCACTGACCCAATCACTTAGAAAGAGTTCAATCATTAACACACTTACAGAAAATCTTTATAAATTAAAATATATAAAAAGGGGAATAATATAAAAATAAAAATTTTTTTATATATAACCGGCCACAAAGTTGTTGCGGCTCTTTCCTATCTTGTTGAATTTAGATGTTATAATGGGCGTTGTAAAACTGATGCAGTTATTCCAAAATATTAAATAGCTTATTGTACTATTGGCCTATCTATGTATATATATATATATATATATATATATATATATATATATATATATATATATGCATTAATATGCTTACAATATTTAGTGCTTGCATATTGCAGTGAAAAGACCTGTCCCAGGTTCACTGCCGGAAAAACAGAAAAACTGATCATTATTTTAATTTAGGTAGAAAGCTACCTGCATATCAAATTACAAGTAAATCGCGAACCATGAATTAGTTTTTTTTTGGCATAGATCGGCCCAAGGTCCATTTCCCAGAAGAAAAAGTGGTACTTTTTTAACTTATGTAAAAAGCGGCGGGGTGTAATAAGGCCTTTTGAAATAAGGCCTTTAAGGCCTTATATCGCTATCGATTGAGAAATAAAGCCTTTATTAAGAATAAGGTCTTATTTCACTTGAAATGTGAAATAAGGTTCTAAAGGTTTTATTTCACTTTGTGGCAAGTGCCTGGTATAGGGGACAACGACCAAAAAAGGCTAATAATCCATACCAATTTACTAAACCACCTTGACCTACAACGCCACCTTGAACATGCCATTACAGCATATCGCGCGCCGTGCTCCGGCCTTCGCGCGCCGCAACTGCCTTGTTAAATTCAAAATTATAGCCCGGCTTGCAGAAATGAGAATTCTGCTTTTTTGGTCTTTGTCCTCGCTATACTATGTAGACAAATAACCTCTTTTCTTTTTAACTCATAAGAACTTTCAAAGATTTTAATTTTATTTCAGAAAAATATTATAGTAAATGTAATACAAAAAAAAAACTGTTCAAAGAAAAAAGAAAACATAAGTTGAATTTAAACATAAATTAATTTGCCTCCTTGTACAATTGCTCTACATATTGGGCATAAAATTGAAGTGGAATTGCTTTTGTGGTTATGTTCCATTATTTGAAAGCAATCACTACAAATTTTGAAATGACTGCATGGCAATAATAAGATATTTCTTTGATTTTGAAAGCATATAACGCACTTTAAGATATTAATATCGCATGTATTGGGAGTAGAAATCTCTATCCGATTATTTGCTTCTTCTTCTTCATTAATAAACTCTTCATTGTAGTTAACTGAACTTAAAAAAACATATTATAGCTTAGCCGTTTGATACAATCGTTTACACATATTTTTCGATTTTCTTAATTTTCTAAAACCGTTTTTATAAGTTTTTCACGTTTAGTTTGCTTGTTTGAATGTTCTTTATATATTGAAACGCATCCATTCAATGACTTTTTAAAATCTGTCGATTTAATGAAATCTGTATCCAATAAAATGTCAAAGAAACTTAAAAAATGTCCATTTTTGCAAGTTTCTTTGACATTTGCCCATTAAACGCTTCTGCTGGGCTTGTTGTTTTTATAGGTTCCATATATACAGATATTTTTTCTGCACCTTCCTAAAAAATTTAAAAGAATTAATCAATGTTTATTCTTGTGTATAGGGGTTAATAAATATGATTACCTTTTTCAGCCATTGTCTTTCAGAATAGTCAAGGAATTGTTCGAATAGGGTATTAAATTCGCCATTAATAATCTGACATTTAAGAATGTTAAATGCAGTTATTATATCGCAAGGTTTCAATAATGGATGTACCAAAAATTTTCGAAAAAACTTTTAGCTTCATTATTTTTAGTGGTTACTGAAGTGGGCTTCATATCCAAAATATTTGCTTGGATGTATTGGAACACATGGATATACGCTTTTGAACTTTTATTGGACATCAATACATAAATGAATAGAAATGTCTAAAAAAAATTAATTGTATTACAAATATTATTTTACCAAATACTTAGAATGCACGTATGTAATAAATATATACTTCTCCACAAACAGTACATATGTAAAAGGATGAAATGGTTTTTAAATCACTTACATGGCCAGCGTGCACAAAATGTATTATTAACAATTGTTTGAATGTATCGGAACTAGGTATTGTATTGAATGCTCCATCAATTAAATAATTGCGTGGTTCATTTCCAGACATTGCCATTATATCATTGCAAATTGTAGGTGAAGCAAAAATGGAATAGCCAAACTCGGCTTCAATTATCGTATTTCTATACATTGGTAATTCGTTATCAAGTCTCGAAAATGCTTTTGAATATTAATATTTTGATAGATGCGTTTACATCTTCAAAGTTTCGAGGTGCCTTTGGATATACCTCAGATCTAATATTAATTAGTTGTCTTCGCATTTGACCAAATTCCAATGATTGTGCCGTTTCTTTTTTTCTTTTTTACACTGGCCATCATATATATCACGTACAGTTGACCTCTTCAATGACATCGTATTAGAGCACTTGGCTTTTATCGCATTAACTAAGTTCATTTTGTTTATTGTTTCTGTTTGAATTGCATGATTATGTTCAATATTTTTTTATATTTTTCGGCAATAAATTCCATTGTTTAAATCGACTGCAACATTGACTGAACATCCAACATGGTAACAGTTATAATATTTCATATTATTTTGCGAATATTTAAATTTATACAATTGATCCTCATTTAGAGTTTGTAATAAATTACTCTTTTTTCGAAATCCTGAAACTATCTTATATTCCAAAAAATCACCTTCACATTGCACTTTTAATTTTCCACCAGTTTACACGTACTTAATATGAATAACTTAACTGAACTAATAGTTGCATAGCATGCACATATACAATATATGTACATACATATGAATATAACAGATATTTGCTCTTTGGAATTCTCATAAGTTCCCGCGTAAATAAATAAAGGGGTTATTGCACATTTCAAAAAAGACTTAATTGCGTTTTAAATGTGAAATAAGACTTTTTTTTTGAAAATGACAAAATAAAGGCTTTATTTCACTTTGGTTGCGATATAAGGCCTTAAAGGCCTTATCTCAAAAGGCCTTATTACACCCCGGCGTAAAAAGCTACCTGTGCCATATTTCATATAAAGCGAACATAAATAAGATATTTTGGGATAGAAAAGGGTACTGGTGTACCAAATTTCAAATAAATCGAACCATAAACAAGATTTTTCTTTGAATAGATCGATCCCAGGTCCACATTCGGGTAAAAAAAAACTGCACAGCAACCTATTCCAGATTCCGATGAAGCCATCCTAAAAATATGAACAAAATTGGGTGCGTGGTTTCGGAGTATATATGGGAAAACAGACAAACTTTTATGTTTATATATAGCGTGTTTTTTATAGAGGTATAGAACTTTAAGTTGGCATTACTTTTCAAGATGGCTACCTATTTAACAGCTGTAAAGTGATTTATTCTCAGTTTGGCTTGACAATTCATCATGAATAGACTCACGCCTGAACAACGCTTGCAAATAGTGCAATTTTATATCGAAAATAATGGTTCTATGCGGAAAACGTATCGCGCACTACATCCAATGATACGGACCAATGATTCCACCAGCCCATAAAGCGCACCAAACAGTCAGGTTTTCTGGATGTAACGGTGTTTCAACATACATTTGAGGATTACCTTTACTCCAAATGCGGCAGTTTTGTTTGTTGACGTAGCCATTCAACCAGAAGTGCGCTTCATCGCTAAACATCGCTGAAATGGACGTAGTGCGCGATACGTTTTCCGCACAGCACCATTATTTTCGAAATAAAATTGCACTATTTGCAAACGTTGTTCAGGCGTGAGTCTATTCATGATGAATTGCCAAACCAAACTGAGAATAAATCACTTGACAGCTGTTAAGTCGGTCGCCATCTTGAAAAGTAATGCCAACTTAAAGTTCTATAGATCTTTAAAAAACACCCTTTATATAGATAAGAACATAGCGTGATCTTAATGTAATAAAATAATTTTATCGAACGAACTTGTTCTGATCGAATCACTGTGCGTTGTCTCCCACGTGGTTGCTGCTGCTTCTAATTCTTAACATACGAATATGTATATGTATGTATATGTATGTATATGTATGTATATATGTGTGAGTATCTTTACAAAAAGCAAGCAACACCTACAAAATTAAAAAAAATTCAATAACTTTATGGGTTCCTTATGAATGGGTGTATGTAAATATATCATAAAAAGAATGTGCAAAAAAAATATTTTATTACACGAATTTACTGTGTTCATTATAAAAGCTTTCAGTCACTAATAAAAACTCTTCTGCTGCCACAAATGCTCGTAACATTTACAATTTTATTATTATAACTTTATTATTTACAATTCCTTTTACCATGTATATGTATGTAACAGAAAGTATCTTTATTATAAAGATATAAAGAAGACATACATATTTTTTCATCAAAAGGAAAAAAAACGAAAAGAAGCCAATATTATTCCAATACCCCAAGTCGCAGCCGTATAAATAATATTACCTCACTAAATATTCAATTCGTGTCAATATCAGGTGAATTTACATCAAAGGATTTGAAGTTTGTGAGTATTCAGTATAATGGGTGTGAAGAAGATGTAGAGTGCCAGCGATCCTATTATATAAAATAGTCACATAAAGTAGATGTTGTTCTTATTTTTAAAAATTGTTTGGGTGCACTCTCCAGAGTCTTATGTAAATATTTCTTTAGTTTAAAATAATGTATGCGCAAATGTGACATCAATATGAAACCGTTTAAAGCATAAGAAAGTAGCAAAATTTGACTTCAAAATATTATAAATATAAAAAACTACACTCAGCGCGGCATTGGTTATATATACATACATGAATAGCATATCAGTAATTAAATCTAATTCACTGTTCGAGTCTGGACAAAATTCTGATTCTTGCCCATTGTTATATTACGATGTCTACCCGATCACTAAGCCTCAGTATCGATCAATCTTTATAAATTTCATTAAATAATTTACCTTGATGATACTTAGACAAATCATCGTGGAAAGCAGTTCCTAGATATCGGAATCTGGCTATGCCCTAGGCATTACAGTCGCATAAAAGATGAGAGACCGTTTCTTCCTCTTCACAGTTTTTCCAGCTTTTGTAATACCTTTTAAAGGAAACCCCCACCCTGTCTGCGTGCCATACTATCAAGCAGTGACATTTAAACAGTATATTTCGTGTGACATTTTCCGATCCCGTTTCGACAAGTTACTCTAGAAGTTCTAAAAGTAGCAATGTGATTCCTTAATTTTAATATAACCTGCTCTTAAGAAAATACTTTGAGTAACAATTTGCTTGTAGGAAAACACATACCAATACGTTCTTTGTCGGCAAGTTCGTCTGCCTTTTAACACTAGGTCTACCAGCATTTGTTGTAAACCTATTTCTACCAAGCGGTCAAAATGACCGCTTTGATGTTTCGTTCGAAAAATACTAATATTAGAGAAAATTTTTGTAAGATTAAGTTGTTTTTAACTAAATTAAAATATATTTCAGTAAAAAATTAAAAGTACATGGTATATATATTTATATAAACAGAAGAAATATTTTTGTAGGTTATATTTTGATTATCGCATTTTTTTGCAAATAGAGAAAACAAACATATTTTTTACAACCACCACAGATATTGGTGGTTTTATTTTTATTGCATAAACCCATTTGGCAAGTTTTTCGTATATTAGAACTTTGATAGTTTGTCAAAAGATTGGTAAAGTTTTCTAGTTCAGATGAATCTTCATATTTTGATGAAAGTTCTTCCGCTAATTGAAACAGGAAATCTTTTCCTGATATATTTTCTCCACATGTTTCATTATACAAAACCCATGCATTTATTGCTACCAAGTCGAGAATATTGAAAAATATTTGGAGAGGCCATCTTCGAGAACAGGACTTCACTATTTTCTGGCCATTTGATCGGTAATATCTACCCCGAATTTAGTTTTGTTATAAGATATTATAGTTTCAGGCTTATTTTCATCCCCTTCAGTTTTGACCGAATTATGTTTCGTGCTCAGCACCAGCACCTTTTTCGTTGGCTTACTTTTATAAACGGACAATGTAGCTATAATATATTGATCTATAAATTACAGATGAATATAGGTAATATATATTTTTTTTGTGTAGACCCTTTGGCCTTTTTGAAAATTGTGTGTATTACTCTTCGTCCTGGACTGGATCCAGCTTTTATTTCATTCCACATGGTTCCATCAGCAGCAATTTCAATCTGGCCGTCACTTTCATCAGAATATGATGGTATTCTCAGAGTTCTTCCTGGTCTACGCCTATTGAGGATATTTTCTACCCCACTATCGGTGTCTGAGGATTCATATATATCTTCGTATTTGCTTCTTGTGTTTTTCAAACGTCTATGCATCTTTACGGTAAAGATTTTTACTGAATAAATATAATATATATTATATACAAATTATAAGAATATTTGTTACAATTTACTTACAATATTAGTTGTATAAAAATATATGCCAAAGAATTTTTCACTACGTATTATTATTTCAACTCTACACAAAAAGCACCAAAGAGAAAGTGAAATTACATTGACGCAGAAATTTGAATTATGAACAAAGCACAAAATCTTTTTATTCGCGGGAATCACCGTAATCAGAATAAACAATATGCTTTTGGATATGCTATAATGCTGCCACAGTTTGCAATACATTCTAGCAACATTATAATAAAGTTTTGTTCGCATTTCCACAAGCAATCGTGAACTTTGCTAATGTTTTTATATATCGGTCAAAATGACCGCTTGGTAGAAATAGGTATATCACATACTTATCTCTGTAAAATAAAAGCGCACGAATTTAGCAAATTATTATATTAAAGATTACATAAATTTAGTAAAATACATAATACATATACAAAAAAATTTTTTTTTATTTAAAAAATTTTGTGATGAATTCATGCAAGCGGTCATTTTGACCGCTTGGTAGACCTAGTGTTAAATTCCCTCTATATCCTGTGACCAGGAATATAAGTGAGAGAGAATCTACTCTATTTGGCCATTATCTGAAGAGATCGGTGACTAATATTACTACATTGACATAGGCACCACTTGATTATAGTCGAATCAATAATTGCGCACCATTCGTTTCTTCTTCTCGCAGTTTGAAAGCCGTTAGAAATACCAATCGAAATCAAGTCTTTCTGAACTTGATCTTTCCAACGTAGTGGAGGTATTCCTAAAACAATCAAAGCTAGAGCTCTTTTATCCATTCGGATGACATGACCTAGCCAACGTAACCGCTGTCTCGTAATCCGCTGAACTATATCAACGTCATCGTATAACTCGTATAGCACATCGTTCCATCGTCTGCGGTATTCGCTGTTACCAACGTATAAAGGACCATAAATCTTCAGTAAAACCTTTTTATCTCCAAGTACCATCTTATTGGACGTCGATATCGAACAAGCTTCTGCATCATACAGCAGGACGAGAATAATTAGCGACATGTAGAGCTTGGATTTGATTCGTCTTATCAATTGCCCCTTCAATCCAAAGTAACAAATGTTGGTGAGTGATTCTGCGTTGAATTTCAAGGGTGTCATTGTTGGTGTTGTTGCTGTTTCCTAGATAGACGAAATTAAAATATTGTACTTTGTCTATTTAAAATAAAGATAAAGATATAGTACGATAAAGAGACGTCCTGTCTGAAAACCGTATAAATTTTGCAAGAATACCAAATTCAGAAATAGCGGCATAGACGCAGCTCCTTTTTGTGGTATCGAAGGCAGCTTTAAAATCAGTGAAAAGGTTGTGTGTCTCGATTCTTTCTTCAGATGTCTTCTTCAAGATTTGGCGCACGGTGATTATCTGGTCAATGGTGGATTTACCAGGTCTAAAGCCACACTGACATAAAGATCGATGACAGTACTACATTTTTGAGCTTATTGTAAAAAACCAAGTGACTTAATCACTGCCTGACTACCGCTGTAAATAAAGGTACCATTTCTTGTAAGTTATTGCTTCAATTTTCCCTTTTAGGTATTTGCTTTATATAATTGGTACTATAAAAAGAGTTGATCTGTGCCGCCTGGTATGAAATGGTATCTTTCCAGAGTTGTCTAGCTTTGAAATCCTTAATTTTTTCACTGATTTTGTTCCCTTCAGTCTTGTAACGCATTAAAGGGTAAAATATCAGGTATCACAATTAAAGCATCATTTAGCGTGGCTTGGAATGGGCATAGGGCTTGTCGAGACTTCCACACTGATTATATGTCATATGTTATATGATTCCTCGCTGATCGTTCGAAAGCAGCATTTTTTCAGTTGTTTGAGATAGGAAATTTGGTTTAATCCTGTCTAGTGGATTGGGCTACAATGTGTAGCCTTACCAGCTTTGGGAATGAAGAATTCTGACACTTTTTTTCATTAACATTTAATTCATTTCCTGAATCTGCTTCCATTTCGGAAGCCTCACAATAAGTAATAAAATCTTATAACTTAACATAATAACCCATTAACAGGAACGGGTTGCTGGCTCAATGTTGATCTATAGGAGAATGATTTATATCTTCTCTTTAGGCGGATTTGACTTATGCAGAGGCCTAAATGTTAGCCAAAGTTTCGGATGATTACACAGTTTTGTTATGTTTTTTTTTTTTATAACAATATCTCCCTCCTCTTTGATAGTGCGTATGTTAAGGTCTTTGTGGATGTTTCATTACGTTTGTGCCGTGGTGCACCCATTATAGTTCTAAGAGTTTTAGACTTTGTAAAATATCAATATTTGTCGCGCAAGCTGAACCCCTGAACTGGATTTCATACATCCATATCGGTTCATGATCGCTTTATAAAGGAGAACTTTGTTCTCCAAACTGATCCAAGATTTTCTGCTATAAGCCAATGTAGATTGGCTATATTTAAGTTTAAGCTGCATTTTTTTTAGCCGAGATGCGTTGACGAGGTTAAGTGAATTCCGAGGTATGTAATTTCGTTAGCTTGCGGTACATTGTTAAGCATTACAGTAGGGCATGTTTTTAGCGTTGATGTAAAAGTGATGTGTTTGCACTTATCTTTATTCACTTTTATGCGCCATTTTGCTAACCATTCTTCGATTAGTTTAAAGTGCTGCCCTAGCACTTTTGTGGTTGTAACGGGGCATTTGGGCCGGTTTAATATAGCAGTACCATTCGCAAAAATTTTGGGTTATTACTTTGCCACTTGTAGGAATGTCATGGAAGCCAAACTGATCTGTAGGAATAATGTTATTTTCAGAGGAAAGGAGAAATTTTTGTTAGAAGGTCTTTTCGAAAATTCTGCAAAGACAAGATTGGTTTATATGAGGACGGCAGGATTTAATACCGGCTAATACCATCTGACCCAGGCCAATGATTTCCTTTCCCTTCGTTGTCCAGGATCCATCTTGTTTCTGAACAAACTTATATAGTTTGAGGACCTAGAGAGGTTCCATCATCATGCAGCTTAAAAGATTTTTAAAGTTGATCTCCAGTTTAATACTTATATAAAGGTGGTTAAGGTATGTACAGAAATGTAGTGCATATTTTGTTCTTTTAAACCACTCACTTCAATAACGAGTAAAATAAAATCTGGGTCTCTAATCTGTAATTGAAAATATGTACATATTATTACAGCATGACTCGTTCGAATCAACTCTTGAGGATATTGGATATTAGTAAATAGCAATGCTCCTAAATGCCAAAAATATCGGAAATGTTAAATGACGTTGAAAGTGCAAATTAATAAAAAAAAATCAAGTTGATTCAGGCGCGATTTGTTTAATAAGAGATGAAGATGAAAAGATATGGTATGTGCAAATGAGTTATATTCAACCCTATTCTGCACTTCCATTCGAATCGAAATTTTCTCCATTCGGCAGATTTGGTATTCTGCGTACCGTTCCGTTCGATCGATCTTTGAAACTCTAATTCTATCTATTATTTCCGAAAGAAGAAGGAAGGGCTTTTGAAAAAAGGTTGCTAATTCTCTAAGTGCACTTGATAACCATCAAAAGTTTCCATGACTTTTATAATATTAGACAGTCACTGTGGCGCTGTTGCTTGACATTTATTATATGAATAAACTGTGCTGATGACAGCTGTCTTCCGCAAAAAATTTTCAAGCGAAGCTTCATTAAGTGGAGGTAACGATATCAAAGTACTTGATCGATTTTCTTTCGCTAAAGTGTCTAGAATATATTTGAAAGTGTTCTAATTAAATGTATTGAATTTTTCCTCTTTCAAACTATTTTCCTTACAATTCGTTTCTCATATGAAAAGTATACCCATGTATCACAAATTTCTTCTTTAAAATTTTGCCAAAGAATTGTTCCATTTTTGCTATAAATGCAAATATGTTGTTATTCATTTTATTTAAGCAGCTAAAAAGAAAACAGAGTCCATACTGGTATTGATCGATACATAAATATCAGAAACGTAAAGAGGAATCAAGTCCAGCAAAAAAATGAGCAATGCAAAACGGATAAATACTTAAACGTAACAGATTTGCCTTGCTTAGTAAAGATGAATGTGAAACTGAGTCGAAGGGTGCGTCCGCAGTCACCAATGCCAAGCTACCAATCTATTTGCGGGAGCGCAGCTTGCTTTTATAAAACCTAGCAAAATTAATAGGTACCAACAATATCCATATAGTACCGCTTAAAAAAGGTAACATAGATGAGGCAAAAATACAAGTACATATGTACCAGCTAAAGAGTGCAAAAGGCCTCATTATTGCTATTAAGGAAATTGAAACTTCGGTTAACTCAAGTAACATAAAAGAAGCTCTAGTTGAACAAGACTTTGACGTTAGGGTGGTAGTAAAAATAATCAATAGAAATAAAATGCCGTAAACGAGATACATCCAATTTACAGTCTAAAATATCTGTTACACCGCAGAATCATGGTAAAAGAACCATTTAAGCAGAATAGCCCAGCACATTGTACGAATTGTCTGGTATTTTAAGATAGTGCCTTTTTTGTAAAAGCAACGGTAGTGTGTGAGCTAAATTGTAAACAACTTGTTTGCTTGTTTGTGATTGGCTAACATCGTACAGCCCTACAAGTAGATAAACTATCATATGGTCAATAAACAGCTGAGATCACCTGATCAAAATAGTTCACTTTTTCACTCAGTGATGTAATAAATATGACTGAAATGAATGATAAATTTACAACGTAAACTATATAGCACGATTCAAAAAATAACAAAATGAAAACAGTTCTCAAAAAAGTTAAAAAAGTATAAAAACTCAATAAAAACCAAACCATTTTGAAATATATCATATAATTCAGGTACATGCATTTTACACAAACTACTAAGTTATATATAAATATCTGAAACGTTTACAAATATTTAATTTATACCCGCCGTAGTAATAAAGTCAATACATACATTACATTTCCATCAATAAATTCGTTTATTTATTTTAATCTTCTAAAACTTAGCGTAAACTCTGTAAACAAATGTAAAACTTTTATCGAAGATATGTTTAGCACGGCAACACACTCGACCAAAAACTAGCGGTTTTGCTCAAAATTCAGGGAGATTTAGCAAAATAGTTGATAGGCAACCCGCTGCTCGTGCCTGCGGTTGGTGCCTATTCCTCAGATTCGCTTTTTAGTTGCATTATATCGTGGCGAAAATGCGAAGCGAATGTCAGATGAAAGAAAGAAGCCGATAGCTGGCATGTTCTATAGCGTGAAACGAGAACATTCGTTAGGGAGAACGCTTCGATTATTCTAGACGGTTGGTTGCGAGCGGCCGACTACTATATAAGAGCGACACTCAGCTGCCAAGTCAATCAGTCGTAAAGTAAACGCGTTGGTAATTACATTACAGTAAAGTAATAAAAACAGTACGTTGTGAAAGTTGTATACAAGTGATTGTAAATAATAAAGTGAATTATAATTGAATTGTGAATTACTGAGTAATATAAGGACATTTAATAAATTCTTTATAAATAAAGAAACTGTAAATTAAGTTGGCGATTTTTACATATTTAACAATCCGGAGATCGTACCCGAAGGATTTGGGAAATCATCGAGGTTGATTCAGCAAAATCGTAACAAGTGGTGTCAGAAGTGAGATTGCTAAATAAATCCCAAAGGATAATAATTGAAAAATGGTCAAGATTCAGGAGTTGTGGATACCTCTTCTCAAGAGAGAACTGGCAAAGCGTAGATTATCTACAACAGGAAATAAGGCAGAGCTGCAATCGCGACTACGAGAAGCAATGGAAGTTGAAGGCATCGACTTGAGTCAATACGAATTCCGTCGCGAGGATGAAGATGTATCCTTGAAGGACATTGACAAAGAAGAGTCTATTGATTCTGCGAAGGGGTTGGAGCAGTCATCAAGTAAGATTCAAGAAAATGCTCCTGGCTCATCTACCGGTATGGCTATGAACATGTTGTTGGCTGCAATTTCACAAATCAATGTCAACATGTCACAAAAGTTGGATGCACAGGATGCCCGTAATTCACAAAATATGTCTGCAATGAACGCCAGCATCTCACAAAAGCTGGATGCCAAAATGACTGCAATGAATGCCATAATTACACAAAAGCTGGATGCACGCTCCCAAGGTAAAAACACCTTCTTTCGACGGTAAAATCTCTTTCCAAGTCTTTAAGCTCCAGTTTGAGAAGACGGCTGAAACAAATAACTGGAGCATGGAGGAAAAATCTGCTGCACTATTTGTTGCGTTGGAAGGACCTGCGGCAGAACTTTTACAAACTATACCCGAATACGAAAGAAATGATTACCACGGATTGATGCGAGCCCTGGAAGGACGCTATGGTAGCGAACACAGGAAACAAATTTACCAGATGGAGTTAGAAAAGCGCGACCAAAAACCCAGCGAATCTCTACAGGAATGTGCTTCGGAAATTGAGAGATTGGTTCATTTAGCCATCGAAGACACATCGGGTGAGCATCTCGAAAGGGTGAAAATACAAAGATTCATCAGCGGAATTAAAGACATTTACACCAAACGAGAGACATATAGGAATCCGAAGTTAGCATTCGCTGAAACAGTTGCGTATACTCAAACACGTGAAACGGCGGCACTCATAAGCAGACCAGCATACAAAGTAAATAAAGTTTAGGTTGAAACACCAGTTGTGATGACCGAAATATTGAAAACTCCGAAGTCGATAGAAGGAATGAATCGTTCTGGTGTCAAGAATCAAGCTGGAAAATGCTTTAAATGTGGAAGCCTGGGCACTTCGCACGCGAATGCAAAACGGGTTCCAGCATACAGGAAGGACAGCGAAAACGGAAGGCTGAGGAGAATGAACCATCAACTTTTCAGTCGTTAAACTAAAACGAGTCAGTCTAAAGGGTCGTATGCTGGCTCCTGCAATTGAATGCCCCATAATCTCCTTGTCGCAAATTGGCAGAAAAACGAGCAACATTACAATTGGTGGATATGTCGATGGACGAGAGCGAATATTAACAGTGGATGCGGGCGCATCACACTCCATCATTCGAACTGACCTGATCGCTAAAGAAGTGAGACCATTACCTGGAGCAATGTTGAAAACGGTGACTGGAGCGAATACCCAAGTGGTGGGAGAAGTAACATGTGAGGTCACAATTGGGAATGTGACGGTGTTACACAGCTTTATAGTCGGGCAAATTGTAGATGAGGTAATCATAGGAGTGCACTTCTTGATGGGTCAAGGTATAAATATAGGAAGTACCACTAAACATTGACTATAATTCCACATACAGTAGCAAACAAGTGGTCTTAGAAGGCAGTGAACTGATTCCACCAAAGTCAGAAGCAGTTGTTTGGGCGAAAATTAATGGAGATTGTGGGACAAACAAATTGTGGGTTGTCGAAGCAGCAAAGAATTCTACACTGGACTTACTTATTGGTAAAACCCTGGCTAAGACACAAACGAATGGAGGCATCCCAGTGAAAGTATTAAATGACTTCAGATCAGCATTAAAAATTCCTAGTGGAACTGTATTAGGGCAATGTCAAGAGGTAGAAGCCATCATCAAATGCAATGATTAATCTTGAGTCGACTCTATAGGTAGCAAGGACATGGAGGGAGATATAAATGCATAGACGCAAGGGTTGGAAGACAAGTACAAGCACAAGGCCAGCCAACTTTACCGCAAATTCTCCAACATATTCGACAAGGATTGCAACAAACCAGGCAGGACCAACGTAGTGAAACATTGCTGATACTGGTGACGCAAGACCAATTCGTCAAACTCCTCGAAGCGTTCCACTAGCTAAGCGTGACGCTGTTGGCCAAATAATTAAGGAAATGAGCGAAAGCGGTGTTATCGAACCATCGGCAAACCCATGGAGCTCTCCGGTAGTACTTGTGAAGAAGAAAGATGGCCAGTTGCGGTTCTGCGTGGACTATCGGAGATTAAACGATATCACAAAGAAATACAGCTATCCTTTGCCCAGGATCGATGATACACTAGACTCGTTAACTGGCACAGAATGGTTCTCAACACTCCACCTTAAAAGCGGGTATTGGCAAGTGGAAGTGAGTGAAGAAGATAAAGAGAAGACAGCCTTTAGTGTTGGCAACGGTCTATGGCAATTTACGGTAATGCCATTTGGGTTATGCAACGCTCCTGCCACTTTTGAAAGATTAATGGACCATGTGCTCAAAGGACTACACTGGAAGACTTGTTTGGTGTATCTGGACGACATCATCGTATTGGAAAAGAGCTTCGATGAACATCTGAGTAATTTGGAAGAAGTTTTCCAGAGAATAGCTGGCGCTGGTCTTAAACTAAGTCCTAATATGTGCTCTTTATTCAAGAGGGAAGTGAATTACTTAGGTCATCAAGTAACCACGAAAGGCGTTTGTACTGCGAAGGAAAAAATAGAAGCATTGAAGGATTGGCCAAGACCCAGAAATTTGCATGATTTAAGAAGTTTTCTTGGGCTGTGTACTTACTATCGCCGCTTTGTTCCGAATTTCGCCAGCGTAGCTCACAGTCTCCATGAGCTCACTAGGAAAATAGATCTTTCGAGTGGAAAACTGAACAAGAGGAGGCTTTCTAAGCTTTGAAAGAACGACTATGCACTGCACCTATGCTGGCGTACCCAGTTCCAGGTGCAACATTTATTCTGGACACAGATGCTAGTGGTTATTGCATAGGAGGTGTACTTTCGCAAGTGGTTGATGGGCAGGAGAAAATAGTTGCCTACTATAGTCGGTCCATTGGGAAACCAGAGCGGAACTACTGCGTAACTCGGAGAGAACTATTAGCGTTGGTGGATTGCATTAAACACTTCCACAAATATCTGTATGGTCAACATTTTCGAGTTAGAACGGATCATGCAGCGCTGAAGTGGCTATTACAGTTCACGAATCCTGAAGGGCAGCTAGCACGGTGGATTTAGAGACTGTAAAGTTATGATTTCACCATCGAGCACAGCAAGGGGAATACGCACGGAAATGCTGACGCTATGTCCCGTCGACCATGTAATTTGGAATGTAAGCACTGCTCAAAAGCCGTGGGTAAGGAGGACATAATAGACGTGCGGCTAATGACAGTTACGCCAGCAGAAGAGTGGGAGGCAAGTCACTTAAGGAAATGTCAGCAAGAAGATCCGGACTTGGAATTATTAAAGCATGTATTGGAGATAAATAGACGACCAAGTAAGGAACAAATGGCTGCGGAAAGTCGCATCGCAAAGACATACTGGGCACAATGGAACAATTTAGAGTTGATATCTGGCTGCTTGCATAGAGTATGGGAAAGTGAAGATGACCACTGATCTCGAAAGCTTATAGTAGTTTCGAGGTTAAGAATTCCGGATGTTCTTAAGGAATTCCATAATGGCCCTAGTGGAGGGCACCTAGGCATTACAAAAACGCTGGAGAAATCAAGCAACGGTTCTATTGGGTTGGCTGTCGTCAATCGGTCGCTGAGTGGATTGCTAATTGTAAAGGGCCAAAGTCACGAAGTCATGGGCAGATGAAGCAGTATAACTCAGGTGCACCATTTGAGCGGGTTGCCATGGATGTAACCGGTCCATTCCCTATGAGCAGACAAAGAAACAAATACGTTCTTGTGGTTATGGACTACTCTAGTAAATGGCCTGAGGTCTACCCAATTCCAAACCAGGAAGCGAAAACAGTTGCGGATGTATTCACTCACAATTGGGTTACCAGATACGGTGCGCATATAGAATTGCATTCAGACCAAGGAAGAAGCTTTAAATCGGCGGTGTTCCAGGAGATGCGCCAGATACTTGGTATTCGAAAAACACGAACGACAGCCCTGCATCCTCAATCAGATGGCATGGTAGAGCGATTCAACCGGACCCTGGAAGAGCACTTGCGGAAAGTAGTGGACAAACATCAAGATGATTGGGATGTACACATACCGCTTTTCCTGATGGGGTATCGGTCGGCAGTGCATGAAACAACAGTTCAAACACCTGCGAGGATACTGTTCGGTAGTGAACTTCGGTTGCCCAGCGATTTAAAATTTGGAATGGCGAGAAGAATTGGGAAGGAAGCGTCTACTGCCCTCGAGGAAGAGTTAAAAGAGATACATGCTCTTGTGAGGAAGCGAACTCAAATTATGAATGACAAAATGAAGGCTAGGTATGACAAAGCGATGAACTCCGAAGGCTTCCAAAATGGAGATTTGGTGTTGCTGTACAATCCACAACGGAAGAGAGGTTTGTCCCCAAAACCTCAATGCAATTGGGAAGGTCCATATAAGATAATCAAACGACTAAACGACGTAGTGTATCGAATCCAAACCGTTGGGAGGCCAAGTGACAAGATGAAAGTGGTCCACCTAAAGAGGCTTGCTGGGTTTGGAACAGCGAATGTGTCTGATCGGGACGATGTGAAAGTCGTATTCAAGTGATTGTAAATATGAAAGTGAATTGTAATTGGATTGTGAATTACTGAGTAATAAAAGGACATTAAATAAATTCTTTATAAATAAAGAAACTGCAAATTAAGTTGGCGATTTTTATTTAACAATCCAGAGATCGTACCCGAAGGATTTGGCAAATCATCGAGGTAACAATATTCTTATTGCAATTTCTGTTCTTCACGCAGCATCCTGTTAAACATGTATAGGTAAAAACTGAGAATGTGTGTGTGAAAATTATGAGTTTTGTTACTTGTAGACCTGTACAATGTTCGCTAATCAAGTGGCGTGGGTAAATGCATGCGTGGTTTTCGTAGTTGCGCCCAATTGTGCCATTTAAACTTAAGTACCGGCGTCGGTTTCTTTGTACAGTTGCCGGGCAAGTCGTTTGTGCTTGCCAATAGAGCACTGGCGTTCCGTCGCAATATGCTTCCCTGGTGTGCTCGATGCTGTTAGGATACATCCTGACTGCTTGTACCGCAAATAAAAAGTTAATTGATGGTCAAGCGGTGACTACTCAAAGGAGTTGGTTAAGAAGGTGGGCCAAAAGGTGGTTAAGCAGGTGGGCCCTAGCCTTGGGATCAGGGTTCACGGTGCTGCGGGGAGTTTTTACAGAGATCTCCCATGAACATTTCATGGAAGATCTTATTCAGAACAATTTCCAGGATTTCAGCCCGGAAGATTTTATTCAGAAGAACTTCCGGGATTTCAGCCCTGGGTGCCGACCGCAGGACATCAGGATGGTCAATCGCCCTTGGGAGGTGGCACCAGCATGACGAATGTGCTTCTGGAGGGGGCGGATAAATTTATGTCGGCTTTCCTGGAGAACTCTCGTTGCTATATCAAGTGGTTCACCTCCTTAGTGCAACCGGACAACCTAATGCCATCCTGCTTCCGGTGTTGGGTTTCGACCAAAGTGTGACTTGCAACAATGCTGTGTATTGTCGTATCTGTGCGGTTAAGAGAAGGTCAGCCGGTCATCTCATGATTACCCTATTTACGGTGACATTGTTACTCCTGCCGCCGCCAGGGGCCGTAGTGAGCATGTGTGAGGTTCGTGCTTGCATGTTTGGGTGGGAGTCAGTGCTGCAGTTGTGGTAAACGAGCCCGATTATGAGTGCACTGTTGTGGAATCGTGTGAACTAGGAGTGTGTGTCTGTTTAGAAAGAGAATTCGTTAGGATGTATGTGGGCAGCTTGTACTGCAAGTTTGGCGAGCCTTTTGAGCCCAATTTGGGTTTCCTATATACATACAGTGCTACTACGTGTGAGTAGTAATCCGCTTATCATAGGTATGAATGCGCATGCTTCTGCCCCGATGTGAATCAGTAAAGTATCCAGGCACTCGGTGGGATACCAGAGCCACAGTTGGGGCGAGATATTAAGCGAATGATCGAAGACTAATTGTGTTCTCGTGATGAATGAGCCCAGTGAATGGTATACGTTTGAGCGGAGAAATGTGCAAAATCTTATGCGGTTCATTTCCACATTCGTGGAAATGTGCCAGGCTCCTTCCTCTCCTGAAGTCTCCCGATAAGGTCTAGGATCAATTCTTCCAGTACAAAGTACTGAAAAGTCGGCATGTTGAACGTCTTCAAAAGCTAATGAGGTTAAGTAGCCGGGTGGGCTGCATGGGTCCAGGAAAGGGCGTGGTGTTGAAGACGCATGGATGTACATAATGTATGTTCAAACTGTAGTACGGGGAAAATGTCAATAAATATGCCCTTGACATACTTTTTGACATTAAGAGTACGTTTGAGCTTCGGTGTCCTGAAATAACTCTATGGTAGAGTTATTTCTCTGGCAGAGAAGCGGCTATTGTAGGTAAGAATAATTGTGTTAGTGTCATTGTCGTTCGAGGCTGCCCTCAGTGCCCACAAGGATCCATCAGTGGTCCAATTATTTTCAGCCTCATGATGGAGTCCTTACTGTGGGAGTTAAATCGTGATTGCAAGTGTTGTGCGTGTGTTGTGCGTCTTAGTAGAAGGTCACTCCAGAATCGATCTGGAGCGTGTGGGTGAGCGACTTTTTTGGGGAGAATAGGTGTTGGGGTAGACGTTGCTCAAGGGCAAGTTGTTACCGTCTCGTCCACCGGTTTTATGAATGATGCCACCTGACTATGAGAGAGATAATGAATTTTGCTCCACACTTTGTGCGTTTGGCTCTACTGTATGGTACGAATCAGTTATGACAGACGGACTATATTTAGTGAATGATGTTCTATCTTGTAAGGAGAATGTACGTATAACTTGTGTTGTTTGCGCGTGAAGTGCTTAGACGGAGAAGGCAATCACACAGCTAATTATAGTGGCTGTTCAGTTTATAAAGATTTAAAATCAAAAAACACTCAAGACATTCAAGCAAGGCGCAACCAGCTCCAACAGTATGGTAGCAACCAAAGATGACTAAATATGAAACTCTTTATCTCGTGAGAGCGCTCTGAAAATCCACATTTTTAATAACATTTTCGAACCATGCCACTGCGATGAAAAAGTTTCTTTTTGGGATTTTCGGAAATTTTTTGGACATTTTTTGATAATAAAGAAAGGGATTCATTATTGACTAAGTGGTACTAAGGCTTGTTTACCATCAGCTGTTCAAAATTCCTTCATTGACATTGTTACCAGCAAAAAGAAAATAATCGAGGAACGCATTTATCTACATTTTAGAGAGTTTCATATCTAGTCATCTTTGCTAGCAACCAGAGTATAAAGGAGTATGGAAACTCTTTTTTTTAACATTTGACGTACAAAATTCAACTCTCATACGCCCTCGTTGCAAAATAGCATCACGAGACGTCGCATGAATCGTTTGGTATGGTGAAGTGAGATTTCCGTGCAAGGGTTTGCACAGCGGCAAAAAATTAATTATTCTCGTAAAGTACTATATTTCTTTTAGTATTAATATATGTAGTATATGTAGTAGTAAAAATTTCAAATGATTTGTTTTTCACTCTGAGTCCGTTTAATGACATATGTTTTATAAATATGATATGTTAAAAATATAGTACTAATTCACCTAGCTCTAATTGGCTGATACCATTCCGTTAAACTGAGAATATTTTGTTTAGTATCTTTAATATTTGGTTCTGATAAAGAAAAAAAGGGGGAACATATATATCAAAATTTAGTTACCTATTTAACAAAATTGAACAAGAAAAATATAATAGGAATAAAAAAAAATTAGGTCAAATAATATTTGGTATTTTCTTCTATGTCTATTATTAATTAAAATATTGTATTTTTGGCTTTCACAAATTTTACTTCACTCATACTTTTTCTGTACAAGATAACCCTGTTGAAAATTAATTGTTTGTGTTTTAGTAGCTCTATATATGTTTGCACCATGAATTTGTAATTGAAAGCTTTGTATTTAATAAATTTATTAAAAATCGGTAGCGCTGCCCTTTTCATACCTATTTCAATATTATAAAAAAGTTCAATCTGTTGAAATGATCCTATTCCCAATAAGTAACAAAGCTATTTTCTTAATTTTTTATTTTATTTACTGAAATTAATTTAAAGCTCATCAGTATAAAATTATATATTATACATTCACATATGTAATTAATACCTCCACTCAGAGGGTTAAAGATTTTCACATAGCTCCTGGCAACAAGTTTTTCCATTTCCATATACACGGCTTTCAGTTTTCTGACAATCTACAGACGCTATAATTTTCAGAAACAAAATAAATTTTATTTCAAAGGCATGTCACATACATATGTGCTTTTCTAATGAGCAAACAATTAACCAAAATTTATCGTAATGGAAAAATGCCATTGCCCGTATTCATGCGATCTTAGCTTAGCAACGTATAGGGGTACCAATCGCCAAATTTGCCACCACATTGTATCAGCACGTTTCCCACATTATTAGTCGACTCTCGTCCACGCAAGCCATTCCTAAATAAAACAGTAAATCGAAGAATTAAGCTCTGCGATTTCTTTGACTTTATAAGGCATTATGTAATTAAATAAAATTGCATCAGCAGCTTCGTTTCCCATGCGCAACACTTTCTGTAAAACGGAAGGTCGTCGAAAAACGCCCCACTTTTAGTCCTACACTAATCTTCATTTTGTCAAAACATGCCAGGTCATAAGCTTCAATAGACAGCGGCATTGTTTTCCAGCATATAATATATAGATCTCGACTTCTTGTGTATAGAGTACACATGCGCGGTATTTTACTTTCCTCAATGTTTTTTCTTTTATGTGCAAAGTGTGTTTTGTAAGTTGTGGGATTTATTGTCCTGCGAATAACACAATTTTGTATTGTGCTGGTGACTTCCGCACATATCCATTATGTTCTGCAATATTTAATAGCAAATATTACTAATGTACAAAGATTTAATAATTTTATTACAAACCTTTATTTGATAGCGTCTACAAACTTCTTTGAAAAATAATATTTATATGATATTCACCCCGACAAGGTTGCTTATAATCAACTTATTACTTATACTACTTATTTTTTGGTGAATTTCTATGTAGTTACAATTTGAACAAAAAAGGCTTAAATAAAACTTCGAATATCACAATTATTTCAATATAATATTAAAGTATATATAGAGTATTTTTATAAGGGCTATATTTCCTATCGACAAAATATAAAATATATTCATGAAATGAAATATTTTAGGAAAACTATTTATTAAGTTGTTTAACAAAATATCAAAGCAACCTTGCGCTGCACTATATTCCACCATACTAGCTGTCAAAATCTAAATTCAACGCCTATACGTCCTTGTCAAATACATAGGCTATTCTCAGCTGTGGGCTGGTTCCTGGAAATCACCTGATAGTTTACTCCCTTATACTCTGCTAGCAACAGCGGCATCTTTAGCAACACCAGAGCGGCAAACGCAGTTAAATACCGAAATCGAATTTATTGTTAGAAACAAACGACGCTTACTAAAAGTAAAAAAAGCTAAAAAGTTGAGAATGGTATTAAGACACGACGAAGAAAAAACTATGAAAAAAGTTTCCTTTCGTCTTTGTTTCCAAACGTTTCCACTCAAAAATCGCTTTGGAAAGCTAGTAAAACTCTTAAACCAACAGTAAATACTGAAGTTGAGATTATGTAACGGTTCCCGGGCCAGAAATGAAAAAGAAAAGGCAACTTGTTTTGCAAAGCAGTATGGT
The DNA here is from genome assembly GCA_030068015.2 of Neoceratitis asiatica. Taxonomy (NCBI): domain Eukaryota; kingdom Metazoa; phylum Arthropoda; class Insecta; order Diptera; family Tephritidae; genus Neoceratitis; species Neoceratitis asiatica. Next base: position 70,852,223 of record CM061525.1, on the reverse strand, counting down.
ATTCCAGCCAACTACTGCTACCTATAGCTAATTCAAAAAAGTCTCCTGGATACCATCATATCACACCCAAGATACAAAAAGAACTTCCGAGCATTGCTTTTGTTTTGCTCGCAAAACTTTTCAGTGTCATATTAAAGCTAGGGTATTGTCCACAAACATGGGAAAAGTCGCAGATAATTATACCTAAACCAAGTACAGACGAAACCCTGCCGTCATCATATGACTGATTGGTCTATACGATGCCTTGTTGCCTTGTTTTTCCAAACTATTCGGACAAGTCCTGTTATCAAAAATTTATATTTTTCTCTATAAAAATTACATTATTCCTACACATCAGTTTGGCTTTCGCGAAAAACACGGCACAAATGAACAAGTACATCATATAAATAATGAAAAGAAAAATGCTTTCGAATTAAGAGACGATTGTTCGGCCATTTTTGTCGATGTAGCTCAAGCTTTTGACAAGATGTGACAAGATGAATTATTAAAATATCCTTGAATCCTTCTTATCAAACAGGCGATTCACAGTAAAAGTAAATGAATATATAACAGACGAGCACCCAATAACAGCAGGTGTTCCGCAATGTAGTGTTCGTGGAGTGTCCCACAAATGACAAAGTAATGACGTCAACTTTTGTGAATGACACTTCTATATTAAGTCAGCACAATTACAGCCACAAAAGTGCTAGGGTAGCACCTTAAACTAATCGAATGGTTAAAAAATGATGCATAAAAGTGAATGAAGATAAGTGCAAACACATCACTTTTACATCAAAGCCAAAAACATGCTCTACTGTCATGCTTAACAAGTTACAGCAAGCTAACGAAATTACATACCTCAGAATTCACTTAACCTGGAATCGACAAACAAATGCAGCTTGAACTTAAATATGCTAGCGTGCATTGGTTTATAGCAGAAAATCTTGGATCAGTTTGGAGAACCAAGTTCTCCTCTAAAAAGCGATCATAAAGCCGATATGGATGTATGGACACCAGTTATGGAATTCAACTTTCGCGTCAAATATCGATATCTTAACATTCACATAATATAACATTTAATAAGACCTAAACATATACACCATCAAAGAGGAGGTCTACCTAATCGTTGTATAAAAATACATAACAAAACTTCGTAATCATCCCAATTCTTTAGCCTGTAGAGAAAAGATAAACCAACCTTCTAAGGGACAACATTGAGCCAGCAGCCAATTCCTGTTAATAGGTTATTATGTTTAGTTTCGTTATTAGATTTCATAACGTTTTTGTTTTGTTTTTAGCCAAAAGAATCACGAATAAGCACTGATGTGTGAGCTGGTGTATTAATGGTGCAGAATCCACGATCGTTTGAGCCATATTGCTTCACGCAAACGTTGCATAACTTCCTTTTAGTATTTCTTATTAACCACACCATTGTAATCAAGGGAAACAGTGAGCAAAAGCTTCACCTTTTCCTTTGAACATACCTCATACATATATATGTGAATATATACATTAATTTGCATACAACAATATTGTGGCGAAAATGCGAAGCGAATGACAGATGAAAGAGAGGAGCCGACAACTGGCACGTTCTAGAGCATAAACGAGGCGATTATCGTAAACGACGACTATCGTAAATGAGGCGATTATCGTAAAACGACGCGATTATTCCAGAGGTTTCGTTTTCACGCAGCAAACAAGTATATAAGGACGACATACGACTGCAAGGGTAATCAGTTGTGAATTAAACTCGTGGAGATTACATTACAGTAAAGTAATAAAAACAGTACATTGTGAAAGTTGTGTACAAGTGATTGTAACTAGTAACGTAAATTGTAATTGAATTGTGAATTACCGAATAATTAAAAGGACATTAATTAAGTCTTTATAAATAAAGAGACTGCAAATTAAGTTGGCGATTTTATTTAACAATCCAGAGGTCGCACCCAAAAGATTAAGGAAATCATCGAGGTTAATCAGCAAAATAGTAACAATTGGTGTCAGAAGTGGGATTGTTAAATAAATTCCAAAGGATAATTATTGAAAAATGGTGAAGATTCAAGATTTGACCATACCTCCTCTCAAGAAGGAGTTGGCAAAGCGAGGATTGTCTACAACAGGAAATAAGGCAGAGCTGCAATCGAGACTGCGAGAAGCAATGGAAGTCACAAAAGATGGATGCACAGGATGCCCGTAATTCTGCAATGAATGTCAAGATATCAGAAAAGATGGATGCAAAGTTTGATGGATTAGAAGGAACAATCGCGCAAATACAGCAAAATCTGGAGAAAGACAATGCAGAACTTAAGGAAAGACAGAATCTAATTGAGAGCAAAGTCAACGAATTGCACGGTCGGCAAGAAAAAATAGAAGAATTAATTGAAGCCAAAGTCAACACATTGGAAGGTCGTTTCCGGGATTTGCAGTTAAATCGTCCAACCACTTCAGTGAACGCTCCCAAGATAAAAACACCATCGTTTGACGGAAAAATTCCCTTCAAAGTCTTCAAGCTCCAGTTAGAGAAGACGGCTGAAACCAATAAATGGAGCATGGAGGAAAAATCTGCTGCACTATTCGTTGCGTTGGAAGGACCTGCGGCAGAACTTTTGCAAACTGTACCTGATTATGACAGAAATGATCACGACGGATTGATGCGAGCCCTGGAAAGACGATATGGTAGCGAACACAGGAGACAAATTTACCAGATGGAGTTAGAAAAGCGCGACCAAAAACCCAGCGAATCTCTACAGGAATGTGCTTCGGAAATTGAGAAATTGGCTCATTTAGCCATCGGAGACACATCGGGTGAGCATCTCGAAAGGGTGAAAATACAAAGATTCATCAGCGGAATTAAAGACATTTACACCAAACGAGAGACATATAGGAATCCGAAGTTAACATTCGCTGAAACAGTTGCGTATACTCAAACACGTGAAACGGCGGCACTCATAAGCAGACCAGCATATAAAGTCAATAAAGTTGAGGTTGAAACACCAGATGTGATGACCGAAATATTGAGAACTCCGAAGTCGACAGAAGGAATGAATCGTTCTGGTGTCAAGAATCAAGCTGGAAAATGCTTTAAATGTGGAAGCCTGGGCACTTCGCACGCGATTGCAAAACGGGTTCCAGCATACAGGAAGGACATCGAAAACGGAAGGCTGAGGAGGATGAACCATCAACTTTTCAGTCGTTAAACTAAAACGAGTCAGTCTAAAGGGTCGTATGCTGGCTCCTGCAATTGAATGCCCCATAATCTCCTTTTCGCAAATTGGCAGAAAAACGAGCAACATTACTATTGGTGGATATGTGGATGGACGAGAGCGAATATTAACAGTGGATGCGGGCGCATCACACTCCATCATTCGAACTGACCTGATCGCTAAAGAAGTGAGACCATTACCTGGAGCAATGTTGAAAACGGTGACTGGAGCGAATACCCAAGTGGTGGGAGAAGTAAGATGTGAGGTCACATTTGGGAATGTGACGGTGTTACACAGCTTTATAGTCGGGCAAATTGTAGATGAGGTAATCATAGGAGTGGACTTCTTGATGGGTCAAGGTATAAATATAGACTTGAATAACAAAATTATGGAGTATAAGAACATGGAAGTACCACTAAACATTGGCTATAATTCCACATACAGTAGCAAACAAGTGGTCTTAGAAGGCAGTGAACTGATTCCACCAAAGTCAGAAGCAGTTGTTTGCAAATTCTCCAACATATTCGACAAGGATTGCAACAAACCAGGCAGGACCAACGTAGTGAAACATTGCATTGATACTGGTGACGCAAGACCAATTCGTCAAACTCCTCGAAGCGTTCCACTAGCTAAGCGTGACGCTGTTGGCCAAATAATTAAGGAAATGAGCGAAAGCGGTGTTATCGAACCATCGGCAAACCCATGGAGCTCTCCGGTAGTACTTGTGAAGAAGAAAGATGGCCAGTTGCGGTTCTGCGTGGACTATCGGAGATTAAACGATATCACAAAGAAAGACAGCTAACCTTTGCCCAGGATCGATGATACACTAGACTCGTTAACTGGCACAGAATGGTTCTCAACACTCCACCTTAAAAGCGGGTATTGGAAAGTGGAAGTGAGTGAAGAAGATAAAGAGAAGACAGCCTTTAGTGTTGGCAACGGTATATGGCAATTTACGGTAATGCCATTTGGGTTATGCAACGCTCCTGCCACTTTTGAAAGATTAATGGACCATGTGCTCAAAGGACTACACTGGAAGACTTGTTTGGTGTATCTGGACGACATCATCGTATTGGAAAAGAGCTTCGATGAACATCTGAGTAATTTGGAAGAAGCTTTCCAGAGAATAGCTGGCGCTGGTCTTAAACTAAGTCCTAAGAAGTGCTCTTTATTCAAGAAGGAGGTGAATTATTTAGGTCATCAAGTAACCACGAAAGGCGTGTGTACTGTGAAGGAAAAAATAGAAGCAGTAAAGGATTGGCCGAGACCCAGAAATTTGCATGAATTAAGAAGTTTTCTTGGGCTGTGTACTTACTATCGCCGCTTTGTTCCGAATTTCGCCAGTGTAGCTCACAGTCTCCATGAACTCACAAGGAAAAATAGATTTTTCGAGTGGAAAACTGAACAAGAGGAGGCTTTCCAAGCTTTAAAAGAACTACTATGCACTGCACCTATGCTAGCGTACCCGGTTCCAGGTGCAACATTTATTCTGGACACAGATGCTAGTGGTTATGGCATAGGAGGGGTACTTTCGCAAGTGATTGATGGGCAGGAGAAGATAGTTGCTTACTATAGCCGGTCTATTGGGAAACCAGAGCGGAACTACTGCGTAACGCGGAGAGAACTATTAGCGTTGGTGGATTGCATTAAACACTTCCACAAATATCTGTATGGTCAACATTTCCTCGTTAGAACGGATCATGCAGCGCTGAAGTGGCTACTACAGTTCAAGAATCCCGAAGGGCAGCTTGCACAGTGGATTGAGAGGCTGCAAAGTTATGACTTCACCATCGAGCACCGCAAGGGTGCACGGAAATTCTGACGCTATGTCCCGTCGACCATGCAGTTTGGAATGTAAGCACTGCTCAAAAGCCGAGGGTAAGGAAGACATAATAGACGTCCGGCTAATGACAGTTACATCAGCAGAAGAGTGGGAGGCAAGTCACTTAAGGAAATGTCAGCAAGAAGATCCGGACTTGGAATTGGTAATGCACGGATTGGAGGTGAACAGACGGCCAAGTAAAGAACAAATGGCAGCGGAAAGTCCCATCGCGAAAGCATACTGGGCACAATGGAACAGTTTAGAATTGATATCTGGCTGTTTGCATAGAGTATGGGAAAGTGAAGATGGCCAGTGCTCTCGGAAGCTTATAGTAGTTTCGAGGTTAAGAATTTCTGATGTTCTTAAGGAATTCCATAATGGTCCTAGTGGAGGGCACCTAGGCACTACAAAAACGCTGGAGAAGATCAAGCAGCGGTTCTATTGGGTTGGCTGTCGTCAATCGGTCGCTGAGTGGATTGCTAATTGTAAAGGGCCAAAGTCACGAAGTCATGGGCAGATGAAGCAGTATAACTCAGGTGCACCATTTGAGCGGGTTGCCATGGATGTAGCCGGTCCATTCCCTATGAGCAGACAAGGAAACAAATACGTTCTGGTGGTTATGGACTACTTTAGTAAATGGCCTGAGGTCTACCCAATTCCAAACCAGGAAGCGAAAACAGTTGCGGATGCATTCCCTCACAATTGGGTTACCAGATACGGTGCGCCTATAGAATTGCACTCAGACCAAGGAAGAAACTTTGAAGCTTCGGTGTTCCAAGAGATGTGCCAGATACTTGGTATTCGGAAAACACGAACGACAGCCCTGCATCCTCAATCAGATGGCATGGTAGAGCGATTCAACCGGACCCTGGAAGAGCACTTGGGGAAAGTAGTGGACAAGAATCAAGATGATTGGGATGAACACATACCGCTTTTCCTGATGGGATATCGGTCCGCAGTGCATGAAACAACAGTTCAAACACCTGCCAGGATACTGTTTGGTAGTGAACTTCGGTTGCCCAGCGATTTAAAATTTGGAATAACTGGTGATGCGAGAAGAATTGGGAAGGAAGCGTCTACTGTTCTCGAAGAAGAGTTAAGAGAGATACATGCTCTTGTGAGGCAGCGAACTCAAATTATGAGTGACAAAATGAAGGCTAGGTATGACAAGGCGATGAACTCCGAAGGCTTCCAAAATGGAGATTTGGTTTTGCTGTACAATCCACAACGAAAGAGAGGTTTGTCCCCAAAACTTCAATGCAATTGGGAAGGTCCATACAAGATAATCAAACGACTAAACGACGTAGTGTATCGAATACAAACTGTGGGGAGGCCGAGAAACAAGATGAAAGTGGTCCACCTAGAGAGGCTTGCTGCGTTTGGAACAGCGAATGTGTCTGATCGGGACGATCAGACTTAGGTGGAGGGCAGTGTGGCGAAAATGCGAAGCGAATGACAGATGGAAGAGAGGAGCCGACAACTGGCACGTTCTAAAGCGTAAACGAGGCGATTATCGTAAACGACGACTATCGTAAACGAGGCGATTATCGTAAACGACGCGATTATTCCAGGGGTTTCGTTTTTCAAGCAGCAAACAAGTATATAAGGACGACATTCGACTGCAAGAGTAATCAGTTGTGAATTAAACTCGTGGAGATTACATTACAGTAAAGTAATAAAAACAGTACATTGTGAAAGTTGTATACAAGAGATTGTAACTAGTAACGTAAATTGTAATTGAATTGTGAATTACCGAATAATTAAAAGGACATTAATTAAGTCTTTATAAATAAAGAGACTGCAAATTAAGTTGGCGATTTTATTTAACAATCCAGAGGTCGTACCCAAAAGATTAAGGAAATCATCGAGGTTAATCAGTAAGATCGTAACAATATGTAGTAATTTTTTATTATAAGAGGTGAGGATGGTATATTTATATTTCATCATTTTTTATGAAATCAATACAATTGTTATAGAATCTGTAAATTCCGCGGCTATTTTCTTCATTTTTGAACAAAATTTTAATCAATTACATATTAACCATTATTAGCAATGACCTTCTATCATTTTTCGTTCTGCTTCATAAATCCATCAGTATTGAACTTCAGTGGTTTATAGGCGAAAAACTTGGCCAAATTATTTTACCATCACCAGAGTTTCGTATAGATGAAACAAATGGTAGTCAGAAGGTGCAAGCTCAGGCTATATGGTGACGCCGTTGTCATGTGAAACACGCTTTACGTTTTATATTCTCTTATTGAACATATTTTCTTTGTCCGCTTCAGAAGAAGTTTCTTTTGCCGCGTTTCCGAAGTTTTTCACTGATGGTAATTCTTTAAATTAAAGTGTTTTGATTTAATTAATTTTGGGACGGTATCGAGCTCAATAGTCTGGTGTCCACCTACAGTATTCTCGTCATAAATGTTTCTTCACGTTTTTGCAGCACTTTCACCATTTTTTGTAGAATGGCATCGCATAACAACGTTTTTCCTCGGATATTTCACTTATTTTCAGATTAAAATAACTTTGGACATAAATAACGATTTCCTCGGATATTTCACTTATTTTCAGATTAAAATAACTTTGGACATAAATAACGATTTCCTGAACTGTCTTCACGAAAAATATTGCTTGAAATGTCAGCTTTCAAATACGTGTAACACCGAACTAGTATTGTTTGGAATACGATTATCAACACAGTATAATGACAAAACCCGCAGAGACATTTTTTCTTTAATCATCAATGTGCTAGATACCGACCGTTGAAAATTCCGTGCACTGCGGACAGTGAAGTTCAGGGCTTTATTACTTAAATATTTTGCATTGCTTTTTATTTATGATTTTATTTTGTATTGGAATTTAATATTAACAATTATTATATTTAAGCAAATAATGTGTCCATTAAATTATTTCTTTCAATAATTTTTTTTCCAGGTAAATGGGGGTCGCTGGAACTTACCTGCAGTAGTTTGTGATTTTTATATATGTATGGATGTCATATGTTCAACTTCATCAATCTTCAATTTAGTTGCAATTTCAATAGATCGGTAAGTAATCTCACAAAACGTAACAGTTATTGGTAATGTTTGACTTATCAGTTATTTCAATGAAATTTTGTGCCACCTTTATTGTGGATTAATGAGCTAGAGTATTTCTTAAAAAATATTAGCAGTTTTATTTTCTTAGGTGTTTGGCACCTCTATATGATAATTTGTCCTGACCAATAACCTTTAATATATGAATATATGGTAACAGATGATCTATTTTGAGGTTTTCTACTTTTTTAAAGAAAAAAACATAGAAAATTCAAATGTAATGGGGAATGTTTATTGTCATTTGAAAAAAACATTATCTGGCATTTATTTTTTTAATAATATCGGAGTGATCTCTCAATAAATCTATTGATTCATGCGATGTGTGGGAAGTGGCGCCGTCTTGTTGAAACCAAATGTTGCTGAGAACAGGAGCTTCAATTTCAGGCATCAAATAGTCGGTTATCATGGCGGGATAACGGTCGCCATTGACGGTTACGTTCTCACCGGCATCATTTTTGAAGAAATATGGACCGATGACTCCACCGGCCCACAAACCAGACGAAATTTGTTGTTTCTAGATGGACCTCTTGGCTTTAAACGTCGTATTTTCTTGGACTTGGGAAGGTCGAGCGGCTTCAGTTCTTGCACAAGCTGTATTTTGTACGCTTTCAATTTAAGCACTCAACGTAAAATCCTGGGTCTCAATAGTATAGTATGTTCAGTAGGCCGATTATGTTGACCATAAGTTGAGCAAAGCGCGCGAAACACATTCTTTACAGAACGTCAATTTTCGTAATAAAGTTGAATGATTTGTAAAGGCTGTTCAGGCGTAAGTCTTTCCATGAAATGCCAAACAATACTGAACAAAAATAACATGACAGCTTGGCACGGTTCACGCGTGATCTGTCAACAAAGGCAATTGAAAAAAGTACCTATACTTTTAGCACCATTTAGTACTATTGTGAACCTGCATATTATTGTGAACGTCGGATACATTGCGGCGTGAATACACTCGATCCGCATTCGACTCATTTTTTTCAGAAAAAGCTAATATTCAAACGAACGGATGTACTGCAGTACCATTTCGTGAACTGCATTACCATTTTGGGAACTGTATGATCAATATTATCAGTTGTTCTTTCATATTTAACAATTAGTTTGGATATTGATAATGTGTATGGTAATGACTTCATTAGCCTTCTTTATTGATTCGAAGGAAAACAATAAAACCCAAATGTGAAAAACACGACGTGAAGATAGAAATAAAATTGTTGATGGTTTTGGGTTGCCTGATGATATGTGAGTGAAATAATTACATGCACTTGGCATGTCCGGTCCCTTATTTGGGAAGGTTCCACTGCTGGTGGCCTCATAAGACTAAAGGTTGATATCACCGCCATCCTAGAAATGCGATGGATGGGACAACGGCCGAAGAAGGTGGGTCCTTGCGAAATTTTCTACAGCGGCCATTTAAGGGAGCCCAAATTTGGTGTTTGGTTTGGTATTCACTCCGGTGGATGAACGTCTAACCACAATTCGCAGCAAAGTGAAGTTCTTCAACATATCGTTAATTTGCGCCCACGTCTCGACAGAAGAGAAGGATGATGTGACCAATGATGTTTTCTATGAGATAATAGAACGCACTTATGAGCGCTACCCCCGCCACGATGTCAAAGTTTTGATAGGCGATTTCAACGCCAAGGTAGATAGAAAAGGTATTTTTGATGCAACAATTCGAAAATTCGCCGTTCATAACGAAACATCCCCAAATGAGCTGAGGCTGATTATCTTCACCGGGCCCAAACCAGATTCCAGTACACGAAAATTCATCAAGCTAAATGGCTGTAACCAGATCGAAAACACTCAACCAAATTGACCATGTTGGGTTAGATGGAAGACATGCATTCAGTGTTCTAGACGCGTGTACGTTCTGACGGCCAAATATCAACTCGGATCATAATCTTCTATCAGCAGAAAAGAACGTCAGTCAACAATCACAAGGAAGGTTGGACGCCGAAAAGCTGCAATCACAGCAGACAGTCAGCTGGTTTTCTACTCGGCTTGTGCACCTGCTCTTTGTGAGCACTCAACAGCAATTCGATATAAGGGAACTGTGCAACGAAATAGCAAACTCCTTACGTGCCGCTGCTTCGGACACAATTGGTTTTCAACAATGCCAGAAAAAGAGCTGGTAATATGTGGAATATCGAGCTGCAGTGGAGAAAAAGCAGACTGTCTACCTCGCAACATTGCGATCGACTGCAACACATGTGGGGTGGAATAAATACCGAGAGTTGAAGAGGGAAGTGAGATACATTTGCAGAGGGAAAAAATAGGCCGAAATGCGTGAACATGAAGAGCTTGAGAAGCTGCCCGACAAGGGTATTGCTGGAAAACTCTAGGAGGTCTCCATGAGGTAATCTGGTGACAGATGTGTAGACGTCCCATCCCACGTTTATGAAGAAGTTCGAATAGCGATTACTATAGTGATAGAGTGAAATCCGTCATCTACAAAGTGATCGGCCCTTAGCAGTGTGGGTTTAGACCTGTCGTATCCACCATTCATCAGATATTCGCCATGAGCCAAATTTTGGAGAGAACCCAAGAGAAAAGATTCACACCTTCTTTTAAGTTGCCTTCGACAGCACGATAAGGAATTGCCTCCACGTCACTATATATGAGTTTGATATCATACGGCGATGTAAACTGATCCTGAACAAGCCGTTCGATACCAATTAAAGTTTTAGAAAATGGAACTCATTATCGTGTGATTTCTTGATTTGATGCTGAAGAAAATAATACGAACTGCAGAGTTAAACAAGAATTGGTACAATCTCCTACAAGAGTGTACAATTGTTAGCATATGCTGATGATATTGATATCATTGGCCATAACAACCGCACTTTAAGCTTTGCGTTCTCCAAGTAAGACAAAGAGGCGAATCGAATGGGTTCGGTAGTGGACGAAGGCAAGACGAAATATCTTCAGTCATCAAATAAACAGTCATCGCATTCGTGCCTAGGCTCCCAAGTTACTGTTGACTGTCATAACTTCGAAGGCGTAGATAATTTCGTCTATCTAGGAATCAGCATTAACAACAACAACAATGCCAGCCTTGAAATCCAACGGAGAATCGGTCTTGGCAACGGCAAATACCGCAGACGTTGGAACGATTAGCTGTACGAGTTATACGACGACATTGACATAGTTCAGCGAATTAGGAGACAGCGGCTACATCGGCTAGGTTATGCTGTCCGAATGGATGAAAGCGCTCCAGATTAAAAAATTTTCGATACAGTACCCGCATATGGAAGGAGAGGAGGAGGAAAGCCTCCACTCTGTTGGAAAGAGCAAGTTCAGAAAGACTTGATTTCGCTCGGTATTTTCAATTGGCATCAAATTGCAAGAAGAGGAAACGAATTGCAAGCTATTGTTGATGCGGCTATAATCACGTAAGCCACAGAAGAAGAAAAAGAAATTTTTTGGTATTTTTAATTCAATCAACGCAATCAATTAAACTGCTGGAATTTCTTCTAGAGGTGATAGCAGTACTTCTGTTTTACCTCCACCAGGGCTTGTCTTTTACGTCTCTTTATTACTGGCTTAAAATCTGACCAGAACTGTAATTAATTTAAAATTAGCAAGGAGTATTTATAATTGTTTTAGATGCTGGACCAAGCGAGTTTAACTCAATATTTTGCAATGTCTGACTGCTCTTTCATTTTGCAAAACAAACACCTAAATTGCTTCCTAACAGTTGCATATATATACTTATATATACATACATATAAATCAATGAACATTTTGATGAACGCCTATAACTTGAAAACCATCAAATCAAATTGCACCAAAATTTTAGGACTTATAAAGGAATATTAGGAGAAGGTTAATGTGAAATTGGCGTATATGTTCCAGAGATATGACCATTTTAGTGAACATTGGTCGCTACCCATACAAAATACATACAACAACGACAAATACATAAAATTCCAAAATACGCGTACATTATGTTGTATGTGGTGTTGAAAGAGAGAGAAAAAGTGAAAAAAATGAAAATGAAAATAATATTTAGAAAAAAAATTCTTTTTAAATTCTGGTTTAAGAAAAAAAATTTCTATTAAAACAAATATTTCGATATTTCTTCATACAAAGCTAGCAGTTTATATTAGATTTTCTTGACTTTTTTATAGGTGTAGCAAGCAAGCTGGGGTCCGCTAGTATTTAATAAAAAACATAAATTCGTTTTTTCTTGGTATTCATTGTCTAAATAATAAAATCAATTTGTTTTTTTTTTATATTTTCTTGATTTCAAATTTTTTTTGCTTGAGCACCCGAAACACAATGCATAATGGGTGTAAAAAATTGCTAATTTTATGAAGCATGCGTTTTCGATAATGCCTCCTTTCTTTATTTTATTCGCACTTGCATTTCCCCACACTGCTTTGTCGATCCCCATACGTCATTGATAATACCAACAGCAGGCTGAAATGCGTAAAACTTCCTCCACAGCCATCCGTCGGTGTTCATAATAGGGGTATATATTAACGTGATAAGTAATAAGAGCAAATCCAGTCCAAGTAAAAAATACATCCATTATTCAGGCTGAGGGCAATGCTTTAAAAGGGAAAAGATTTTTCACACTATGTGAGGAAAAGCCTACTAGACGACAGATCCAAAGGATACTTGAACAGTCACCAATGACAAACCTTTACCAATCTACTTGCTTAGTGCATCTCTAACTTTCTCGTACCACGTGTTAATGTTGGTAGCACTGCTACAGAGCGGTTTCTAAACAACTAACAAAGGGAATCTTCATCATTCATGAGGCTCGAAAGAGATTGTTTGAAAAACCAAGGTTGTAAAGCTATTTTAGCAACTAACAAATAAAAAGGAAAAAATTAGGAACAATTCGATATGTTCCTCGTATCATTTGATCCGTCTGAAAATGTTAAGAAAATATATTCAATATCTCAGACGCTAAATACTATTGTGCGTATCGAGCTGGTAAAGCGACAATCACAGTAAACGCTATGTAAGCGATGTGAATCTTTTGGGCATACACAAAACCACTGTGGGAACAACCACGATGCATCAAAAGCTCTAAGAAAAAAAATCCCTAGAAAGATGATTAAATAAAAAGAAAATAGCAAAGGTAACAGAAAGCATAAAAATCAAATGAGTGTTTCTCTAATGATATAATGTTGGAATGATAAGGGTCTTCATATACGTCGAAATTCGTTAGAACTGATTTTTAATGTACAAAAAATTTATATTTTTCTAATTTCTTAAATGCACTTCACGAAAGATACACAAATAAAAATTTACATATATATTCCACTCTTCATCTAAGCAATTGTGCAAAAGGGGGCAATACGGTGATTGTCAGGAAATATTAAACACTATGAAGGTCCTAAAATATGATACTTCTGTTGTTGTATAAATTGATATTTCTCAAGTTACTGTTATATATCTGTACAGTCCGATAAGACATGCTATTAAGCTTAAGATAGTGTCTACACAACCCATTTAACCATTTTGTAGTAAAAATTATAATTGGTGATGATTTCAACGCCTGATCTCTCCAAAGAGCTGGAAAGCCAACGTGTTGGCCTACAGAACAGCTAAAAACTCCAGATTTAATCGACTTTCATTATAGGAAATATTTCTAAGAATTTCATGAAAATTTAAGAATGTTCGGACTTAGCTCGGCCCACTCGGCCATTTGTTTGACAATAAGCAAACATATAGCAGAAACAAACATACAAATTGGCAGGTCTTTAAAAGTCTCATCTCTGCGTAGAGATGCCTGCTACTTGATTCTTTTTATCATTTTAAAGCAGCTCTCCAAATGGAAGTAATGTGAAGTTAACAATGCTTCACTAATTGAAGTAATCAAGTCAAAACCAGTCTTTTTTTTTGGTTTCAACTCTTTAAATACTTATTTTACTGAATGCATGCTTCAAACTTATATCTCCCAGCTTGGGAAGTAGCAGAAGTGATAATGATGTGTAAGTGGCACATGAAAAATTTTCCTACAGAATAATATCTGTTCTCTCAAAAGTTTTAGAAAAAATAATTATAGTGAGGCTAATGCTAATAGTTGAAAATCAAGACCTTATTCCTTCACATTAGTTTGAGTTTAGGAAAGAACATTCTACAATTGATCGTATCACTGATATCATTAAACGTTCACTTGAAAAAAATGAAGTCATTGCTATATTTTGAATATTTCGAAGGCTGGTGTCTCTCAAGACAACGTACTTAGGCCTTTACTATATGTTATATTTACACACCGACGACATTATGGAAGCCTATGGTCAATTGTACTATTGCACGTTCGCTGGTGATGCTGCACTTATTGTCAAAGAAGATACTGTTAAGAGAATTTTACAGTGCACAATAAATAAATTCAAATCGAGTAATGAATGACATCTAGAGCTGATTGGAATCACTAATTTATGTGAAAAAAATTTCACACCATCAACTGTTCGGCTCGTCTGTGATCCTTTATCCAAACACTGCGATATATTTAGGAATGACTCTGACGCTTAATTGCGACATGCGCTTTCCCATGTAAAAAAGAAAAAAGGGAATGCTTGAAATAAAGTTAAGAAATATGAATTGGTTGATTGGCCGACATGTTAAGTAATCTACTTACAATAAATTAATGTTGTACAAAGAAGTCCTGAGGTCAGCCTGGACTACGCCAGAAAAATACTGTAAGCATAATCCAGAGATTTCAAAACAATTAAGGTATTATGTCAATGTCCATTTGTATATACGTTATATACGTTATTCAGATCTAGATCAGTTGAAGCTGTTATGAAGGGAAGTGTCGCATCTTATGCATAGAGTGTTTAAATACAGAAGTAGGTGAGATTAACAAGCAAATGCTACAGCGCGCAGATTAAAGCGCAGTATACCTGAAATTTACTAGGTTGCCCTAATTAATAATTACTATTTCATTAAAATCAAAATGTTATCTAACAAAAAAGTTGCAAGGCAACATACATATTGTGACGAAAATACCAAACACGAAGGACAGATAAAAGAAGCGGCAGCAGCTATAAGAGGCAAACGATTTATCAGCCTGATCTCGAGGGCGTGAACAGAAAGTTTGGACCATCGTCAAGTATAAAAGAAGCGGCAGCAGCTTTCGCAGGCAGTCGAGTTGAAAACTCAGTAGCCAACACTGGTGCAAAGTAAAGCGAAAAGTTTCTGTGTGCTTATAAGGAGTTGTAAAATAAACCGATTAGGAGTATTGAGGAGTAAATAATCGTTGAGTAAATCCCTGATAGTAAAGAAGCTGAAAGAACAAATTTGACAATCCAGTGATGGAACTCGAAAGTTTTTAGAAATCTTGGAGGCTAATTACGAAAATCGTTAAATCTATTGTCAAAAGTGGAATTGCTAAATAAATCCCGGACGGAAATTGAAGATAGTCGAGATCAAGGATTTGACGAAACTGCCACTTAAGAAGGAATTGGCCACGCGTGGATTATCTACAACTGGAAATAAGATGAAACTACAATCACGGCTGAAAAAAGCTATGAAAGCCGAGGGCATTGACTTGAGCCAATACGAATTTGGCCTTGAGGACGAAGAGACACCCACGAAGGATATAGAGACGGATGAAGTTCTTGTTGCTTCGAAAGATTTAGAGCAGCATCAAACAAAATTGAAGAAATGGTTCTTAGACCATCTACGGATATGATCATGTACATGCTATGGACTGCAATTACACATATGGAAAGCAACATGTCACAAATGAATGCCAGCATTACACAAAAAATGAATGAACAAGAGAGTGATTTCCAAAAATGTAAAGGACTCAAAGAGAGACAGGACAAAATCGAGGAGTGTCAAGACAAAATAAAAGAGCTCATTAAGACCAAAGTCAAAAAATTGGAAGATTGTGTCCGTGATTTGCATCTGAATGGTCCAACCGATGTAAAAACACCATCCCTTGCTGAGACAATTCTTTTCCAGGTGCTTAAACTTCAACTCGCAAAGCAAATTGAGGATAGATAAATCTGCTGCACTATTCGGTGCTTCGGAAGGGCCGGCAGCGGAAATTTTGCAAACAATTCCCAAATATGAGATTTTTTTTAAATTGCATTAATGCAAGCCCAGAAGGAAAATTTATTACCATTTAGCTACTGGGGACGCATCTGGTGAGCACCTCACATGGGTAGAAATCACCGGAATAAATGTTCTCTGCAACTGCGTTCGTCTAAACGTGAAAGAAAGTGAGTCCGATTCTAAATAGTCTTTAAACTAAAACGAGCGCCGAAGCGGGGGTATGGGTATGGGTCCTTCAATTAAATGCCCCATAATCTCCGTCTCCTAAATTGGTAAAAAGCAACGGTACAATTAGTGGAGATGGACATGAACGAATACTAACTCTAGATACGGGCGCAAACTCCACAAACAGTCGCAAACGAGTGATTCTAGAGGAAAGGTCAGTTTGAGTACTAAATTATCAAATCACCAATGAGCTACCAAAGAGGAACTGTATTGGGGCAATGCCGACAAGAAGATGCCTAACTGTTCCATTGGAGTGAAGGACATTGAGGAAAACGTAAATGCAAGTAGAAGGGCAAGCCACTTATTCGCAAATACTCGATGTGAAACATTGTATTAATACTGGTGCCGCTTCACTAGCCAAATATAAACCTGTTGGTCAAATAATAAAAGTCCAAGGGTTGCGGTTATGCGTGGACTATCGAAGACGAAATGATGTGACAAAGACTCGTTAATTAGCACAGAATGGTCCTCAACAACCGATCTTAAGAGCAGCTATAGGCAAGTGGAAGTATATGAGGGAAATAGAAACGGTTTTGGGAATTCACGGAGCTACCAGGAGGAGATAGTTGCCTACTATAGCCGGTCTATTAGGAAATCAGAGCGAAAGTACTGCGTTTCTCGAAGAGAACTACTAGCGTTGATGGATTGTATCAAACATTTTAAAAAGTAACTGTGCGGGCAAAATTTTTGGTCCATTCCCTCTGAGCAGACTAGGAACAAGTACTACCTGGAGGTTATGGATTACTTTAGTAAATGGCCGGAGCTCTACCCAATTCCAATTCAGAAATCCAAAACAGTAGCTCGGCGATGGCGAAAATATGCCTTCACAAGCCCCGCCGTCGAGAAATATTTGCCTGAAAGTTCGTGAGCAAGAGCAGTTACAAAAATGCCAAAAAAGTCTAAAAAATCTTGACTGAACTTGAGAATGTCTGTACCAATGCTGGAAGTTAAGCTCAAAATCCTTCAGCAACGACTAAGCAACCACGAGATCATAAAATTACAATTGGATGAGCTTGATAAGTTTCAGTTGGAAGAGCCGGATGCGTGGCTAACTAGGAAGATTCGTATTTCATCGATAAATATGCAATTAAAGAGAAGGTAGCCGACATTCGCAACGCAGAGCCAGATCATTTTACCAGCATCATTATGCCAACTTTATCGAGTTTTTAACTGCTAGGTATGAAAATAAAATAATTATTTTTTTAAATCGCATCGCACGAGTTCATCGACATGATCAATGGCAGTCTTGGCGCTATGGATTCTCCGGCAACTAAGGCACAAATCGCTGATGGAATTGTTTTACACCTTCTGACATCTAAGTTAGATGAGTTCACCCAAACAAAATGGGACACTCAACAACCCTGGTCCAACAGAAGTACTCATAGGAGTTGGTATTTTCTTTGAAATACTATCGGTAGGGCAACACTACCTGCGTTACAAAAAAGACAGCTAGGTTGGATCGTAGCTGGAACAAAAACAACACGGTCATCACTTTCTTCATTATCTTCGCTGTTATCTTCATCATCGCTTCATGCACTTACTGCCCTATTAGAACCTTCGTTGGACACTCTCTTGATGAATTCCTAGAAGTTAGAAGACAATTTTCAATATAAGATATCAGAACAAACGTTTGATAAGAGAGAATGTGGAGAATATTTTACACCAATCACGAAGAAATTTATTGTTCGTCTGCCATTTTCTGCAAGTTATGGAAGGTTCTTGATTGTCGAAGGAAAAAGGCTAATAAACAATCCAAAAGCAGGAGAATACTAATGGTTTTTTAAGAATATATGGAGCTGACACTCATGGTAAAATGCCAGATAAATAATCATCGAAGATCGGAACGTACATTCGTGTTTCGAAATTGGACAGCTCAATCACTAAACTACTTGTCGTTTTTGATGCGTCTTGTCACACGGCAAACGATACTGTTCTCAATGATATTCTTCGCGTTGAACCAACATGAGAACATCTTCGCCATACTCCTTCGCTTTAGCTCTCATCGTTACGTATTAAAGGCATATACCACAAATATGTGGCGTGACACCATCATTGATGAAAGAGATGCAAAATGGCAACTCACCTAGTGAGCCGATCTCTACGTATCAACTGCAGACAGTCACCTATGGAACCAGCTATGGACTACAGCAGCTGGCTTCTCATAATACCAGCGCATGTCCAATATCAGCAACTGTCAGTTTTCGAGATTTTTATGTTGAAAACTAAATGAAAGGTGGTTCAACTGTTGATGAGGTAATAACCATTTCAGAACAAGTCATCGATCTCCTCGCTAGAAGAGGATTTCGTCTTCGAAAGTTCGTATCAAATGATTGCAGTATCATACAAGGCACTATGATTGAAGTGGTCCCCAACTAAAGACGGTTTTATTTCTTTTCACACGTTTTTCGCAACAACTTACTGCGCTTGTATCTGTGCTGTATCTTACTATTGGATGCACACAATCATCGCTCGATTGTGCAAAGTTACGAGTTGTACCTACCAAAGTCACAACTTTACACTAATTAGAGGTCTGTGCAACTCTCGTATTAGATGAATTTTTGGAAGTGAAGATAAACACATTTCCTGCCAAACCGAACAAAATTCACTGCTGGTCTGAATTCTCAATTGCTTTCTCATGGACACAAGGTGAACCATCGCGATGGACTACATTGGTGGTCGACCGAGGGCTAGAATCCAGCATCACGTACCATCATCAAATAATCCTGCTGACTTAGTATCTCGTGGTGTAAAAGTACCTGATCTCATCGACAATAGCCTCTGGATTAATGGTCCGCAGTTTATACGACATGAAGACGAATTCTTCATCGCAAATACACCACAACAACGCAGACTTCGACATTCTCTATTGTCAGCACAGTCAGATGACGTAATTGCTGAACATAAACAGGCAAACAACAATTTTAAACTTCTTCGTATCTTCGCCTATGTTCCACGCTTCATTAGTAAGCTCCGTAAATCAAAAATATATTGTTACTTGTTTGTCGCTAATATAAAAAAGTTTTTCGGATAAATATCGCATGCTCCTGAAACGTAGCGTAAGTCGCCAATCATCTCTAAGTTAATTCTCCCTATTCCTACATGATAGGATAATTCGCGTGGGTGAAAAAATCTCAAACTCATCGTTGTCGTTTGATGCAAATCACGCTATCTTTTACCGAAATATTATACCTTAGTATACACTTTTATTGAGCATACTCCCGTCGAAACCTGCCCGCTGGCTGCCAAACATTGCTTAGCATCATCCGTGAAAGGTTTTGGATTGCCAGTGCTCGAAGCGTTATAAGGCAAATTGTTCATAGTTGAATAATGCGTTATCGTAACAAACCACAACTCCAACAACAAATCATGGGATCTCTACCACAAGAAGAAGTTGAGCCTATATACCCGTTCGCAATAACTGGCATTGATTATTGCAGACCCTGCTTAGTTTTACAACAGATCAGAGGGAGACGTCCTATTAAAATATTTATCGCAGCATGCATCTGCTTTACCACAAAATCAGTACACTTGTTGTTGGTTCCCGACCTAACCACTATGGCCATCCTAGCAGCACTTAAGCGATTAATTGCACGGCGCGAAAAATGTCACACAATCTATTCGGATAATGCAAAAAATTTTGTAGGAGCTAATCGCGAATAGATTTACATTAATCAAAAGTCCCGCCCCCTCCGTTTGCGCCCCACACTCCTTCAAAGTGGGATACAATTCTAAAGATTTCCCAGTGATGACATTATAAGAGTAGTCGCATTAAAATCTTCCGGAGGAACGCATAAACAAGCTGTTGCGAAAATATGTAAGCTGCCTATAGAATCGTCATCGCAACAAGGATAAGCAGTTGAAAGTTTAAATTCCAAGTGGGAGGATGTTCGAGAACAAGGACGATAATTATTGCTTTCGCATCGCATGTTCGTTTACCTATTTTAATCATAGATAGGCGCGCCTCTGTTATCATATTCACCACAGCATCTCTGTTTTTGTATTTATCCTCAGTCACTCAAACACATGGCATTGCTCTGCTATTCTTTACTAGATTATTCTATTCTATTCGATGACTAGATACGAAACTCTCAAAAAATGTAGATAAATGCGTTCCTCGATTATTTTCTTTGTGCTGGTAACAAAGCCAAATGAAGGAATTTTGAACAGCTGATGGTAAGCAAGCCTTAGTAGCACTCAGTTAATAATAAAACGCACAATTTTTCATCATAAAAGCATTTTAGGTTATCAATAAATTTTCATTAAGCAGGTAAATTTGTATATTAAAATTAAGAACAAATATTGTTTGTATTTATTGAAGTCAAATATTTTCCAAACACAGCTGTAAATGTGCAAACAAATCCATTTTTACAATTCTTTATTATCAAAAAATGCCCAAAAAATGTCCAGATATCCCAAGACGAAACTTTTTCATCGCAGTGGTATGGTTCGAAAATTAAAAAAAAATGTGGATTTTCAGATAGCTCTCACGAGAGCTTTGATTTAAAGCACAAAAACCGAACTACCAACAAAAAAACTTTTAGATATCAAGCCACATTTGCTTACAACAATAAAATTATATGAAGTACCGCTAGTTTTATTCTGTTTCTATCAAAGATGACTAGATACGAAACCCTCTAAACTGGTACCAAAGCCAAAATGAAGGAACTTTGAACAGTATGTATGTTAAAATTAAAAACAAATATTGTTTGTATTTGTTGAAGCCAAATATTTGCCAAACATAACTGTAAATGTGCAAAAATTTTCATTTGCACAATTCTTTATTATCAAATAAATGCCAAAAAATTCTCCAGAAATCCATTTTTCATCGAAGTGGCACAGTTGGAAAATGTTATAAAAAATGTAGATTTTCAGAGCGCTCCCACAATATAAAGAGTTTCATATCTAGTTATCTTTGGTTTCTATTTTCGCTACCTAGAGCAAAGATAATATGATCCGAAACTTACTCTTTTATCTTTAAAAAAATATTTGGTAAGAAAATTTTTAAATCTAATAGAACAGGAATTTTCAGTAATACAAAATTTTCTGAAATCGGTCTATTAGCGAACTTATGGCATACTTTATAGGGCAACCTTCCTGATTATTTCAGTTTTTGTCACGCCCAAAACTTCTAAGAACTTTAAAAAAATCAGGACGATTTGTGTCCGTTTAAGCATTAAATTAAAATATATGCCAAATTTCAGCCACACCGAAGACCATCGTGCAGAAAATCAGCAATCTTACGTTACGTTTAATACTGATATGGAATGGCCGTATAGCAAAACCGACTTTTCAACTCCTTTTATATCCTTCGGGGGAACCGAGCATTAGGGTGGAGAAGCTTAACTAGGGTAGAAACACAATGCAGCCATCTGGCGAGAGCTCGGAAAGTAAAATCAATTTTGCTAACCGGATAAAATATTCGGATTTATATTATTAAATATAGTTAAGAATCATTCTAATCTGCTCGGTTCCAAAGGTTGATTTTAGTAGGCATCCATCCGTCCTACATCCCAAAAAACTGCATATAATGATGTCACATCAAGGGTGTTAAAAGAAGTGCCAAGCATTGCTCTCGTTTTTTTGCAAAGATTTTTAGTGCTACATATATTGAAGCTAAGATATTATCAGCAAATCTAGGAAAAGTTGTAGATCTGGTAAGAGTATCCTAAAACGAACTCATACAATTGAACAAAAGAATCATATAACTAATTCAGACAATATTTATCAGCAACTTTACAAGTATTTGACAAGGTATATCAATTTCTTTATAATTTCATCATTGTGAAATAAATTTATAGAATGCTTTGATTTTTATTGAACGTGTGAAAAGAAATTAAATTAATAGATATTTTAAGTTTTTACCGGTAAAAATGTATCCACATTCTAAGCCTGTACACTCATTTGGAGTAGTTACAAAATACAAAAATATAGGAATTAAGTAGTATATATGTGCATCATTATTTATTCGTTTCAATTGCTTATTTCTCTCAACTCAGTATTTTTTGTCCCAGGAAATATGCCACAATCGACTATTAATTGTGTGTGGTGATTGGCTTCCTCATTCTGCTTTGTGATACACTTTAAAGCACACCATACTCACTCTTCTTTACTAGAGGTGTTCAAATTTAATTTGTATTTCATTATTTTTTTCGTAACTCAAAGGCAACATGCAAATAAGCGTAACAAAGCCGCCTTGTACAAACTGAAAACCAAATTTAGCACACAACACGAAAGCTAAGGGTGAGAAAAATAGGATCCCTTATATGCATTACATACACATAAACGCAAAAATGACAAAAACAATAGCTTTAAGAGAAAGTATTCACAATGCTAAAATCAGGGAGCACGAGGTATAGAAACCACTTAACATAGCTTGTCGTCGTCTCCCCATTATATTTGTATTTGGTACAACAGTTTTAGAATTGAGATAGAAGAGCACTTTATATGAAATACTCCATTTCAACATTACGCACTCCGATACAAATATATGAATATATGCTTACAAACTTATATGCCTTCTAGCAGCCTTTTAGCATATTGTAATGAATCAAAATTTAATTAAAACCGAAAAAAGGCCACAAGTGACGAACATTCATACATTTTATATTTGGACGAAATGAAACGAAATAAAAGGAAATTAAAGACATTTTTCAAAAGCCTTTTGTTTTGGTCACGTTTTACACAGCGACGGTCTGACCTTCAGGATGTGTGCACAATGGTTGGTTGGTTGACTAAAAGAGGGATCAAGGTCCTGACCGCGAGCGGCCGCATTGAGTAAGCTTATTGTGCTCCACTGCTTATCCCAAATCTATTTTTGCAACAGTTTACTCGTTTTAATGAATGGTTTTAGTTTCTTTCATATATGGAAACCGATTTCCATTACACTGGAGTCGTGGAAGATTTGAAGTCTCAATCGTAATGGCCCAGCGTCTCGCCTTCTTCTGCGCAGGCTTTACATTCGGCCTATTCTCTCTTACGAAGGTTAGGAAGACAATATCACCGTCAGTAGACATACAATAATGATAAGTTATCTGACCACAGCAAGAGTTTGGTCTTCCAGGCTATGCTGTTCCCTAGATTTCACTGTTTTAACAACATTTAAAGGACCGAGGCAGTTTATGGTGACAGCCACGCCAGCACGAGCAAGGTCATTCGCCTCTTCATTACTTTCTACATTCGCGTGACTTGAGGCCAACGTGATATTCACTGGGTTACTCCATGATAGTCTGTTTATTACCTTTTTGCTTTGATAGATTCGTCTGTTACACAAATTGTGTATTTGGCGCCATGGAAAGCTGAGTTTTAGTTATTTAGTTTGAAGCTAATTTGATTATTGGGGCGCTCACAGAAGAACTCCGCTCCTGTGCTTGCCTCGAATTTGCACCCTTCAGTATAAATGTGGATATATCCAGTATTACCGATGCCCTTGCCTCTCGCCCATTACTCCCTACTTGGGAGGTGGCTAGCGTATAGCAAAATGTTTCCTCTTCTCGGTCGCAATGCACCTTTAACCTGAGTTCTGTTATTAGTTTCTGTATGCCGTCACGTCCTTCACAGTTAGGAGGTTGGACCCTGCAATCTAAGATTTTTAGGCGACTAGCTCTTAGTGCTGTTTCGTAAGTCACTTTATGCTAATTGGCCTGATATCAAGGATAACTTACAGGGCCTTTATTGAGGCCAATGCCTCAATGGCTATTAATTTAGAAATTCACTAGTCCGATAAAATTTTCAATAACTTTCTTAAAATTGAACTTTTAAGAGCAATATACATAATATTTTAAAGCATAGAAAATATGTTCCAATTTTTTATGCTCTCACAAGATAAAGAGTTACGGATCATATTATCAATTTGAGTAAATATGACGTTTCGAGTGTGGTGAGTTATATATGTAGGTCTATAACGAAACTATAAACCAGTACTACATTAAAGTGCATTTTGAGTAAATATGAAGTTTCGAATAAATTTATAAATATGTGAACTTAACTTGATATTTTTAGCTGAGCTATTCATGTAATGAGAAAAAATATTTTCAAAATAATGCTTAATGTACTAGTACCGGAAAATGACGGGCACCCATAACGTGTATAATTTACTGTATGCATGTTCACTACCAATCACTCTGGTGACAACTTCCCCTACCATTAGAATATTTTTGGAAAATTTAAAAATATAAATTTTCAAGCAAAAAATTAATAAGAAAAGGAAAAACAAAAAAAATCATGTAGGAATATTACTATACATTACATGTTTACTATGGTAAATGGCGGATGTGTAGCAATTGGAGTACATTCAAACCGCACACGATTCGTTATTACCCCGCAATCAACGCAAGTATTCCATGCACGCGTGAAATATATACTTCACTCGGACAAAAGAGTAATCCAAAACCTGCCACAATCCATACAAAAAATATGGTCCAATTAGTATTGAGATGTCCTAGGGCTGGACCATATAATCCACCTCTGCATAACATCTGAGTACTCCATGGAGTACCTACAGGGGATTATATTATGGAGGAAAAAATAAGTAAAAGATAATATATATTATTTTTAATAAATATATAATATATCCTAGTTTGCGCATTTGTTCTACGTATTTGAATTTAAATAATAATGATTTCTGCATATCTTTTGATGCAGGATTTAATTGATGATTATGGGTTCAATTCCACTATGTAGTAGACTTATTAAAACAGATATTGCCGCCAGTAAGAAGATTGTGGTCGGTAACGCCAGAAACTAACTAAAAGCTTGATTTAAGGGTTTTAACTGAATCAGGCTACCACTTAATTAATATGGATATAGAATCACAATATTAGTAGGTACAAATACGAAAACGAATAAGAAAAAAATAGTTTATTTATATTTAAGGCTCTTCTATAGATGGCTCTGGATACCCACTGTTTCCCTGGCTTATAACGCCGTATCCGAAGAATGCAGGTATTGATACTCCAGTAAGCAGATTAAACAAAAGTCATAGTGCCGGACATAACATTGTTGAACGCACTATAGGCGTTTGGAAGAAATATGCCTGCTATATGATCGTCAATCACATTATGCCCGAGAGAAAGTTGCTTAAATTGTCAATGCTGCGGCAGCTCTACACAACATTCGGATACGAACGCGATGAATACATAGGCGAATCTATTCAACCCCAACTATACACAAATGAAGCAACTCGAATTAGTAATGAAATATTAAGCATCTCTTTACAAAACTCTTTTCATGTATTGTATGTATATGTATGTATATCTTTCATAAAAACTAAATGTGTGGCAATGCACAACAAAATTATCAAAGAAGCTATAAAAGTAAAAAAATTCAAATACAAAATAAAAATATATGTATGTGTTAGAGCTCAAGATTTTGTTCGTCGAACAGTGCGATCGACGAGCAGCCACCAACTTTCTCATGGCTTATTACTCTAAAATTTTCGAGCACCAGAACGAACATTTGTATTTTGACAAAAACTTTGACTTTTTTCAGAACCTTTTTTTTTAATAATTATTAATTTTATTTTAATAATTATTTATTGATATAAAGTGTAAAAATCATTTAAACGCCATAAAAATTTTGACAAACAAAGTTGAAAATTTTGAGCCCTTCCGAGCAATTAAGCAATGAGAGGGTATCGAGCGAGCATCGATAATACAAGTTTCGTTAAATATTTCGTAGTTGAACTTAGCTTTCCTAATTTAAAATTTAACGTTATATAAGGTTAAGCCACTTCGATTCTTCTAATATTTTTTCGACGATATCATTGCTGTGCTCTTTTTGAGCTCTTAGCCATCCGCTCCACCGATTGGTCAGTTTTTCCAATTGTTGATTTATGCATTGAAAATGTTTCTCCTGGTTTTCAACACCCTCAGCCGTTTTTGTGTCGAGTTTATCTTGTATTTGTATATATTTGTCTAAAAAATCAATCCCTTTTACTTTTGTATTTTTCGTTATTAATATTTATATTACTTTCTATGTCACCATCGTTAAAACCTTCAACCTCGTCATCTCATGCAGAGTATGGAGGAGAGCCATCATGGTTTCTTTTTTGCATCGTTCCTCCCGAAGTAGATGCAGTGTCATCACCCATTACTCTCTGAGGTTCTCCGAATTAGTTGATATTTTTAATTCCACCAACGCAATCATTTAGGCAAACTAAGGCTATAATGTCTTCTTCTAAAGATTACAGCAGTATTTCCTTATTTTCCCTTCCTCCGATTGCTTTTTGCTCTCTTTTACTATGCGCCAAGCTCTTATTTATGGCAAATCTGTAAATAATTTGAAATTAACAAGGAATATTTATAATTTTTTCAAATATATATATTTCATAAACTTTTTTTTGGGAAAGGGTTTTTGATATAAAGGGTGTTTTTTTATAGAGGTATAGAATTTTAAGTTGCAATAAAACAACGATGGACATGAATTTTATTTATCCGAAAGATAATCTTGTGGCATTACATTTTAAATATGATTTCTGACATATGACCGCCACGGCTGGGGCGGATGTAGTCCAATCTGGACGTCCAATTTTCGATGACTTTTTCCAATATTTGTGGCCGTATATCGGCAGTAACACGGCGAATGTTGTCTTCCAAATGGTCAAGCGTTTGTGGCTTATCCGCATAGACCAATGACTTTACATAGCCCCACTGAAAGTAGTCTAGCGGTGTTAAATCACAAGATCTTGGAGGCCAATTCACAGGTCCAAAACGTGAAATTAGGCGGTCACCAAACGTGTCTTTCAATAAATCTATTGTGTCACGAGCTGTGTGACATGTTGCGCCGTCTTGTTGAAACCACATCTCCTGGACATCATGGTTATTCAATTCAGGAATGAAAAAGTTAGTAATCATGGCTCTATACCGATCACCATTGACTGTAACGTTCTGGCCACCATCGTTTTTGAAAAAGTACGGTCAGTTTTTCTGGATGTAACGGTGTTTCAACATACACTTGAGGATTACCTTCACTCCAAATGCGGCAGTTTTGTTTGTTGACGTAGCCATTCAACCAGAAGTGCGCTTCATCGCTAAACATCGCTAAAATGGACGTAGTGCGCGATACGTTTTCCGCACAGAACCATTATTTTCGAAATAAAATTGCACTATTTGCAAGCGTTGTTCAGGCGTGAGTCTATTCATGAAGAATTGCCAAACCAAACTGAGAATAAATCACTTGACAGCTGTTAAATCGGTCGCCATCTTGAAAAGTAATGCCAACTTAAAGTTCTATACGTCTATAAAAAAACACCCTTTATTATATATGTACTATGGATATCAAACAACTGTAGGTAAATGTTCCCTACTAGTTGCACTTTTCATAAAAAATCATACATTCAAAATACAAGATAAATTCAGATTCAAGTCAAATTTTGTACATATATCAAGAACCGGTAGGCATACCAGTTTCTGCAATTTAATTTCATATAGTTGCAGAAATAAAAAATTCATATTTCAGAATATTTTTTGTTTGTGGCTTAGAGCAGCAATTTGTTTTTGTAAATATATAAGTATGTGTGTTACTTATATTGTTTCAATTAATATTAAGAAATATAAATTGTTATATTGTTATGTTCCCAATGTTATTTAAAAAAAAATTCGAGTATGAGGTTTATATGAAAATTTTACTTTTATTGCAAAATAATTTAGTGTCCCAGTTAACCATGCAAAAAGGAGAACAAGGGTATTCTTCGTTAATTATTGTTTAAAGCTTGTTTTAAGAATTATTTTTATAAAAGCGTTTTTTATTTTTTTTTAACGAATACACCATATAGTTTTTTGCTTAAAAAAATAAAAATAATTAGATTATTTTATTAAATTTTCTTGCTGTTCATTATTCCTCTTTGAGTAGCGCAGACATAAATGTAAATTTTTTGCAAAAGTTTTTACCTATTTAAAAATTAATTTAGAATTTTTTTTAATGTCAATTAAATTTTTAACAAAACACAATTTCAAAAAAAAAATTAATTACCTACAACATGTAATGTGTATATCAAATTATTGATATATAAAATGGATTTAAATAACAAAGGGAAATGGAGTGAGCATATTGGGATGCGCATGGAAGCGCATGAGCATATTCAATGGCTTAAATGTGTCTGCTGGCAATAAGTCAACCAACTTACCACAGAAATGAAATTTATTTTGGTGTTTTTTTTTACCCTACTCTAAGAAAATCGGAAAATTAGATAAGCGTAGAAAGCTTCAATTAAAAGCCACAATTAGAAATATTTGAACACCGCTTGTAAATTAAATTCATGTTTTATTACTCAGTTATTTTTAAAATACACAGCTGCAAAAAGTCGAAAACGTTCATTACTTTAGGATACAGCAAGGATGATTGAGTAAAAAAAAATTAAAAATAGTGAGCCAAATAACTTAAGCTGAGCACACCTTATGAAAAATCGGTATTAATTGTTACACCATTTAAAAGGTGGTCGTAAAAATTCCAGTAGCCTCGTTTTTACTAAAAATGCAGATGATTAAAATATAATTGCTAAGATTTGTGTATTATTTGAATCTGCACATTAATAAAAACAATAATAATTTTTCTAATTGCAATCACCCTTCGGCTGACAATATTACACCCCCTTTTTTTTTAGCTTAGAGTAAGAGTAGTTTTTTGTCTTATATATATATATATAGTCTAAACAAATATTTGTGTTTGTTCGTACGTATATTTCCAATGAATATTAGTTTACTTATTTTGTGCTTTTATCTAAAGCATATAATGTCTATATAAACGACGAAGTACGAAGTAAACGAAATTTAAAATAATAGCACGTAGCACCTCCCTTACAAACAAATTAATTAAAAATATATATATATATATGTACCAAAAAAATTGAGAGACCTACCAAAATTTATACATTATATATCGGATCAAAAAAACAACGAGCTAAGTTGATTTATCCATATTCGTCTGTTTTAACGTAAGCTACTTCCCCTATATTTAAGATATTTCTACTAAACGTGGTAAGGTGGGCTTCAAATATTACACTTTACACTTTATTACAATAACATATAGCCTCCGTACCACCAATTTTTTCAGATAAGAGGTGTTGGCTAAAAAATCTTTCAAAAGGCATTTAATAGAAAGAATTGAATACCAAAAACACACACTTAAATTCAGATAACTATTGATTCTGAGAAACATCGAAATCGGAAGGCTATATTACATGGGCCCCAGTAACCGATTTTTAAGATATTATAATTATAATTAATATTTTATCCTAAAATACAATATATATAAAAGTTAACACGCGCTCCATCCGTATTCGCTGCGACACTCCCACGACACATTTTAATTTCATAACGAAATGTAACGGGAGATTTTTCCGTATGCATACCACAACTTACCCGTGGGAACACAGGCTCTGATCAGTCTCAGACAAGGGACTGTAAACTCTCAACTTTTACGCCTCTGCCATGTACGAACTGTATATAGTGGTTGGCGATATTGTTAAGGTTATAATTAAAAGTGTCATGGCCGAAGGCAGCACTTCTTTCTTATTTTTCATTTGCCGATAGCCACTGACACGGCACAAGGTCAATAACTTTATGTGTACAGATGGAAAAGCAATTTTTTTCGCATGGCCAGTGTGCATAGAAAATTCACGTAATTACACTTCAAACAATGATTGGTTTTTGCTAAAATGGTAATACAAAATGTATATATTTCCAGAAGCGTATTCAATAAAAGTTCCGTTGTAACTTACAATTAACAAAATAACTCTTTGAATTAAATATCAACTTCTAGAATTAGCTTTATGCGCAGCCTATAATTATTCGACCATTTCCCTTGATGGAACTCATATCTTGAGTTGGAAATCGAATGAGACTTCGAATACTTACTTCTTCTCAATTATTGGAATAATTATGCCGCAATTTTTCACACATCCCAACTATAGTGCCTCATTCGTGCTGAGAATACATTCCGAAGCTTTTTCAGTAGAAATCTATTTTACAGAGATATTAACATTTAAGTAGCGTTGCTGGAATATAAATCATTGATGTTCAAATAATAGAAAAAAAAATTGTGAATGTAACCGCATTATAAACCCATTCTTTAAATTTATCAACATTTTTTAATTTTACAGATATATTGCTGTGACACGACCAATAGAATATGCAAGACATAGAAACAGCCTTCGTGTCTGCCTCACCATGTTGCTAGTCTGGTCGACATCGATAGCTATCGGCTTACCCATCTTGTTGGGTCTCAACAGGACAGACGATCGCGATCCAGGCCTTTGTATTTTCTATAACACGATATTCATTCTATGCTCATCACTGTCGAGTTTTTACATCCCTTGTATAATAATGGTCTTTCTATATTGGAATATTTTCAAGGTAATTAAGTTTAGATATGAACTTATTTCCAATGACAAAGAGTGCTACCAAGAACACTTATTATTGCTTTCAACAGGCACTAAGAATGCGAGTACAAAAGCAACGTGCTGCACGGAGGCCGCATCTGTCAGAGTTAACGGGTGGCAGTGTTATTGAAAATGTAGCACACACGCGGAGACTGGCTGAAACAGCGCTGGATAGTGACAGACACGCGGCTCGCATAATTCCTGACGAACCGGCGACAAACACGGCGTCAGGGTCGAATGAAGAGGAGGAAGATATTGGTGGGAGTGCCATATCACCAGATATTGATGATTGTCATGTCATAGTTAATGACAAATCTACAGAATTTATGCTAGCTACTGTTGTTGAGGAAACCGGAATGTAAGTGAAAAAGTGTCTCCTTTAACAATATAATAAAGCAAAATAATTAAGAAGTACACATCCAACAAAGGATGAAGAAAAATACAATATTTAGCATAACTGGGATATAAAATAAAACTATACAAAGAGGTTGGAAATATTTATAAATATAAACGTTAAACTTACTTTTGAGGTTACAATACCTATCAATACAATACCTCCCTTTTATAGATTTTAGCCCTTTTGTTGTTCGCTATAGGAGCCAAGATTTTCTAGAAACTGGTGACTTTGGACTTTACATCCTAAGTTTTTGAAATTCTGCGGCATGTTATTATCAATTTCAGAGCAATTACTTAACTTTCACAGATAGTATTGTATTTAGTAACTTCCACTATCAATATTCTTATCTGTGGATCATCTTTTATCTTAGAACAGGAATTTTTTGTTATATAAAGAAAGCATTGCATACTTTTTCTAACGCCTTCAAAAATTGTTTCATTAAAGCTAGTTTAATTAGCAAGAGGACAATATAATTACATATCTTGTGACCAAATATGATTTTACTACATTCTACTTTCAACATCTCACGTACAGTCTCTTTTTGTCCGTGAAAATTTTCTCTATTAAATATTGTACGATAGTAAGTCACTTCCGTCCTGAGCTCTGTAATCCCAAAAATGTAACAAATAACATTTAGGTAATTAAGACAAATTCTTCGCGAAGAAGACATGATATCAAAATCGTTTTATATACTTATATAGAAAGGTAATAATCAGAGTTGAAAACATGCTCTCGAATGTATACGTAGAAAAAAGGGAAAAATTTTTGTAGCGGTGCCAATGGATATCTATTACAAAACCGCTTACTAGACCTCGGCACCAAAAAATATTTTTTCACTTATTGTTGTAATTAATCGAAACTACACAGAATTTAGTAAACATATTTTATTTGGTATTCTGTACTGATACATACCAAAGAACGCACTTTCTCTTATTGATCTCATTCTATTTTAGCGATGTTTTCCACAGCGAAAAAATCTTGGAGCAGATATAGGTCCCATGTAAAAATAATAAGTTTCGACGAATATAATCTCACGATTCTCGAGAAAATAAAATATTATGTGTTAGTTTAAAAAAAAGTATAACAAGTCATAAAAGATCTGACCGAAGGAAGAACAAAATGAAATTCTAAAACATTAAAACACACTTGTGCCAGGTTCCTTGAATTGTTGATATTTACCTCTAACGAAAATACGTATAATAAGTTGTGTCGAATTTCATTTAGTATTATCCGAAAAGTACAGAACAAAAAAGAATAAAGTTCACAGATTACTCAAAAATAGAAGCACTGTTAAATAGAAAGGGGATATTTCCGGGAATATGTCTGCCATTTTTGGTAATACTTTAGTTACCGATTGAGGGACCTACAATTTATTATATGTCGCTCCCAAAAGACTGTGGAATTTGGATGACGAGTTTTTAATTAACATATTTTTATTAATTTTAAATATTAACTTATTAAATTTTAATTTTTTTTTAACTTAATTTTTGCATGGGAGTACGCGCTGCCCAACACTCAGTATTACGGCCACAATTGATTTATACTTTAAATATTCGATCCTCAGTCAAGTGGTGGGAAGGAATTTTATTTGGTGAAGGTCAATACATATATTGCAATCTAAGACAATATTTTTGTAGTATATCAAGTTAACTACATATAAAATGTTCTTTTATAAGAATTAACGCTATTCACAAAAGAAAATTGTCAAAAGACGAAAGATAACAAAATAATATAGAAAAAGCAAAAATCTGACGATGAGAATTATAAGTATCAAATTATATCAAATTCTGTCGATTGGTTTCTGCGATATACTTTTTAACCCAAAAATAGGTGGTACCAAGCCCGAAGTGTTTTTCCATCCATCATATTTTTTTCTTTTTTTGAGTTCGACCCTAACAAATATGACTTTAATTGCGCAGATAGTTACTGAATTATTGCCAGTTTTGCACTTCAGAATTACCGTTATATGGGAGTTGGATTAAATCTTGGTCTAATATCGCCCGTTTCCCATAGAGAGTGTACTTGAACGAGTATTTATCAAAACATCTCAATATTTACTTGATTTATAGTTTACACATTGGAACGTACGGACGGACAGACATGGCTAAATCGATTCATTTCGTCATTTCATGAAGTTTCATATATATATATATATATATGTACATATATATATATGTTCATATATATATATATCTCGATTATTTTATGACTTTACATAGAACCATTAGTTGAACAAAAATTGACATAGTCGCTTTGGAAATTCATCATAAACCGCAGAACAGTGTGTTGTTTTTTAAGAAGAAAATTTATATTAGTGCTCTGTTTTAAAAATCACAAAGTAGTACTGTTGTATTTTCAATTGATTTATTTTATTTCCTTTTGTACACATCCTTCTGTATACACGGCAAATCACATGGCTCCACATTCTCAATCTCAACATCATATATCCGCTCAATCTGATAAAAATTAATACGAAAATTTAAAAACTATATCGAAAAAACCAACGATGTTTTACCGAAACTATGGCTTTGATGCTACTCCAAAGAGTTGTAGCGCAGATCAGCAATCCGCCACAACTACTGGTTGCCGATTCAAATGGTAATCATGATTCTGGTTATGCACCCTCAAACGTTGACGATGTCCTTGCAGGAGCAGCCGTCGATTCTTCACCGCTTGAAAGCCCGGAGCCTAGTGGAACATATAAGCGTTCAAGTGTTAGTAGCAGCAAACCCAACATTGCAACTGGAGACTCACCTACCAAACGAGAACCTTCACTAAGGTAATATACACTTAACCAAATATTCAATATAATTATACATTAGTTAAGCTTGAGGTTCCATTTCATCTACCTACAATGTCCAAAGATTTTCCTTGCAACTTTTATTTGAATTTACATTAGGGTGGTACTTTTGTGACTATTCGATGAAGATATTAATATGAGCTAGATTTATAAAAATATTGGTTGCTTTCTGCCTCTCATCCACGATGTGTAAAGGATTTTTTGCTCCTCGTTTCCAACAATTTTTTAACCAAAATATTCTTTGAAAGACTGCATAGACTGTAGCAATAATTTTTATTAAAATGCTTTTTTTTTCGATAAAAAATTTCTTTTATTTTTTTTACTATCATATCCGAACGGGAACAGAATTTAGCCAGAAATTTTAATTCAAAAAATGGTCATTTTGACTAATAATTTGAAATCAATTAATTGATGTGCCTTAGTTTTAATTTAATTTTTCAGCTTCACGTAATTACATTCCTTCCTTATTTGTATTCAATATTCATGTATATCTATATACGTATCTAAAGAACAACTTACTTACTTAGTATTGCCATGAGGCCACTATCTTTCGTCCGCTGCGGTGTACAAGAAGCGATGACACTGGCCCGCAATGACTCCACCCTATCGACCACATCGAAGACCTCATCGCGTAAGGACAAAAAAAATTCGCAAGCGTCTCGGTGAGTACATATTATTTAGTTTAGTTGAGTAAATGTACTTCTGGTGCAGCCCTAAACCAAAGATTATTACTTAATTAAAAGTTACAAGAATACATTATTTCATAATTTGTCACATTTCCATCCCCGTACACACATGCTTTCTTTTCTTTTGTAATTATACATAAAATTAATAAGTCTGCATATACTTACATACATATGCTGTTACCCATGGACGTTGCATCTTATCGTCGAACTATTGGTTATCTATATACGTAAATTCGAAAATTGTATTATGGCAGATTCACCATTTACAAAGTCCACAAAGCTTCGAAAAAGAAGCGTGAAAAGTCTTCCGCGAAAAAAGAGCGTAAAGCGACCAAAACCTTAGCTATTGTTTTAGGTAAGTATTTTTATATTTATGTTTAATTGATGTCAAGCTTTCCAGCTACACTATCCAAACATTGTACTTTATAAATTGAATTCAAACATATAATATACACTTTCTGTGAATTTTCTCAGTGTATAACGATTTGCCTTTAAAACTTGTCCACCGGGTAAAGGCTCGAGATCGTACGAGCCAACAAGTAAATATTACAGGAGAAGATTTTTTTAATTTCTTTTCTTCCATTATTTAGTCCAATTTATATATTGCAATGCACTTTTGGGAGATTATTCGTGTGATAACAAATTATCGATTTTCATTAAAAAAAACAAAATCGAAAATCATGGCATTTACATCTTTTTTTGCACATAAGGCTCGGTGTGATAATGAAACCTACAAAAAAGACAAATAATAGATAACAAAAGTGTGCCCGAAAATTGTGTTTAAAACTGTTGTAAATCAATATAACTTATAGAATTTTAAACCATCAGTTTCTTCTTTGTGAATCACATTCTATGAATTCGAAAGGTATAATAAGATCCTAATAGTTTGTTTACGATGAGCCGGATTCCTTAAAGAAAAATGTAAAGACGTTGGAATGGAGTTGTTCACTAAATGTCATCTGATATATTCAGTCGCAGTTGTACATTGCACTCCTCGGCTGAATTAATGAACAATATACAAATGTTACATACGTCTTTACTCAAATTAGATTCTGGAAAACACTTTTAATTTAATATAGTTTTACAAATATCACTTATAGTATAAAATATTGCGATTAAGAAATGGGAAACGTCATTTATTACTTTTTTCAACAGGTGTGTTTTTAATTTGCTGGGTGCCATTCTTTACCTGTAATGTCGCAGATGCCATCTTCGCGATTTTCGATATAGACTGGCGTCCAGGCGTTAATGTCTTCATATTCACAACCTGGTTGGGCTACATCAATAGCTTTGTCAATCCAATCATCTATACGATCTTCAATCCGGAGTTTCGCAAAGCCTTCAAAAAAATCATGCATTTAGGATGATTAATAACAGTTCTCGGATGGTACTGCACAGAATTTATGGCAAAAACCAAACACAAATATATTTCTTTATTCGTGATCACTATCAACTAATTCAAAAGTAAATATGTACAGTTATCGTTAAGAATACACATATATGTATTACTCTCAAATGCCAAACTGCGAGATTTTAAAAGATAGTAAAATCCATAATTACAGTTGTTAAGTGGAAAATAAAAATTTTATATTTTCTCATAAGCTATAAAAACTACAACCCAAATTAAAAACTGTTGAAAATTATTAAAGTTAAGCTGAAAGCCGCATATACATATGTAATTTCTATACTATTAAAAAAAATGACGGATGTAAATATCTATAAATATGTTTGTTTACTTCGGCATATAAGTTATTGCTTCAACTGAGATCAAAAATATTTAAAAAAAATATGTATACTAGGACACATCACAACATAATACACTCGTACGTAATGTTTGTTTTAATATAAAGTTTGCGAAGATGTGATGATGTGTTAATTAAAAAGATGATACTTTTTTACGAATTCAAGGCCAATTGCTAGAATAAAAAATTTAAATTGTTTTGTAGCTCTCTTTTAATGCAATAACAAAGATTTGAGTTTTTTACTGACCAATTTTTGTATACTAAAATCCTGGCTTAATTCCAAACTTTTGCTTACTATATTAATGGTTAAACAACTTTTTAGTCGTCTTAGAATTGTTCAATGAATTCGTCGATGCATATTAAAGAAATGCGTTATATAATAATATATATATATACTATAGAAAAAACGATTTGATATGAACGGATCGCAGGTCCATTGATATAATCGTCACCGTCATTTGCAATTTTATGGTCAAAAATTACATTCGTAGACCACTGAACCCCTATGTTCTTCAAGATTTTATGAATGCCGGAAGCACACTTATGAGCGCTACTCACGCCAGGATGTCAAAATTGCTTGGCAACTTTAACGCCAGGGTGGGCAAAGAAGGTATATTCAGCACACCTATCGGAAAATTCAGGCTACATGACGAAACAACCCCAAATGCGTTGAGGCTAATCGACTTCGCCGAGGACCGAAATATAGTTGCCAGTGGTACTAGATTCCAGCACAAGAAAAGTTCGACTTCAAAAGCTGCAATCACACCAGTAGCAACTTGGGTTAAGAGACTACATTTCAAGCTTCCCACGTACAGAGCAAATGAAACTATTGGTTTTCGGAAAGTTCAAAAGTACAGCGAAATTAAAGAAAAAATAGACTGTCTATCTGCAACGTTTCGATCGACACTATATGTGCAGAATGGGATAGGTACCAACAATTGAAGAAGGAAGCAAAGGGCTATTGCCGACAAAATCGGAACATACTATTGTAGGACCCAAAGAGGTAATCTAGGGACTGATGTACAAAGTATACTGAATTTATGGATGAAACTCTCCTTCAGGCTGCTGAGTGGCAGTGAAAATTAAGCACCATCATATTATGAAATCGTCTTCCCAATCGATGACGATGGAGCAGATGTCCCATTGGCCAACTACAACAAAGCGGCCGGCAAAAAATTCAAATACGTCAGAGAATATTGTAGAATATGGTCGGATGAATTCATACCTGACTATTGGAACTTAATTCTGCTCTGACCAATTCACAAAAAGGGGCACCCCACAGTCTGCGCCAATTACCGAGCTGCCTCTACGCGGATGATTTTTATATAATTGGCCTAGTCAAAAGCCGCGCCGTGAGTTCTGCTTTCTCCAGACTGCATAATAAATCGAAGCGTATAAGTACGGTCACTTTAAGGAAAACGAAATACCTCATATCAGCAAATAAACGATCATCGCATTCGCGACTCGGCTCAACGTCACTGATTTAATTATAACTTTGAAGTTGTAGATATGCTCGCCTATTTAGAATCACTCTTGTAAAGTACTCTCTCGGCGAACGAAGAAAACTTTTTACAACTCAATCACCATTCACGTCCTGCTATGTGAATCGGGGTTATGGACGATGGCACCATCTGATGCGTTAGGAGTTTTCGAGACAAATATTTTGCACAAGATTGGAGAGATAAACGACGACATTCATTCAGAAGAGTCAGCGGCTACGCTGACTAGGCCATATAGTCCAGATGGATGAGAACAGTCCAGCTTTAAAAGTATTCTGCAGTATCCATCGGTTGAAGCAAAGGAAGGTGAAGGCCTCCACTCCATTGGAAAGATCAGGTGGAGCAGGATCTGACCTAGTATTTACAGTTTGCGAAAAGAAGGAAAGAATATCGCGCTCTTATTACCTCGGCCTCGTGTCTACGTCAGTAAAGAAGAAGTCCACCGAATGGAAAATTTCGGATTATTACGTTTGAAAGCAAACGACTTGAAATTAAATGTGCTGATCTCATTCATGCCAACTATAGGATATAAGGTCTAATAACACTTACTAAACATGTAAATACGTTTGAACAAATCGTATTCAAAATCAAAATCACACATTTCTAAGTTGCACTGCATAAATTCTTTTTGAAGCCGCGCACAAAAAAAAATTCCGTTTACTTATCCATGATTGATATTTTTCTACTCTCCAATTAACACACATATTAACGCCAGTACGTTTCTTATAGCTGATTCAGTAAAGCTTCTGTTAAAATATGTGAATGAATGTATGTTACAACATCCTTGCAGAGGATAATACCAGTTGTTAACTAGAATCCTACTAGTTAATATTTTTGCACCAACTATTTCATCTTCTATTAATTTTTCATGTAAGCAACTGGTATTTTTTAACATGGCTAGCACGACTATGTAAAGGGCGACCACATGTGACGTACTAAAAATAACAACAGCATACGAATGGTCTGGTGGTGAAGTTTATTATTATTCCCTCTACTGCTATTATAAATAACGAACTGGTATGATCTCATCCTATTTCATACTAGTATTCAAATAGAATTTGCGTATACTAGTATACATTTTCATTGCAGGGATGTTATAAGCTGCATAAACAATTTATCATAACATTTAGAGATATGGGCGAATATTTATAGCAAATCTTTAAGTATTTGAGCAAAGAACAAGGAAAAAGCGAGAATCTCACTCGCCCTGCTCTACACGTTTGTAGATATGAATTCATTTCTTAGTCACTATTTCTTTACTTCTTTATAATGCACAATATTATTTACAGTGTTTATATGTAAAAAAAAAATAAAATCAAATTAACCAAATGCTTTTTTAGCAATTTTAACAATACTAACGGTACTCAAAAATGTATTTATGTATATCCGTATCTTTTTTTAAGTAAGTAACTTCTATTTTATGGAAATTCCCCAAATTTTTGAATTAATGGTTGTATATCTACATTTGTAAATTTTTCCTGTAAAAATCAAATATTAACCAGATTTGGTCCAGAAGTTCAATGTAAAAGCAAAAATTTTAGTTTTATTCTCATTTATTTCATTATCGCTAAATTTTCTTTGAATAAATCCTTCACAGTTTTTCCAATAATAAAAAATATATTGATAAGATTTTATGTATCTCTATACTTTCCATCTTAATATCATTGTTTCAATTATCGCTACAATTCTTATTTTCCAACATATATGATAAAAGTTTGTTCTACCAAAACCAGTTGA
Source organism: Neoceratitis asiatica (assembly GCA_030068015.2). Taxonomy (NCBI): domain Eukaryota; kingdom Metazoa; phylum Arthropoda; class Insecta; order Diptera; family Tephritidae; genus Neoceratitis; species Neoceratitis asiatica. The sequence goes on along the minus strand of CM061525.1, from coordinate 70,812,642 downwards.
TTACCAACCAAGCTGCCAACGGCAATTGAATCTAACAAGCGTGGCCCGATCAGACCAAACGGCAACGCTGCCGTCAAACTCAAAAATATGCGTCTTTCGTATGATGAGTATGAACACCTTCTCAAAGATAGTATATTGGAAAAAAACATTAGTTATCGGATTTTGATAATTAATTTTTTACTATACAGGTTATAGATTGAAATTGATCAGATCGATAGTTAAAAATGCTAAGGTTTACTCTCTGGAAAAAAGGGACGATACATGGATTTCAACGCATAATCCAATATATTTCGTTATAATCCAATATATTTCCGATTCTAGTAATAATTTTTGTATTTGATAAGGTAACTTCTGAAGTTGGTCCCAAAGAAATTTGGAAACAAAATTTTAGCCAGAGATGTAGGAAAGGGGTATGATTCCTTGATTTTAACGGTAATCCCGCATAAAATAAAAACCTAAATTAAGAGAGAGAAAAATGGTGTGGTTTTTAGTGTTACTAAAAACAAGTGTGATATGTTATAGCCTAAATAAATTCTTACACTGAAATAAGTAGTGGTATTTTTGAATCGGCGCTTGACGATCAATGAATAAACATCACTGAAGTACTTTAAATTTAAAGAAATGAGCGAATCAAATTTAATACGATTAAAATAAATAATTTTTTTTATAACAAAGTTGAAGCTAATGTTTTTCGGAATCATAATCTTATACTAAATGGCATTAAAAATACACGTCAAATTACAATTTGAGTTTGGTGGCGTTCTTTCGGAACGATTCCAAAGCACATTTGTGAATTCGAGTACGTACATACTTATATATGTATGAGAATAAACGCAATTTGTATATATGAATATATGTGCGTACCTTGCAGGAAAAGCAAATTACAATCTATAATTCAAAATTTTTAAACTATATATCTATCTTCTAGACAGCAACCGTTTTCTTTATTTTAACACCGAGATGTCCTAAACGTTAAAATACTGTCACATTGTAAAAATTAATATATAAAAAAGTTCGTATCCGAAAGCTTTAACTTTAAAGCTCAATGTTTACTTGCATTTCCTATGGTATATAAGTACTCTTAAACTTAGAGCTCGCGGAGAGAATGTCTTTCATATTTCTCACCTAGACTTCCACTTGCCTCAGGTGTGCCCCTTCGGTTTCGCTTAACATCAAATGCTATACATTTTCAGTCCAACCGTCGTATCGTGTTTCACATAATAATCAATTTGGTTAAATTTTTTCTTAGTTTTTTTTTTATAAGATGTGTCAAACTTAATATTTGTCAATTGAAGAAATAGGAGTTCTTCTTTGTGTTAGTCATCTAAAGATAATTGCAGATTTTCTGATATCAATTAAGATGTGTACGTATAGGAGTGATCAATAGCTAGTGAAGGCGATATCCCTTCAAAGTTAACCGGTACTCGTAGTTATATTTCCTAACTCGATCCATTTTACGTAAAAGGCTATATAGGGAAGCCAAAATCATTTCAGCGACAGTGTGGTAGGTTTAGGTACGAAGATGTTATCCACTTTCAGTTTAACTTCACTCGAATTGCAATCGCTAGTGTTAACGATACAACAAAGACAGTTTTTCTTATTTCTATTGATTGTTATTCATATTGAAAAAAATGACTTATATGCACAAAATCGTTAGGAAAACAAGGTCTTAGATTATGTTCGCGATTTGAAGTAATAACGTGGCGATGGATAATTTTGATCATCCGCAAATTACCACGAAATTGAAGTATTTTTTAATGGAGCTTTGAATAAATAGAACTGGAAAGCCAAGAATACGAATTTACTGGAAGGGCAAATTCATCAAGAGAAGCTCAATATATTTTGAAATTAATTTTGCTTCAAAATTTTTAATACATCTATTATTTGCTATTTTTTTTTGAAAAGGTGCATGCCATAGCATACCCACCCGAAACGTATGCGCTAAATTTATAACATAGTAAACAAACGTCTTTAAAATGAACTAAACATCAAAATAAAGTTTTATCTATAAGTCAATAAAATTCAAGGCTTTTCATTTAAATTCACGTGCGTGGCTTCCATTTTCTTACCGCAAACAATAAGAAGTATTGTATGCGTCGAGAACCACGCATGAGGGTAGACAACGTAATATAGTTTTATGAGCAGATGAGGATTAATAATTTGCGAACAAACTCCTCATATTAAAGTCCTTATGTTATTAAAATGGATTGACACATATGAGTATATATTCGTATAGGTTTGTCAATGCAAAATTTATTCATAACATAAAAATTATAGATCAAATAAGTCTAACAAATTTTATTTCACAATTAAAAAACAACACGCTCTAAACTTTTGCCAACACATTCTCTACACAAATAAATAAAAATATGTACATACTTATGTATACGAATGTAAATGGGTATAACATAATATTTTCATTATTTGTAAATCAATTTATTTCAATATATTTGTACATACATAAATGGTTATATATTTGCATATATTTAAAAAAGACACAGTTAAACATATCACAAGCCCCAACTAACAATAAATTTTTTTTAAATTTGAATACAAACCAACGATAGTTTCACATATCGCCATAATTACAAACTCTATGAGTAAGCAAATTTATTAGAACGAAATTTTGTAAACCCAGTTTTTTAAATTTTAGTAAATTTTATATGTAAATGTAAGCACAATTCAAATTTTGATTATTATACCAAACAAGATTTTCTGGGAATTAAAACGTAACTGTTATTAAATAAACTATTCTTGAAAAACTGATCGTTCTGCCAAGCAAAACAAAAAATACGAAAAGAAATTTCATCAAAGCACCTTGTGTATCAAGATATTCCGAAAAATTTTAAAAGATTTTCAGATACGCTCTGAAAATCTTCTTATTTTTCCGAAAACATTGTTACAAATGAGCCCCACAGCAAGGAATTTGCAGCAATTTCTTTGATAAAAATGGTAGCAAAAAATTATGAAACCGTTAACTTCAGTGAGTAATCAAAATATTCAGGGTTTTCTAATAACATAAATATGTAACTATCAAATCAATACCGATTATATATGTACTTATACATATGTATGTAAGTACAATATATGCAATTGTTAAATTAATTCAGGTAAGAATACTTGAAAAAAGAGTTTAAATTTATGCGTTATTTATACTTGAAAAAAGAATTTAAATTTCTACGTTATGCATAAGTAGTTAATTCCATTGTTAACACAAACGACAAACATAGGATTTATTTAGTTTAATGACCGTCCTCTTAATTGTTTCTATGCGACAAATAATTAATATACAAAATAAAATTTGTACTATTTAGCCTACATGTATGTATGTATATAAATATATAGCAATATAAAAATATAAAAACAATACAAATAAACAAATTAAAAATTTCTAAAAGTGAGTAGCTAAGAGGGAGGAAATGTAAAAAAAAAACGCCAATGAAAAAGTAGTTGAAAATGCTCAAAACTTTTGTACTTTCCTATAATTTTGTTACGATAGTGAAGAAAGCAATTCGTTTATCTAACATATAGACGTAAACTACATAGCAATAAGGACGTAAACATAAGAAATATTATTATGTAAGAATCTATTTAATTGAAGAATATAGTTAGTAAATTGACTCCAAATAAATGTAAGTCTATAAATAGTTTTTCAATACAAAATATATATGTTATCTTGTTAATTTACTCGCGGAATAATATATGAACGATTGATTACTATGTACAACATATATTGTTGAGTACGTACATACTTATATATGTATGAGAATAAACGCAATATGTATATATGAATAATGCGTACCTTGCAGGAAAAGCAAATTACAATCTATAATTCAAAATTTTTAAACTATCTAGACTATCTTCTAGACGGCAACCGTTTTCTTTATTTTAACACCGAGATGTCCTAAATGTGTTAAAATACTGTCACATTTTAAAAATTAATATATAAAAAAGTTCGTATCCGAAAGCTTTAACTTTAAAGCTCAATGTTTACTTGCAGCTTTTGTAATTTATTAACAGGATATTGGTGAATAAACAATGAACTATTATTTTATACCGATTCAGAACTTTAATTTTTATTACGTAAAAGTGTGGATTTTCCCTGTGGGGTAGTTGTAAGCAAACAGTTTATTACGGCGAGTAGTATAAATTCTTCCAAAATGAGACGCTTATTATATTTAAATATATTAATAATTGTAATCAATTGCATAAATATGTTTATTGACACATGAATACAAGTATATAAGTATTATGTAGTTAATTTATCATACTTTACCTATGAATTCATGTATGATAGTTATATTGTAAATTAAAAAGTCATGCAGTTTGATTAAAATATAAATATGTACTTCATTATTTTAAGTACACAAAATTAGTGCAGTTTTTCTAAATAAGAATTTAAGGCATACGCATTGGTTTTTCTTATTCGCTTAATAAAATATTTTTTAGCACACAAATTCTTCTGGATTACATTTTCTTGTGCAGAAAAATAAAGAAAACAAACAACACAAGCTACTAATAAGCAAAACATTATTTAAGAAAAATGAGTGCAGGGCATTAGTAAAAGTATTGTTTTTAAAAAAATTTGAAATTTTTAAGAAACAAACATTTTGCAATGCCATAAAAGAATTTTGAAATATTGTAATAATAATTCCATAATGATTAAGCTCCGAAATCAAATAAAAATAAAAATGCATTTTTGGTGTTATTTATAATCATACTGTATTTTTCACACAAGGTATAATAAAATTTACAGCATATAAAACTAAATACATATATTCAAATTAGATGAGAACAGGTAAGCTTAAAATATACAATAAATCAATAGCAAGCAATATACTAAGGTCAACAATTGAAATCAAAATTGAAATTTCCGAAATTCGGCGTTGAAGATATCGTATGCCGAATATTCTTACCATTTTTTTTTATGTATTATAAATAATTGCATCCAATTTGTGGTGTGAGTAGTGATGATTTGCCTTCCAACAGCTGTGGGATTTCTATGAGAAGCTTTTATTTTATGTCAGAAATGCACTCTGAAAGGTTGACATCCACTGCCGAGGGACGACCACAATTAGAAAAGTTATTAATTAATTAATCTTCAAAGATTTTGCTAACCACTCGGCTAATTAGACCGCAAAAATATAGCGGCAGCTAAAATTGTTTATAGGGTAAAAAACAGGTTTAAGACTCTGTTTGTGCAAGTATTATAAACAAAATATGGCGATTAGAATCAAACGCGTAATACATTAGTTATTAAGATTTTAAACCTTATATTAAAGTTTTAATTAAGAAAATTAAGTACTTAAATGAACTAAATTCAACTTAAATTAACTACATTAATACATGTTGATTTTGTGTGATTACTCAAATAATCAAACCTACTTCTTCGATTAATAATCGAACCTTTGAATATTCAATTAATTGATCTTTACAGTCATCAAAGAACTTAAGGTTATTAAATAGACATCTACCAGTTAAAAGGGTCACCGGATTATTCTAATAAAAAGAGAAAACATTTTTTTAAGAAAATAATCGAAGCAATGATTCAAATATGAAACGTGAAAAAAAATTTCATTAAATTGTAATTTTTTTAAACAGAATTTAATAGTTATTCAAATAGGTTGTATATCTTATAAAGAGCAAACGCATTATTAAGCGCACTGATAGTATCAAAAAATTACATTAAAATGTACAATTAAAATCCAAATAAATTAAGAGAGTGCCTTTTGTGACTTTCGTAGAACACTTGAAAGAAAACCAAACATAACATTATTAAAAATATAAAAAACGAATATACCAGAAATAAACAGAATATATATGTATATACTTATATAGGCGGCTGATAGATATTTATGAGGAACTTTTATTTTAAGTCAGAAATACATTCGGAGGGCTTGACATTCCCGAGAGCCGACGTCAATTAGAAAAATTAATTTTCTATAAACAAAAAGTGCAAACAAAAATAAAAAATAAAAAATTTTCAACGAGTTCATCAACAAAATAAGTGTATCGCGGAAAAACCTGCCAAAACGAAGGCTCTGTAATGCCTACTTTACTTTACACGGCACTTTACTTTACTAGGCAGGAATGTAGCTCAATTGTAGTGGTAAATAAACAATTGGCACAAATAATTTTCGTGAAGTGCCTTTGAAAAAATGTAACATTGATGAGACTATAATCTAAACATACACTAAAAAAAGTTTCAAGTTGCTCATTTTCTATCGTTCAGTAATAAAAACTATTATTCATACCAACTGAAGAGATCAAAAGGTTTGACTGTTGTAGTTAAGGTGATAGAATCCACAGCACATATGACGAAAACAAAGGAGGCTTTTGAGAAAGTCGGTTTTAATATTAACTCTTTTATAAATATTTTAATAGAAACAAAGAACTCCAGCTAATGTTTATGGTGGAACTATCGTCCAATGCAAATCAACTGAAAAAAGGAAGAAAAAAGCAGGTCTAAATTTAGTATTTGCGGGTAATCGTATAACCAATTACTAGAGTTGCTCTGCATAGAAAGATTTTAAAGTACGGACATCCAACACCATCCAGGCTCGCCGGAGTCAAATGGTAAACAGACCACAGACCCCAAATGTAGGAAAGTCTACAAATAAAACTGTTCCAAACCTGCAAAATATAAATTAAAATGAATTGTCATATGTGATTGTATTGAAGAACAATTTAGATCAGATCCCACAAAATTATTTAATGAAGGTATTGAATCAAAGATTTTAAACACAATTAATTAAAGCTCAGAACAAGATCTTACAAATGTGCATGAACAAAAATAGGCGTGCTTAATATTCTCGATTAATAAACCGAAAGAATTGTAACAATTTAAACTGTATTTTAGCAAGTCAACCAATTATTGGTCTATTGAGCGGAGGAAAATACCCGACTCAATAGACTTCGTTCTCTCAAGAGAAATCTACCGGCAACTTGTATCAACTGTGCAACTGTGCGGTCTGACTTATTTTCTGATCACTCATCAATTTTAATGAAATATACGAGCAATCGATGATGAGAAACCGAAAAACAAACTGGCTCAAAAAGTAGTAACATTGATATTAACCCGATATTGAACAGTGAAAATGATAATCATGAATATATTAACGATTTCAATACTATACTCCCTGCGGCAACTTTAGCAACTCGAAAGAGCAAATGTACTGGTACGAACAAAAAATCGTAGCAAATACTGAAATAGAAGAATTAGTAGTAAATAAACGTCGCTTGTGGAGAAAATCGCAAACATCGAGGTAAACAATTAGATAGAAGGCTCACTTGGAAGACACACAGTATAAATTGGCTTTCCATAAAACCTATGAACTAAAAGTAAATTAAAAATTACTAATTTGCAACTAATGGTCAACTCTTCAAAGGTGAATTTGTGACATCCTGTAATCTTTTTGAAATGAATTTTAAAACTTTTCACTACGAATTCTATCAAACCACCCAAGTGACGTGCACTTGGTGGAATAAACTTCCAATCAATGCCTTGTGGAGAGTATTTTTTAATGATATCTTGCGAAAATGAGAAAATTCGCGTTATGTACTTATGTATATATAAAGCAGCGAAGCATTAGTTATGAGGTCGGAGTTCAGCTCAAGGTGAACAGCTTTTGTAGAAAATCACAGAAAGACTACCACATAGCCTATCACTAAGGCATCTTAGAAATGAGACCTTTAATCGGAAAGGTCCAGTAAATTCGACACTAGTGGCATATGCGCACCGCTTGCGGGCAGGGCTGCCATTATTTGCGAATTTGCTGCTTATAGACAGTGCAGGGGTTAAATTTAAATATGCATTTTTTGATGAACGATTTGAGTCGGGGGATATAATTCATGTATAAAGCGAATATACAGCATAGCAAATCGAGACTTCTCAGGATAAATGATTGCTGTCGTTCGCTATAACTCAACGAGGAGTGTGCTAGTCAACAATTGACTCGAAGTAAGTCAGCCTTATCCAGGAATGATTTGAGCGTGATATGGAGTTTGATTTACTTATAGGGATTGTCCTTTCAAGAGGATAATATCGAGCTGGAGTGAAGTCTATGAGACTGTTTTTTATATCATTAAGGTCCCTATGAATTAGGGAATCGTGTTGGGAAACTTGTATTTATTTGATTTGGTTTTGTAAATTAATTAAAGGCGGGACTTTCTTCAACTGCATGGAATGGCGCCTTCCAGTGGGCTAATGGCCACATGAGACGACTTTGGCCAGGATTCAGAGGGGCTGGTTAGTCATTTCGTGCCATTTCACCAAAGAAACAAAACTATCAAGCCAAGAGGCTTACATCCTCTAGTACCCATGTCAGCAGAAATGTCTTGGTTTCGAACATGTCACCATGAGGCTTTTCTAAACTAAAACTATCTCAAAGTCTGACCACAATATCAGTTTCTGATTAAAAAGAGACCGAGGTGGGATTGGACGACTACACAAATTTAGGAGTTCGAGGTTCGAGGTTCGCTTTTCGGACACGTCTGAAAAGCCATGTAGTTCGCCTTGTTTATTGGGAATATATATGACCTATCGAGACATTGAAATGCTTGAGATTGCTTCGACATTATTTGCAAATTGCATCCATTTTATCAGGTGGAGGGGTTCGGTTGATAATCCAAATTCGTGTCGTCAATCCAGACCTATTGTAATAGAATTTAATCATTAAATAATTACCGACTTATGCCATACTGCGGGCTCAAATAGTTTCGTGGCAGGGTGTGTGCATTTCTAGGATAGTCTTGGTCGTCCTCTCGAAGAAGTAAGTGACGACAAATTTGTTCGACATCGTCGTTGAAAACGAACTTATACGTGAACTATTTGAGTAGCATCAGATCGGTTTGAAGAGGTGGTCCGGAATAGAGGAAATCGTTAAGCCTTTAACTGAACTCTGACTTTTAGATAGAATTACCAAAATTTGTGTATTGTACCATTTTCAGGGACAGGGAGTTGTGTTGTTTCCATATGGTTAAGCTCGACGTATTCTTCCAATGCGTTGTCGTAAAGTGATTACAGACCCCCTATTTTGAGAGGATTCCTCTCCATGCTGAAAAATTGCGAGGGAGCTGAGGTACGGGACTGACCTAAGGGAAAACTTTATTTGAATTGAAGACAGGCCATAAAGCGACCATCAAGGGTTCTTGTGGTAGTAGGTTTTAACGATTTTTCACATATTTCGGACGCAGTTGATCTACTCGTTCGATCGCTTCGTACATAGTTGTTAAGAACTGGAACTAAGTTAATGTTACCACAGGGATATTGTGTTTTCTGGAGGCTCCGAGATTACTAGATACATAAAAATTACGCCCCAGCCTTCAGTTGAATTTTTTTTCTGTGGTCTGGATTTGTAGAGGACTGCAATGTGTATATCTTGACTGTTTTCTGGTGCAATTGGCTTTTTGTTCATCGGAGGTCTTATTTGGGTGTCTAAGAATACTCTCAAACTTTAGTGTCGAGAAAGAAGGGCCTCCCAAGCCAAACTGAAATTGTCGTCTCTCAGAGCAAAGTGTTTGCCAATTTGGCAGACTTTACTTAGAGTTTTGAATCTGAGATGGTACAGCTTCTAAGCCTGATAAATTTTGCAGTGGTTTATGTAAACCTCTGTGCACATGCCACGGAAAGACGGCCATTGCTCATAGCTTCTTAAAAAACTTCAGTATCGCAGGGTGGCGCCTTTATGTCAATGTTACCTTCATCTTTGGGCCCTGTAACGGTGGGAACAAATGTGGGATTGCTGATTTGAAAAGTTTTGCTTGGTCCAAGTGGGAGAGAGAAAAAATGTTAATTAGCGAAGTAGCGAATCCACAGAAAATTATACAATTCCACAAGGTAAATTGTCTTAGAGTAATATAAAAAATTAAATCAATAAATAAAGATTGTTCTTTGACTTAGTTTTCAATAAGGCTCTACTTTTTTGGGAATTGGTCTTTCTGACAGTTGTTATTTGATTGATACCCAGTTGGTTTGCCACTTCATAATTAAAATAATGACTTACATATATTCGGTGCTTTATTGCTGACATATGACCCTAATTACTGCAAAAGTTGTCGAAAATTGGGACTCTCAGCTGGAATTTATTCGAGCCAACCTAGTCACTTGCCCGAAATCATTTTTAAAACATAATGACAAACACTTATCTTCATAAAAAGCTAAATCCTTGACCATAACATTAAATTATATACAATTTATGTCTTCTAGAAAACTATCGATTTATTGGTAAATCTATTTGTAAAATATATCCATATCAGTCTCTCTTGGCTATTGAAAGACAACAGACAAGATCGCGCATAAATTCTATATTTGAAAACATATTATTATACAGTTAATTTTTTCTTTCCAAATTAACAATAACAAAATAAATGCAATTTGCATTATTTGTTTTTATTATTTTTTGTTTCTTTCTGATTTTGTTTTCTCACCATTTTGAAGGACTTTTGTAAACAAGTGAGCGAGTGTAAAACGTTCTCTTATTCGGACATGAGTTCGAGTAAGAGAAAAAGAGTGAATGATGGAGTTGCTTCCACATCTAAAAACTCTAAAACAACTGTTAACACAAATTATTTTTTTCCATTGCAAACATTAATGGATAAAGCAGAGAATGATAATGTGGATGATCTACCAACAAAAGAAACTAAAACTAATGTGCCACCTATTACTTTAGTGAAATGTGATATGGAAAAAATACACCAAATTTGTAAAAAGCTATCGATTACAAGTTACTCAATCAGAAAAATGACTATTGGTCACAAACTCTTCTGTGAGCTCCAATATGACTATGATTGTACAATTAAATATCTTAAAGAAAACAAAGTTGAGTATTTTTCATATACTCCAAAAAATAATAGGCCATACAAAGTTGTTCTATCTGGTTTGGACAAAACCGACCCTATCAAACTAAAAGCCACCCTATTGTACCTTGGGCAGTGCAGGTTGATGTTAAACTTGTTCATAGAAAAACAGAAAATAACAAAGAAATAATACTGTACATCGTATACTTCAAAAAAGGTGCTATAACGCTTAAAGAATTGCGTGAAAAATATAAAAGTATTAATTATGTTAGAGTTAAATGGAGCTATCAAGCTAGGAAACCACACAAGCTTACTCAATGTTACAATTGCCAGATGTTTGGCCATGGTTCAGACAATTGTAATATAACTACGTTCTGCTCTAAATGTGCTGGTCCTCACAAAACAACGGAGTGTAAGACAGATGTAGTTAAATGTGCTAACTGTCATGGAGATCATAAATCAACTGATAATACCTGCCCAAGTAGATCAGCTTATATTGGTTTGAGGCAACGTTTTGCAAGTCGACAAGGCAGAAATAATCAACAGGCTTCTCATACTGAACTGTCAAATGCTAATGCTCAACAAAATGTTAATTTTGCTCCACAAAATTATGGTAACAGAAGCTGGGCTAGTGTTGTATGTTCTTCTTCTTCTAATAATAATAATATTAATAACAATGATTTGTTTTCTATAGAACAATTAAAATCTTTGACCTTTGAACTGATAAATAATTTAAAAAATTGTAAAAATAAATTAGAGCAGTTTGATGTTATAACTTCATTAGCATTTAAATTCTTGTCGTAAATATGGATAACAATATAAAAATAATTACGTGGAACGCTAGAGGTATTCGTAATAAATTTAACGAGTTTTTTGATTATCTTATTAGAGAAAATATAGATGTTGCATTAGTTTGTGAAACGTGGCTGAATGGGAAAATAATTATGAAACATCCAAATTATTTTTGTTACCGAGAGGATAGATCCAGCTCAAGAAGGGGAGGTGGTGTTGCAATTGTAATCAGAAAAAATATAAAGCATGATCCAATTTACTCTTTGCAAACAAAACTGATAGAAAACATTGGAATCAAATTATATACTTCCGATAACTACTCCATTAAAATCTACAGTTGCTATTTTCGTGGAGGAACCGCAGGACCTAACGATATTAAAAAAAATCTATTTAAAGCTGATTTAAATATGTTTTCAAGAGTAAACGGTAATTTTATAATCGGTGGGGACTTTAATAGCAGACATCATAGCTGGGGTTGTTTAAGACTAAACTGTTGGGGATCAATAGTGCACAATTTAATAACAACTAATACTTTCACCATGGTTTTCCCCCAACACAACTTTAGTTCCCACAAGTAGTACATATCAGGCCTCAGTTCTCGATTTTTTCTTAACAAATATTCCCGAAAAAGTATCTGGAGCACAAATTTTTCACAGTTTGAATTCTGATCACATGCCAGTACACATTTCTATAAATTTTTCATGTAATCGCTTAGTTGCTGAAAAATATGATTTCAAAAACGCAAATTGGAATATATTTGCAAACCATGTAAATAATAATGTTGATTCGCTTTTGCAAATGGATATTAGTTCTGAAAATGATATTGACGGCCACATTGAACAATTTACGAATGTTATAAAAGACGCTATAGATGCTGGTGTACCGAAAATTTCAATTCCAAATATTTACGTGAAAAGATTACCAGAATCGATTCTAAGAACTATTAAATTAAGAAACTATGCACGTAGGAAGTGGATAAGATTAAAAAACCCACTTTTGAAATCACAAATGAACTTCTTAAATAATGTCATTAAAAGTCAAATTTCAGAATTCAAAAATAAGCAGTGGAACAACGTTCTATCTAATTTGCCTAAAGGTTCGTCAAAATTTTGGAGGATATCTAAAGCTCTCAAGAAAAAAACCAAGTGCGTACCTACACTAAAGCAAAATAATAGATTGTATGTAACAAATAATGAGAAAGCTGAAATATTGGCTCAAAATTTCTTTACAAATCATAATGTTTCTTCAAATTTGAAATGACTTGGGTACAGAGAGTGTAGTAAGAACTACCTTAAATACGATTAATAATGATCAAAACCTAAGTCATATAACAGTTAGTATTGATACTCTAAAAAATATTATTAAAAAGTTAAAAAACAAAAAAGCGCCAGGAATTGATGGCATCTCAAACTTTAGCTTGAGAAAAATTCCAGCGAAAGGTTTAAAAGTACTGTGCCGTATTTACAACTCATGCTTACAGTTTTGTTACTTTCCATTAATTTGGAAAGAATCAAAAACCATTGCAATACCCAAACCTGGAAAAGACAGCAGCAATCCTAACTGCTATCGTCCAATAAGCTTATTAAACACTATGTCTAAAATACTAGAAAAAATTATTAAAGAAAAACTAGTTGTTTTCATGGAAGACACCAATATTTTACCTCCACAACAGTTCGGATTCCGTTCGGAACACAACACAGTTCAGCCTCTTGTTAGAATAAGAAATATTGTCAACAACTCCCTGAATGAAGGTAAGTCCACAGGAATGGTCCTAATGGATATAAAAGCTGCTTTTGATTCTGTTTGGCACGATGCCCTAATTCATAAACTATATACAATTGGACTGGATCCTGCGATTGTCAAAATAATTAAAAGTTTTTTATCAAAAAGAACATTCAAAGTTCATATTGGAAATATTTGTTCACAGAACTATGATATTCCTGCCGGATGTCCGCAAGGATCATGTCTATCCCCAATTTTATACAATCTTTTTACGCATGATTTTCCAGCTTTACATGGATGTAATTCATCTATTCTTGCCGATGACACAGCAATATTTAGTTCAGAAATATTACCGGATGACATAGTAAAAAACTTGGAGGAATCAACTAAAATAGTTAGCGACTATTTTAAGAAATGGAAAATAATGATAAACCCCTCAAAAACTCAGTCTATCTTCTTTACAAGAAGAAGGAAAAGTATATTTCTACCACAAACCAACATCATTGTTGGTACCGAAGCTGTTCCATGGGATGACAAGGTTAAATATCTTGGCGTAATGTTGGATAAAAAACTTTTATTTAACGAACATATAAAATATATAGTACACAAAATTAATACAACAATTAAAATAATGTATCCGTTAATAAACCGAAAGTCTGAACTAAATACACACAACAAACTTCTTATATTAAAAATAATATTCCACTCTATAATGTTTTATGCGGCGCCTGCTTGGTATGTCACATCTGATTGTCATCTTAAAAAACTACAAATATGTCAAAATAAACTACTCAAAATGATATATAATTTGCCAATACGTTTTTCCACACAAACTTTGCACTCTATGTCTAACATAAAATTAGTTAAAGATAAACTCAATATATTGTCTCTAAACTTTAAGAATCGCTGTAGATACTCTAACTATTTACACATCAATGCATTAGTTTGATAACTTTTATCTTTTGTTTTTACCCTCTAATTTAACTTAAACTGCTCTACTTATGGGTTTTTTTTTGATATATTTTTCCCTAAACAAATTATGATAAAATAATACATATATATTTATAAAATAATGCTGTAAATGATTAAGTTGAAAAATTGATTATAAATTGATCTCTTAAAATTAAAAGTTAAATTATTGTAAAAATGTATGTTACTGTAACAATAAAATTGAAAAAAAAAAAAAAAAAAAAAAAAAAAAATATCCATATGTAGGTAAAAATAATGTATGCTACTACATATGAATATATATCAACATATGTTATGCATGTTTCCAAAAGAGATGAGAAATTAGAAAGAGATTGCAAGCATTCACACAATTGTACTGAAGTATATGTTAGTATATGTATATAATGGGACCGTTTGTAATTTGATACTACGTAAATGAAAAAGCTATATTTCTTCAAGAAAACCCGAGTTTTATCCACAAATATTATACACATATATATTGTGACGAAAATACCAAATAGGAAAGACAGATGAAAAGAGCGACAGCAGCTATCGCAGGCAAACGAATTATAAGCCAGTTCTTGAGCGCGTGGATAGTATGTTTGCACGATTGACAAATTTAGTAGTGACAACACTGGTGCAAATTGAAGCGGAAAATAATTGTGTGATAAAGAGCTGTAAATAAACCATTGTATATAGAGAAGAAATTTATAATTTATTAAGGAGTAAATAAACGTCGAGTAAATTCCAGACTATGAAGAGATCCATCTAGGGGCTGTGCAATAAAATCCGCCCCTGAGCGCACAAACTCCTTTGTGGGAAGATCAATTTATATACCGCGATAAATAAAACAATAAAATTTTAGTATTAACGGCTATACTTCACAGTCTTAATAGAAGTAACTCTATTTTTTTAATTAATACGATAAAAAAGTAAAGAAGCGCGTCCGGTGTAGCAAGGTAAACGAAGAACTATTTAGATATCGGGAGCAAAGTGTTTCATAACAGAAAAATGAAAAATATAAAAATTATTTACATACATATTTAGTTGCACATACAGCGCCAAGTGTGCATACTCATAGAATAACATTTCATTTTATTTTTCCATTTTTCATTTACGATATTTACGGTACCAAATTTCTGGAAATTAAATTAATTAAATTTTTAAAACTAGATTCTACATTTTATGGTTTTTCTTTTCAACATAAATATTGTAGTCATCAATACTCGCTCATACACTCCCACATAAACGATTTCTTCTGGACTTAATCCAAGTATCCTGTGGGTAACGGGCAAACATACGTTTGGAGGCTAATTAAAGTGAGAAGGCGAATCCCCTTCGGTTTTATGTAGGGTTGGAAGAAACCAAATAAACAATACACTCCAATGAAAAATTAACAAATTCTTGAGGTTAACATTAGAGACCCGGATTGAGGGTTTGAGATTATGCAGAATGTCCAGCCGCTTAAATTGTAAAGTGTTGCCGTCCAGCTGGTTGATGTCCTCGTAAGACTAAAGAACATCCAACCAAACCAAAGATGCTTTCTATGAACGCCCAGAGGGCACTTATGATTGTTGTTGTTGATTGTTTTAAAGACCTAACCTCGACTTGGATCACTATCTTGTCGCAGCGAAGATACGCACCCGCCTCAGTGCAGAAAAGAACGCCCGTCAACAAACACATAGAAGGTCCGATCGAAGAGATGCCATTACAGCAGGCAGGCAGCAAGTTTTCTAGTCGAGTTGCACACCTGCTCTCTGAGATAAATATAGAAAGAGATCGACATGCGTGGGTAAAAAAAAGCTTGAGAAGTTGGCTATTGAGGAAATGCTCGAAAATTATACGAAAAAATGCGGCGACGTACAGAAGTTTTCAAACCCGGAATATACTTTTATAGGACCCATAGAGGTGATCTACCCACTGATGCCCAAAGCATACTTAGTGTAGAGTACACTTAGGTTCTAATTGTGTAGAAGAATGCTCCGTTCTTGAAGATACGCTGTATACGTATACGAGGTGATCTACCCACTGATGCCCAAAGCATACTTAGTGTAGAGTACACTTAGGTTCTAATTGTGTTCCAAAAGTGTTTTCTTCAACCTCACCAGATCTTTTTTATCGCTCTCATAGAAGAATGCTCCGTTCTTGAAGATACGCTGTATACGTATCATGGCTGCTACAAGAAGAGTCTTTCAATAGGGTGACAGCCATGTGTATTAATGGATTATTTTGAGTAGGAATCTGGTATTAAATATAACCATATTTCAGGAATAGATGAAGTCGATCAGGCTCAGGCCGATAGGGGATGTTTTGTCGTGAAGTAACCGGAATAGTTTTACTGAAGCTTTCTCTACTATCCATTTAGGCAAGGATTTTAAATGATCAATTCCAAGTACTTTTTGGATAACCTGCATTTGTCTAGACCAAAAGTTTATTCGCGGCCTCCTTCACATCTATTACCCACTTATTCCATACAATTCGGAGTATCGGGCTTCCAATATTCGGTTTCACTAGAACTTAACTTCTCCTTTCCAGTTGTGCCATGGCATTAGCAAAACCGAAGTACATATTACATACAATCATGTCTGCATTGTTCTGCTACAAGCATAAAATAAATTCGAAGAAAATGTGAAGTCAAAGCTTTAAAGGTCAATATGAGGTCAGCTAATGTCGCGAAAGCATACCTCTGGAGGTTTCCAGCTATTTTTGCTTTGTTGGATAACGCAGCCTTTCGGCGATGCACAGATGTGCAAACGGTTATGTACTGCACATATTTTTTATGTTATGGTGATTTTCTTCTTACGTTCCATTCTTCTGTTCTCATTGACTTTTTGAAATATTTTAGTTGAAAGAGTATCACAGAGGAGATTTATTTCGCTTTTGTAATAATACAATTGCATCAGGAAAATATGAGTGTGCTATTTTAACATACGTACGGTTTCAAATGTGGAGATATCATTGTAACGTTTCACTTACTTATGCATACATACATATTGCTTGTGAAAAAGATTGCGGTCAATTTTCATTTGTAACTCCCTTTCTTCATTTTCTGACATTACCCCATATTGCCGAGTGTTATTTTCAGTACTACAATGCCCGACGAAATGTCGATTGCCTAGTCATGCGTCAATATGCATGTATTGTATTCTAGATTAAGATTTATGGATGTATTCCAGACGTCTTGTAATAATGTTATTTTGTCAGGTGCGAATGCAGCGAGGGGTTTAAGGGGCTCAAATCAACTGATTCTTTTGCTTCGTTGTCTAAAAAGTTTACTTGCTTTTGCTCTTTATAAAATTGAATAAACTGTTATTACAGCTAAACACATACATATATATGCAAGTAATTGAACTACTTTTATTACCTCATGCATATATTTCCTTAAGAAAAACCCCAATATACATTATACATTATACATTGGGGTATAATGGCTTTAATAATGAGTATACAGTTATAATATAGGACTATTCTCAATTCCTGTTAATACGTCCACGTCGCGCACCCTAGAAACGCCTGCATGCGAACGTCGGTGTTGAAACATACGGCTCTATGTATAAGTGTGCGTTGGGTTTAACCCAGCTTCAACATGCCTCAGATGAATGGCCCCACTTTTGATGACACTGCACTGTATACTTATTAAGGAGTACGATTTAGGGGCATGCACCTGAAATTTTCGGTTTCTTAATTGGGAAAGTGCCGGTGCTTAGCTGATTGATTCTCTCATACGACTAGAGTCTAAAATCTTCGTCGTTAAGAAGTGATATTTCCTTGCGATTATTGCTAAAGCGGCCATCTGAGGGGCGCAAATTTGGTTACGCATTCGTATTTGGGGAGAGACTCAGGCACCCAGGACTGTCATACACACCACAATCTGCATCAAATGATTTGCGACCATGCTCCGTTTGAAGAGAACTAGGATGCGACTAAATATGCTTTCTATTTTAACACCAGGGTCCGCAAACAAGACGTCTTTGGTACAACAGTCGGAAGTTTTAGTCTTCATTACGAAACATCCCCAAACGACTAGAGACTGATCGACTTCACCGTGTCCCGAAATAGGGTTATTTGTAACACCAAACTCTCACTCAAAATAATCCATCAAGCTGTCACCCTATTGAAAGGTTTACAACCAGATCGCCCATGTTCTCATAAATGGCCGACGTGCCTCTAGTGTCCTTGACGAGTGTACGCTCCGAGGGCCCAATGTCGACTCAGACTGCTATCATGTGGAAGCAAAGATACGTCTGTACTCTGTGCACCAAAGAACGTCCTTCAACAAACACAAAGATGATTCTAAGTCGAAAAGGTGTAATCACAACAGACAGCCTAACGATTTTTTACCTGACCTGAACTCCTGCTCTCCGAAAACTCAAATGAACAACTGGTACCATGATAAGGCATACTGCTTAACTCTCATAGTTACGATCGACCACAACACGTGCGGCTGGGATAAACAGAATTTTAGAGGGAAGCGAGATGAATATACAGACAAAAACAGGAAGAACTGCCGACAGGGGTAAAAAGCATCGACTTACAGAAGATAAGACTGAAAGACAGAGTATACTGAATTTTTGGAGTAAACACTTCTCCAGATCGCTAAATTTTTATTTATTTTCACTTATTTTTAATTAATGAATCTTCTTCGACATCGGAAGCCTCACAATGAGTAATAAAATCTAACTAAACTAAAACTAAATGGAATGAAGGTTCAACGATGCTTTTTAGTATACCGATTTCTCTTCAGGCGGGTTTGACTTGTTGCGGAAGCCAAGGTGTTAGCCAAAGGGTTGGGATGAATACGAAGTTTTGTTATGTATTTTTGTATTGAGATTTCAATATCTTCTGGTACGTATATTTTGGTATTTGTATGGGTATTTTCATAAGCCATTCAGCCTCCGTTATTTTTCTTAAAGTTTTAGATTGAATCCTTTGTATTATATATATTCGTCGCGCAAGCTCTTGCCTCATAGCTGGATTCCATACATCAATCGATATAGCTTTATTGTTGTGTTATATAGGAGGACTTTTTGGTTAAGGTTAAAGATTTTTTATTTACAAGCCAATATAAACTGGCAAATTGGAATTTTAGCTACAGTTTTTTAGCGGAAATTTGTCGCCTCCAGGATGAGCGTCTGTCTAAGTGAATTCACTTATTTCCATTAACTTTTATATGCTATTTTTCTAGTCATTCTTCAATGTTTTTAAGTGTTGGTCTAATACTCCTGGCTGTAATCGGTTTTTTTGCCGACTTAATATAGCAGAAACTTGTAATCAGTTGCATTTCGCTATTCTTATGCTCTTGATATTCTATGGCGAGATCGCTTCAAAATTATAATTTTTATAAGCTTTTCAAACGCAATCAGATCTAGCACTAGACTCATGTTTATGCATTTTCGCTAGCTGTATTTGTACTCTTCTTGTTTGGTGTAAGCACCGCTTACGCGATTTTAGCCGCATCAACGATAGCGTGCTATTTATTTCTTCTCTTGGCTGTTGGAAATATCAAGTGAAACCAGGTCCCTGTTCACCTCATCCTTCCAACGGAATGGAGGTCTTCCTCTTCCTCTGCTTCCACCAGTGGGAACTATCACAGCTGAAGCGCTGTCACCCATTCGGACGCCTTGACGGCGTATAGATCGTACAACTCATCGTTCCACCGTCTACTGTTTTTTCCGTTGCCAACGCGCAAAGAACAACAAATCTTTCGCAAAACTTTTCTCTGGAAAACTCCTAAAGCCGCCTCATCGTGTGTTCACATCGTCCAAGTTTCTGCACCTTATGTCAGGACGGGAATGATGTGCGACTTTTAGAGTTTAGCATTGAATCGTCAAGAGAGGACTTTACTTTTCAATTGCCTTCTGAGTCAGAAGTTCAAGTGGCATGTACTATAGCGCGAAAATCGATAATATTCGTTGTCGAGAAGATCTTGATCTCTCCGATCTCCACTGCTAGAAAGTGAGTTGTAAGGCGATTTAGTCGGTTTTAACACTACTGTAAAGTGAAAATAGTAGACTGTGAGAGTTGTACAATAAGTAATTGTAAATTGTGAAGAAAATTGTTACTGATTGAGTAATAAATTAATGGTGCGTAATTTTTTAAAATTAAGAAATTGCGAACATTGTTGTCGACTTTTATTTAACAATATATTAATCGAACTTGAAGGACTAGGAAATTCATCGAGGTTAATTTAGCAAAATCGTAACAATACACTAGAGTTTGCTTTTAAGCATTACTCTGGAAACATTAATAATATATCAAATTTTCGCCTTCAGTAAAAAATAAAATGTATATACATATGTACATACATGTGGTTCCCTACTTTTTTTTAAAGAAAATTCCAATTTCATGGGGAATGTTTATTATCTTTCGAAAGAACATCACTTGGCATTTATTTTTGGAAGATTGGCCGCGACTAGGACTCAGATGGTCCACCCGTTGAGTCCAATTTTCGTGACTCGTTCGAGCATTTCGGCTGGTAACTGGCATATGACACGCGTGATATTTTGCTACAAGGTTAGAATCTTAGCGGGATTGTCCGCATAGACTTTAGATTTGACATATCTCCATAGGAAAAAGTCTAACGGTGTGATATCACACTACCTTGGTGGCCAATCGGCCGGCCCCAAACGTGAAATTATCTGCTCATCGAAGTGTTCTCTCAATAAATCTATTGATTGATGCGATGAGTGGGAAGTGGCGTCGTCTTGTTGAAACCAAATGTTGCAGAGGACAGGAGCTTCAATTTCAGACATCAAAGTCGGTTATCATGGCGCGATAACGGTCGCCATTGACGGTTACATATTCACCAACAACATTTTTGAAGAAATATGGACCGATGATTCCACCGGCTCACAAAGCACACCAAACCTTTTTTTTCTGGATGAAATGACAGCGCTTGAATCTCTTCGGATTGCTATTCGTCCCACATGCGGCAGTTGCGCTTGTTTACATACCCATTGAGCCAGAAATGGGCCTAATCGTTGAGCAAAATTTGGCTCTAAAACGTCGAATTTTCTTGGAACCTTTAAAGAGCCCATAAAGCGAAGCCATGTCGCTTGGGAAGGTCGAGCGACTTCAGTTCTTGCACAAGCTGTATTTTATATGCTTTCAATTTAAGATCCCGATGTAAAATGCGCCAAGTTGTTCCATACGTCAGTCCGAATTGCTGCGAACGGCGCCGAATCGACTCTTCATGGCCTTCGTGCTGAGAGCAGCTACGGCCGCTATATTTTCGGTCGAATATTATCCAATAATGAATGCTGGATCGCAAGATAGGTGATGGTCTTGCGAAAAGTACGTTCAGTATGCCGATTATGTTGACCATAAGTTAAGCGAAGTGCGCGAAACACATTCTTTACAGAACGTGAATTTTCGTAACAAAGTTGAATGATTTGTAAACGTTGTTCAGGCGTAAATCTTTCCATGATGAAATGCCAAACAATACTGAACAAAAATAACATGATAGCTTGACACGACTCACGAGTAATCTGTCAAAAAAGGCTATTATAAAAAGTACCTCTAATTGGATCACCCTTTATATTGTTTGGTTGCTTTATTACAACAGACTGACAAAAAATTAAAATACGAATAGAATTTGAAACTACAAACGAGAGATGAGAATAACAAAAAATAGTGATGAGAACCGAATGATTTGAAATAGGTTACACTAGGCTTTATGCCCGACTAAAACTCATAAGGCGTAAACTCATAAGGAGTATTTTTGTTACTGAGCGGTCACGAATGTAAGCAGCTGTTTTCATTGCCTCCGCTCAAAAATTGCCTGCAAGTTTCGAGAACCAAACCATACTACCTACATAGAAAAAGTATATCTTTAAATGTTAATAACTTTTAAACTATATATTTGTACGTGATCAAATTTATATCTTTGACAATTGGGGACTTACCACTATCAGCCCTAGGACTTTCATGGAAATGAAATAAAGGCTCCATTCTAAACCCAAAGTTTTCACACATATTTTAGTTTTTAAGGTCGGTATGCAGCTTTTACGAAAACCAAAAACTCGATATTAAAAAAGTGCAAAAAAACGATGCGGGAAAAGTTTTTTTACGAACCAGTAAGCAACTCGAACAAAAAAAAACTTAATTTTCTACTTCCTATTTCTAAATTTTTTTAACAAATACGAAAACACGGTAACACAGGTTTCCGAGCGAAATAAATAGTCTCATATATATTTCTTGAAATTGAGTATTTTAAATAATGTGTGTACTTTTATAAAGCTTGAAATATCGATTTTTTTTTTCAAAACTCTAAGTTCTTTAGTGTACCATGGTTGAGCAGGTTCTTTATAAACACGAATGCGTTTAGGAACCAATTTTACACATGGAAGATTAAAATCGTCCAAAACAATCACTGATTATCCCATTTTTCCAATATATTATCAATATCCAAAATGTAAATCATATACGGATAATGGTTAATGTCATACCTTCCGTGTCTTGTAGTAGCTTAGTCTGCGATGTCAGTATTACTCATGTCTGTCAAAATTGAGGCGATCCTATGGTTTTTATAAAATGTAGGAAAAACTCTTATGTGGACATATTTATAGCTAGCCGATATACATAGATTATCTTAGATAAATAGGGTAAGGACAATTTCAAATAGTGTATACAAGTATATATAAAGAAAAAGATTATTTTGAAAAGTAAACATTAAACAGGGATGGGGACATGTGCAGAAGTTCACGCAAGTGAGGAAAGTTTTTGACTGTCATCCACCTGGGAGTGGCCAGAAACTATTCATTTGCATATGGTTAAAGCAGCTCACGACTTCCGGTCTTAGACCAAGTAACTTCCGTGTAGTCAACAAACATCCGTTTGGAGGCGAGCTAAAATGAGAAGGAGAATTTCCTCTACTCCAATGAAAAATCAACAAATTCCTCGGTTGAGAAACCCCCCTTTTGATGACGAGCCCTGCAAAGGATTTGAGGGCATGCACCTGGAATTTCCCGTCCCTTAATTGGGAAGGTGCCGCTGCTCCGACAGAAGAGAAAGATGATGTGACTAAAGATGTTTTCTATGAGAGCCTAGAACGCACTTGTGAGCGCTGCACCCGCCACGATGATGAAATTGTGCTAAGCGATTTTAACACCAGGGTGGGCGAAGAAGCTATTTTTTGCGCAACAATCGGAAAATTCAGCCATCACTAAACCATGTATCCAGTGTTCCTGACAAACGAATGTTCCGAGGAGCAAGTATCGACTCGGATCATTACATTGTAGTAGCAAGGGTACGCACCCGCCTCTGTGCAGCAAAAACCGCCCGTCAACAAACTCAAGGAAGGTTCGACGTCGAAAAGCTGCAATCACAGCAGACATCCAGCTGGTTTTCTACTCGGCTTGCGCGCCTGCTCTTTGTGAGCACTCATCAGCACCTCGATATAAGGGAGCTGTGGAACGAAATAGCAAACTCCTTACGTCTGCTGTTTCGGAAACAATTGGTTTTCAACAATGCCAACAAACATGTGATACCATGAGGAATGTTGAACTGCAGAGGAGAGTAAGCAGACTGCCTACCTCGCTCGCAACTTTGCGATCCGCTACAACACATGCGAGGTGGGATAGATACCTAGGGCTGAAGAGCGAGAGACATTTACAGACAGAAAAAGAAAGTGGCTGGAATGCGTGAGTTTGAAGAACTTTAGAAGCTGGCCGACAAAAGTTAATGCCCGATAATTCTATCAGAAGGCGACTTACAGAAGACTTCAAGACCAGAGCAAGCTCATGGAGGGACCAAGTAGGTAATCTGGTTACAGATGTCCAGAGCATACTTAGTGTATGAAGGGAACACTTCTCCAACTTGCTCAATGCCAGAGAAAGTGAGGGAGATGCGGAACCCGAAACCCCTATCGATGACGGTGGTAAAGACGTGCCATCACCGGACTATGAGCAAGTGCGAATAGCGATTGCCCCATTAAAAAATAACAAAGCGGCCGGAGCCGAGGGCTTACCGGCAAAACTAACAAGGACCATGCATCAGCTTCTTTGCATAATATGGTCGGACGAAAGCATGCCCGACAAATGGCACCTAAGTGTGGTCTGCACAATTTTAAAAAGTGGAACCTGCACCAATTACCGTGGGATAAGCCTCCTTAATCTCGCATATAAGGTCATATCTAGCGTAGTGTGTGAAAGATTACAGCAAGCACACTGTCAACAAACTGATATGCCCTTATATGTATGGCCTTAGACCTGGCAAATCCACCATTGACCAGATATTCACCATGCACCAAATTTTAGAGAAGACCCGAGAGAAAAGAATCGATACACACCACCTTTTCATCGATTTTAAAGCTTCCTTCGACAGCACGATAAGGAACTGCCTTTACACCGCTATGTCTGAATTTCATATCCCCACAAAACTCATACGGCTATGTAAACTGAAACTGGATATTACCAGAAGCACATTCAGAAGTGGGAATGACCTCTCCGAGCCGAGCGTTCCAGCTTTGAAACTATTCGACGGAGTACCCGCTGTCGGAAGCAGAGGTAGGGAAGACCTTCACTTCAGGAAGGAACGGGTGGCGCGTTATTTTTGATGTGTCTATAAACGCCAAAGAAGAAGAGAAATTTCGGCATGTTTCCAATAGCTATTAGCGGCACTGTTCTGGATAAAGCTTTATATATGCATACATATTCAGTTATGGAAAGGGATTCAGCCAACTTGCTAGTGAAATTAAAATGATTGAAAGAAAAATTTATGAAAAAAATATTCTTTTAAAATTCCATGTTAACATTATTTTCCGAATCTTATATTTAATTAGCTTAGACTCTGCTTACGTGATTATAGCCGAATCAGTCGTTTATGTTTACTGAAAGAAGCTAATTAAATATACTCCACTTGATACCTCCTCCTCCTCTTTTTCCACCAGTATGTACTTCATCAAAAGCTTTAAATGCTGGGGTATATTTGCTAATCTGCTCAATTTCGTGGAATGTAATTTGCCTACTGGGTCTAAGTAACACCTCTGCCAAGAGTGATTCTGCGTTGGATTTTTAAGCGGACATTATTATTCGTGTGGTTCCTAGATAGACAAATTGTATATTATATTTCGTCTTGTCCTCGTTCACTGATCGTTCACTCATTTGCTTCGTTTCTTTGCTCGGTCTAAACAAAGCAGAACTTTCCGAGCACTTTCTTTGAATCATGTGTCATAGATGGCTGCTTATTAAATTTGAAATATTGTAATTTTTTGTTTATTATTTCTTCAATATGTGCATTTGTAAAAGATTTTAGTAAGAAAACCAAACATTTTTTCATCAATAATATAAGGTTACAACAGCAACAAAATTATATTTTTAATGACGGAGTTGGTTCAATTTTATGTGTTTTAGCATACATTTTTGGCATTAAATTCAAAAGATCTGCATTGCACATTTTTTTAAATCAATAACAATTTGACATAAATTTGTTCTGCACAGTTTTGTGTCGAAAAATTTTTTTGTAAATTTCAAAAATATTTAATTGAGAAAAATATTATTTTTCATTTCTAATATCATCTGAATCACAGGAAAATTTAAATGAAAATAAGGCAGACTTCAAATATCATATTATTAACCTTAATAAATATGTAGTCACGAAAATATATGAAATACAATAAATTTCTAATATACTAGAAATACATACGTAATTTAAAAAGTATACTTCAGAATTAAAGTAAATTTTATTACGAAACATATAAGGTAATTACTATAATTACTGTACTTCATTCTCGATAAGAACTTCACATATAAAAGAAATATTTATAAATTTCATTAGAAAACTTTATTTACATTTGTACTTAGACCACTTGACAATCTTAATTTCATAAAACTAAGCGTAGCATATGATTAAATATCACTTCCAGCTATTTAATTTTATATAGAAGCTCCTTCTTCACGTAATTTTCGTTTACAAGTATCCTTATATTCGTATTTTCTTAATTACAAAAACCTGTATATATTTTATAATCAGCATTAACATTATCCTGCTACTGTTTTCATATTTCGTTCTAAGTTGACATAATCTAAAGATATGTTTACATATATAATTTAATTAATAATATCATAAAATTTAGCGAATTTACGGCAAAAAAATTTCGTAATCTGAATATAAACTGTTGTTGTCGTGTAGTCTACCTTTGGCACACATCGCTCCAAAGTGTTCCAAAATATGTTGATTTAATTGCTGTACTCAGATATACTCTAAACCATAAAGGGGTCATGGATTCGTACCCGGACCAGACCAAACCCAAAATTATAGAAAATTAATAAAAAACAAGAAAGAAGTGCGTTCATGCCGAAGATCTTTGGTCTATTCATAAGCATACAAAATTTATTTTATTGCAAGTTTTTTCGACGATTTCAATTAAAATCCCTAATCTGCAAAAGCGGTTGAAGGGAGTATGATATAAAATTCGATGATTTTTAGGGAATATCTATTTGAATATACTTGTGAAGAATACCAAATTTCCAGCCTTAAGAAGCTTTTCTAACAGAGGTTTAGGGTCAACCTCATATTTGAACAAAGCGGTTGCATGGGGACTATATGTTATAGTGGTCAAATTTCAATGAATTTCAGTACCCATGGGCGAATTAATTATATGTTTGGGTGTAGGGGAGCTATATGATATTGTCTGCCGATTCAGATCAATAAATTACAAAGCTTCGTTCAAATATCATAAAAACTGAGATACTAGTTTGCATTCAAACTGAAAGACAGAGGGCAAACAGCCAGACGGACGTGGCTAAATCAGCTCGCCTTTCTAATCATATCGATATAAACTTTAATGTGTATATCTCTTCTCCTTCTGGTAATTACTTCCTTCTGACCTTGCCATGTTATATGAGCCCCTACGACTGCATTTCTGCTTTGAAATAAAAAGTTCGTAAAAATCCATCAGCTATTTAGATGCAGCTAAGAATTAGCGTAGGTCCTTCCATTTATTGGAGAAACATCAAAACAAAATAAAGCTCGGCCAAAAAACTCTAGCGGTTAACAAGCGCCATTATATATATATATTTAAATATCATTAATTCTTCCGCAAGAAATTTTCGTTAAAACTTAAAAAAAAAATCCTATTTATTTTTATCGTATCATTTACTTTTTCTCACTTTTGGCCTAAAAAAAATATTTTAATTTTTTTAATTATATTCGAAAAATTGGTAGCAGCTTTTAATAACCTGTTGATATATGTAAGTTTTTGAGGTCTAGGCAGAATAAGGCGAGCAACTCGAGCTTGTTCATTTCTCAAATGTTCAAAGGTTTGTTTAAAATTTTTTTGCTTTGAAGAGTTCGATCTACAGAAACAAAATTCTCAATTGCATTGAGAAAAATTTCTATATAATTTCAACGGGTAAAGAATAGGTATAGAGTTTGTCATTTAAATGCTCGAATCTTTGAAAATGTTCTAAATAAATCTTGAACTTTAGTAAGTATACGTGATCGTAAATAGCTTCAAAAATCTGTTTGTTATCGGGTTTATGCAAATGACAATTATAGGTAAACTTTAGACAGGCGTTATTGAATCAATTTCACCATATTTCCAACCTTTATTTTAAAAATGTCTATATGCTTTTGAGCGAAATAGAGTACTATATATATATATATTTGGCGCTTTGTAACTGCTGAAGCGATTTTCGGCCGAGCTCCTCCTCCAATTTGTGGTTTTGCGTCTTGATGTATTTTACCAACAAAATGGAGGGACCTATATACTATCCAGAAATAAATAAGGACAGACAAAATGAAACAGTGATCATGACTCTTATTCCTTAAACTTTTTACTATTGTTTAATAAAATCTCTCCAAATCTCCGTCAAAATTGTGAATGAAATTGCATTGCAATTAATATTATTTTTGAACAAAAACATATACAATAAGTTCAAGGAAGGTTTTTGAATGTGAGAGCGGGACAATTCCCGTTATATTTTTTTGCTTTTCTGATTGTCAAAATCAAGATCAAGATGTAGGTAACCATTTCACCACTACAAATGTATGTTTCCGCCTCATTACCACTTCAATCGCATAACTATTCCTTAGAGAAGTAACTTATATCAAATGTGATTATATAGTTTGCTAGAGAGGCCCCACACATATGGTTTATTTTATATCATTTTGATTATCTTTCGTTAATAACCGAGTGATTAGCATTGCGTACTACAATTCGGAAGGACTGGGTTCGAATCCAGTTTTGAAAAACATCCAAAATTATAGAAAATTAATTTTTCTAATTGCGGTCGACCCTCAGTTGGGAATGTCAAGCCCTCGGGGTGTATTTCTGACATGGAATAAAAGCTCCTCATAAAAATCCGAAGGCCGTTCGGAGGCGGCTTAGAATAAACTCACTCCATTTGTTGGAGGAGCACAGCGGTTACAAAGCGCCAAAAAAAAAATTATATCTACATATATATTGATTATTATTCATATAATTAGTTATTACAGATTAAGTAAGAGCGTTTCCACACATCATACGATATTTAAAAGACCAAACAGGAAAAAAAACAGATGTAAGGTAAGTTACCAAAGTATGTACTTGTATACTGCTGGGCAGAAGTCACCGTCATTTGGTATTATCAATGCTTAAAGAGCGATCACTCCCATAAAATATTAAAAACACATAAGTTCTTTTCTTGAACTGAAACTGTAATTCATTTCATATGTTTATTTATATAAAGAATCTCTGTTTACTTCACATTACATACAAAAAAATGCTTATTGTAGTACTTATTTCTTATGGACAAAAGTCACTGTCATATTAATATGTATAAAATATCATTTTTATGGGGAATATAAATATTTTAAGTTGTAAATGTCTTGTAAAGGTTTCTGCATTGAATAAGTTATTTATTTATTTATTTTATTATAAATAAAAATAATTATACAATAATTATCTTACCTATGAACTAAAGCACTGGCTGCGGCCTTTGAATTTGCTTATAAATATGTATTGTAGAATATATAAAATCGAAAGTGTATGTATATGAGTATAATTGAAAGGTGTGTGAGATTTGTTAAAAAGCTTAAACTACCAATTTACGGGTTAATAATAACATATAAATAAGGTTAATGCTATTGTCATCCGTCTTCTTAAGGTGATCCGAAGGTTTGTTACATTTATATGAGGTAACTCTAATTTCATTTAATCCTAAGAGGTCATCTAGAATGTGTGCAACTTTTAGCTGATTCAAGTAACAAAATGGGCACGGCAATTTATTGGTTCCATTGAGGAAATTCTAACGCATGAAAACCATGTGGCCAATTCTGAGTCAAGCAAAGGTTCTTATTTTGTTGCTAGATGTAGAGGAAATGTATAGAAGTTTTATTCTGTCGACGTTGTTATGTTTATGTTGACGTTGGTAGTCAATCCAACTGGAAGAGATCCGCGATAGCAAGTAGCTGGTAATTAACTTTTTGATGTCTTTATGCAACAGTCTCAGATATTTCTTTGCACAGTGTCCATAAATTGCTAGTCCGAAGTCAATTTTCGCTAATAGTAAGGTTTTATTTACATTTATAAGAGTTGTTTATGAATAAGACAATGCTTGGTAGATAAAAACTTAATAATATTTAGTCTAGAGGATAAACTAATTCTAATATATTCACAATGTTTCTTAAAGGCTAGTTTCTTATCAAATATTATTCCCAATGATTTTTATGTGTTAGTATTGGGGACAGAGATTTCATAAGGGAGAGGGATTTTGGGGTGCATTTACTTTTTCTACAAATGTGAAAGAAAGAGCTTTTACTGACAGAAAGTTTAGCTCCTGAGCCATGCGACCGATTGACTAAATCGGTTAAATTTTTTTAATAGGTTGCTCTAATCGATGTTAAATATTTTATTTTGAAAAAATTACAATATCGTCAAAATAAATGAAAAGTTCTACGAGGGAAAAGAGAGATATGTATAATTGAGCTAATTTTATGAAATGAAGTAGAAAATAAAATTACTGAAAGGGGAGATTCCATTAAAGAAGGGAACCATTTTGGAATGTCAGTTATTGACGCGAACAAAGAACTTTCTATTTCAAAGAAAAGATTTAACGATATTAAATATTTTTGATCCTATCTCCAATGCTTGAGTTCTGAGAAATTGACATGTGAGCCAATTCTGTCATTTGCCCTTTCAAAATCTAAGCTAAGAACTAAAACATGGTTTCTGGACGAAAGGGCGGTTGAAGCAAAAAGTTGGAAGATTAATAGAAGAGAAGATTATTCGTCTCAAAATACCAGAGTAATCAACGGGAAATTATCTTTTCTATGACCTTGGATAAATAGTTGCAATTTTCCATTCTTGGGGGAATATACCTTGATCCAAAATGAAGTTATAAAGATTGAAGAATCTAAGTCTGACAGAGTAGGGGAGTTATTTTAGAAGCATGTAAGTTATTTTGTCTGCATCGGCGGTTTTTCCACGCATTGAACAAAGAGTAACAACAAACTCCTTAATAGAGATTTTAGAATCTACATATAAGGTGTATTTGGTAGGGAACGTGTATTAAAGGTAGCGGAAATGCTTTTATGATTTTAAAGTATTGAAGACGGGACTGAAATTTGAGTCAGACGAGCCAAGAAGAGGCAAATTTTTCAGCAATTTCGACAAGTTCGTGGATAGCACCTTCTGTAGAGTGAATGGAAGACATACATATGTCTATGATGTTCTGAAGAGGTAATTATTTTTAAGTCAGTCCAAAATTTTTTCACTCTTGAAGACGGAGAAATATTTGATGCAAGTTTTTCAAATGCTTTCCGTTTTGATGCTTTCAGTTCTTTTATTGAATATGCAATTTGCTTTTTTGAATATGACCAGGTTATTATACGTCCTGCTTCTTTTGTATTCCTTCCAATCAGATTGTTTACTACATCTTAAAGTAGGAAGAATATTATTCTAATAAGGAAGTTTGGCAGAAAAACTTCTTGGCTTGCTTTGTGGTATAGCTGTGTGAGCCTGGTGCAACAAAAAGTCATGAAAAAATTATCACCAGACATTGAGGACAGTGTTGTATGCATTGTTCCGCGACTCGAGTAATAGCTAAGCAGTTGAACATTAGCCAATCAGTGGTTATAAGAGTCCAGAAAAGGGGAAGTGTGGCGCCTAAAGATCAAGTGAGGGGTCATCGAAAGCTTTTAACGAATTCAGATGCACGTCTCATGATGACACAGATGAAAAGGAATAAGTATTTAATACCAAAGGAAGCACCTTTAGCTATAAATAAACCCGTTAGCCGATATATTGCAGGAAGAGCCCTTCGCAATATTGACTACGTGTCCGCTGAAAGAAAATTAAAACCTGCATTGTCGAAGCGAAATGTTAAAATGTATCGTTTTCAGTCCGACGATAAGCAGTATTGCTGGCGCTGTTCCCGAGAAACCATACAAAGGCACCACGTCAAAGAAACGGTGAAGCATGGTAGCGTAAACATCGTGGTATGGGGCTGCTTCACGTGGTGGCAAATGGGTCCATTAAAAAAATTTGTGGAAGGAGGATTATTTACATATTCTACAGACCCATCTTCCCGATTTTGTTGACACAGCCGCCTATACTGAAGAAGAAATACTATTTCAACAAGATGGCGACCCCAAGCATACGTCCAAAATCGTGAAAGATTGGCTAGCTGAGCAAAATTTCAAGATGATACAGTGGCATGCTCAAAGTCCTGACCTCAATCCGATTAAAAACTTGTGGTCAATCGTGAAAAGAGACCTGGAACAATATCAAAGAGCCCCGGCCAACATGGATGAATTATGGCGGCGTGTACAGCACGAATAGCAAAATATTCCCGCTGAAATAATTCAAAATTTAGCGAAGTATGCCAAAATGCATGAAAAACGTCATACGTAATAAAGGTTTACGAACTAAATATTAAAAACGTACTCCAACAGTGCAGTTTCTGAAAGGTGCAAAATTGAGTACATAGCATTAGTTTTCGTTTTATTCGCTTATATCTCAGAATTTCTTCTTTTTTTCTTTGTGTTATCATCTATTTTGTTAAGAATTAAACAGAAAAAGAAAATAGAAAATAATTTTGTGAATTGCTTTATTCTTGTTATTCCTATGGACTTGGAAAAATACGGAGTGCAAACATGTAATTATTTGTGCACCCCACTGTAAGTAGCAAGATGTCTACTTAAATTTCTAGGTTTGAATATTTGAAATAATTGGTATATGTTTGTACTGAATGGATTTTTTTTATAAAAAAGCCAATGCGTTTCTTACAATGAGTATAATTTGGATTGTTGTGAAAAAACTAAAATATTTGTTCGGAGTACAGGTTGACTTATTTGATGGGATATGAGTTTCTTGCAATGCGATTACGTCTGGGTTACATTCTTTAATTAATATATTAAAATAGGGATAATTATTTAAAAGGCCGTGAATGTCCCCCTGAAGTACATTCATGGCTCTTATTCCTGATTATCCATAGATGGACTGGAGGGAAATGAAGAGGAGTTGAATGAATGTGGAATGAATTGTAGCCAATGACTGAATTGGTTGTTTGTGCAGTAATGAATGTTTTCGTATTTGTTGTGATGCTGTTATTAATTAGAGATTTGTTGTTTACAAAATTATGGTTTTCATTTTAATTATTTTCGCTTTTGTTTTCTTACGCCAGTGATATTGTTAGAGATAACATCTGGTGGTGGTTTTGGTTGTTCTTTTGTTTTGTAAATGGGGTAAATTGTGGGATTTGTTGTTTGCGTATATAAATAGTTTTTAACCGTTAATATTTGTTTCATTTGCATTTTTGTACTTTGGGCAAGTTTTGCTGGAAGCGGGATGATCGCCAAAGCAATTTGCACAAAATGTGCGAGAACATGGAATAGGGGAGTGAGGTGGGAGCAAGCAATTGCCGCACACTGGAGATTTAACGCAATGTATGACCAAGTAGCTGATAGCTTTTACATCTCATTGGGTTAGGATAGTACAGTCGCACTTTTGTTATATGCCATGACAATTCGATCTTCTCTGGAGGAGAATAACGATCAAAAGTCAGAAGAATAACTCCGCTTGAAGTGGGTTTACCGTCCACATGCTTTTAAAATTTACACACATCTGATACACCCTGATCTTTGAGATTTTCAATAATTTGTTTTTCATTAACGTAATTGAGACAAGGCTCAAAAATTATGCTTTTCACCGAATTGAGATTTTTGTGAAGCTCAAATTTTACATCGCATATGTCTGCGAGCTTTTTTTTGAGAATAACTTGTTTGCCACGTTGTCGTTTTTTACAAGAATCAATAAGCTACCGTTTTTCAACTCCGAAATGCTTTCGATTTCGGAACTTACTCCTTTTAGAGCTATGTAAATAGGAAAACAGGAGTACCTGTTAAGCGGTTTTTCTGCTTCTAATGTATTAAGCACCAAGAACAGGGGATTATCCCTTTTCACAGTGGGAAGAAGGGGGAATAATAATTTTCTGAGAGGCTTAGCTTTTTATGTTTGCGATTTGGAAACTCCATTAATATGACAAATCTATTGCTCCCCAAAGAGTCGCCCGTAGGCGGCATATTTGCACATTTTCACTGTTCTTTTATGTATACTAAATTTGCATGGGCCTAGCGAAAAACAAAGTACATCCAAAAAAAAGAATAGAAGAATATGCCACACGTCAGAGACTACGCTTCGATAAACTAGAGAGCACAGTATAAACACAACCGAAAAGCACAAGAATCAGTCTATTACTGGTAAAAGAATTAATTTTTCGTAACATCAGAAGTTATTTTCACCAATTCTTTCAGAAGCATTTGCTTCAGTCCACTTTTTATGTAATATAGTGCTCTCGAACGTGGCAATTTAAATAATAGTAATAATGGTTAATCCGGTAAGATCTGGGGATTGACGTGGAGTTTTTGCTCCATGCGTTGCCATGGTACAAGTGGTAATCGTTCTCAATTTAAGGATTTTGAGCGCTTTTCTTCAATTTTTTTTTTCAGAATATTCAAATACGAGTCCTTTGTCCATTATTTCATCAATAAACATAACTCTCCAACCCGTAACAAACCTTCGGATCGCCTTAAGAAGACGGATGACAATAGCATTAACCTTATTTATAAGTTCATAAGCAAGATAATTATTGTATTTGTCGCAGGATTACATTACAATCTGTTTTCAAACATTAATATAAAAACATTTAATAAAATGCATAAATAGACACAGGAGAAATTCAAAGTGCTATCGCGAGTGCAAGAAAGCAACCCACCAATAAAGGTCATGTAGCTAGAATGAAAAAAGTCTGTTAATCATGGAATATTTATTAAACTATTTTTACATTCTTTAAAAGAATATAAAACAAACTGCAACATAAAATTATCAACACTTCTCATTGTAGTGAATATAAACATTTCCATGTAACTTTAAGTTACAGATATGATATCATATATGCTGTCTTATTAATTAGCACTTTCCTATGTAACTTAAATAATTATTTTTTTTTTAATAGTCGGTGATTTATCAGCCTTAAGGTTCATCTTCAGAATCGCTGTAAACATCAAAAACGCGTAGCTTTTGCGTAACTTTTCAATTTTTTTAATAGCAGTTGTCAAAACTAATCTGCTTTTCAAATTAAACTTTGACCTTCGTGCAGCACAAATGCTCTTACCCTCCTCAAATTGAAAATAAATATTTTGATTGAATGGCTGGTTATTTTCACTCCTTTCCACCTATCATCTAGCATGGTTTTTCCTTCTTCAATTTCAATTTGAATTTTTGAAAAAAGGCAACGAGCCAGATCATAAAATTCGTCAGCGTTGTTAACAATTGCTTTCCGAGTTTTAACAGCAGTCCACACTGGTTTTTTCACACTTCCTCCGAGTCCATCGACAGCACCTTTGCCATGTGAAGCAGCAAAAAAATTATATATATTATTAATATCAGTTCTTGAATTAAACGGCACAGTTGTCGCCAAATATACGTATAGACTTTTTATTATTATTTATTGATTGAATGTACTGAAAAATTTTCAGGAAAACATGAATATTATATGAGTATATTTACTGCGGCTTAGTGATTGCTTACTTCGACCACAGAGTGAAGTTTCTCAAAGGTCCAAAAACAGCAAGTTTTCAGCCACATGAGCTGTATTTCGTATTAAATTACTAATCCATAATTTTCAGCAGTCAATTTGTACTTATACAATACTTAAATTTCGTAGTGTTCTCACGTAGTTCATTCAACGATTCTTTAAAGGTTTGCTCACTACGATCTGGACAAACATTATGAGAAGTTGCCAATTGATATTTCGGGGAAACTTATCTGAAATAGCTCGAAAGCTGTTGTTCTGCCATTTCATTTGATCTATTTATACAGAAAAAAGTAAAGAATTAGCAATAAACTCTTATTAAATAGAAATCAGTAATTATAAATGAGATATGAAGTTATCAAAAATTTAATAAATGAAAAATATATGTCAAATAACAATGTCGTAAGACTCATAACTGTCGTACCCGCGATTCTAATATTTTGATCGCGGATGGAACTCACTTCAGTCAACGTTAATTTTGTTTAAAATGATAACATACCTTCTTTTGCAACTGAATCAAGTTCTCCTTTTATTTCTTCTTACTTCTACAAAGTTTCAAAAAATTACCATTTTATTTCTTCAAGAAACCAAAACTTTAATTTCTTTTATATCGCGGGTGTGACTGACAAACAATGGTTTCTTATTTAATCTATATTGTTAGAAAAATAAAAACAGTTATTAATTTTTTTATATAAGGCAATAAACAAATGTTATAACCTTAATATTCATCAGTGAAATATAACTTCAAACCACCGGTAATAGCGATTTCGTCGAAAAATTATGAAGTATCGATGATTGGTTTGGATCAAGTCTTCAGATGCCACCACTTCTGAACGCGCCAAGAAATTCAAACAACAACTTAAGTTCTTAAAAAATTTTATTATTGGATTTATATATTTCACTTTGTATTGGTGCAAAAAAGTAATGATTTAAAAATTTATGTAAAAAATCGTCCTCTACGGAATCGTCCAGTATTTGTTTTATTTTTTATCCAAAAATTATACATAAGGGACGAAGTGAGCTTGCTCAGGAATGTTAAAAAATTGGAACTGTCTCTCATGTTTTACCCATTATATCAACTAATAATATTTATTTAAAAGGAAAAAGAAAATTTTATGAGCGAAGTTAGTCCTGATGAATATGATAGGCAAAATCGAAAGGAAATATTCCGGTAACGAGCTTCAAAATCTTTTGTGTAAAAGAGTTAAAGTAATTTGCTCGAAAAGCCATTTTTTCTTAGAATTTAAATTTGTAAAAATTTACATGTAAAAATACTACCACATCAAATAAAAGTATATTCATTAAAAACAGTTTACTCTCACTTACTATTTCAGTGGTATTAATTAAAGAGTAACTCTCTCCAATCCTCCTCCACTGGAGGCAGCGATAACCGAGTGGTTAGCATTGCGTACTGCCATTCGGAAGGCCTGGATTCGAGTGCACGTTCGAAAATTAATGTTTCTAATTGCGGTCGCCCCTCAACAGGAAATGTCAAGCTATCTGAGTGTAGTTCTGACATGAAATAAAAAGCTCCTCATAAAAATCCATCGGCCGTTCGGAGGCGGCTTAGAATTGACTGTAGTTCCCTCTATTTGTTGGTAAAAACTTCAACGCAAAACCACAAACTCGGCCAAAAATCGCTTCAGCGGTTACATTGGCGGCTTTTAATATATATATATATATATATGACTCACTCTAATTCTGCAGCTGATGAAGCCGAATAGTTAGCAGTGTGTGTTATGAAGTTTCGTGTGTGGAGGGTCATAGGTTCGAATCCTTGCGAAACAAAAATCCAAAAAAAAATAATTTCTATTTGCGATCGGTGCTCGACAGATCTTATCAAATTCTTCGAGGGTATTTCTGGTATGAAATGAAAAGTTCCTCATCAGAAGCCATCAGCCATCATGATGCCCACCACAAATTGGAAGAGGAGCTCGGCCGAAAATATATATACATATATGTATTGTATATAAGTCACTCGTATACCAACAGATATATAAAAATTTGACCGCCCATTAATATTTGAATATTTGACGTAAATAGAGCCCAGGTGAAAAGAATAGTTTGCTGTTACCAACCTACAACCAATAAATATTGTTCATCTACTCCATTCGAGCTCAAAAAGACATTGTATTCTAGCCCATACCCACACAAATATTACCTGCTCTTGGCAGTGTAATAAAACCAGACGTCAAGAAAGAAGATCCCTTTAAATTCAGTGCAAACACTTACGAAAATTCGGGCACAGTAAAACTTTATCAAATGATCTTGAAGAAGCTCCAGGAAAATTCTTTCATATTACTCAATGATTTTTTGAATTATCATGCAAAAAAAAAATACTATTAATTGGTTATTGCGGCCTGTAATTGTTTGTGGTTATAAGAGAATGAGCTTTATTCAAAAGGCCTAATTCGTTTATGACCACAAGCAAGTATAGGCTGCAATAAGCAATTAATAATATATAAGTCGATCCCGACAATCAATCTTGCTTATACATTTCTCAGACAATTAATGTCTGAATGTATGCCGGATTACAAAAACTCACTAAATATTACAACAACAGATTACATGGCAGACGTTGGCTCAGTGGTAGATCACTCGACTGTGATGTCAAGATCCGTTGGTTCGGTTCTTGGCATAAGAATCTGAGGAGAAGATGTTGTGATCTCTCCGAAACAGCTGTCACTTCTACCATACTTCTTTGTAGTATAACAAAATATTCGTTAAAAAAAAATCCAATAAATAGGCCTTTACTTATAACCAAAAAAAATACATTGTCAAACAATAAGAAAAAAAATTACAACAATCATAATACAAACACACTTAACAGGTGTTTGAAACTGCTAACAGCACAAATTTTTAAAAATTTGCTTTATTAAAACTATTGACCAATAAAGGTCTTTTTTTAATTTTTTATTTGAGAATAAATGATTTGTACTTATTTCAAATAGGAGTTGGACTGGGATAAGTTTAAATTACTGGTCTCACAGTTATATACAAATTCTGCAACTACTCCTTTTCAAATCATAGAAATAACACGAAAAGGGTTGGTTTGTCTACTTATGATGTTGACTAACCATAAGTCATATAATCTTCAATATACCTTTATACAATACAGTTTACGTCGTCGACAATGATGACTTACTCAATTCGCTGATATTGCATTCGCTGAGAGCGTTAATCCATTTCATATTCTTATATTGGCAGCAGTGTCAAATCCTGGAACATTCAATAGCTTTTTGCCCAAAGTATTTTACTGAATCTTGAAACTAGTAATAATATATCAAATTAAATAAAATTATTAATATAATTCTTATTTATAGTACAATGTATCGGTAAACAAAGTAAGGAAAGAACAATAAATTATAAATATATGTAGATTTAAAAAAAAACTACAAATAAATTATAATAAATATCTTTAAGGATGTAGACGGAAATATCGCCTATGTAGTACTTATACAATTGCATGTGACAAATCCATAATTAAATAATTTCTCTTTAATCGCTTGAGGTAGCTCTGCTGTAATAAACTTTTAGTTATAAAGTTTGGCTGGTTAGATAACCTTAATGAGTAATTTTTACGGAGTTATGTCTCTTCTGTTACGGTGCTACTTCCGAAGTCGTTGTGAATTGCAGAGTTTTTTGACATGCCAAGAAGCTTTGCACATTGCTCTTAAGGTCTTACATTGTAACCTTTGAATTCTGTAGAGACTAGATTTAGGTTCTGAGCTTAGTTTGAACTTAGGACCTAAATTTAATTTATTTGCAGTAATATTTTTATCTATGTGATTTTTTCAAGTCTTCGATCCAAAGTAACTCCCAAATGACTAACGAATTCTTTCTGTGGTGTTTCATTACTATTTATGGATACTGAAGGGCACGAGTCTTTTTTTAGGGTAATTAACTTTAATTCTTCAAATATTTAGACTTTCTTCGAAGCTCTCAGTTCATTGAAAACTTTGATTGCGTTAATAGAGCATAAACAAGGCGAGTGATCAGAAGATAAGTCGGAAAGTGGTTTTACATTTACCTGCGCTATACTGATACCACAAGTTACTCCAAAGTCAATCAGATCTAGAGTTTTACTTAGATCGGTCGGCCAGTATGTTGACTGTCCGGTAGACAATAACGTCAATTCCGTTATTTTGAATGGCTTTGTACATATATATATCTACCCTTTGGGGATATTAGCCTAGGTCCCCAGGTAGAATGTTTTGCACTGTAATCGCCTACTAAAAACATTTTACCAAGTTTTGAAAAGAAATCATTGAATTGAATCATGGAGGGCAATAAATGGCAGAAATGTTTATACTACCAGAGCTATCGTGTATATGAACTACAAATTCATCAATATTGAAATTTTAAAAGTTTGTTAAATGAGTTTTAGATATCAGCATGATATTTAGTGCTTGACTTACCAGGAAGACTTGAAGCTCGTTTTTATGTTTTCGTAAGCCATTAGTGTTCCAAAAACGTATATTGATGCTGTTCATGGCTTAGATAAAGTCGTTTAAAAAAGCAAGTTTTGATTTCTAATTAAATCTTACATAATGCTTTGCATGGATGTCATATGTTACTTAATATATTTTCAAGATTCTGTGCCCTAGAAGGTGCTCAGGGAGTTGCTATAAGGGGCGACTGAGCCATTGACGGGGAAGGGACTACTAGAGCAGAAGGCTCAATTTCTCCTTCTTGTCTTCGCTGCTGGTGCTGTTCCGGTGGGGAGCGATTCAGTCCCATTTTACCTAACAAACGAGAGATTTTGGAACGCAGCTATTTGGCAACTCTAATTGACTAAAGGTACAAGCAAATAAAAAATATTGGCTGCATACCTTTAGGCGCTACTTCAAATAGTCTGGGTTACTTTTTTATTTTTGGGCGATTCCATCGTAACGGGTGGGATCATTTACACGAAATTTTATTTTTGCTAGTAGATTTCCATAAAATCAACTAACGTTTTCTGCTTTTGGTGGAGCGGTCTATAAATATAATATTCGGTTAACGTTACATTAAAAGGAAAACCTGTAGTAATGTAATATACATGAAAAAAATTAAGATTTAAAAATGTAACGGTTGGGACAAATTTTAAAACCTACTTTTGAGTCGAAAAATGTATTATAAAAACTTTGCGAATTTATAACATTTATTAGTTTTATTGACATATTTCCATTTGAAACGATATATGAGCATTATAACAAAACAATCATAACAAAGTTACTTTCTTCATTTCTATTGTTACAATCCAAAACTTAACTGTAACTAGTGTAACGGGTGGGACACCAATTGTAACGGGTGGGACACGTGCGAATTGAAGTACTTGAGAAATTTATTTACTATGAATTAAGGATGGTAAAGGTTCAGAATCAGAGTCGCTCCATACACTGGCTTCATACTCTGAATAAATTTGTGATGCATTAAGTTTAAACACTTTAATCTTAGTTGATTTGATATGAATGTGCGGCCTACGAAAATATCCTCTTGACTGTGTCCTTTAAAGAAATTTTGCGATTGAATCTTTTTAATAGGAAGTGCACGACTCCATTTTTCATCAAGCTTATTTCTATTAGCTTTGACCTCCCTGCAGATAAATGCATAACTTCAATATTTTGTATGACCTTTGCAGCAGACAACATGAAATCCACAGCATTATGAATATCAACTTTTCGGCTTTTTACTTACCACTCCATCCACAGACCCTTTTCCATGGGAGGTTGCGAAAAAGTACCATTCTGCCTGAACTTCAAATTCTTCAGGCATAAAAGAAAGGCTCAATAGTGTAAAGTTGTTTTTAAACTGTGATACTGCACCATCAGAGAAAATTTTTAACGTTTTCATTTCTTGAGTTTTATTTTTTAGGGATACCACGAGCTTTTTGATACATGCATAAACCATGGACTTATCATGACATATGACGTCACTAACAATAACGTATGAGTATCTCTTGCCTTCAGCCAACCATACACATGCTGTAAATACAGTAATCTGTCTGAGGGCCCAGTGTGCAGCCTGAATCTCTGCAAGCGTTTCCTCGATTGTGCCTACCACTGATTATAATTTAGGGCGCCCATCGATCTCAGCCCATTGTTTCCAGCAAGAGGAGTTATTCAAATCCAACATATCGATATTGTTTAGAATAGCTTTAATTTCTTTTATGCATCGGCTGCATTCTCCGAACATACATTGCTCATTAGTTATATCGCAAAAAATTTTCTGTAATAACCAGGTACCAGTGGGAGGGAAATCTGTTATCTTCTTGCTTATACTTTCTGTCAAGTAATTAAAATTGGCGTGGTACTTACAGACACACACGTTGTGAGGCATTTGACTAGTTAAAAGTACATTTTTAGGGCGAAGCTCATAAAATTTAGAAATTTTTATCTCAACTTAAGGGTTTTCATTTTTGAAGAGAAAGTAAGCTTCCCTAACGGTCATATTCATATGACGACTAATATCACGCTGGTAAAAATGTATTATTAATTTTTTAATTCCTTCATAAATGGCACGCTTGCAAGCACTTTCCTTATAAGGTTCAATAAGTAGGTGAGTGGGATCATCCAAATTTTCATGAACGAGCTTACGAATAACCACTACTTTCTTCCTCGGACTACAGGGGAGTATTTCCTTTACCTTACTTACAGCCTTTCCCAATGTCTGGATACAAGAATATGACCCCAAAAACAGGCGCGAATCTACCTTTACGGGTGCCGAAGATTTTTTGGTTTGCCGGTACAGCCTTTTCCTTTCTCTTTCTTTTCTTTTTTTTTTCGTTTTGCAATTTTTTTTATGCAGCCACCTTCTCCTTCATTATTTTACGCCTCATCTGCTCCCTTTCCCTTTCTCGCAGCAGGTGTTGCGAATAAACTGCGGATGATTCCTTTAGTTTCTGTCTATACTTCCTCATCATTTCCGCTGCAGTAGTCTTTCCCATCCTTTTGCTCAGAATTGCCATTACATATACATTTTCTGGAACATTTTTTAAACTAAAAAACTTATCGGCTCTGTTTACCCACCTCTGAAAATGGTCCCTCACATGCTGTAACGGGTGGGACATACTTCAATGACACTTTTTTCTTAATTAATCTTACAGAAACGAAAATGCAATTGTACTTCATAATCGCATTGAAATTCTAGAACTACATAACAAACACTGTTTAAAATAATAGCTCCTGTAATTAAAAAAAAATAGCTTTATGGCTTTTTTGTCACGAGTGGGACAAGGCCAACATTGCTTAATTTATCCTACAAAAAAGCTAATTAAGCTTACCTGAATTGATATAATATTTAATTGAAATTAATAAAAATGAATTTCCGTAAAGATTTCAATTATTAACCACATGAATTATGAAACACAAACTATTCGAAAATAGTTATTTCAACCTCGCTCAAATAATTCGTATAGCACTTGGTTTCAAAACATACAAAAAGTAAATAAATATGAATTTAAAGCTTTAATTTGTTATTTTTTGGTTGACTACGAATATTACCAAACTGTTTATCTAAATATTTGTTAGTTAATATAAAATAGGATTTTGGCTTCAAGGTTCATTTTCTCATGGAACGACCCTTTTATTTATATTTATATACATTTATTTTTTTTGTCTTTTTCTTTTCAACTATTTGCAGTTTTTGTTTGCTTTACATTTCTTTAGTTTTGGTGGAGCGGCAAATTATTTATTTAAAAAATCACCACAAATTTGTGAGAATGGCACTTAACTTTTTGTTACACAGAGTATTTTATTAAAAAAATCTATATAAATATATAGCAAAGTCGCTTGAGCTTTTTATAAGGTTAGAGTTACCACAGCTGTTGTACAAAAGTACTACTATGTAAATAAAAAAATCAATTGTCTTAACTTCAAAAGAAATTTGATTCATCAAGAAATATTAAAGAAATTATTATAGTTTCGGTGTTAAAGCTTCAGAGAATTAAATATTCGATAGATTTCCAATAAATAAAGAAATAGAACAGTAAAATTGCATTTAGGATACACAAATTTATTTAAAAACCCAAAAAAGGATATTTTTTTACCCCAGTGGCACTATTAGGAAATTATTAAATCAATGTCGATTTTTGAGTACCCTCACCTTCGGCTATTGCCGAAGTCGGCCTCGTTGACATCCGAGGCAACTAAATCTAACTAAATGGTTTTGTTGAGTCGAAAATAAATAACTTCGAAATTGCTTATCTGTAAATATAGAAGTGCTTAATTGAATAGAATCGGATGTAAGGTTCTACTTGCCGTTCATTCTTCAATACCATCCATGTGCCTATCAGTGGTCGCTATAACACAAATGGGTGAATGTTAGTTAGAGAAGAGAATATGCATTAAAAAATAAGAATTACATTAATTTAATTCATTTTAAATGTCTTTTTATTGAACACTCGTTGCAACTTTTTATCGCCATACAACATCATCTCTTGTTATTAAAAGCATTTAAAATCGTAAAATATTTTTGAGCGTGTGAACAGGCGTGCTTTGCTACACCTATAAAAAAGATCAAGAAAATCTTATGTAAACTGCCAGCTTTGTATGAAGAAATATCCAAATATTTGTTTTAATTGAAAAAAATTTATTCTTAAACCAGAATTTTTGTAATTTTTTTCCATTTCTTTTTTTTCACTCTCTCTTGACCGTATTCTGAATCTAAACCATTCTCGAGCCCATTTATACACACACACGAAAAATTTCATCAAAATCGGCCTAGCCGTTTAGGAGGAGTTCAATGACTAACACACGTACAGAAGATTTATATATATATATTTATAGAG
This sequence comes from Neoceratitis asiatica, assembly GCA_030068015.2. Taxonomy (NCBI): domain Eukaryota; kingdom Metazoa; phylum Arthropoda; class Insecta; order Diptera; family Tephritidae; genus Neoceratitis; species Neoceratitis asiatica. The sequence goes on along the minus strand of CM061525.1, from coordinate 70,768,599 downwards.
ATATCTTACTTATATATGCATCGCCAGTTGGATATATCTATATATATATGCAGCTCTTTACTTAAAAATTTCTCCTATTTGGTAAAAAAAAACGATTCCATTATTTTTTTTTTGGGAGACTTCAAATTACCATGGTCCAGGAACTTTCGTCTGTTTTATTATATAAATTTTAAAGTCTATGTAAATCTCAAAGTCCACACAATTTAGATGTTTGAAGTTTAAACATTTATTTTCTCATGTTGTCTTACTTTCATCGAAATATTGATAGTTGGTGAGCTCACTAACGTTATATATTGAATCCAGACGAGTTCGTTTTTTTCTGATAGAATGATGGTAAGGATCCTTTCTTTCCTCACAACTACAGCGCGTTGTACGCGCCTCATTATACCAAATAATCTTCAGTGCTTGTTGACGCCATTCTTCTCTTTTTTGCACAGAAGCGTAACTTAACTGCTACTCGATGTATGCACATCTAAAACACTGGAAACATGTCGTTCGTATATTTCAACATGATCGACTTGGAAACGAATCTGTCCACCGGCGATTAATTCAAATTTAAACTTTAATCCTGGTGCTATTATCGTTTCGTAATCGGTTACTAATGTTATATACGATAGGACAAAAATAATTTTCATTTTGCTTTGATTGCCGCTTTGTAATCATTAAAACGATTTTCGGCCGAGCTACTCCTCCGATTTGTGCTGTTCGTTTTGAATCGGGCGTAAAAATATTTTACAGACGTATGAAGTTTTTAAGTAGATTGACAAGGGATGACGAAAATTCGTTCCGATATAAATCAAGATATATATCTTTTTTCTTAAGCCATTTAGTTACTAACGATCTTTTCACAATAAGCTCTTTTTTGTTCTTTTTGTTGCTTGAGTTTAATATATCATTAAACAAATAACATTTTTACATGAAAGTATTCAATTGAAACAATTACACTTCACCTATGAATGGAAATTTTGCAAAAAATAAAAAATAAAAAATAACAGTTGTGAACATAATGAAACAGCGGACGCAAAAATAACAACTGACATTTATTTTATCGATAAACTTCGGCGTCATAACAACAATTTTCTGCAATAGCTATTTTGCGACTCCTACAATAATAGGGGTGATTATTTCTAAATTATTGTTTCTAGATTCTCTGTCAGTGTCCAAGGCAGTGCTTTTTCTGTATAGCATATGAAAATGACGAAATATGAAGATAGCGAATGGAAAAAAGCTGTTAAAATAAATAACTTTATCGAAAAATTGACTTGGAAATTGAGAAATGATATTTGTGGATCTTATATTAATTGCTGGACGATCTGAACTTAATTTGAGAGAAAACACAGAAAACGGACATCTGGCAAGTGAATGGCATCTAGATGATATCGTTACTGAGCTCTCATGAAACTTTGTCCAAAAATATTAAACAACAATTCAATCAAATGATAATCAACCCATTAAATATATTGTAGAGGAAGGTTATAAAGGCTTATACATATGTACTTGCAGTATGGTACCCAAAAGCGGAATGAAAATGTATATCCAACGTATGATAATTTGTGGTGTGCTATATTAATGGTCTGATCATTAATTTCAGGCTTGCCCACCCAGTAATCAGAAAATACAATGGGCATTCCAAAGAACTCCTAATTACAGAGAATGGCAATATTTCAAAAATTACCCTGCCAGCCACGACTACCCACTTTCCCCTTAAAATCAAAAAATTTGAAATATGAAGAGCACAGCTATATATTTTCAATGTCGTGATTGAATAAGTGTAACAAGGATGTCAATCACATGTACAAGGAAAATGTGGGCAAAATCTGCACTCTCTTTAATGTTATGCTGTTACCTAGTTTTTTACCCAGTATTGGTTGGCAGGGTACTGCTTAATACAAATGTAGTTGTGATGAGAATAGTGACCATAAAAGTTATCGTCAAAGCCCGAGGAGTTAAATCCATTCTGATAGGATAGAGTCCATTCAAAAACAATTCCTCCTACTTGCCTCGAAAAATTTGGATTGGGAATCTCGGTACAATCTTTCTCCTTATACTAGTTGCCTAGAACCTACCAACCTCCCCATTCTTGCCTGTCGTCGGGAAATGCTTGACGTAATTTTCATGGTTAAAATAATAACAGGCTCAATTTCTAGCACCCTAGCGCATTTGACATATTAAGAAATCTATTTTGTCGACTCTCAACTAATCATTAAATAGCAATTTTATATTTGAATCAAGTTGTTCTTAAAAAACAGGTGATGAATTTTTGTTCTGTAGCTGAACTTTTTTAATTCTCAATGGCACAACAACAAAACACATGCAAAAAAAAATGATACGATAGTAAAAATATCCATATCCAAACCTATGTATATTTATTTCTCACATATTGCAAGAAGAAAAAAGCAACCCTGTGTCATGTGGTTGTTATTGTTTCACTTGAATATGTCACAATTTTGCAACGGGGGTGCTCTCGATTTCTAGCACAATTCCATTGGAAATATTTGCATAGTATGCATTTCCTAGACATAGAGAATCCCCATAATGTTTTGCCACTCTGCAAACCCTTATACGCAAAATCTTATTGCATCATACTCTTTGACACCAGTGGCATCTCAGCTACGAGTACTCCTAGAAATTGAAGAAAGTACATCAAATGTATAAAAACAAGGGTTTTCATACTCCTCTATACTCTGCTGTTACTATCCATCCACACACACAACGTAGTTGGACTTATTAATATGAGTTGCAGCCGGTATGAATGCGACAGTAATATCAAACTCAAAAATACACGTCATTGGTATGATCCATTTTTCAGGGCTGCATGGATTCAATATATTCACAAAGTATTTTGGATCTATCCAACATTAGCCGCCGTTTACTAGTACACCGAAGCGATCATACAAACGCACAACTTCTTAGTATTTGTACTGTGGAAAATTTTCGTCAGCTTCACATTTCGGGTAGAAAACCGTCACAGTGTTCACAACTCATACATGTAGTTGAACATGAACAGCTTCGAACGCTTCAAGGTTGAATATGATGTTCGACTGCTTGTATATGAATATGACTGGACATAAATACAAAGATTTTATTGATATCATTCAGCTCTATCTATTTTTTCTGTATTTATTACAGATCTCTGGTCCGTGCATAAGCAATAGAATCTTTGTAACTAGAGATATGGGTAAGTAATTTGGTATTTATTTTTTTAATTTTTTTTTTTTTTTTATTATAAATATCTCCGAAACTTTTCAGATATTCAAAGAGCACAGCCAAAACCCAAATAGCAAATTGATGGCTTGCGTTCCTACAAAGCCATACTGAGATAAAGTTAAATAAAAACGACCCAACCAGACGAAGAAATATCGAAGAGCTTTGGTTAGAATTATTCGAGTACGTTCTAAAGGGACCATCTCGCTCTCCTTCTAAGTGGGGATAGGTAAAGTTGAAAGTTATTTATAGACATTTTCAATACAAATTTAATGGAATGGTAAAATTGTCACTGAGCTATCAGAAGCGGAGCAGCGGCCCTTGACACCTTAGATGGAGAAGTAGTTGACGATCTGTCGAATATAAAGGGTGTTTTTTATAGAGGTATAGAACTTTAAGTTGACATTACTTTTCAAGATGGCGACCGATTTAACAGCTGTCAAGTGATTTATTCTCAGTTTGGTTTGGCAATTCATCATGAATAGACTCACGCCTGAACAACGCTTGCAAATAGTGGAATTTTATTTCGAAAATAATGGTTCTGTGCGGAAAACGTATCGCGCACTACGTCCAATGATACGGACCAATGATTCCATCAGCCCATAAAGCGCACCAAACTGTTTTGTTTTATGAATGTTTTTATATATTGTTTGAAACTGAATTAAAAATTGAAAACAATGAAATTAATTAGCTTTTTGTTTTTATTAACTTGTAATTATTATTTGTAATGTTAATATGAATTAGGTAAGTAAAATACCTCAATAAAAAGGTTATGTTTTGATTTACATATCCATATAAGAGTAGGTAAGTGTTTTAGCAATATATAGCACTAAATATATATAGGTATACAAAACTGAGACCACAGTAGAGTTAATTTTTGTAAGTGAGTTCATTTAAACAATTTTGTCTAGCTAATGCCTGCATTGTAGAATTCATTCCTGATTTGAGTTGTTAGGGAGCTGTTTATTATCGGGCAGCGAGTCTTTTGAAATTTCTGTTTCATCATATACGTCACAAATTCCGAACTTTTTTAAAATATTATGGAAAATTTAACTAGTATATACAAAATATACGGCATTTTTAGGGGTGTACCTTAATACCGCGACTTCAGCACTTCGAACGCCTTATCTACTGTCTTTCTTTCTTGACTAGCTCATTACAGAAAAGTGTGTATTTCCAATGCAATGTTGATGCGAGTCATTGGCTAAAAAATATGTTACATTTCTGAAACGAACTATAAGTTAATTTTTTATTCCGCGAAAGGATATAAAAAAATATTTTGTTAGTGCTTTACAAGTACGTCTTTACTTGATAAATTCAATTTAGAGCTAAAATTTTTTCTTAAGCTAAACTTGCGGCCAACGTTACTAACTTGCATTTGACACGTAAATTGCCTGAGAATCACGGTTGGTGCATTTGAGTAATGTGATATACGCCATTTACAATGTTTGTGAACCTACATATAAATTAATTTCATTTTATTTATTGTTTCAAAAAAAGTGTGGAATTGAACTCACCCGTATCTCAGACGGAATTCTGTTTTACCTGGAACGATTATCAATGTGGCTTTAATTCTTGTATTAAATCTCAGCACGTTTTGTAAACCGGAGAAAACTTGTAAACACATCTTCTTCCAACAAAAATGGACTTTCCGTGATTTTTTGTTTTCCGAAGGCTTGCCGAATCGTGTTTTTTGCGGATGTTTCTAACAAAATAAATGTTTACTTCTTATTTATTGTTTATTTTTTTATTTAAACAAATATTACCTTCGCAATAAATTTCATCCAAAATTAATAAAAAGGGTACAATTTCCTCATACATGACGATTTATTTTAGCACAATAGATAAAATGCCTGTTTTGAGATTTATGACAGCTAAACAACTGAACTCAAATTTGGTACTTTTTTGTAAGATAAATTGATAATTAGAGACAAAAGTATCTATTTGAGACTAGAGACTGCTTATTGCATGTCAGCATTATGAATGAAACAATTGCCTTTTCTTCCTTATTATTCCCAAAATAATAATAATAAAAGTAGGATGAGTTGTATTATCGGAAGAGCTGAAGAAAACAGTGGTGGCGATTACAGGAAAAAATGAGTAGAGTAGCAATGAAGCTTGAGTGGAGTCTTACTTTATCTAAATATACGTTTAAAAATTTAGTGACAGAAGTCAAAAGTAGTTACAAATGATCATAAACCATTTAAATAAAAAAAAAAAATAATCCGTTCACGCACAACAAATACTAATTGTTTTTATTTTAATTTAATTTTTTTCTAAACAGTTGCCTACCTTCAGCTTTTCTTTCTCATAGACCCTTAGAGTTTGGTCAAGTAGTTTTTAAACTACAGAAACTTTTGCAATAAAATATACGCAAATTGATAAAATATAGTAAATGTTTTCAAAACGTTCTGTAAATTTGTACTGATAATCGAAAGAGTTGTTTGACAAGGTGAATTCTTATTTTAATTTATATTAACAGTCCTAGATGTCACCATGCATCTTCTTAGTTTGAAGAAAATTTATATATTATCATTATTATGCCTTCGCTCATAGCTTTCCGTTATTAAAGTTTACAAATTTAATAAATAACTAGCAATGCCCGGCCACACGTTGTTGTGACTCTTTCGTATTTTGTTGAATTTAGATATTATAATTGGCATTGTGTTGTAGTTAATCCTACATATTAAACTTCTTATTATGTTATTGACCTTTCTACATATTTGCATTTTTGTGCTTACAATATTTGGTATTTGCATATTGAAGCGGCTGAGATTGTGCTACCTGTGCTAATATAGGCAAATTTCAAGTAAATCAAACCATAACATAAATAAAATTTTTTGGGTTCTAAGTCCATTTGCCGGAAAAACACGAACACTCTCCAGGCTCTAATCAAGCCATCTTGAAAATTTCGAGATATGCGGAACTATGATTTATATATATATACTTATATATATATATATATATATTTGTATATATGTATATATCGCTTTTTGAATTTCATCATATTAAACTGTCGTTGTTCATCATTGGACATCTATTTTAATCTGATGTAAAAAGCAAAACTTCTTATTAATAATTATTATTCAAAAAATAAAATCATTCCAGTTCGCTCGTTGTGGTTCACTTCACGCCACTGAAGTGTTCTTACTTTTGCAATAGATAAATATGTATATACATAGGTATAAGAATATATTTATAAGTGATAAGCAATAAGCATATCGCCATATATTCGTCATCATTTAATCACTGGGGATATCCATTGAAAGCAGATATTTTATTTATATGGGAATACTGCTAGGTGTACCACTTTTTTGATTTATAAACTTTGATCCATAAACACATATATTCATATATGCATATACGGCCTGCAAAATATTGAGCGACTAATCCGTAACGCGAGTATTTCGAGATTAGTCCCGAATGGATGCATTTGTACTTGGTTCCCTGAGTATCATATATAAAATTCAGAATTGAGAATATAAGTAAAGTTACGTTACGAAGAATCCGGTAAAGGTTATGGCCCACGAGAAATATCTGGCAGTATGGAATTTTTGTCTCTGTCATACCCTTTAAAACTTACATAAAAATCAGCTCTTAGAATTTAAGAAAATTTGATTTAATATTAACCGACCTCAAGTACCTGATATCTCGAAAGGGACCAATAACTCAAGCTAGCAAGTATGGATTCCGTAAGAGTACCTACTTCCACTACTTTGTCCAATAACTTTCACCACTGAGAAAATAAGTTACGTCTAGCGGCCCGAGGTCTTGTACAAAATTTTTACTATGAAGGAAATAAAAATTCTAAAATAAATTTCATATTTTACTGTTTCTGATTTAAGACTGCTTACATTCAAAACTCAAATAAGCTTTTGAAATGAGTTGCGGCTAATTTGGAGCAGGTGTTTAGCTACTTGCTCCACATTTTGCATACGTGCATAAATTGTTTCTCTACATTCATAGACACATAACATGCATACATATGTATCAAAAACTACTAGCCGCATTAGCAATTCAAAAGATTTTAATTTGCAATATGTGTTGAAGAAATGAATATAATTCCCCAATAATGCTTTATGTGAAATACTCTAAATACGATAATTGAAAAACTTCTGCTCAATCCTTTTAGCGGCTAAGTTTGTTTTATAATGGATGTATTAAAAATCGACATTGGTCGCAAATAATTTGCTAGTTTTCAAATAATTCTGGATTTGAAATAGTAGGCAAGTATTCAGCCACCACTAATTCGGTCCTGTTAAAATCGAGTTCATCGTGAGGTTCCAGAAAAATTAAGATAGAACTTCACCATGAGGAATGCAGGTACTTAAGTATTTGTATATTTCACATCCTACCAGGTTCACAGTGATTTTATATGATGATTAATAAAATCGAAAATGATTAATATAATCGATGATAATTTACTATAATCCTCCATAATTCTGTTAGGATTAAGGAATGAATGGATTTCTATAAATTATTTTAATAAAAATGAAAATCACTAATACCTATAACTGTCGTATATGGCGATGTTTTAGACAGGCTACAAGGATTGTTTTGAGCCAACATAAGGACAGCTCTAAATTATTTAAAAAATACATTCTACAGTTTGTCAGTGTTTATTTAATTATGTTTTATAACAACGTTAGGTTCCACTGACTGTCACGCTATATATAGACCTACATACATAGATATATAGGAAGTCAACATTTTTTACGAAGTTTGAAATAGCCTTGATATCTTATTGTGATACTTCATCGAGTCGTTTGAACTGCGAAGCTTCTATATATCTAAGGCGGTTTCTAGATAAGGCCGGACAGAATAAGGTGTTCCAGCCTCTCCTCATGCCTTCTTCCCTGCATTTGGTTTCGACCCAGAATATATGCAGCCACCACATATACTGCCACACTGCTTAAGGACATTTTATGACGCAATACGATGTGAGATTATTGCCATCACCATTTTTAATCCGAACTGCTGACGAGTCGCGTTCTCCTGCGCTATCTACTTATTTTGGAATAAGAGAAGAAGAAGAAGAAGTCTAGATAATGCCACTTTGTGTAAGTTAGTAAGCACCAATATAATGTTTCGGCAACTCAGATTCGATTATTTTTTTATGTACATATATGCATGTGTCTGTAGTGCACTTGCTTTGCTCAGCTAAGAGACAAAATTAATGATTTAATGGTATCTAACAGGCTTAAGATAACTGAAGACGTCTCGCTTGGCCAACCGCAAGTCCGCGGTTCTTTGATAACTTGATTGATGTCATATCTCAATAGCCCTGCTTTATCACCATACGTTTCCGTACCTACAAAACCATTTGATTGATAGAACCTCCTGTTTTGATCAGAAAAGTAAGACCAAGGAAGGGAACACATTTATAAAAACCAAAACTCTGCGACATCTGCTTTGGAATCGAATAAGTTGAAATATTGAAAAGAGCGAGTAAAACTAATGGAACGAAGTATTTTAGGTTCTCTTCAGAAAATTACTTTCCTACGACATTTGCTGTTAGGAGTAATAAATATATTATATTTGTTATTCTTATTGATAGATTCTAAACGTTTGTTAAGAGCCATAAGCTGGTTAATTGTTGACAGTATAGTGCAAAATTAACCATTTCGCTAAATTGTGACAGGCAGGGCGAATTGAAATAAGGCGAAGTTGCTAACACGCTGTTTTCTGCTTCTATCCACTGCTGGATTTCCAGAATTTAAGTATTAACGCTGATTAATTTTCTCAAATTTTCCTCAATCAAAGTAATTGTTTTTATTTTGCTGCTGTTTTTCTTATTTTCTGTGCTTATGCCAATATTCACCCAACTCGTCATTACGTCCACCTGTAGTAAATTCGACGTGGTAGCAGGACATAAAGGACAATTCCCTACTAACACCACCATGCTCTCAACATCACCTTGTTTACCGTTAATTCATGCTTTGAGTTATTTGTGTAGGGTCAGCGACCTTTTACCATAATTTTTGTTAGTTTTATATTATCGTATGCAACTCACATTTCACAGATCGTGATGAGTCGCTTGAGAATTGATTCCATTTTGTCCCAATACAGATCTTTTCATTGATGGTAATTCGCCCAATCGCTCCACGAGTAAAGTAACTTTTCACAAAAAGACAATTTACAGAACTGTCTTCACTAAATATATTGCTTGAATAGACAGCTTTCAAGTTAATTTGTCGTCTACCCTATATAGTGACACAAACCGCCTATACTTTTTTGCTTATCCATATAAGATACGAGTACATACATCATACAATTAAGCTGTTATAAATAAAAATTGGTGTAAATCCACTTTTAGAAAATAACACACACACAACATTACAGGTTTAAGTATTTCCTTTTCTGATTTCCTTTTTTCTTAAAAAAACAAATTTTAAAATACATATATTGAAATCTGATAATTACTTCCTATGCGATATCAACTTTTATAAGGATGTGCTGTTTAACTTACTATTGTATAAAAAATTTAAAATTGTAAAAAATTGCAAATTTTTCGAAATTGTTTAAATTAAATTTAATTCTAAAGAACGCATGCAAATTGTTTAGATTTACTTAGAAATATAAATACACATATCCATATGTAAACAAATAAGCCGCACTCATTGTCGGCTGTTATATGTAGTACTATTATATCGTCGGGTAAGTACCTGTTTGTCATGCTTCCTGCCTACCATACCATTTCGCCAACCTACCTATTATTTTACGGGTACTTAGCAATTACGTTATTTCCGTTATTACCGTCACTTGTCACTGGAGGAGCTAATTGTTGTTGTGGCGGTTTCCCATCCTGTTCCGTCCGCAAATACTGACGACTCTGTTGTTTATTAGCATCAACAATTGTTCCACTTTCCAGACGCTTTGAAATTGCCAACGGTATACCGGAGTTATAAAGATGTGTACCATAGTGTAAGCCAGCTGGATGAATAATATAAGGCAGCCCACCTCCTGACCACGATGGCCCAATGCTGTTCACAGCGTTTTGCTTCGTCATATGTACTACAGGCTTTTGAATAAGTCCTTTCGTTAGTATGAGAGTTTGTGGACTTATCGCTGCGACTAATGAAACCGGCCCATTGAGTGATGGCTGTAATGGATGTACGGAGTGAAAGGGGGGTGCCTGAGCAGTTTGGGACGCAAACAATGAGCTCGGAGACGATAATTTGACTTCTGTTGCTGCATGTGGTGCAGTTCCAAATTGGACCGGAATGTATTTGGCATAGGGAGGTACTTGATGCTGCTCAGATGCTTGCACGTAAACAGGGTTATAGAAGAATATTGGTGGTGATACAAGTGATGGCGATGCAGTTGATGCAAGCTGGGATTGTGGGAGTAAAGGTGACTGTGATTCTGCAGCAGTTGCTGTAGAGTGTGACGAGGCTAATATCTCTTTTATTGCTGGCTCGTTGACGCTGAGAACGTTTCCTTCATGCTGCTGTTGCGGCTGAAAGTTATGCTGAGCCTGATGTGCGTTGCGCTCATCGATGACATGTGGTTGCTGTTGATCTGAAGCTTGGGCTGCAATCGAAAATATTGATATTATTTACTATCAAAATTTTTGGCCTCAACCAAGACTTAAAATGACTAAAACCGTTAGTTGAGTACAGAATAATTGAGAAAGAATTGCGGATAAAACATTGCCTAAAATTATAAACTATTCATGGTATCTTAATTCGGAAAAGTTGCTTTGTTTTCTATGACAGTTTGAAAAGAAAGTAGGAACCGACGACAATAATTCTAAGATAATAAAACAGAGATTTAAAAGCAACAATTAATTTTTGAGAAGTTTACAAATACTTTTTAATTTTCTTTTTTATTATTTTGTTTCTTTTCGGACCCTCATTTTTGTAAATTTCTATTTGCTTAGGAAAAATCGAAATTATTTAAAATCAAAAAAAGATAATTTTAAAATTTCGCTAGCTAGAGAGACCGTTATTATAGTGATACAATATGTTTTTAAATAATTTGGTATACATGTCAATGAAGCTCGATAATACTTTCACCTATTTTTTTTTTTCTTGACTTTGTCTGTGACAGCCAATAAGGTTTTTATGAGTTCGGCGATTTTCGTTTGTTTAAATGAATGCAAGACAAAGAGTGAAATGTAAACAAAAAATTACACCATCAAAAAATAGTTTATATATTTAATTTAATATTTTAACAACTTTATGTAATAACATTAATGAATTTTCTCAAACTTTGGTCAGTCAAAGTAATTTTTTTTTGATGCTGTTTTCCTTAATTTTCTATACTTATGCAATCACATTCGCTCAATTCGCCATTACGTCCACCTGTAATGAATTCGTCTTGAAAAAATGCACAAGCTTGAGTTTAATTTGACGTGATATTCATAAACCCATGTTTCTTTATTTGCTATAAAAATGGCAATCGGAATCTCCTAGACAGCGAAATTTAAAAATTCTGGTAATTCTTTGAGCTCACCGTGTATATTTTTAACCTTAACATTAACCCAACCTTATTTTATAAGCTAACAAAAATCTGTTTAAATTGAATGTATTCCATGTTTGTATTTTCTTATAAACTTTTGCATAAAAATTCAATATTAATGATATCTATTCCTGTAGGGAAATTCTGTAACTTTTTCTTCGATACGATTCGTCGAGTTGTTAACTAACAAATTTTGTCGCTTGCACTAAAGATTGTATGATTCTGTAACTCATTTATAACGATAGTTATTAGCTGACATTTCCTATTTATCAAAATGGAGAAAATGTGGTCACACAGCTTAAAAGAAATCAATATATGCAAAAAGCACATAAGGAATGACAAAAACAAATAAATTCGTGATAGCAATTATTTTTAATAAATGAGTTGCAATGGATTACAAAGTTTAAAAATCAAAAACAATGTAATGGCTCCAAACAAATCAATCGTGCCACGCTCTTGTGTATGTAGCATTACCGCCAAAATTTTGAGCTTAGGATCTATCTATCTGCAATATGCTGTTTTACTTAACAATTGAAAAAGTTATACTTTTACCATTTGCACATTGATAAAACGGTATCCATGGCGGTTGACATAGACTTCTTCATTATTTCCGGGGCTCATGATTCACACATTGGTGCAATCGATAGCCCCAATAGTGCCTTCAACAAATGGTGGGTTTGGTGAAGCGAAAATTTCATTTTCAGCTTGCCGCTCTATTTGCGAAAAAGACTGAACGGTTAATTTCGGTGCTTACTCATGTATAAAACGGCTTAGAGACGACTGCTCTCCAACAGGACGTTGATAGCATCGAGTTGCGAGGAAGGTGGTTAGAATCTATAAGCAATTTAACGTGTTAAACATTGAAAACCACTTGAAATTTATATTACTTATCTGTTTCTCTGCAGATATCGCCGTTATTCTTCTGCGTTTTAGTTGCATATCAAGCTGAGAAATGAATTCTTCAACTTAATCTGGGGTTAATCGATACAAAATTCAAAATTATGTTGCAAGTTGTACTCGAATCGTTAAAATTGTCGCTATGTATTTTTAACGATCAAAATATACATAGTTAAGATTAAAATTAATACGAATAACTTTTCCTATCGAATAATAATTAAGGATGAAAAATAAGGATTTTTATGAAAAATTACGGTTTTTACAACCTCAATGAGGTTAAACTTGTTCGTCGGAATAGCCTGAAACGTTGTAAATGTCATTTTCTAATCCATTGTCAAATTTTAGGGGTACCCCGGTGGAAAATCCTAATTGATTTCTTGTAACCAAACACAAAATTGAAATTTGCAGTTTTGAAGTTTTTCGGTCGAAGTAATACTTTTTGAACGTAAAATTATGAAAACAATTTTTGAATACAATTACTAGAGATTAGACGCACAATTTTTGCGGGCTTTACTATATAAGTATATATATATGTGTTGAGAAGTAGACACTTTAATATTGTTTAAAGCAGAAATGCATTTTAATTACCGTTATGCTGCAGCTTATTACGCTGTTTGACCTGAGGTTTCTGCGGTGCATTGCGAATAAGTTGCGACTGTACGTTTGATAGCTGTGGTGCGAGATTGCCTGTCGGCCGAGATCGAGCTATTTCTTTAAGAATCAAACTTAATGTAAATGGCAATTGCTGCAGCGCCAGTGCTGGTGGAGCAGCGGCATGTGCACTAACTTCGGAGTTAGATTGTGTCGGTCCGTGTGGAGCATAATGGGTAGGCGTTTGTGTGAGAAAATGTTCGCGATTTAATGTGCCCACTCGAGCAGGCTGTAATACAAGGAGTGGTGGTAAAGAAACATGCGATGTTGACAACGGCAAAGGTATTGCTACCTGTTGTTGTGCAGGCGCAGGTGCTCTTCCATGTTCTGCTGCTGATTGATATTGCAGCTGTCTTATATACGATAACGGTATGGCAATGATGTAATGATTCTGTCGAGCAGATTGTTGATATTGCGGATATGTGTGCCTTTCAAAAGCGGAATATTGCGGTTTTTGTTCTAATTGTTTTTGAATTAACAGTTGCTGTTGATTTGGCTGTCTTTGTTGCTCATTTTGATTAATTTGTCGTTGTTGAGTATATAGATGCCTGAGATGGTCCGGCGCATGCTGCCGCAGCTGTAGTGGCCCTTCCAATGGTATATTATCTGCGTTTAACGACTGGGAGCCATAGTTTTGCAATACATTTGCTGGCTGAATATATTGCTGCTGATTGTAGTGTGGTTTCAGCAGGTATTGAGATTGCTGCTGTAATGTCTGGGGATGAGTTTTTTCAAGTTGCAACTGATAGGGTTCTTTAAATGGTCCTCTGTAAGAATGCCCCGTTATGCCGTAGTGACCTTTTTGTTCAACGAAATTCGTAACGCTCCCCGCGATTGAGGTAATAGGAACTGGATTTGTAGTCGGAGGTCTGTTATAATACGCCTGAAATTAGATACTAATATTAGATTTCTTACGTATTTAAATTTTGAAAGTTTTGAAAATATTTATTAATGGTTGTAAAACCTGAAAATTACACTTTACTAAATATTCAAACAGATTTTTTGAATCGTGTCCTCAACATTATAGTTCTGTTTTTCTCCTTGGCTCGAAGATAACACATGCATCTCTTTAGGCCATATTTATTTTTAATTTTTAGTTGATTAACGATATTAAATTTTTTTTACTGTTTTCAACGCCGGGAATCGTTCAACTCATATAGAATGGAGTACTAATGCTCAGTAAATTTTGGTCTGCGCTTTTTCCTAGTTAGTACAACGAATTTCATAACGCCAAAAAATTAATTTTTAGAATATATTTTGAAAGAAAAACCTGCTCTTTTTTCTGCTCAAGTTAATATGTACATACATCTATCATGATTACGAACATCTTAATTCAATATGCTTCTTTATTATATAACAAACCTAATATATGTATGTACGTACATATGTATAAACTACATCTGAGAAATCACTTCTATAATAAAGAAATGTGGAACTCTACATTTTGGAAGAAATCATATCTGAGTAACTCTCAATAAATTACAAATCAAATCAAAGGAAATCTATTAAGTACATGGTGGGAAAAAACACTCCTCGGAATACTATCTTTTTACATGAAATAGCTCAACAAGACATCCTCCTCTCCGAACCTTCCGACCGTAAGAGAAATGACTGTCAAAAGTTATGTTCAGAGCTTGCAACAGCGAAATGTTATCAACAGAATTTTAAATAATTTCATAATTTATATGTTCGACTATAATCGGCAAACAAATCCACAGAAGGTGAAATACACAATGAGGTTAGCAGGACTCTACTCAACAGTGATTTTCAATGACAGCAATGCAGGGTTGCAGGTTCAAACACCTTCATTAAAGTATAATAAAATTTTAATTATTACCTTTAATTAAACAAGAGTTTGTAAATACTTAAATAATTATTACTTACTGTAAATATTTATGATTGAACTCATGGATAAAATGAAATAATGTTAAACAACAAACTACAGCCTGCCTTAGTGTTAACATATTTACACACATTCAGTCTTAATACAGCAACGTGATCTTAGAAGAAAAATGCTAAGAAAAATCTATCATGATTACGAAAATCTTAAGTTATAGATAATGTAACAGGAGTATTAAATGTATTTTTTGGTAAAAATTTCATATCCAAAAAAAAATATAATTACAGGGTTAACACAGAAAAGGGTACTAATGGAACCGTAACTGTTGAGTAGGCTGCAATGCATGCCAGAAGCCGAAAGACCATTGAGTTAAACCCAATAAGTTTTCCTTTCATTTGTGGAGAAGCTATGTGGGCGGCTGCAATAGCCAAGTGGTTATCATTGCGTACTACCATTCAGAAGGCCTGGATTCGAGTATAGGCTCGAGTAATATCCAAAATTATAGAAAATAAATTTTTTCTACTTGCGATCACCTCTCGGCGGGGAATGTTAAGCCCTCCGGCGACGTAGAATAGACTGTAGGTCCTTACAATTCTTGGTAAAAAGCATCAAGACGCTGAAAATCGCTTCAACGATTACAAAGTGACAAATATATAGTTATGTAGGCGTACACGAAAACGAAAATTTTGAGCAATAATGCAAAATGTAATCATATATTTTTGAAGGACTCCGATAAATTTTTCTTATTTTTGAAGCGTAATTTGAATGCGATTCCCGAAAGCCAACAAACCCTATATGCTTCGAAATACTAGGATTTTGAACATACTTAGAAGATAAAAGGCGTTTTCAATAAATAGCCTTATCTCTGGTTACCTGTGGATCCGCTCCCTCGGCTATATAACGTACAGTTGTTGGCTGAAAAGTACTTGGCGCCTGCGAAGATTGAAGTTGTTGCGGCAGAGGTTTAATTTTTTGATAAGATTTACCAGTTATTGGTCTGAAGGATTCATCCCCTTTAAACTCGAAAGGCCCTGCAAAAGAGCATTATTATCCCAGAGTTTGGTTACATATTATATAGGGTTATCCATTTTGCGGCTTACAAAATGCATTTAAAATAATTTTTTTTTTTATGAAATTGCTTTTTTTATTATAAAGTTTGTACTTTGGCATCATATGTTATGTGAGACAATATATCATTCAAATGGCTACCTTGTAAATTTTGGCAAACTTCGATCCGTTTGGGGTAATTTTCGATCACTCTTTGGCGCACATAACTTGACGAATGTTGGTTTTCAAGTACTCATGATTTAAAGGTTTATCTGTATAAACACTTTCCTTCGACTTTCATCTTGTTGAAACCACATATTTTGAAAGTCGTGTTCTTCAATTGAAGGCCAAAAAAAGGCTGTTATCGAATTTAAAGTGACAATTTCGCAGTGACGTTTAACGTTTTCAAGGAAGTAAGGTCCAAACACACCTCCCGACCAAAGAGCGTACCAGACAGTGAGTTTTTTGGGTGTAATGGGCTCTCTTCAAATATTTGACAGTGCGACAATTTTGCTTATTTACTGTCTATGGAGTGAAAATGTGCCGCTGAAGAAAATTTTGTTGGAAAAATTTTTTTGTTCAAGCACCCAATCAATGTAACTACGACGTTGGGAATGTTGTTTTGTGAGCCATAAAGTGCCATAAGAAAGTCCCAGCTCTTGAGAAAGTCGAGAAATAGACACATTCGGATCTTCAGCTACACTTTCACTTACACTTACAGGACCAATATTTGAAGTAAAATGAGCAAAATGATGATACGCCTTACAATATCTGTAACCGTTCCAGTCTGTTCAAGTTTCTTTAAATTTTTATCAGTTGCTTGAGTAGTTGGACGATTATGTTCACCATAATCTCTTCTTAAAGCACGAAACATGGCCACGTTTGAATCACATTTTTGTTGTTTGTTCGGTTTATTATTAGCGGTTATTAAGCGATCCATTTTCATAAATACCTGATACCCAAGTACATCCCTGCAGTTTCAAAACTACTAAATGGATAACCCTGTACATTACTCACCTATTTGATCCGAAGAATCACGTTTTCCTGTTTTACTTTTTGTTTCTGATGGTAAAAAAGTTGGGGATTTCACAGTATGAATTGTTGTTTCCACTGCTAAGCTGTCACTAATGTTCGTTTTATTTTTGGCAAGAACCGAAGAAAAACTCACAAATAAGAATAAAACAATCTGAAAATTTTATATTAAATAAATAAGATTATCTCGACCAAGACTCTAGCTTCTTATAAATATAACGGAATACTAAGAGGTATTTTAGCATTACTATGTGTTTAATTCTTAAACGTTTGTCTTCATTTATCTCTTTTAAAAATTTAATTTTCTTATATTTGAAGTTTATTTTGTAGCGCATAAGTACATAACACGAAGTATTTATTATATGTGCCTTCTGTATGTGCGCAGGCCAGTTCAAATAAAAACGAAGAAAACCACTAATTTTAATGACGTTCGCAAGTTTTTTAATTGGTAAGATGAATCTGTTCAAGAGGTTAAAGTCCTCAGCTTAGTTAGGTTTCACATCATGTCATCCATTTGATACAATAACTATGTATGACCTTCAAATTCCGCCGTCATGACGAAACCTATCTAAATGGACTGACAATACCATTTACTAGGATCGCCGTCGCATGGACACATTTTGCAGCTCTTTCGGTGTAAAGAAGTGAATGTCAATGATATTGAATTAATATTTGTTTGTTTGGATAGATATAATTTTTTATTTGGGATAAAATATTGCACGTAATTGAACATACATATATTATAATTATGAAAAAGTACAAACTCTTATACTATGTTTTAATATCAAAATGAGTTAATCAATTACTTACCCGTAAATTACACATGATTTATTTCAATACAATTTTATACACATATAAGTAAATGTTTATGCTTGTTCGTATTACACTAAGGTGGTTGCTTCTACATAACTGTCCATACATGAAAAACATACAATTTGACAAAACTCAATTTAATGTTTACAACATTTAATAGATTTTTAGTTTATTCGCTGATTTGCATATATAATGATGTTAATTCCGTATATACATGTTGTATTTATTTTAACATTGTCAATTTCAATTAACTGAACAAAATTAAATTATGGTCCGACCGAAAGAACTTGTTTATTGGAGCATGCACCTAGTTACATAGTATGTACTACATGCACTCACACTCATTAAATGATGCACACAAAACAGCAAACATGGAAGTACACAGCATACCAATAAAAAATTAAGCAAAAAATCATTAGTGTGTATTTATGTGTGTGAAAATCCCAAGTACAGGCGTGCATGAAATCTATACTGTATGTGGATGAAAAAGTACTCCAAAAGTGACCATAATCCATATGAAATATACGCTGCAATTGGCATTGATATGCCCTAGGATAGGGCCATATACTCACACAGCGTTCTGTAATCGCTGGAACTATTTGCGGCCGAGCTCCTCCTACAATTAGTGGTGCACGTTTTGCAGCTTTTTCCACAGTTTATCCTAAACCGACTCCGACCGCACGATGGATTTTCATGTCAGAAATACACTTGAAGAGGTTGATAATTTCTTTCGGAGGGCAACCGCAATAAGAAAAATTAAATTTCCATAATTATCTACGAAAATTAGATACGAATCTACTTTTGTTTAGATACATTCTATTTAGCCGATTTGATAAAAAACTGTAAAACGTTATCAGGAGCTGTAAGTGCTTCATGGTCTGACAGAATTAGATCCAAGTGGTGCACAAATTTTTGAAGGTTGTTTAACAATAAAAACTCAAAACATTGTAGGCGGATGCGGATTCTGTATGCATGTTTAATGATTCGATTAACAAAATGCTTTTTATGCATCAAAATTTGCATATCCACAAAAAATCCAATTGAACTATTTATGTATTTATACCACAAGCACATTATAATAGCTAATTTGAGTTGATGAATTTATAAATAATATACATATATATATATATATATTTTTTTTTTTTTATTTATCTAAGAAGGAAAGAAAAAATGAGGAGTAATAAATTAATACACTATTATACCAAAAGTGTTCTTTATATAGATCCATTGTCCATAAAGTCTGCATTGAAGAAAATAGATATTTGAAATTCATAGATAAGATATGCACACGGTCGAAGGGTATGCCAATGCGATCCTCTGTATCGTCGATAATTGCATATATTATTATGGTTGATTCACTCTATTAATACATTAGAACAAACATCGATACTACTGACAAAATATGTGGATTTGTGAACTTATTTGCAATAGCCAACGAAAACGGGGTTCAAGCCACACTCGGCACTAAACTCTTTAACAAGAATATAGAATTTACTTTTGTAATTTAGGAAAACTGAAACCATACTTGGACTCATTCATAATAAAGCAAGGAAACTGGGGCGGGTTATGATAACGTTAATTCTAAACATCCAAAACCTTAGTTATCTGAACGATTAGTATAATCAGATTGCTACGACAAAACCAGAATAAAAATATCAAACAAATTCGCTAACACTTTAAAAAAACATCTTCAATAGAACAAAGTCGGAGATTACTCATTCTGACAAAAGCAA
The DNA here is from genome assembly GCA_030068015.2 of Neoceratitis asiatica. Classification (NCBI taxonomy): domain Eukaryota; kingdom Metazoa; phylum Arthropoda; class Insecta; order Diptera; family Tephritidae; genus Neoceratitis; species Neoceratitis asiatica. Next base: position 70,748,919 of record CM061525.1, on the reverse strand, counting down.
TGTGGTTTATAAAACCACATGCAGTAGTAAAAATAATGAATTACACTGGCCTACAAAAAAAATTTTGGTTTAGTGCAGCTCTGTTCACATCTGTAGTTGATAGGGTAGGTAGTATGAACTACATTGCTGCTACAAGATGTCAGCTGACAGCTCTGGTTTACCTACGATTCTTATTTTAGCTTTTTTCTCACAGCAGTTCTTTTACACAATGGCAATAAATGTGCTCCTATTCCTCTCGCCCACTCTACATCTATGAAAGAAGAATAGAAGGTAGTTTCAGTTCTTCCAGAAAAAAATAAAATATTCTGAACATAATTGGGTAATTTGTGTCGACTTGAAAATGGTAAATTCTTTGTTGGGCCAACAGAGTGGTTATACAAAATACCCTTGTTTTATTTCTTTCTGGGATAGTCGAACTAGATCTAGTCATTGGACTCAAAAAAATTGGCCTGCCAGAAATCTTGTTCTCGGTGAAAAAAATGTCATAAACCAGCCTTTAGTTCCATGAGAAAAAATCATTATTCCACCTTTGCACATATGTAAAACTAGGGCTCATGACACAATTTGTCAAAGCTCTTGACGAAAATGGTCAATGCTTTAGGTTCCTTTCTCAAAAATTTCCTGGATTCAGTACTGAGAAATTGAAAGCTGGAATTTTTGATGGGCCTCAGATACGTCAATTAATTAAAAGTTCTACGGATTTTGAAGCTTCTATGACTGAAATAGAAAAACTTGCGTGGAAATCTTTTGTCGTTGTTATACAAAACTTTCTTGGTAACTTCAAGGCAGATAACTACAAACAATTAGTAGAAGAAATGCTGCTGAACTTCAAAAATTTGGCTGTAATATGAGCTTGAAGGTGCACTATCTCCATAATCATACCGATCATTTTGAATATAATTTATGAGATTTAAGCGAAGAACAAGGAGAACGCTTCCACCAGGATATAAAAACAATGGAGCGCATCGTATGATGGCCGATTATTGCTGGGGAATTATGCGTGATCTCACTCCAGAAAATCACTCAAAAAAATTTTTCTCAATGTATAATTTCCAAATAAATTAATATTTTTTTTAAAATGTATATTTTTCTTCTTTCTTATAAACAAGAGCTGATATGAAAAATGTGACTAGTTTTCTTGTATCAGTTCACAAAATATACCGAAAATCAGGTCTAAAATATTAGGTACCAAAATGAATGTAGGCCAGTGCTATATGGATAGATATATGTAGGAACAACTAAGTCGAATTTAAAAACCAGTTTCGCACAAATGAGTACACAAAAAGCAGCACTCTTATCTCATTATGCAGCCATCGGCCACTCCTCCAATTTTGACGAAATAAATATTCTTAAACAAGAACAGCACTACTGCAAGCAATATACATTACAAACCCCTGCCAGTCAAAACTGGGTAAAAAACCAGATAATTTGAGCAAACTTTTGTTCACAAATGGATAAAAAAAACTTGGTAACAGCATATGCAATTTGTTAGAGAGAGTACAGAGAGTACACCCATTAAGTTTACTCCATAATAAAAACGCATAGCTGTACTCTTCAAATTCTTGTGGTTAGCGTTCATATTTTGTTACATGCGAATTAAAAATATTTTAAATTGACAAAACAAATTTAAATTTCGGAAATTCTTTAATTTTATTTTTTTTGTATTTGTGTTTTATTCCTTAAAAAAAAATTCTTATTAAACAAAGGTTAAATTATATTAATATACACAAAAATTGACACATTAAATAGATGACTTCGGAGCTAGATTTTTTTGTCTGGATCAGCGAAAATCTAAAACGAAAAAAAATGCATCCAATAAAACGAAGGAAACAATATATATATATAGATATATATTGCTTCAGCTGCTTTTCTTGGTTGTTGGATTTCTTTCCTTTGTTTTATATGTTTTATTCACGACAACAATATATACATATATATATGTATATATATATATATTGTAACGTTTTCGTTGCTACCCTCGATGATTTCCCAAATCCTTCAAGTCCGATCACTGGATCGCTAAATAAAACTCCCACGACTTGTTCATTTGGCCTCTTAGCCGTCAGGAATTAACTCATCGTTTAGTAAGTCTTTAATAATTACAATTCTTTACTATAGCCAATGGCTTATTTTACAATTCTTTATGGCACACAATTATTCTCTGCTTCACGCAGCTTATCCGCTTCTAAAACACACAGCTCACAGCAATGTTACTCCACTAAGTTGCCTACCGTCTCTTCTTGTGATATCGGCTGCCGATCTTTTTATACCTGTCGATGACCCAAACATTCTGTTTACACACTTAAGAATAGGCTGATTATTCGTTTGCCTGTGGTAGCTGCAGCCGCTTAGTTTATCCTTAACGACGGGGAATTTCCTTTACACTGTCGACCTTTTCGTTTGTCCTTGGTGTGGGTAATTTACATCATGCTGCCGCTTCTTAAGTTTGTTTGTTCTTGGTATGGGTAATTTACATCATACTACCACTTCTTTTGTCTCTATTTTTTATTTGGAAATCTCGTCACACTGCTACTCCTTTTGTCTTTCCCTCGTAATTAGGATTTACGTTACAATATATATATATGTATATATACATATAACGAATTCAGGAACCTACAGTTTATTTTAAGCCGCCTCCGAACAGATTTTTATGAGGAACATTTATTTCATGTCAAAAATACAAGCTTGATTCCCTGCGGAAGGGCGACCGCAATTGGAAAAATTAATTTTCTATAATTTTGGATATTGCTCGAAACGGGGCCGAAGACTAGACTGTTTATTTAGCATGTTGATGCACTACACCTTTATCTTTCATTCATTTTTTTGTAACAATTAAGAAATAGAAACAAAACTCACCAAAATTTTTTATTGCATTGCACTACTACAGCATCTTTTTTCAATTCATTCAAAGCAATTCTGTAAAATAATAACACTTTAATTGAAATATAAAATTATTATTTTAATTTACATTAATATCATTACCTCAAAAATAAATCCACAATCAACAAGAAATTTATTTCTGTACAACCATTTTTTTTTCAAATTTTCAAAATTTCAGCAAAAGAAATGCTATTAAACAAATTAATAATTATGTTTGACAATGAAAATGCTGTAATTGTGTGGGTGAAATAGAGAAAAGTTTCAAATGTGTTTGCAATTTTTTTTTTTCATTTTAAGGGCAAAGTAGTTAACCCTGGGTGGCAAGGAAGCTTCTCATAATGATCACACCAACAAAAATAAGATTTAACTTCAAAACTTACACTGATAAATTCGCTCACTTGTACATACATTTGCCAACTAACGAATCAACAATCAAAACTCCACGTCACATTTTGAAGACATATAAATGTATGTGAGTTTAAATAAATAAATACAATTTTATTGGTTTTTTCTTTCTTTCGTTAACTGTTTTACCATGAAGGTGGTTACCGATGTGTAGCCGAAATATATCAGAAAACATAATAAATATTGTGTTTTTATTTAAATCGACCTCAAGCCGGAAAAAAAACATTAAAATATACCACATGAGTATATTCTGCTCGCTATAGCCTAGGCAGAATGAGTTCATACCCAATGTGGTTCAAGGGCAAGATATAAAATTACAGTAACAGTTTCTTTTTCAAGGTATTTGAATATTAAGGTTCGTTTATTGAGCTGCTAAGCAGTACTCCCTTTATTCATAGAAGACTAGTTACACTTCATCCCTTTTCGTTTCTGCTAATTCGTAGCCAAAAATAAATCATTATAATAAATAATTTATGTTATGTTACGTAATGGTAAACTGTTTTTCGATAGATATTCACACAGGACAAAAAAAACATTTTTGAGCTCCTTTTCATTTAGCCGTGCCCGAAATTGGGCACCTGTTACGAAATGCTCCATCTCATCTAAATAATAAATAATCTAAATATACACAAAAAAATTTGCTAAAATGTTTTGTTTCTCAACTTTAAATAAAAAAATGTTATGTCCTCTAAATTTTTTTATATGATTGTTGTATACAACCTCGTTCGGTACCGATCGGCCCGGAGAGGTCCTTCCCATATTTGACTCCGCTTCTGATATTATTCAGGTTCAGTTTACATAGCCGTATGAATTGTGTTGTGATATCAAGCTCAGACATAGCGTTGTAGCGGCAGTTCTTTATCGTGCTGTCAAGGCAGATTTAAAATCGATGAAAAGACGATGTGAATCGCTTTTTTTTCTTCCTCTTTTCTCTTCCGACCATATTCTGCGAAGAAGCTGATGCCTGCACCTTGCCAATTCTTCGCCGCCGTATTTGAACTCGCTATTCGAACTTTTTCATAGTCGGGTGATGGAACGCCTATACCCTCGTTATCGATTGGGTTTTCGGGTTCGTCATCTCAGAAGCTTTCACTTTCACTGCCATTGAGCAGGTTGAAGAAGTGTTCCCTTCATAAGTATACTTGCGACAGCTTACCTTCTCATAGAGTTTTCGAGCATTGTCGGCTAGTTTCGTCTCGCATCTTGCTTCCCTCTTCAGCTCTCGGTATCTATCCCACCCCGCACGTGTTGTAGTCGATAGCAAAGTTGTAAGGTAGGCAGTCTGCTTTTTCTCCACTGTAGTTCGACATTCCACTGTAGTTCGTCATAAAAAGGGTTATCTCTAATTCGAGGCATTTGTTCGTTTTTCATTGGAGTATAGCTTTTATGTGGTGGGCCCCAAGCCTTACGCACTTTAGCTTCCCTCCAACCCTCCAAACGGATGTTCGTTGGCTTGGTCTAATACCAAAAGTCGTGAGCTGCTTGAACTATATGTAAGAGAATCGTCTCTGGCCACTCTCAGGTGAATGGTAGTCAAAAACTTTCCTTACTTGCGTGAAGTTCTGCATATGGCCCCATCTTCCTTGTTCCATTTACTTTAATAATTTTTCTCCCACCTGACTAAAAGTGCTTTCTCCTAAACACATTTATAATGTTCCATTTTAAATTATAAAAAAAATTAAATTAACGACAAATTTTAGAAAATATTTATAAGACTCCCAGAAATATAAATTTCTTAAAAGAAAGCGTTGAAAGGAAACACAAATTTTTATCTGAGCAAATATGTTGTACCATGGTCAGTGGAAAAGTCTGCAATCTTTCGACTTCATCTTACAAAATTCGTGGATCAAAGCCATGTGAGTAAGCAAAATTAAATAAGAGAAAAGAAAGCGATATATTAACCGTATTTTTTGACGCGCATAACATATTTATAAACGCTCAAATTTTTGTATAAAGAATCAAAAAACGCTGTACTTAGCTCTGTGGAAAATTTAAGGGCATATACTCGTTCATGTTGGCTTTTCTTCTCCAAAGCACCTCTATTGAAATCAAATTAAAAAAACTTTCCATAATTATAGATTTTATGTAGACTGGCTATAGAACCTTATAATAAATGGCAACACTGGTCGACGATTTTTCTCTAAAGCCAAAAATTTTTACTGTCACGGATGAGAGACTACGAGCATTTTGGAAGTTTTATTTAGCGGGATAAAAATAATCTTATTAAAGTTTGAATCTTATGCCTAAATAATTGCAGAAGTGTTAATTCAACTAACTATACAGTAGGTACAATCCATCTGTACATAAGATTTTGTTACATGGCAGGCAAATAATTCAAAAAATTTAAGTTCGGGCTGAAAAGCTGTCCGATGAAGCTCAGAAAGCGTCTGATAAAATTTAAAAACAAACCCGACTCATAAACAGTAGATGCACATGCGGAGTTGCGAAAAATGAGAATGTATTGCACCTCCTTCTGATCTCTTCAAATGCTCTTATCAGCAGCATAAGGATGAGATACAAAGCCAAAGGAATTGACGCGCCCCTTTCAAAATATAATCGAATAATCTTTTTTAATAAAAGAAATCAGGTATCAAATATCTATAAACTACTTAAAGGTTGGATGGCATGGTTCATATGTAGAAAATAAATTAGTATCCTGAATTGATATCCGAAAATTTTCTTGATAGGCTCTTCGGTTGAGATATTCCTAATCATTGCAATTTTCCTTATTTTACCTTACATACATATGCAATTTAGTCAAAATAATAGAATTATTTGGACAGGAAACTTTCAGTGAACAGTATAAAAATGTATTAAAAAGAGATAAATATATATTACATCCTAGGTCTAGAACTAAAGGAAAAAGGTTTCACTACTTCAATTATAAAAATGTATGATTTGTATAAAATGTTAAAATATGGATATGAATCTGAAGGGAGGTAAAGCAGCTTTCTGCAATGATTCTCTCTAAACTACTCGCTACACGTTCACTCGAAGAAAAGCGTGTACTGGGGTGTTATAACTTCGCTTGCATCTAAACAAATATATATACATTACTAGAGCTTTGTAACCAGTAAAGCGATTTTTGGCTGAGCTCCTCCTCCAATTTTTGGTTTTGCGAAATACACTCGGAGGGCTTGACATTCCCTACCGAACGGGGCGACCGCAATTAGAAAAATGTATTTTCCATTAAATTGGATGTTGGTCGAATCTGAGCTCGAACCTGACCTTCTGAATGGCAGTATGCAATGCTAACCACTTGGCTAAAGCAGCCGCCAATCGTATATGTACAGTGGCGGACAAAAGTCTACAAACACCCCGTATTTTCGTTGAATTGATAGTCTAAAAGGTTTATTGGAAAATTTAACGATTCAGTTTATTTCAACTATTTTCCCTTATCATAAAAAATATCGAAGCATCAAAGCTACTAAATTTGTCAATCCTGAGGGAGTAATACTGTCCCAAGCTTCAATAAGACGTTCTTTGAGTAATGCTGAACTGGAAATCTGATTTTTTTCTAATTTTTCGCTCGAAAATATCTCAGACATATTCAATAACATTCAAATCTGGGCTTTGAGGTGGTGTGTGTAGTTGCCATCGAGCAGAATAAAGCAAACAATCCTTAACAATATGAACCATGTGCTTTAGATCGTTATCCTATTCAAAGATCCAGCCTGCGCCAAGCTCCAAACTGTTCACCGAAGGCTTCAGATTACTTCCAACAATGACTTATATTTCAACCGATCCATATTACTATCAATAAAAACATGCTTTCCGACTCCAGATGCCACAACCGCTCGCGAAACCATTACGTTCCCGCCACCATGCTTCACTGTTGGTACCATACTTTGGTTTTAAATGCAGTGCTTTCTTTTCTACAAATTTTTACTCTTCCATCGTTGCCGAATATATTGAACTTCGATTTGTCTGTAAACAAGACTTTTTGCCAAAAAAAATTCCTTGTCTAAATGTGCTTTAGCGAACTGCAAGCGAAGTTTACGATTTTTTCAAAATTAAGAGGCTTTTTTTGTGGCGTTTTACTGTTGAAGCCGTCATCGTCCAGAGCTCTTCGAATTGTTCTTAAATGTTGATGAGCTTGCAAGGTTTTCGGCTAATTTTGGAGCAGTAACTTTAGGATCATAATTCACTGCCTTCAGAATAAAGCTGATGTCTCTTCGAGTTAGTTTCTTCGGACGGCCAACACGCTGCTTTTCTTCGGTGGATCCCATTTTTCAAAGCTTTTTACAATGGTCTGTACCTTTGGTGGGCTTAAGTTTAAATTTTATTAAATTTCACCATACGATTTCTTCTCTTTTTTGTGCTGAATAACCAAGATTCTTAAGTCAATGGATATTTATTTTCGTGGAGCCTTAGTTGATTCTAATGTGTTTTAACCACAACTAAATCAATACTAGCAAATTAGAAAACATAATTTAAAAAAATATTTAAAAAAAGTACCTAAACGCCATAACAACACATCATATCTAGATAACTGGTGTATTTAGAATTTTTTCAAGCATATATTTGCATTTTTTTACCATAGTTGTTTTATTTTATGTTAGAGAACGGATTTGTTTTAATATATATGATTAGAAAAGGATTTAAAATAAAACTGTATACCTACATTTTTCAGCAAAGTGATAGTACTTTCTACACAACGAATACAGCCGGTGTATGTAGACTTTTGTCCGCCTTTGTATGTATTAATTAATTTATTTTAATTAAGGCAAATTAAATTAAAGTAAATGAAAGAAAATAAATGAAATCAAAAGAAATAACTTGGAACGAAATGACAAGAAATTAAACTAAAATGAACTAATTTAAATTAAATCAAATATTCAGATGAATATTTCATATAAATTCAGAATGGCGAGAAAAATGTATGCCTGTCTGCCCATTCTTGTATCAGTGCATTGGATAGCTCGAACTATAAAAAAATATTACATTTATAAAAAAATAATAAATAAGTGAATAAAATACTGAATAAATAACTGAATAAAAATAAAAATATTGCTAAAATATTCGTGTATTTTATTTTAGTTTTCTGTAGGTAACTTTAGAAATCACACTCTGAATATAAGCAATTATATTTTAGAATAGAATGCATTATATTTTAATTCAAGCATATTTTCATACATACATAAGATACATACATGCGTTATTACTAGCAATCGATTAGTATATAAGGGTGAAACACAACTGAGTCATAAAGCGAGTGATTTGAGGTTTGCGAGGTTAATTTAGCGAAATCGTAACAATTGGTGTCAGAAAATTGTTAAATAAAACCCTAAAGAGAAGAATTGAATAATGAAAAGGATTCCGGATTTGACGACACCTCTTCTAAAAAGGGATTTGGGAAAGCGAGGATTATCTATAACTGGAAATAAGGCAGCAGCCCTTAAAGCAGACCAGCCGCTACGAGAAGCAATGGAAGTCGAAGGTATCGACTTGTACCAATACGATTGCCGTCGTGAGGACGAAGAGACATCAACGAAGGGTATGGACATGAACATGCTATTGGCTGCAATTTCACAAAATATATCTGCAATGAATGCCAGCATTACACAAAGGTTTGATGAAGAGGATAGCAAGATGTCGCGAAAGTTAAATGCACATAGGGTTGGACATAGGGAGCAGATATCATCCTTACAAGGAACAATCGAACAAATACAGTAAAATTTGGTGAAGGACATGGCTGAACTTAAGGAAAGACAGGATAGAACGAGCTGGAAAGTCATATCCGAGATTTGCATTTGAGTCGTCCAACCATTTCAATCAACGTCTCCGTACCATCCTTTGAAGGCACAAGGCCCCTTGCATTTAAGGGGTCTGTAGTGGAAATTTCGCAGACTAATCCTGAATAAGAGAGAAATAATTACGACATATTAATGCGAGCCGTAGAAACACGTGAAACGGTGACATTCTTAAGCAGACCAGCATACAAAGTCTATATATTGAAAGTAGAAACTCCAGATGTGACGAACGAAATATTGAAAACTTAAACTCTATCGATGGAAAGAATCGTTCTGGTGCCAACATGAAGAATCAAGCTGGCAATTGTTTAAATTGTGGAAAACCAAGCCACTTGGCGGAGGAATGTAAGACGAGCTCCAATAAAAATAAAAATTCGAGAGAACGAAAACGAAGAGCTGAAGAAAGTGAGTCCGACTCTAAACAGTCGTTAAACTAAAACGTCTCTTAAATTGGGAGTAAAGCAAGCAGCGTTACAATTGGTGGTATGTGGATGGATATGAATACTATTTCGTGCGCATCACACTCCATTATTCGATCTGATTTGATCGCTAAAGAAATAAGACCATTACCTGGAACAAGACTGAAAACGGCAACTGGTGAAAACACCCAAGTTGTAGCAGAAGTAACATGTGACCTTGTATTACACAGCTGTATAGTCCCGCATATAGTAGATGAGATCATCATAGGAGAAGACTACTTGTTGGATCAAGGCATTAAGATCGTCATAGATAGCCGAATTATGGAGTTGAAAAACATGGATGTACTACTTAGTATGGGCTATAATTACACACAGCAAGCAAGTGCTACTAGAAGGCAGCGAACTGATTGCACCAAAGTCAGAAGCGGTTGTTTGGGCAAAAATTTATAGTTATAGTTATGTGGGACAAACAAAATATGGGTTGTCGAGCAGCTCAAAATTCTAAACCGGACGTACTTATTAGTAAAAACAAAGTAACTTAACTGCAAATAGTCCAACATATATGACAAGTATGGCTACAAACCAGGCAGGGCCAACGTTGTGAAATATTTTTTTGACAGCTCTGCTTCATCAATCGGATGGCATGATAAAACGATTCAACCGAACCCTGGAAGAGCACTTGCGGAAGGTCGTGGACAAACATCAGAATGATTAGAATATCCACATACCGCTGTTCCTGATGGAATATCGGACCCTAGTGCATGAAACAACGGGTCAAACACCTGCGTCTAAGATTTTAGAGGAAGAATGGAAAGAGATAAATAGTCTTGTGAGACAGCAAACTCAAATTATGGGTGACAAAATGGAAGTCAGGTATGATAAGACCATGACTTAAAAGCGACGTAGTGTATGGAGTCTAGAACGATTGGAGACCCAGAAACAAGATGAAAGTGATCCACCTAGAGAGGCCTGTAGCATTTGGAATAGCAACTGTGTAGCGGAAATGCGAAACGAATGTCAGATGAAAGAGAGAGACCGATAACTGACAAGTTCTAGAGCTTGAATCGAGAAGGTTCGTTATCGGCCACTTCTGGCGTTATTTAAGTATTTAAGGTTAAAGCGAAATCCTTGGTGATAACACTACTATGAATAAAAAATAATATACTAGTTATTGAGTAATAAATGAACATTGAGTAAATTCTGAAAACATAGTTGGTGACTTTTATTTAACAATCCAGTGATCGGACTCGAGGGATTTGAGAAATCATCAAGGTTAATTTGGCGAAATCGTAACAACATTTTTGTTTAGCTCATAGCACTAAATAAAAACATCACCAAATACACGAAAACTTCACTTGAAGGAATATCTCATTTGCGGAATTTTTACAGAGTGGCACTCTCATATGATGTTTTTCTATTTTTCTGAACATGTTATTGTCAGAATACCTCATTTACTTACTCAATGCTCAACATCTGCACTTCTACTATTTGTGCTCTCAGTAAAGGTACGAGTAGTAATCATACTCACAAAAAACCACACAGTGAAACAAAATGCACTCGTTGCAGACCTCTACGTGGAAAATATGCTGCCACTTATTAAAACTTTTTAATTCAAAAAGTATATAAAATACACTGGAAAAAATTTCATGGAAGTTGTGAATTTTCTATCGTCCAGTAATAAAAACTGTTACTCGGTAAATCTGTTCCTCAAAGTAGTATACTTGGGCCTACTGGAAAATCTTAAGACCGGAGCATACTCATGTAGAAAACATGGATATAGTCTGGTTACCCATGTCCCAGGCATAATGAGTTTATGGAGAGCAAAATTCTCTAATCTGCTGATTGGCATTAAAAGTACGACACCCAGAGATGGTGAACCCTGATCCTCAATAGAAAATAATGGAATAGACATTCCCATACTCGGCGTGACAAAGCACGAATAGCGATTGTCCGTTTGAAAAATAACAAAGCGAACGGAAGCATGCCTGACGAATGGGAACTCAGCGCACCAGTTATCGTGGGATAAGCCTCCTCAATATCGCATACAGGGCGCTATAGAGCGTACTGTAGATTAAAGCCCACCGTCAACAAACTGATGGGACCTTATCAGTGTGGCTTTAGACCTAGTAAATACACCATTGATCATTCGATCAATTCACCATGCGCCACATCTTGGAGAAGACTCGAGAGAAAAGGCAAATACACCATCTATCTATCGATTTTAAAGCTGCCTCCGGCAGCACGATAACGAACTGTCTTTAGGCCTCTATTTCTGAATTTAAAATGTAAACTGAATCTGGATAATACCAGAAGCGCATTCAGAATTGGAAAGGGCCTCTCCGAGCCATTCAATACCAATTGAGGTTTCAAATAGGGAGGCTCTTTATCGTGTGATTTCTTCAATTCGATGCTGGAGAAAATAATACGAGCAGCAGAGCTAAATTGACCATGTACTTTCTTCTGCAAGAGTGTACAATTGTCATCATTGATTTCATTGGCCATAACAACCCAACTGTAAGTACAACTTTCTCCAGGTTAGACAAAGAAGCGAATCGAATGGTTCTGGTAGTGAGCGAGGGCAATGTGAACTATCTCCTGTCATCAATCGCTCCAGCTTTTGAAGTATTCGATGGAGTACCCGCTGGTGGGAGCAGAGGAAAGATCAGGTGAAGAGCGATCTGGTTTCACTTGGTATTTCCAATTGGCGACAAACAACGAAGAGAATAATTGCGTACGCGGTACCTACTCCAAAGAAGAAGAAGAAGTATTCAAAAAATTCCTTACTATTTTGGGATAATTATTCGCTAACGGTTATTCTTACACAACTGAAAGTCATGGAAAAGACTGTTTATGTAGATGACAAATGTTCTGTTTAACTTTGACATTATTAATTACGAATTTGTTACCCTGATGTTGTCATAAGGGGCAAGCATCATTTTGTAAACTATGCAAAATCGTATTTGATAAAATGAATGAAATAATATTATTTTGCAAACATCAAAATATTTCAGCCATTATGAAAAAGCAGCGTAATCATTTGTAGTTGCAAATTGAGATATGTACATGTCAGTGAATATTAATTATTACATCAACTTTTGAAGTTAAACCACTAGCAGTCCGTGCTATTAATATAAAAAATTATAGATTTTTTTTCTAAATTCAGTCTCCGGATGCCAAAACCTCCAAGGGATTTCTTGCTTAATATAAAAGCGGCTCAGAAAAATTCGTTAGACTTCGGAGGTGCCCCAATTTGAAGAAGGAACACGATCGAAATAAGAATATATGTATATGTATAAATAACAGATCAATTGAAAACTCCCTGGCCTGACACATAAATGGCGTTACTAGAATTAATTAATTAATGATTTTTAGTTAGCCCCGATCTTCAAAAGACTCGTGTATAAATTTGACAGCTGTCGGATCATTATTTGTGAGTGACGCAACTTTTGTTATTGTGAAAAAAATGGATAAAAAATGGCACTTTTGACCAAAAACAACGACGAGTTGATGAGCAGTGTTTGGAGATGCTAAAGCGTAATAAACCCGAATTTTTGCGTCGATATGTGACAATGGATGAAACATGGCTCCATAATTTCACTCCGAAGTCCAATCGACAATCATCCGAGTGTATTGCACAGACGAACCCGCTCCAAAGCATGGAAAAACGCAACAGCCGGATGGCAAGGTTACAGCGTCTGTATTTTAGGATGCGCATAGAATAACAGCGACTACTACTATACGAATTGCTTTTGCATCCACCGTATTCTCCAGATTTGGCCCCCAGCGACTATTTTCTGTTCTCAGATCTCAAAAGAAAGTTCGCTTGGAAGAAATTTTCTTCGAATGAAGAGGTCAAAACTGAGGCCTATTTTGAAGCAAAGGACAAATCGTACTACATAAATGGTATCAAGAAGTTGTGAAGTCGCTAAAATCAGTGTGTCACTATGTTGAATAAGAAAGAAATGCGTTTTGCAAAAAAAATGTGTTTTATTTTGGTAGACCGGAGACTTTTCAATTGACCTGTTACATACGAATCACCGGTTGAAGAGGATGGAATAGCCATTCCAACACCCGTAATTGAACTAAGTACGATTAGCGATTGCCGGTTTAAAATATAACAAAGCGACAGGAGCCGATGGCTTACCAGCCGAGCTATTCAAATACGGTGGCCAAGAGCTGACAAGGCGCATATATCAGCTTCTTTTCAGAATATGGTAGGCCGAACGCATGCTCACAATTATCGTGGGATAAGGCTCCTCAATATCGTATACAAGGTCCTATCGAGCGGTCGCGTGAACTTATTGGACCTTATCATTATGGCTTTAGATCTGGTAAATCAACCATTGACCAGATTGTCCAGATGTTCACCATGCGCCAATGGAGAAGACATCTGAGATATGACTCGAACTGGCGCTGGACAATACAAAAACGCAGTCGAAATTCGGAGGTACCTCTCCGAGCCGTTCGGAGGACAGACGAAATATCTAATGTCATCAAATAAACAGTCAGCGCAATCGCATATTGGCTCCTACGTCACAGTTAACAGTCATAATTTGAAGTTGTAGCTAATTCCGTATATCTTGAAGCCATCGTCCTTGAAATCCAACGCAAAATCACTCTTGACAACAGGCGCTACTTTCGTGTGAGTACGCAATTGAATCAAAAGCAAACTCTACAAGGCTCATTATTCCCGTACTACTATATGGTGCCGAAGCGTGGTTGATGTCAATTAAGGGCCATTTGCACAGACGATGGAACGATTAGATGACTAGATCATGTAAGTATTCCCCATAGTTCCATTCCGTTGGAAAAATTAGGTGAAGAGCGATCTACTCTCATTTGGTATTTAAGAAGAGCCCACTTCAATTAAATAATTGCAATGTATACATTTTCTGTAAAATGTATTTGTTTCACATTTATTTAAATTATTCAAGTCTGTCAATAAAAATCTGATTTATTGCACTAAATTTCTATAATAAATCGGCTTGAACAGGAAATCGTGCTCTAAACTATCATTTCCATTTATTCCTTTAAAGAGGAGAGAAGATAAAAACAAAATAATTTTTATGAAACAAAATTTTGGAAATACACGGCTTAACAAGCCAACAAAATAGTTATTTCCTTTCTTTAGTTAAAAACACTTCTTTATTCTTAATTTTTTTTTTTTTGATTGTTATATTGGAATTTCTTGCCACAAATTATCTTCTTTTAGAATATTTTAACAATCTTTTGGTATGTTTCAAACAATACACTTCCGGTTATTCACATTTTAACGTACTATTGATTTTATGTTAAGAAAAATTTATGTTCAATATAACTGCCGCACAGAATGTACAGTACAAAATCTGATCGCCTTTTTTTCAAATGTCTCAATATACTGTAATCGCTTTTTCATGTATGTATGTACATATGTACGTACTAGATCTTGCAACTACCTGACTTTAACAAGTTTACGGTATTTACACACGCGATATCATTTAAAAGGCTGTTACGAATATTCGTTCAGCTTGAAGCTTCACGCTGAGCCGTACCTATTACAACAAACTTAGATTTACAACAATATAACATATACATATGTTATAATATGCAGTTATAGTTGCAACGTTAGCGCGCTGGGTATTCAGATAAAAGTGAAACTGAGGTCGTCTTTCGTATGGATTTTATACTCTTAGATAAGTAGTTATATAATGGTGGTGCGTGGTGTAATTACTATGTACTTGCTCATATTTAGTATATCGTTCACGACTAAAACGTTCACAGACGAGTGGTTGAAACAGTTATGTACAATTCACTTTCAATGGTCTTCCTTGGAACTGGTATTCACGAAATTCGGCGATGAGCGCCTTCATAATTTTAAAAGGAAGTACATATATTCAAGTGTAAGTTTTAAATTTCATTTAAATTTCTCTTAATATAAATGCAACTTACACTACTAGGAGTTAAGAAATAAACAATTTATAGATAGTGAGTTTTATACATATTAATGCATATGATATGCAATAATTTTTTCTATGATGAATAAAATGGATTCCCCGAAAATAATTATATTTTGCAGCTCTTTTGTGCTGTATTATCAAGTGGTTAACACTGCGTACCACCATGCGGAGAGCCACTGGTTTGATGTCTCGCCAAACCAACATCCAAATTATAGAATATTAATTTTAAATTCAGCTAATCTCTCTAATTGGAGGAAACTACAAAGATAATGGGTGCTGTCTAGTCTACAATCGTCTAAGTGTATGTGCTAATTAAGAAGAAGATCTCTCTTATTATTCACATATATATTTACAAATACCTGTTCGCCGAAATCTAAATATGTTCGGGAGGTGACTAGTTTTCAGAAAACTATGTTCGTATTAAAATTAATCAATAAGATTCCAAGTACTAAAATGTTACTCGTATTTTCAAAAGTAATCGATTGGAAAGTTTATGAGAATATTTTTTTATTATTGGTTTTAAAACCAAGCTCTAATACGACTATGTTTGATTTCATCAGCTTCTTAACAATGGCCTTGAACTATTGCATTGATAAGGTTGTTACAAATTTCATAGCATTAAATTTTAATGTGTGCATTCAACTGTATTTGTATCTGTCAGAATACTTCATTCGAAATTGAAAAAGACCAGGAAAGAACAGAAACATTTTATTTTTATTTTCCGGCAAATTATTAGAACACTATTTGTGCCTATATATGTATCATATAGTATACATATATATATTTGCATAAGGTCTAAAAGTACTGGTTTATTTTGCATGGATTTTTTTCGGGAAAGAACGGTATTTATTGAACCATATGCTTGAAATTATTCAAGCAAGTAATTCTCTCCTATCCGAAATTTGAACCTGGTAATTAGGTATTATATATTTTTTAGTTACTTCATCATGAGAGATGAAAAAATTTTTACTCTAATTTTTAACTTACGAATCTTGAGCAACAATCTACAAAAACTTGGCAACTGATGCCTCATTGAGTCCTCTGCACTCAAGGACGGGTTTACTGCGTATTCGCTGGAGATATTCGGGTGATTATTTTTCCTAATTAGTATAGACACCCTTTTTGCTATTATTTCCAAATCAAAAACTAGCGAACCAGTATTTTTTTCTTCGGCGGCAATTTGAAATACCAAGCGAAACCGAATCTTCCCAACGGAGTGGAGGTCTTCCTTTGCTTCCACTATTGGGTACTGTATGAAATACTTTCATAGAAGTATATTTATTTAATCCACCCGGATGGCATGCCTTAGCCAGGTTACATGCTTTAGCTAATACCGAAATGAATTGAATGACGTTTAAGCGACCATTCTTATTGGCCAAATAGTTTGTCAACTACCTCTTATATCGAGGCTACAAATGATTCGAAAGAATCTGGCGATCTTATCTAAACAGCTCCGGTAGGAACATCCTTAGCATTAACTATTAGCAGGTCTCAAGTCCAAAATTTCTAATTAAAATTAATTAAAAATAAAAACATCATTAAAAAAATTATATCCAAAGTTTCTGTAAAATTTACTTTCTAAGTAGTAATCAAATTTTGCAACTTTTATTAAATATCCTCTTTATACTTCTGTTTTCATTATTGAAGTACATGTGGGAGATAGAGATTTTGCTAAGATTCTGATGACAAATATTAGTAAAACACTAACATCAATAGCTACTGAACTAAGGCGATCTGTTGTTGTTCTTTTCAAAATTAAAGTGGTGTGAGAAGTGTGAGTGATCTTAGTCCGATTTCGTCTATTAAGAAAATCATTGGAATATATACTCATTTAAATTTCTCTTGATACGTACTGTTTAATTCGTTCTGATAATGCCAAGCTGATAAATAGCAGAGCTACAGAGAATAATCAGTTGTTCTTAAAAATCCGAATGAGACGGATCTCATAAAAGAAAATTAATATGAAATATTTGAAAATTGTTATTTTGCTATTGTTATTGGTGTGCATTTCAGCTATCGCCAGTTTACCAAGGAGCAACGGTAATAATGAAATACACAATGATGAAGTGACCATAAAAGTGACACCCCAATCAATGAGAATCGCTTCAGTGAAGTCTCGTGTTATTGCCATGGATCGTGCTCTCTGCAGGGAACTATCACGCTATCATCCGCACTACCCGCGATGCTTTGAGTATTGTAAAAAGTTAAACCATTGGATGGGAATGTGCCGACGTGAAAGTTGTCACTGTTATTCTTAAACATATGTGTATAAATAAAAATAAAACACTATCAGCTGAAGCTTTCAAATGCAAATAAGGTGTATTAAATATTTCTTGTTACAAATTCTCTATTTACATTTCTCTACATGTTACATAAAGATGTTCTTGGGGTTAACATCAGGGACCGTAATCATTGTTTAATTATTATTTAATGATTTTTATTTAATTTGCCTAATTAGTAATAATTACTTTTAGAGTTTTACTTAATCACTCAAATAATAATTATTATTATTGTGAGCAAAAAAATATCACTCGGAATATAATGTTCACAGTTTCATCGTTATTTTTCGCTCTTAATATCTATCAAACTCGGATAAGTCGTTTTCAGCGTATCACTTTATGAGATCGCAAATCAAACTTTCCAAAATATTCGGAGAAATGAAGTATTCGAGTTTGAATGATGATATTTTAAATGACATATTTTTTGCTAACCATAATAATACATTTTGTTTGAGTGTTTAGGTAAATTCGAAAAAAAATATAATTGAATCAACTGTGTTAATAAAAATCATAAAAACCATGAAATATGAAATCACCTCAGATTTGAAGAGTACGCGTTCTGATGAAATCCTTTTGTTTATGTGGCTATACCAACTTCGTCATACAGTGGGTGAGCCTTAACATATAACCTATTTCTGTTTTTACATTTTACAGAGATTTCTTACATGATTTTGATTTACCACAAGTTTTTTAATAAATTTAAAACCTTTAAGCACAAAATAATTAAAGTGAACTTTAAGAGAATTTTTAATACTGTTTACAACATAGAAAAAATCTTCATAAGATAAACCTGGGTACTATGATGAAATATTATCTATGTGAAGTAAGGAAACAGTTTTCCGCTGCCTTAGTTAAAGATGTTACTTTTATACAATTATATTCCCATATTTTAAAATAAATCTAAGTAGAAATTATGTTAGGTTTGATATACATATGGAATTTTTATCTATAGAACAAGTGCAGAATAAGGCCCGGTAAGGTAGAAGAAAATGAAAAAGTGGACGTGATATAATTTTTTTCGTGCTAATTTTTTTTTTGTAAATATGGAGTGGAAAAGGGGAAATTTTCGAAACTTTAAAAAAGTTTTATTTCGGAAATTCACAAACCGAAAATTTTTATCGTTGAAAAGGTAAGTAAAATCCTTTTTTTATATGCATATTTATAAACTTTTTGTATATAAATTTTGAAAAAAACCCCATTTAAAAGAAAAAAAAAACAAATTCACTCAAAATTTTAGTGAAAGAAATGAGCGGGCTACACGTCTGTATTTAAAAAGCTAATATTATTTGCACAAATTTAATTTTATCCCTTCTTGGAAGGCATATTTTCCGAAAGTTAAAGCAGTGTCAAAGCCTCTTTCTACTCTACTTACTTCAGCTGGTTATTATCCTCCTCAATTAGATTTGTCCGTATACTTTCGACATTTCCAACTATTAAAATCTATTAACGTAATGATGAAATGCACTGATTCGATGATTGTTTTGGGCGCTTTTAATATTCCATGTGCATCATGGAACAAATTTGACGGTAACATTTTACTTCAGTCTTCAAGAGCATCTTACAATGAATTTTTAAAAGAAATAACTGACCTTAGCCGAAATCAAGCGAACCTATTTAAAAATAAGTCAGGTAATATTCTTTATTGCATTTTCGTTGATAAAGCTACTAAAACACTATTAGAAAAAGGCACTCCTCTAGTTATGAGAAAGGACGCACACTGCACTTGCTATTACTTGCGAAACTATAATCGATCGGGTTTCAGTAGCTGAAATTCGAAAAGATCTTAATAAAGCTTTATCAAAACTATCATAGATACTGTGATAATATTGATCAAGCGTGTAGTACACTAATGAACTTAGAGTTTTGAAAAAATTAAAAAAAAACACCATATTTCAAGCGGTATAAAAATGTAAGTATAAAATCACCTATCTAAAACACACAATTTTGCGACTTTATATTAAATCGAAAATGTTAAGGTACTTGTTTGTGTAAAATTAGTTTTATAACAAATCCCAAATCATCTGATGGCTTCGTAAACTCTAAATGCAAGTTATCTGTATTTCCTTCTATTATGACGCTTTAAAATAAAATTTCTAGTGATAGTCAAACAATATCTAAATACTTCACTAATTTTTTCAAATTTAATAATTCTCCGCGTTCTAAATTAGGCTCATATTACCCTTACAAATTATGTCCGGGTAACTTAGTCCATATACCTACAATATTGACGGTATATTTTTCCTTTTTTTATAAAGTGTATCACTCATTGCTAATCAAGAAACTTGGCATATTGGTTTTACAACTAAAATTCTTACGATGGGTCTTCTCATGCCTGTATGATCGAACTCAAAGCGTAATGTTTAAAAATTAATTATTCTAAACAACTCCTTCTTATGGTATTTCGGTATCAATGAAAAACAAACAGGTTTCGTGCGTCATGTGGACTCGTACGGATGGTCGGAAGGTGAGTAAACCGTTTAAGAAATTTAAAAAAAATTTTACCCTGTTGAATGTCCGGAAATTAGATGTTATTAGAGTATTAAAACAAGTATAATTACAATTAACCCGTATGTCAAATAACAGGCGTAATTATGAGTTAGGTGTCAAATCCTCAAAATATAAATTTGGTTATATCACCGTGTGAATAAAACAACACTATTTGAGAGTTGAATTTTCAGTTTATTGTTCTCCTTAGACTTTATTAGCTCTAGGTCAAGTACATATCTATGTATATCAAGGATAGCAATAATCCAGCTTACGAACAGTGTCTCTTGAGATGACTCTTTTCAATTTAGTGACCACTGGATTAGATTTAATACAAGTAGTGCTTGTTGTTGAGTTGCAATTTCGCTTTTACATACATATGTACAATCAGTGTAGTTCATCTGAGTTCAGACAAACTTGTTACAGTTTGTGTAAATATTTCAGTTGTGCGCATTTTGGAGTGATTTAGTTGTGGTTGCCGGTTTCCGATTCCGCATTTCATATAAATAAACATTTGTTTGTATATGTGTTCACAGAAACTGGTATTGCGTTGCACTTCATCATTGAATCTATTGCGTAATGTAACAAACAATAAACTTGAATCTCTATTTTAAAAGTAGAACAGGATTTCAAATAGGTTCAGTTACCTCTGAAATGAAATATTTGATAATGTGGTAAAACACAAGTTGCTCTCAAACGATCAGCAGCCTACTAAGAAAGAAAAAATAAGCAAAAAACTGCGTGTATTGAAAGGCCTCTTAATAATAAAAAAAAACCCCTGCATTATTGCTTTCCTAGAAATGTATGGGGTCTTTAACAATATTTTACAAAGCGTAGTCAAAACGGCCTTCTCTCTTAGTAGATTTTAATACTCAGTTGCCTTAAATATAATGATAACAGCGAATCTAAATACTTCCGATGTATTCTTCAATTGCTCTAGAACGTCACGGTTGACTTTGCTTCAAATTCAAATCAAGTGTAATTGATTTATGATTCCAGGAATTAGGAAATTCTTTACATAAAACCATAATTTTTTTTAACTGTGTTTTTTTAAGGCTGACGTGATCGTCGTGTATTTAATTGTGCATTATCGGTGCAAGTTTCGCATTTTGTCTTGGAATTAGAAACTTTGACGTACTGAAGGAAGTTTCTTAATAACGTTCTGTACATACTTCCGTTATTCAATCACAAGGAGTTTTCTTACATTTTTAGCATGAACTCGAAACAGTTATAACTGCGTCTTCAACACACACATTTTTCAGTCAAATTTGTTGCTTGTTTCTTTACGCAACGTTTCCAATTGCAATTTTTTGGCGTGCACATTTCACCGCACGGGCTGCTGATATAATCGCTACTTGAATTCATAATGATAAATAGCCCACCTAATGGTACTTCAGGTGCCAAAATGCTGCTCAATTAAATAGATAGTTGGGTGATCACACACCGAGTTAGTTTCCTCAAATTGAAGACAAGTGCGATTTTGAATCTTCTCGGAATAGACGAATACGCGCTAACGGCACAACTCGAGTAATTGAGAGAACTCAAATCAAGTTCAAGCTCATACAACTTTGGAAGAACTAAATTTCGCAGCGATGTGTAGTGGCCTGCCTGCCAAACTCCACTCAAAGATAGTTGGCCATGGATCTGTCACGATTAATTCTAGTAATCTCTAATCAATTGTGATTTTTATTACTTATATTACCTAGGTTTAATGATGTCTACATTCGAAGTATGCGGGCCTTATACAGGTCGGCAAGCTTCTGAATCTGCGTTCTTGCTTGAGTGATGCTCTGAAGCCTCGTTTGGTACCGAACGGCTCGGATGTCAGTGACCAGATGAGTTGATACGGTCTTGAAAACTTCTGTAAGTCGCCGCATCTTCTCATAGAATTTTCGAGAATTACCCTTGTCGTCTGCAAATACGCCTCGCTTTCCTCTTCAGCTCTCGGTATCTATCCCACCCGCACGTGTTGTGGTCAATCATAAAGTTGTGAGTAGGCAGTGCTTTTTCTCCACATCGCTCACTTTCGATGAATTATCCGCATATCCTCGGCTCACGAATTGCTCTTCGAGATTTCTATGTGGATAATAAGTTACCTAATAAGTTACCTGGTGGCAACTCTATAGAAGAGATGCGAAACATCATGCAGTTAAAATCAAACATTCACTCTCGATCATATTTTAAATTATACTATTTATACATTACAAAATAAGTATGTTATATTAATTTCTTACGTTGGTGATGTACCGAGAGTAGCATATTATCTTCTGCATAAAATGAAAGGTAAGAAGTTTTTAATAACCACCCAGTGCTTGGCTCTCTGAGGAGCTCACGTAAGTACTTGTATATGTGGTGTATAATGCCTTATATGTATCATACATATATAAACCCATATGTATCATGTTCTCTCTGTAATTCATTTTCATTAATAATTTTATTTAACAAGCATTAGTTTTTTGCAATCATTAAAAGAAATTAAAACTGTTTCCAAGGTCATTCCAATACAGGTAATAAATGAACAAATTGTCGCTTTTTGAGGTAATAGTAAAAGCTATATAAATTGCTGGACTCTTATGTCGATGTCTGTGAAAATCATTACGTAGTCTTGTGAAAACTCTTCAGATGTCGGTAAAAGTGAACAGTTGGGAGGCTTTCGATTATCATTGGAGAGTGTGGGGATTAAGTGGCTTTCTTGGACCTCAGAAAGAGTCGTTTTGGTATATTCCCTATAAATTGTACACAATTGTATTAACACTCTTTTTCCCTATCTATTATCCCATCAGTTTTACTTTGGAGAGTATTTTAACTGATAACCTAAACGATTTCTGTGAAGTAATTTATATAGCTATGGCTGACGTTACTCTCAACATTAAGCTCTTAACGTTATTCATGGTACGTAATCAATTGCTTGAGCTGCAGCCAATACTTAAACGATTGGATGGGTACGCACAGACGGATGGAGAAATCGATGTTCTTCTAGGAGGCGTTAAATCAGCAAAAAAATTTTTTCTTACAATTTTAAGACTCTTTTATAGTGCATTCATAACAAGCCAATTAATGGTAATATTTTCAACGGAAACGCGGCTCATGTATCCTGCTTGGTATCCATTCGATTACAAAACAACACGTCTCAACTTTTGGATTGCATATGGATACCAATCAATTGGATTTTTAGTGCAATGTACGCAAGCATGCTCCGTGGATACTTATCCCCAAGCCTATATGCGTATCCTCATCGCTCACACGCAGGCACTATCTCTTCGCATCGAACGAATCGGTTTTAAAGTGAATGCCAGTACTTCTACTCAACTAAAATATCTAACAAAAGCGGAAATGAAGCGGAATTATTATGAACTTGTATCCTGTATCAAGGATCACAAAACGATTATCGAGTATTCTTATTTATACGTATATTTTTATATATTAATATAGCACAATTACACTATTATATTTTCCAGATTATTTTCCACTATACAAAGGCCCATCTCTGGTACATCCATGGCTCAATTTGTTTGCACCGGTGTGGCTCAATGCACCATAGGCGTCTATATGCTTTATGTTGGATTCAATCTATCCATCATGCTAAACATGACTGTCTTTTTTATATCAGTAACAATGGAAACTCTAATATTGTGCTACTATGGTGACCTGTTCTGCCAAGAGTGTGAAAAGCTTTCAAAGGCCATATACAACTGTAATTGGGCAGTACAAAACAGCGAATTTAAAAAGGTTTTATGTATTTTTCTGCTCCGATCCCAGCGAGACAATGTATTGATGGCAGGAAATTTGATACCGGTGAAGCTGCCCACTTTTGTGATGGTAGGTACTAATAAGTTCATTCATGATCGACGATTATGGCGTTATTATTAATTTTTGGTCTTTAATGAAGAAAAAAAATATATAGCAGCAACTTTTCATTGCAAATACTAGCAAACCCAATTTCTTTCCGTGTAGCCAACATACATACCTACGTAGGATCAATGCTTATATGGAAAGCATGTTAATTTTTGCTAACCTGCCGATGATCTCCTCCCGGCTCCTGGTCCATTTCTGCGAATCACTTCCACTTCCGGGAGAGGAAGATAGTGTTCCTGCTAATCAAAGCAGAATAAAGCTATAAATAAAATTTGTTCGAATTTCCATGAGTGGAGTGGTCTTGCAAGCGTATTTTACAGCTAACCGAATATAGTATGCAGTATTCAGAATTTCTTGGTTTAGTCGTCATGACCATGAAATGGTATATTTACTTTGATCCTAAGTATTGAAGCACTAGACAGCGAAGGATAGACCCATCAAAATCTCTATATACAATGTCCGTCTCTCTATATGTCGCTTTAATTAAAACAAAGTCTCCCAGTTGTGAGATATTTGAACGATATATAGTGACAGGTGTACTTTTTAACCGACGATTCTTTCTCGTTCTCAAATTGATTTTTTACAGAGCAGTCCGATTTTGAGAATTATTTTTTATTGGAAAGGGTCTATGTATCCCGATTGCAATATATGACCACACATAACTTTTTATAAAGTTAACAAATTTTGATAACTCATCCTTATTTGGCTAGAGCACACTTCGAAGTTGGTTTCACATAAAAAAATCCTGCCCTAAGGGTTAAAACTGATTATTCACTCACAAGTGTTTTACAAAAATAATAACAAATTAAGAATGAATGTATAATTAGTAACACAATTAACCACAAAATATTATCAAATAAAAAACTATTTTAAAAAAATTAAGCCGTCGAAAAAACTGAAAAGCAAAAATTATTGAGCCTTTTTATTGAATCCTAATAGCTGAATATTTAAGCTAGTGTATGTACTAGTATACCATAATAATTTTGATGAAAAAGGGTTTATTGCTTTGTGCTTTTCAGTTATTTCGATTGTTTAATTTTTATACCATACTAGCGGACCCCAGCGTGCTTTGCTGCACCTATAAAAAAATCTAGAAAATCTAACTGAAATTTTGAATTTTCGATTTTTTTTTTTTTGGAAATGAAACCAAACTTTTTTCTATTATTAAATTTTTTATTTTTATTTTGAAATTTATTTTCATTTTCATTTTTTTCACTCTTTCTCACCACATACAACGTAATATACGCGTATTTTGGAATATTACATATACATATGTATTTGTTGCAGTTGAATATATTTTGTATGCGTGGCGATCAATGTTGTTCACTAAAATGGTCATATCTCTGGAACGGTTGCGCCAATCTCATGAAAACTTACACATTAATCTTCTCCTAATATCCCTTTATAACTCCTAAAAAGTTGCTGCAATTCGAGTGGTGGTTCTCAAGTTATAGGCGTTCATCAAAATTTGCATTGATTTATATATGTATATATGATACAGGAATGGTAACCGACTTGTAGAGTTTGACCTCTGATTGTGGGAAGAGGACTTTACTTTTAAAATGTACCTGTTTGCAAGAATAATTCTGAGTTGAATTTTCTGGCTATTGGTGTTTATGCTGGTTTGTAAATATCTATAGACGAATTTGTAAACGGCTTCAAACTTATGACTATGAAAAATACGAGGTGGCCAAGGCGCAAATGCTCCTACTGTTTGTCTGCTGACTGGAGATATTTACTCTATCACAATGTGGTTGATCTGATTTCGAGTCGATCCAGTGGCAACCAAATATCTTGATGAAATTCTTTGTGTTGGAATCTAGTATATCAGATCAGCCGATCAGTCGATCAGTCTCATTAAGGGAGATCTCGTCGTGTTTACCCACCATGGCATTAAACTCGCTAAGCACGATTTAGATATTGTGACAGGCTTCATCAGCTTCCAAATGTTGTACAGGTCGAAAGGATCTATCTTCTTCTTTTTTTTAATAAAAACATCAACCAGCTATGCAGCGTCACCTTCCCAGTTAAGGAACCGGTTATTCCAGGTGCATGCCCTCAGATTATAGTCCTTAATATGATTGCAGTAGTCGTAATCAAAATAGGAAGTTCTCTTTGGTTTATTTTTCATTCGATGTGGTTTCTTCGTGGTGAGTCCAAACACAACCTCGCCGGCCGAATAAAAGAGTTAATTTAAACCCCAAAGCCGACCCGCATCGGATGTGTTCAGTCAAAGACAGCGTACCTTTGAGTGTACCTATGTGCTACTAAATCAAACACATATTTAAAATAAAAGAAAAATTAAAAATATATTTTTATTTGGAAAGGTATTCAAATTTGTACTGAGCACAAAAAAGTATCCACCAAATTTTTGTCGAAAAAAGTATCCGTTACAATCCGAATGGATCAAAACGACAACATTGGCTGCACTAAAGCTTCCTCTCGTTCGGCCGTGACCGAAGACTTCACACGATTCGGTTATCCCATTTTACACAAGTGTTGCTCACGTTTCCAGGGAGACCAACGTGCACACAAGAGTATGCATTGGGTATAGGCCTTCGAATATAACTGCAAATTCATAAGTAAAACTACATCCCATAACAATAATAATTATCTCATGAAAAAAGTTGTATGGTCAAAGGCGTAATGAAGAGAAGTGTGTTCCTTTGTAGGTATTAGCTAGTAAATAAGTTTAGAAATCAAGACGTCCTACTCTCCTAAATATTGAAGCTTACTGCGAGAGAAACTTACGAACAGGAAATAATAAACTTTTGCAAGAAAACTGAACACCAATTATTCTCTTCCATTGCCTTACTATTGGGAAAAGGAAAAGGATACTGAAAAAGTACGAATTGTTTAAAATGATTGTACAACCTTCGAAAAATATAAGGACTACTAGTATTTTCGTTACTTATTCATATTAGTTAGGTTGATTTTATTAATTCTTTGAATATTCGCCCTTGAGTAAAAGGCTGCCAATCAAAAAGTCCGTTATATTGAACAACAACGTCGCACTCGTATTCATTCTAGATCATGGCAATTTTTCTATTCAATGCGATCATCCCTTACAAATATGACTTTAATTGTTCATTACTGAATTATAATGATTTGCGTATCTTTCAAATTATTCTCATCAAATTATCTAAATCCTTACTCGAGTACAGACGGACGGACAGATAAGCATGGCTAAATGGATTCGTCTCGTTATTCCATGAAGTTTTATATGGTGTATCTATACCAATTTTTATCGACCCAGCAATATCTAATATTATAGAAAATTATTTTTTCTAATTGCGGTCGTCGAGTGTATTTCCGACATGAAATGGGAGGCGACTGTCCATTTTTTGGAAGAACATCAAAACACGAAAATCACTTCAGCGGTTACAAAGCGACCATTATATACATATATGCTTATATATATCTCGATTTTTTTTAGCCGTTACATACTAACTTGGACTATTACCTTTGTCTGTACTCTGTGTACATAATACATCCGAACAGGAAAATTGATTTCATTTGTAGAATGGAGCGGATGCTAAATTAATTAAAGTTGGCTCATGTTACAGTTTTTTATTTATTTCAGTGTAAGCAGCTCACAACCGCTACGATATAAATTTAAATTTTACAATGAGAGTATTTTAAATTTTTGAGTAATTTTTTAAAGCGGGATCAAGATAAGGTTCTGGAAACCAAAATGAAGGGATAGGATGTTCTCTGGTATAAAAAACAAAGTACATATTTTACAGTTGGTCACTTTATCTTTTTCTTAATTGGCGTAAGCACAGCAACATACCAGTCAATTCCTTTCATTATCCTTTAAAGTTTTGATATTTTATACCTACGTTCTGTTCTGTATTAATTATTTATAGTTGCATAGTTGTGGCATGAGCATCTAATCTTGCCAATCGCAGAGAAATGCTTAATAGATATTTAGGAGAGGAACTAGTTTTCTGAAAGCCTTGGAAATTATAGATTATCAACTGATGAGTTAAATTCTGTATCAAAACATTTATAGATTTCTACACAAGTTATATATCCTTTCTCTACTCGGCGTAGTACAGTTTCTGATTCACATAAAGGTTTCTTCTCAGAGTTTTGTTTCGACAGAGGCGAAATAAGGTAAAGCAATCGTCCAATGCAATACAGAAATTTTAAAATTTGAAGAAAATTAAAAATATTTCTGAAAGTTTTTCAATGTCATGAAACAAATATGAAACAATTTTTCAATAAGCTACGGCTTCCACCATCGGCTCTTCGATGTGTTTATATCATATCATATAGGGCTAAACAAGTTTTGAGAATCAAATTTAAGTATTTGTTTGTAAAGTCGGATTTATGGAAATTATAATAACTATAGAAGAAACTTCGTTCGCTAAGCTAAATATCGTGAACGTTCGTTCTCCAGTCTTTCTGAATAAAATGCGCTGAATTTAAACTAACATCTATTTTCACTCTTCGCTTTTTCCTCTGTTAATATATAAGTAAGCGCTTTTTGTATTTGCAGGTTGTGAAGTCGTCTTACTCCATCTTCACATTGCTGAGCAATTTCAAATAGACGTTGCAATGATCTTTTTGAAGGTTCTTTGGAAAAACTTGGAAAATATTATTTTTATCTCTTTTATAAAACATATTTAAGAACTTTAAAGAAATTTGACGAATTATTTTGTAATATACTTTAATTATTTATATGTGTGTAGGTATATACTTTACATATTTTTATTTAGTTACCATAAGTAATCAAATTTTATTAATTATAATGATTAGTCTCGTTTTCTATATACTTATATGTATGTATGTACATGAATGTATTATGCACATAAAGTTTCGCTTATGTTATTTCCGTTTTTCAGAATTAAATTTCCCTATAATATTGCTGTAAACCATTTTGGTAGATTTTCTTAGGGGGCACGATCATTTTACGTGCAATACTTATTGAAAACGAAAACAACGATAAAGCTTTGTTTAATTAAAAAAAAAGAATAATAATATTATAATAAAAGGATTAATAATGATTTGATTAAATTTTGACTAGAAAAGATTGTTTTTTTTTGTTTTGCACAATTTTCAACATGTTCTATAAGTGGAATGCATATACATAAATATGTACGAGTGCATATACTATGTGCTACATTATGTAATGTAACTTTCTGTTATACTTACATAAATATTTATATATGTAAATACATATATTTATACATAGTTTCTACGAATATATTAAATATATTAATATTAAATTACTATATACATACTTCTGTGGTTATTTGGATTGTAAATAAATGAATACATACGAATGTACAGATTCTTTTGCTGAAATGTACGGTTCTTAAGAACCCCAGTCCTATACAATTTAAGTACAGATTGAGGAAATAATTGCTTGGTGGGTCGCTTAGATATTGAATGTTTGTTATATTAAGGGTTTGTGTTCTTATACAGAAAGAAATACGGAAAGCTTTACCTTTGGAGGAAATGTTAAATCCGATGATATGGAATGGTTTCGCGTCACAGTAATTTCAAATGATTCCCTTAGAATTTTAGTGTAAGGAAATGACGAAGGCATGGACGGGTTATACGCATATATATATATATATATATATATATCTGTATATATATATATATATATATATATATATATATATATATATATATATATATATATATATATATATATATATATATATATATATATATATACAGATATATATATATATATATTTATTTATTTATTAAAAAGCTAATATATTTTGTACAAATTTAATATTATCTTTACACAGAAGGAGAGTCTGTTTAAAAAAATGGCTTCCATGTATAAATACCCCAAAAAATCCCCGATTTCTTTCTTTCCTCCCCTTTCTCTTGAAATTCGAACATACAACGTTGAGGTAAGGCAGTGTCAAAGTATCTTTCTACTCTACTTTCTTCACCTAGTAGTTATTTCATCATGTTGTTTCATCCTCACAATAACAATAAAATCATTCAAATTGTCAAAAAGGAAAATTCCCTTATGATATGATGACTTTTCGTCCATTTGAAGAAAATTATTTAATTTCTTAAATCACCATGATGCAATAAGACAAGGTGTTATACGTAGTGACAGCTCGTTTTGTCGGCTCCTTAGCTCAAAGTTGTATTTTAAGGGGGGTGAAACAGGAGAAAAAAGGTAAGCAAAAAAGGGCGCTTTGCGGAAAAGTATCATAATCTAATCTTTTCGCTTTTTATTTTTAAATATTTCTTAATATATTTTGTTTTGAAAAAGAGTTTACCGTTAGTTTATTGCAAAAAGTGTACCATTAACTTTTATAATATCAAGCGTACTTAATAAAACGAGAAAAATAAGCTTTAGGAACGTTTTATTAAAGTATTTAACTTTTTGGTGCGAAAATACATTCGACATTTAAAGAAGTTTTTTTTTACATCCATTTCACAACCTTCGATTTTTTTAATAACGTTTCAAAAAATTTATTTTGGGTCTCGATGACTTGACCATTAAATTGATAAAACACCTCAAGTGGGAAAGTCCTAATTTTCTAATAATGTAGCCATCCTCGTGTAAAGCTTCAATATTATCAACTCGTGGCGACTCATCAATGTTTGAAGT
This sequence comes from Neoceratitis asiatica, assembly GCA_030068015.2. NCBI lineage: Eukaryota > Metazoa > Arthropoda > Insecta > Diptera > Tephritidae > Neoceratitis > Neoceratitis asiatica. The sequence continues at coordinate 70,718,313 of CM061525.1, read as the reverse complement.
GGCATCGGCATTATCAGTGACCTCATTATAAAATAATAATTCATTGTTTAGGTCATAATTCAGCCTTTGATTTTCATCTTCTTCAACGTAGGTTTTTTACCTCATAAGTATCTTCGCAGCCTATATTTGAACTGCATAGCTGTTGGATGATCGTGTAAGCCCTCTCTTGCACGCATAACTCCAAAAAATGTTCCCCTATGTCTTGATTCAATTGATACGTCAAGATATATTCCATGTCATATACTTCCTTGACGTACTTATATAAATTCCACAGGGAAGAATTTGTTATAAGTAAACCTTTCTGAAAAGGCAACAAAGTATTGCTTCTACCTACACACATCTCCTTCGCACATTAGTCCATTTTGAAGAGAATTTTTAATAGCTGCTCGAGATGCATACCAAAAGGTCTTTTGGAGGGGAACACCTGGATTGTCGATAGCTTTGTGTTCAGGAGATCGAATCAATCGTTAACAATTTAAAAAAAAACTTGCTGTTCCCACGGCATAAGAATCGAAAAAATTTATCAGTGCTGCTAACTCATGTCGATCTATATTTGTGCTGGGGTAAGTAATATTTTTAGTACTCTTTCATAAAAATTATCCTAGCATAAAAAATAGTTTGTCGAAGAGGCAAATTGAAATCTGTAAGGGAGTTTAAGGCAATAATTAGAGCGAGAGGGAGGCGAACATATAACACCTGTCCTTATTGCATCATGTTAAATCACTATTTTTGCTGAAGATTGCAGAGCTTTTGCAATTTGTTTGGATTTTAAAGGTATGTATTTGTGTATGAATCAAAATAATTTTCATACCTTAACTTCTGGCTTCATTTTATTATTTTATAGATTTAAATAAACCAACGGTCCGCCACTGCGCATCTGCATTGTTTGGTAGGTTTTATAATTTAATGTTTGTTTTGTGCATGCAAAAAGTGAACATAGTACTTATTAACAGGACTTCAGTCCTTGGCTATATATCACAGTGCATCTATTTGTTTAATGTTCCAATACGAAATAATTTTCGCATATTGTTTTATTTCAAGTTTTCGGCGAATCACAACTGTTGAATGTCAGTTTTATATTGTACATACATATATTTAACATATACATATATTGTCGTAATGTTTATTTAATTTATTTTATAAGTACATAATGAAATGTACAAATTAATGGAAAACATTTTACAGGCATGTATCAAGAACTGCATTGATCAATCATAACAATAACTCTATATGCGCAACTCGATTTTACAAATTTCTCTATTCCATAAGCTATTTGATATCAGCAGAAGAAGCATAAAATCAAAATTTGATGTTGAGAAAAAGACACAGACACATATGTACAAGGCAAGCAAAGTGCGAGCGAGGGTTAGATGAGGGGAATATAATTTTATGGAAGGAAGGACATTAAAAGAAGCGAAATATCAATTACATCCACATAAACTTGATGTTTATGGCAGAACCAAAGATAACTAGATGCGAAACTTACTCAAATTCGCTAATATTGCAGCTGAGGGCCCTCCCCCATCTCACATTCTAATGCTGAAGCAGTGTCAGATCGCGAAGCATTCAACAGCTGATATGCAAAAGGCACCCATACTACTATGTAAATAAAGAAACCTTTTGTTTTAAATTCAAAACAAAAGAAATATTACAGAAATTATTGCACCCACCCATGAAATATAGAGTTTCTTATTTAATCAACTTTGGCAGAACAACTCCAGCAAAACTGGCTTTGTGAACAAATCCAAGATCGTAAGCTTACCTCGTACTGAAATGGTACAGTGGTATGTAGAAAAATAAGTATAAATATATTGAGAGTTTTAGAATTTCGATTTATTATTTAGTTCTTATTGCTTTCAAATAAAATGTAAGGTTTTTATAACAAAAACATTTAAGTCATAGCTTCCAGCCTTATGGAAAAATTAAAAATCTTATCAATGGGAACAAATTGTCAACATTTGGAACTTTTATATCCAGGTTTTCAGAAAATAGAATAATTATTGACAGTGTTGCCAGTTGTAAATAAATATTACAGGGAAATCTGGTATCTAGTTATCGGCTTTATTACTTACCCGTTCTAAGTTCAAGGGAACTGAACCACAATTTTTTTGTTCCAAATAGACCGGTTTCAAGTCCACTTTCAGGGAGAAAAAAAGTTGTGTATGTTAATCTAAACAAAATCCTAGGTGTTTTTTAATTGAATCGAAAAATATATACGAATTTTTTGAAATATCAGTAAATAGTTTCGTAATTCCGACATTTTCGAATAAATCGATTCCAGGTCCCGTTAAAAAAATTTTCGTAAGGACCTTTTCCTGGAAATTATAAAAACTGAAAGCAAATCTTAACCAAATCGGCCCAGCTGTACGCAATTGATGAGTATATGGCCATAGATATAAAGGAAATAGACTTGTAACCATAACAAACGGGTATCATTTTTTCCTATATCGCTATTTACACAAATATGTAATTTGTGATATTAGATATTTTACTGCATGGTTGCTTTTCAAAATTCTTTTAAAGGTGTTAGGTTTGTATACCAAAACTGGTTTTATTTTATTGTGGCGAAAATGCGAAACGAATGTCAAATGAAAGAGGGAAGCCTATAACTGGTATGTTCTAGAGCGTAAAACGAGAACATTCGTTATTGAAAACGATTCGATTATTCGAGGCTTTCGTTTCGAGCAGCCGACAAGTATATAAGGGCGACACACTGCTGCAAAGCTAATTAGTCGTAAAGTAAGTGCGTTGGTGATTAAGAAACTGCGAACATAGTTGGTGACTTTTATTTAACAATCCAGTGATCGTACTCGAAGGATTTCGGAAATCATCGAGGTTAATTCAGCAAAATCGTAACAATTGGTGTCAGAAGTGGGATTGTTAAATAAATCCCAAAGGATAATAATTGAAAAGTGGCCAAGATTCAGGATTTGACGATACCTCCTCTCAAGAGAGAATTGGCAAAGCGTGGATTATCTAAAACAGGAAATAAGGCAGAGCTGCTATCGCAACTGAGCCAGTACGAATTCCATCGCGAGGACGATGAAACATCCATGAAGCATATAAAGAAGGAAGATGCTGTTGATTCTGCGAAGGAGTTGGAACAGCCATCAAGTAAGATTCAAGAAAATAAATTTCACAAAAGATGGATGCACAGGATGCCAAAATGTCTACAATGAATGCCAGCATTACACAAAAGTTAGATGCAGAAATGGTTGAACAAAGGGAACAGATATTATCCTTAGGATGTACAGTCGCACAAATACAGAAAAATCTGATGAGAGACAATACAGAACTTAAGGACGGACAGGATAAAATCGAAAAGCAGCAATACAAAATAGAGGAGCTAATTTAGACCAAGGTCAACGAATTGGAAAGTCGTGTCCGAGATTTGCATTTCAATCTTCCAACCACTTCAATGAACGCTCCCAGGGTATAAACACCATCCTTTGACGGCAAAGTTCCTTTCCAAGTCTTTAAGCTTCAGTTCGAAAAGACGACTACAGGGAATAACTGGAGTATAGGGAAAAATGCGCTGCACTATTCGTTGCGTTTGATAGACCTGCTGCGGAAATTTTGCAGACTATTCCTGAATATGAGAGATATGATAACGACACATTAATGCGATCCGTAGAAAGACTCTATGGTAGTGAACACAGGTGACAAATTTACCAGATGGTGTTCGAAAAGCGCGACCAAAGGCGCCACGAATCTCTACAGGAATATGTTTCGGATATTGAGAGATTGGCTCATTTAGCCAATGGGGGACGCATCGAGTGAGCATCTAAAAAGGGTAAAAATATAGAGGTTCATCAACGGCATAAAAGACATATACACCAAGCGAGAGACATATGCAAATCCCGAGTTAATATTCGCTGAAACTGTTGCGTATGCTCATACACGTGAAACGGCGGCACTCATAAGCAGACCAGCATACAAAGTCAGTAAAGTGGAGGTAGAAACACCAGATGAGATGAACGAAATATTGAAAACTCTGAAGTCGATCGAAAGAATGAATCATTCTGGTCACTTCGTGCGCGAATGCAATACGGGTTCCAACAGAGAGGAAGGACAGCGAAAACGGAAGGCTGAGAAAGATGAACCATCAACTTCTCAGACGTTAAACTAAAACGAGTCAGTTAAAGGTGCGTATGCTGGCTCCTGCAATCGAATTCCCCATAATCTCCGTCTCGCAAATTGGTAGAAAAACGAGCAACATTACTATTGGTGGATATGTGGATGGCCGAGAGCGAATATTAACAGTAGATACAGGCGCACCACACTCCATCATTCGAATTGACCTGATCGCTAAAGAAGTAAGACCATTACGTGGAACAAGACTGAAAACGGCAAGTGGTGAGGGCACCCAAGTGGTGGGAATGTGGCGGTGTTATACATTATGGAGTCTAAGAACATGGAAGTACCGCTAAGCCTTGGCTATAATTCCACATACAGCAGCAATCAAGTGATCTTAGAAGGCAGCGAACTGATCCCACCAAAGTCAGAAGCAGTTGGTTGGGAGAAAATTAGTGGAGATTGTGGGACAAACAAATTTTGGGATGTCGAAGCAGCATAAAATTCTACACTGGACTTACTTATTGGTAAAACCCTGACTAAGAAACAAAAGAATTGACGCATCCCAGTGAGAATATTAAATGACTTCAAATCGCCAGTAAAAATTCGTAGAAGAACTGTATTAAAGCAAAAACTGTAAAAAGCAAAAAAGAGGTGGAAGCCATCATCAATTGCAATGATTCATCTGAAATCGGCTCCATTGGCAGAAAGGTCATGGAGGAAGACATAAATGCATGGTTGGAAGACAAGTACAAGCACAAGGCCGGTCAGCTTATCCGCAAATACTCCAACATATTAGACAAATATGGCAACAAACCAGGCAAAACCAATGTTGTGAAGCATTGCATTGATACTGGTGACGATAGGTGAATTCGTCAAGCTCCTCGAAGTGTTACAGTAGCCAAACGTGACGCTGTTGGCCAAATGATTAGAGAAATGAGCGAAAGCGGTTCTATTGAACCACCGTCAAGTCCATGGAGCTCGTCGGTAGTATTTGTGAAGAAAAAAGATGATCAGTTGCGATTCTGCGTGGACTATCGGAGACTAAGACTGGATGTCACAAAGAAAGACACTTATCCCTTTCCCAGGTTGATGATACATTAGACTCGTGAACGGGCGCAGAATGGTTCTCCACAATCAACCTTAAAATCGGTTATTGGCAAGTGGAAGTAAGTGAAGAATACAGCCTTTATTGTCGGCAACGGTCTTTGGTAATTCACGGTAATGTCATTTTGATCATGCAACGCTCCTGCAACTTTTGAAAACTAATGGACTACGTGCTTAAAATATTACATTGAAAGACTGCTTTGGTGAGTCTTGATGACAATAGCTGGCGCTATTCTTAAACTAAGTACTAAGAAGTGCGTTTGTACTGCGAAGGAAAAATATAGAAGCAGTGAAGGATTGGACAAGACCCAGAAATTTGCATGAATTAAGAAGTTTTCTTGGGCTGAGTTCTTACTATCGCCGATTTGTTCCGAATTTCGCCAGCGCAATAGTCTTGATGATCTCACTAGGAAATATATATCTTTCAAGTGGAAAACTGAACAAGAGGTGCCCTTGCAAGCTTTGAAAGAACGCCTATGCACTGCGCCTATGCTAGCGTACACGGTTCCAGGTGCAACATTTATTCTGGATACAGATGCTAGTGCCTATGGCATAGGAGGTGTACTTTCGCCAGTGATTGATGGGCAGGAGGCGATAGTTCTATTGGGAAACCAGAGCGGAACTACTGCGTAACTCGGAAAGAACTACTAGCGTTGGTAGATTACATCAAATACTTCCACAAATATCTGTATGGTCAACATTTCCGAGTTAGGACGGATCATGCAGCGCTGAAGTGTCTACTACAGTTCAAGAATCCTGAAGGGTAGCTAGCTCGATGGATTGATAGATTGCAAAGTTCTGATTTCACCATCGAGCATCTCAAAGGAAATATGCACGGAAATGCTGATGCTATGTCCCGTCGACCATGTAATTTTGAATGTAAGCACTGCTCAATAGCCGAGGGTAAGGAAGACATAATAGACGTCCGGTTAATAACAATTACACCAGCAGAAGAGTGGGAGGCAAACCACTTAAGGAAATGTCAGCAGGAAGATCTGGACTTGGAATTATTAATGCACGAATTGGAGATGGATAGACGACTTCGTAAGGAACTCATGGCAGCGGAAAGTCCCATTGCACAACAGTTCTGTATCCTCAATCAGACGGCACGGTAGAACGATTTAACCGAACTCTGGAAGAGCACTTGAGGAATAAATGGTGATGGGAGAAGAATTGGTAAAAAAGCGTCTAGCATTTTCGAGGAAGAGTTGAGGGAGATACATGCTCTTGTGCGACACCGAACTCAAATTATGAGTGACAAAATGAAGGCCTTGTTATAGGCGATGAACTCCGAATATTTATTATTCTTATATTATTTATATTTCTGGCCAGTTTCACAGAGCTTCATCTTCTAGTGAATGTCAAACCAAAACTCAAAAGCACTCCTCCTTTTTTTAGAATCATATCCAAATTATCCCCAAATTATCACTACTTACTGTACCTAAACACGTAGACCGAATTAAATAATTTATAAAGACATGGATAGCCAATGAATTAAACTTTTGTTTACTATTTGTTTTATTTATTTATGTGTTGTAGTTTCTCTACAATGGTTTAAAATTTGTATATTTTCACACTTTCGCTATTCACGTTGTACTTCATTCATTAATATTATCATATTAAACACATTTACTTTAATAAATTTATGTTGAATAAGAGGTATGATACAACAAACTATCATTAAATAATTAAATTTTTATTTGTTGGTCATTTATTAAGCAGGGATAAATATTTAAAAATTGCAAGTTTTAGGATTTTCGAGACATTGGCATTTTACACTAAGATGCATTTTATTTATTAATAGTTTTATATAAAAATTAAAATTATGTGTTTTATTCGATTATTTTCTTCAATAACCAAAATGAATGGTGATGTGTTCGTTATTTTAAAGCTCTTTTTGGATATAGTTGGTGTTGCTCCGTTCAGATTTTTTTTATTATATCTCTGCAAAGTATTTCACTTACAAATACTGTGAAAGGCGAAGCAGGTGTTGTTCCGGTCAATATTTTTTTTTCAGAGGTGCGAGTCTAAAGCCAACATATGCTGAACCTGTATCTTATGCTTAGACACAGGAAACTGCCGCTCTTATGTGTAGATTAGTGTACAAAACGAAGTGTTTGAAATTGGAGGCCTCAATAAGAAATGTTGTAGTGATTCAAACGCCAAAAATATTAGTACCAGGAAGGCCTACAACTGTAGAAGATCACTGCATAAAAGAAAAGACGGAGCGCGAAATCATAAAGAATAACCCTTAATCTCCGTCTCGCAAATCGGTAATAAAGCTGCCAGCGTTAATCATGATGGGTATTATGAATCTGAGGATTTACTAACAGTGGATGATGGGGCATTAAACTCCATCAATTGATCTGACTTAATCGCCAAGGAATTAAGTCCATTGCATGAAGTTAAGTTGAGAACAGGAGGACACAAATGTTGCAGGAAAAACCACTTGCGAAGTCATAATTGGAAATATAATAGTGTTACTTAAGTCCATAGCAGCGAAAATCGTAGATGAAGTTGACTTTCTCCTTGGTAAAGGAATGAACATCGACCTAAGAAAAGTGTGATGGAGTGTGGCAATATGAAGTTCAGTTTCGATCAGGTACACCACTGCACCACTACACCATTTCTCATTGAGGAATTCCGGAGTTTCCACGATACCTTTTATCGCATCAGGACTTTCCAATTTCACACAGTTCTTTCCATCAGGAAGTTTTCCTTCTATGCTCGCTACCATTGCGTCTTTTCACGGCACTTATTATCGTTATCTCTTTAGTATTTGACTAAACTCTCTTGAAACTGTATGCCCTTCCTGCGCGCATTAATTTGTGATACGTTGGCATCCTGTTCACGCGGCAGTATCATCAAATCCTAACCATTATCAATATTTATCCGGGATTTGTTGTAAGGATTTTCGTAATTAAGCTTGATAACTTCAAAATTCCTTCGAGTTCGAATACTGGATATGCAAAAAAAAAGTTCAGGATTTGCTTTTGCGGCTTCTAAATAGTCAAGAATTTACGAAAATTTATTTAATCCTCAATAAAGTATAATTCTCTTCACGATACACAATAGTTTATTTTACAATTCATTATAATCACACAGTTATTTTCCGCTTCACACAGTTTATCCTCTTTTAAAAACATAGTTTACTCCGATTTTACCTCCACAGCGTTTTCTGATCGATTATCTGCGATAGCTGCCTCTCCCCTTTTATCTGTCCTTCGTGTTTGGTATTTTCGGCACACTGTAGCACTTTACATATCTAGCCGTAACCGCCAAAAAGGCGTAAGCCACAATATGTTCAATTTTCTTTTCTTAATGCAAATCGGTAATCTGCATACGTATCAAATTCTAAAATATTCTGCAAAGTAACGTTAAAAAGTTATAAGGAAAGTAATTTGTACATTTGCACTACATTCACTGTTTTGTGTGGACTGAAAAAAATACTATTTGTCACTTATACGCTTTGGGCGATAAATACTCGATAATATATGTATGTATGTTGCAAAATCTGTATTGTATTACCATATTTTATTTTTTATACGTGTATTAAGAGGCCTATAAGAAAAATATTTAAAAAGTAGTTTTTTTCGGATTAAATATTTTACTTCTCGAAAACATTACAAGGAAAGGGTTTTCCAATAGGGATGATATGATTTCTAAGTGTCGTTTTGGTCATTTTTAATGTGTATGTAATTTTTTTTTTCATTGTATTCAGTAATGTTTACAATTTCATCCATAGACCACCACAACGTCATGAATTTGCATTTTGCCTTGAAACAACTTGAAAACGATAACGAATTTTTTAAGAAAATCATCTTCTCCGATGAGGCTCACTTTCATCTGAGTGGTGCGGTAAATAAACAAAACTGTCGATCCTGGTGCGAAGAAAATTCACTAATTATTCACGAACAACCATTACATTCACCTAAATTGATAGTTTGGTGTGGTTTTCGGTCTGGTGAAATCTTCGGTCCGTACTTCTTTCGAAATGGCTGGTAGCACCATTACTGTCAATGGAGAGTATAGAACGATAATAACCAACCTTTTATGGCCACAATTGGATCTTAATAACAACTAGTTCCAACCAGACGGGGCTATGTGTTACACAGCACGTGCAACAACCGAATTATTGCGAGAAAGGCTTGGAAATTCGATCATTTCACGAAACTGTGACATTGAATTGTCTCCAAGTTGTGATTTAACACCATTAGACTACTTCTTGAAGTCATTGGTCTTTAGCAATAAATTTGGATGAGCAATTTCAAATAGATGTTGCAATGATTTTTGGTGTCTTATAAATTTTTGTGAAGTTTCTTTGGAAAAACTTGGAAAATATTATTTTTATCTCGTTTATAAAACATATTTAAGAACTTTAAAGAAATTTGATGAATTATTTTGTAATATACTTTAATTATTTATATGTGTGTAGGTATATACTTTACATATTTTTAATTAAGTTACCATAAGTAATCAAATTTTATTAATTATAATGATTAGTCTCGTTTTCTATATACTTATATGTATGTATGTACATGAATGTATTATGCACATAAAGTTTCGCTTATGTTATTTCCGTTTTCAAGATTTAAGTTTCCCTATAATATTTTTGTAAACCGTTTTGGTAGATTTTCTTAGGGGGCACGATCATTTTACGTACAATACTTATTGAAAACGAAAACAACGATAACGTTTTGTTTAATTAAAAGAAGAATAATAATATTATAATAAAAGGATTAATAATGATTTGACTAGAAAGGATTGTTGAATTTTGCACAATGCAGCTATACTATGTACTACTTTATGTAATGTTACTTCGTGTTATACTTATATACTTATATACATTACTGTATGCATATACATATATATAGATGAGTATAAATATACATATATATATATATATATATATATATATATATATATATTTATATATATATATATATTGTGTTCAATACATACAGTAGCGGGCAAAAGTCTACATACACCGACTGTATTCGTTCTGTAGAAAGTACTATCCAGTTTGCTGAAAAATGTAGGTATATGTTTTTTTTTAGTTATGTTTTCTAATTTAATACTATTGAATTTAGTTGTGATTTAAACACATTAACATCAACAATGGTTCCGTGAAAAGAAACATCCATTGACGTACGAATCTTGGTTATTCAGCACAGAAAAGAGAAGAAATCGTATGGTGAAATTTAAAAATTCTTAATCTTAAGTCCACAAAAGGTACAGACCATTGTAAAAACTTTGAAAAAAATGGATCCGCCGAAAAAAACCGTGTGTTGGCCACCCGAATAAGCTAACTTGAAAAGACATCAGCTTTATTCTGAAGGAAGTGAATGATGGTCCTAAAGTTACTGCTTCAAAATTCGCCGATAACATCAGGAAACTCATCAAGAAAGTGTGTCCATCCAAGAACAATTCGAAGAGTTCTGAACGATAACGGCTTCCATAGTAGAACGCCACTTAAAAAGCCGATTATTTCTGAAAAAATCGTAAACCTCGCTTGGAGTTCGCTAAAGAACATTTAGACAAGGGAATGGATTTTTGGCAAAAAGTCTTATTTACAGACGAATCGAAGTTCAATATATATGGAAAAGCAAAAGTTTGGAGAAAAGAAAACACTGCACTTATCTCAAAAAATATAGTACCAACAGTGAAGCATTGTGGCGGGAACGTAATGGTTTGGGGAGCGGTTGCGGCATCTGGAAATGGAAATCTTGTTTTTATTGAGGGTAATATGGATCGGTTATAATACAGTTTGGAGCTTGGCGCAGGCTGGATCTTTCGAGAGGATAACGATCCAAAGCAAGCATCCCATATTGTTAAGCAACTACACACACCACTTCAAAGTGCAGATTTGAATGTTATTGAATATGTCTGGGAGATTTTTGGGCGAAATATAGAAATATTCAGATTTCCAGCTCATCATTACTAAAAGAACGTTTTATTGAAGCTTGGGATAGTATTACTCCCTCAGAATTGACAAATTTAGTAGCTTCGATGCAACGATGGCTTCAAGCAGTTATTGATGAGAACCGTGGACCAACTAAATACTAAAAAGATCATGTTACCTGGTATTAACCAAAGTTTTTGCGCTAAGATAAGTTATGTATGTATTGTATGTAGACTTTTGTCAATGTTGTATTTACGCTTTTTTGTCATAGCTTTCCCATTTTATGTTAAAAAATTATTTTTGTTAGTTTTTTATGACAAGGGAAAGTAGTTGAAATAAACTGTCTCGTTAAATTTTCCAACAAACTTTTTGGACTTTCAATTCAACGAAAGCTTTTGTCCGCCATTGTATAATAATAATTATTCTAAAAATATGCATTAAAATTGCAAAGTGGAGGAGTATACAGCAAATTGCGATAATGCATGAAATAAAATTACAAAAAATTCTATGTGATCGTGAAGGGCGACACAAAAAAAGATGCCGAAAAAAAAACAGCAAAAGTTTCCTTATGTAAACTCGAAAGCTTTTTGGCTAGCTTCTCCGATTTGGAACATAATTTTCATTTTCTTTTGACACCGTTATCTATGTTAAGTATTCTTTTGAATTTTTTAAATATAATTTTAAGTGGAAAATCACGCTTTCGAAATTACGAATGTAATATTAACTCACTGTGAAGTAATACACTACCTCTCAGGTACATTCAATCATCTTACATACATACATAATACATAATACCGAATTCGTGACCATACATAATACTAACTTCAAGTTCGAAAACAACATTATCATCAAATTTTTACCTTATTATTACAAACATAAATACATAAACAAAAAGGACTGTAAAAATTAGCAATACGTTATACAATTCTGGTCAGTGTTTAACGACGTCACTAATTATTGCTCCATTATTATTGTATCTTCAGCCTTAACATTGCCTCCAGTAATAGCCTCCATCGCTTTACTTAAAAGGGTTGCATCTTTAAGGCTGACAACTTGAAGTACTTGAGGCTCTGTACCAGGTGCACCTTGAATTAACATCTGTTGCATTCCAGGAGAAACGGTTATTGTTTCCAATTGGTCACTATTTTCCATCTAGAAAATTAATTAAACAATATTTATAAATTAAAGTCAACTTCACAACTTGTATATTAATATCATTTTTTTGCACGCGCTGAAAGTACTTTTTAGCCTTTAACGTAAAAGTTGGGAATGAGTTCTGAAGCTGCATATAAAAGTAAAAGTTAAAATATTCAATGTTTAGTCAATTAAAAAAAAGATATGTACATACATACATATATACAAATAAATAAAAGAATCATCATGTCCATTTAATTTATTTAAAATCAATATAATATTTATTCAAATAATGAAGCAAACAAAATATTATATTAAATTACAAACACAAATAAAATTTAACTAAAAATAAACTAAATATTTTCTAAATGCTTGCTCAAACATAATACCAATTGTACATTATTAGAAAAATCATTTAAGAATTTGTTAATTTTGCTATCCTAAACATGTCTACTACGATATTTTAACACTTAAAAAACTTTTATTACACATACTTAGCAGAAGGTTCCTGTTTCGAAGAATCTGTTAATTACGATGTAGATGCACCTAATCAATCGATGCAGTGCGCGACTGTAATTGTTTTATTTTCTAATGTAATTTTTTAGGCAGAAATTTATAAATATTTATATGTATATACAGACGGCACCGGTGCACCGGAACTACTAACTGCATTTATACTATACCGTTTTCATACATAAAAGCACTGGTACAAAAATCTATATTGTGTTTGTTTACTCGTTTTCTTTTTTTGTTGCTTTCATGGTGACGACTACACTGTGCTTCAAATATTGCTCTGGTACATCCATAGACATACGAACAAACAACGCATACAATTTTCTTTTGTAAAAAACAACACCTAAAATGAATATTTATTGCGTATTGTTGGTAATCCCTTCCAAATTTTTATGGGCCATTTTAGTCAGCGTTAGCCCAACTTACGTGTCGACATCAGGCGATAATTGTTCGTATTTAACGATCGCGATTTTTCACGATTTCACCTTCCCCTGAGAGTTAGGGGTTCCAGAATTTACCCGCGGTAAGACATGTCTGTCGTAAGAGGCGACTAAAATCCAATAGATCCTGCGACAGTCGGGTCTTTATACCGGATCGCCCGGACTCTTATTCAGCCAAGCACTATCACTACCGCAATATTCCCCGAAGCCCAATTTAAGAAACTTTTCTGCGTTTACAAGAACAACGACAACAACTAATATTTTAAAAAAGCTAAAGTATGTAGTGTAGGTAAAGTATGTAGTGTAGGTACTCCATGGAGTCATTTTGTGGGTAGTTTCAAAACTAATTCTCTGTAGGTACTCCATGGGGTACTCGGATTTTATGCAAAGTTGGAGGACGTCGCAATATTAATCGGACCATATTTTTCGTATGGATTGTGCTTTGTTTTGTATTACTCTATTGCCCGCGTGGAATATTCGCGTTGTTGTGCATAGAATCCTCGCGTTGTTTGCATGGTAAATGGCTCAACTCATTCCTTGCATATGAATTTATTTACCATTTTTGTTTATTTGATAGGTTTCTGGCTTCTGGTCATTGTACAGGTCTACAAGTAACAAAACTCATAATTTTCCCACACACATTCTCAGTTTTTCACCTATACATATTTAACTGAATGCTGTGAAATTGCAATAAGAATATAATGGAATGAAAAAGCGAATTTGAGGAATAGGCACCAACCGCAGGCACGAGCCGCGGTTTGCCTATCAACTACTTTGCTAAATTTCCCTGAATTTTGAGCAAAAGTGCTAGTTCTTAGTCGAGTGTGTTGTCGTGCTAAATATAACTTCGATAAAAGTTTTAAATTTGTTTACAGAGTTTACGCTAAGTTTTAGAAGATTAAAATAAACAAACGAATTTAGTGATGGAAATGTAATGTATATATTTATTACACTACTTTATTACTACGGCGGGTGTAA